>JAKUDP010000009.1:1200000-1901971 GCA_022570795.1 Sphaerulina vaccinii
TAGACAACTATATAATATTAGCTATATATACTATTACTAATCTAAAGAAATAGCCTATAGCTAAGAATTATAACTCTAAGTTTAAGAGATACTTTAAGAACTACTTTACTAAGCTTAAGGAAGATAGCAACCTTCTTACTAATATAAAGAAGAAGTTCCCTAATAATACCGAGTATAATAACTTCTTAGCTAGCGATATAGCTAGTAGTATACCGAGTACTATATCGATACCGAAACTAGTAATTAATATACCTTATAATAATAGCTAAGATAGTAGTTATAGTTATACTATACTTATTTATATAGTATACTATATAGAATATACGCCTATAGATACTACTAATATATAGGCTTACGATAGCTATATAAATATATATATTATTAACTATTATTTAAAGGCCGTATTCTAACTAAAATATATAGTCTAAGGTATAGCTATTCGAGCTAGTACTACTATATTTGAGGTTGTTGCATATAGTAACTATATACTAGATATTAGTCTAGTAATACTTATATTATACGATGTTGCCTATATACTAGGCTTTTATATAAATATTATAGCTTACTATATTCTTAAAAAATCTAGTCTATAGTAGTATAGCTTTAAGAACTTACTCTATCGATATAATAAGGATACTAACTAAGATACCTTTATTATAAGGCTTTATAAGCCTAATAACAATATACTCTACCTTGCTATAACTATACTAGCGCTATATAATATTATAGTGCAAACAATGTTTACAAACCTTTAAGAATAAAATAGTATATATATACTAGTTACTCTAACCTTACCTCTACTAAACCTACTACTTATACTCTTCTTATACTAGTCTAAAGCCTCTACCGACCTCTATAGGCCTATAGGTACAAGCTTAAAAGCTTATATACTAAGGTAACTTACTATAAGGTAATAGTATATAATACTCGGTTATATAGGCAAAGAGAGATTAAGAAAGTTCTATAAGTATATACTTAGTATAGAGGTTATAGAGGATATAGAGAAGGACTTAGATAAGCTACGAATAGAAGACTATAAGGTTTGTACTACTAGTAAGAGTATATATATTTACTTATATATCGAACAATTATAAGAAACAACCTCTTTCGGCTATATTATTATAGATACCTACTTCTTTATAGAGGTATATAATAGCTCTAAATATATACTTTACTTTATAGACCTTATAATATTATTAGAGTTTGCAAAGGCTACTATATTTAAGAAAAGCGAGACGCTTACTAATATAATTATAAGGGTTATTTAATTAGCTAACTTAATAGATCGCGTTGTCGTACGGCTTAGTACTAATATAGATACTATACTAATTAATCCTTAAGGAATAATAACTAAGTATTTCGAAACTATATTAAAAGATAAAAGTATTCGGTAGATACTAGCTACAAAGGAAGAGTATTACTAATTGCTAGCTAAAATATATAGCAAACGACTAATCGATACTATACGTTGCCTTATATAACAAAGCAACCTTAGTATTAAACTCTGGCCTAAGTATATATACGTAGCTATATATATACTTAATCGACTACCTATACCTAGCAAATATAGTAGCAAAATACTAATTAAGTTAGCGACTAGATAGAAGCCAAACCTCTTAAACCTCTATATATTTAGCTATAAGGCCTATATTTATAAGGTTAGTATAGACTAACCTAAGAAGCTAGAAAAGATACTAGTACAAGCTTATATTAGCTACCTCTATAGCTTTATTAGTAATAATTATCGAAATAGGACGACAATATATACGCCTGCGACGTGTAGGAAGGGTCTTAATACGCGATAGAAGTAGAAGCGTTAGATAGGAACCAACCGTATTGATTGTGTTAGTTAGTTATAGGTTGCATCTCCTTCTAAGATGTAGAGCATTAGATGAGTTATGCGACCTATTGTTACGTGACCTATATTATATATTCTAATCCCTAGGGGCTGTCTCTTAGATAGTCCAACTAGACTATACTTTCTAATACTCCTACTTAGGCTAGATAGTCCTTCTGCCCTATATTCTAGTACTTATCCCTTATACAAACCTATCGGGCCCTAGAGGCCCGATAGAGGCTAAGCAAGCCGGAGTTGTCTTACAAACTCCTAGAATTGGGGACTATTCTTTAGCTTAGTTAACCTATCTGTAACTATCTCTTTTGTTAGGACATATGCTACTACTATCTTCTATTGCTACTAAAGTCTCCTAATATTGTTATAAGCAATATTAATATGCTTTGATCTCTTATAGGTATAGGCATCCTTAACAAGGGTTAAAGATACTTAGTTGTCTCCTATAATCTAAATAGGTCTAAGTTTATTTACTATATTAGAGTTTGCTTTAATAAGTAGTTAAAAAGAATATTCTCCTACTAGCTCTATATAGTCTATTTCCTTTAGAAGTGCTGCTAGGAATTGAGATTGCTTAGTATATGCATTTAGAGCTATATACTTAGCCTCTATAGTTAATATTGCTATAGACTTCTACTTCTTGCTTATCTAAGATACTAGTACTCCGTAGAGGAAGAAGATAGATCCGAGGATTAAGACTCTATCTACCTTATCTATTATATAGTTAGAGTCTAAGTATCTAATAAGTCCTCTACTATCTCTCCTAAATATAAGTCCTAGGTCTAGGGACGACCTAAGGTATCTTGCTAGTTTCTTTAGAGTATTTATATATCCCCTTATTAGGTTAGCTATATATAAGCTTAGTCTACTAAGAGCAAAAGTAATATCTAGTCTTGTTATAACTATCGGCTATATCTACGTACCTATCTAGCTTTAGTACTTCTATTTGGTATATCTCTTATTAGATAGAATTGCCTTAGTAAGGCTTTTATAACTATCTATTAGTAAGAGAGTTAGATAGGCATTTTCCTTAGTTATATTTAGCCTTGCAAGATTCTCTTAGATATAGTATTCTTAATTAAGCTTTAGAGTTCCTACAACCCTATCCCTTATTATCTTTATTCTAAGAATCTTTTCTAGCTCCTTCAGATCCTTAATCTTAAAGACCTTGCTAAGCTATTTCTTAAACTAGAGAACATCCTTTAGCTCTAGTGCTACAACGGGTATATTATCTATATAGGTTAGGACTATAATCCTTCTTTCTCTATAGATAAGTAGGTATAGGTCGATCTCTAATTAATCGAATTCTATCTATTCTAGCTTTGAGACGTAGAGTTTATTCTAGTCTCTTGCTACTTGCTTAAGTCTATAGAGACTCCTTAGGATCTTTAGAACCTAGTTTAGTAGGACCTCTACTCCTAGAGGTAGGATTATATAGATATCTTCTTTTAGAGAGCTCTCTATAAATGTATTATTTATATCTACTTAGTGCATCTCTAAGTCCTTCTCGCAAATAACTACTATAAATACTCTTAAAGTATTATATCTTATAGTTAGTATAAAGGTGTCCTTAAAGTCTACTCCAAACTTCTAGGAGAACCCTCTAGTAACTAGTCTTGCCTTAAACTTTTTAATAGCTCTACTAATTAATCTTTTTATATTAAAGACCTACCTAGATATTATAAGGTTTGCACCCTTTAGTAGCATAACTAGCTTCTAGGTATAGTTGCTATCTAAAGCTACTAGTTCTCTCTAGATTGCTTCTTCCTATATATAGCTCTATTTAGAATCCTATATTGCCTCTTTATAGGACTTTGGAATAGGGACCTCTTGCTTCAAAGCAATATTAGGTCCGAGTACTATAAATGCAACCTCCTTAATCTCTACTAAGGTTTCCTAGATATAATCCCCTTCTTCTTTAATTAGGCTAAGGAATGCCTTATAATACTTTAGGTTAGGTATATCCTCTTCCTTATCTCTCTACCTCTTTTAGAGGACCTACCTTATAACTATACTATAGGCCTTAGGTTTAGGTCCTTCCCCTTTATCTAAGATAGATTTTCTTCTCTTCTAGAATTGTACCCTTACTTCTAGTAGATCTTATATAATATCTAGATGTTTTCTAATATATATATTTCTACTAGTCCCTTAACGAACTTCGGTCGGCTAATTAGTCGGCTGCTCTGTTCTAATTTTCTCCTCCTAAAGCTATATACTCCCGGAGTTTTTTTCTTCTAGATCTATCCTCTAGTACTCCTCCTTATCCTTTAGTAGAAGTCCAAGCTGCATAATTAGTAGTTAATATTTAGTTAGGCCCCCGGGGCCTAACAGACTTTAGGACTCCTCCTACTTCTTTAGTCTCCTAACTAGTTTCCTAACTAGTATAATACTAGATTAGTTAAGCCTAGGAACATTTAACTCCAAATCTCCTCCTTTCTTATACTTAAACTATTTAGTATTACTATAGGCCTTAACAGCCTCTATATTAGGCTCCTAGAAGAGCTATATTTTAGTAGTATCTAGAATATAACCGACGAATACGGCATCCTTGCCTCTATTTATTAGTTTGTCTAATCGTATCCTAGCTAGCTAGGACTTTGGGTTTATATATATAACTGCTCTATAGCCCTAGACCCTAAAGTATAATACTAGAGGTCTCTATTCTAAGAACGCCTCCTCGGGTAAGACCTTAAATCTATTAATGTCTAGCCTATTTAGAAGAGCATTCCTAATAACAATACTTGCTTCTAGTACCTTAGGCTAGAACTTAATTAGTATATTAGATTCTTCTAGCATCGCCCTTACTCTTTCTTTAGAGGTCTAGATCGACCTTTTAACAACTCTATTCTAAATAGAGTTATATACTTTAGTAATATAGAAAGAGATTCTATTCTCTCTCTTCTACTACTTTAGTATAGCAAGAAGCTCCCTCGCTCTATTACTCCTTACTACTTAGAGAGGATTTCTAGATTAAAGCTCCGCCTTCCTTTTCTATTAGTAGAGGGCAGGTAGTGCATCTATTCTTAACTTTAGTAGGAAGGCCTACTTCTTTCTTAAGAAGTTATTAACAATTTCAAGCTACTACTTAAATCCTAATCTTAAGATAGGTAGGGGTATATAGATGTTAATAGATATAAGAGCTAGCCTTTAGGGCTTCCGCTATATCTCTTTCCCTCTATACTGCTTTATCTTTGCTATTGCATAGACCCTATATACCCTATACTCCTTTGGAATTAGTATTAGGCTCTTCAAATCTAAGACCTAGTAAAGGTCCTTTACTACCTTCTCCCCAAAATGTGCAAGCCTTCGATGCCAGAGCTCCTACTAATCCTAGGTACTCTCTAATATATAGAAAGTATATGCTTTATCTATTGATTCCTATAAGAAGTATACTTGATTTCGGTCGAGCCCCTAGGGCCAGATAGACTTAGCTAGACTCTTATTAATCTCCTTAATAAATAGGACTCCTCCTAACATTCTTATCTAGACAACTGCTTTTCTAGAGGCTAAAACAAGTATAAATTTTAGTAGTTGAATACCGAACTGCTTACTAAACTAACTCTATAAAACAAGATTAACTCTAAGACTAGGTATAAATAGGACATCTTTTAGCACAATCTGTTTCCCCTTTCTTCCCCCTATTACTACTTTCCCAATATATATAGCTATTAAGTAGCTACTACCGACCTTAATCCACTTCCTGGTCTAAAGAGGTTTTAGTTCCCTAAAGAGTGATTCTTAGTTAGTTATATAGGTAGAAGCATAAGAGTTAAGTAGCTATTCCGATAGCCTATACTTGCCTTTTGCGTCTATAGTTAAGTAGGCTACTTTATCTATATCCTTATCTTCTAATAGGGTCTAAGATGCTTCTAAGGCAGTTAGTAACCCTACATTTTCTTATACTATAAAGGCTTTCTTTAGGTACTTCTTGCTTAAGTTAGATTTCTTTTTAAGAGATTGTACTTTAAGTTTGAGTTTCTTTACTATTTCTTTAAGTTTATCTTTCCCTAGTAAAGATCCCCTCTTTTGTCTTAATAGAGAGTGTCTTTTCTTAACTCGGTATCCTATCTTCGGTGCTATAGTCTTAGTAGCTCTCTTTGCTCTCTCGAGTCTAGGGCAATTATTCTAGATATATAGTCCTCTATAGAGGAAATAGGCTAGTAGTCCCTAAGTGCCTTTCTTGGCAAATATAGCTGTCTCTCGGCCTATTATCTATTCCTGTTTTTCTTTTAGAATTCTAAGGATGTTCTAAGGCTCAAGATCCTACCTTAGGTCTATACTATCTCTAATTGTTAAGTAGGACTTAGGCAGAGCCGCAAGGAGTTGCTATATCTTTCTGTTTTTAGTCTTAATTTCTTTGAACTATAGGGAGATTGCAACTGCCCTTCTTATAATAGTGCTTAGGCTCTACTATACTTTATTAATTGTCTGGCTATCTTGTATCTCGAACATAGTATACTATTTAAGAAGGCTTCTTCCTATAGCTTAAAGCTTACTCTTATACCTCTTTTTAGCCTATTTCTAGAGCTCTCTTGCTATCTCAATCTCCTATGTCGCTTCCTAATTATCTACTAATATATAGATATATATCTTATAGAGAGCTACTGCATTATGCTTCTTATAGGATGCTCTCTTAATAGAGCTGTCTAGCAAGTCTAATAATATAGTTAATATATGTCCTAAAAGAGTTAATACTAGAGTATCTAGTATAGTCTCTAATAGAACCTATTCTACTTGCTTAGATATAAGATATATCCTTATTATCCTGAACTAGGACTTATAGTTCTCTCTTATTAGTATTAGTATAGCTCTCTTGCCTCTAAATCCACTTCCTTGCTCTTAATCTATTTTACCTAAAATATTAAAAACTAAACTCTAAAAATTAATACTCTTTCAAACAATTTTAGTAGCAGTTTCTAGATAGCTACTTTCCTAGTCTAAGACTCTCTTCCTTCTCTCTTAGATAAGCTTAGTATAGTTTCCTACTTAACTACACTTGCAGATAGACTTAAAAAGTCTCTTCTTAGAGGGATATACCTTTCTAAGGTATTAGTAGTACTCTAGTGCAGAGGTTAAGTCTTATCTATATAAGATAGTGCTTTGGCCTCTAGCTTACCCTTTCCTCTTTACACTCTCTAAGCTCCGCTCCTCGAGTGTGCCTTACTAGGTTCTTCTCTATCTTATCTACCTATAGGAACGTCCGGAACTCGCCGGGATCTTCTATGTCTTCTTAGTAGTGCAGATAGGTATACCTCGAGTCTCCCGATGCTTCTTTTATAGTAGGTGTAAAGCCTGCAGTCAGAAAAGGCTAACTATTACTATCTAATGCTTCCTCTACAAACCCGGGCTTATAACCTATCGAAATAGGACGACAATATATACGCCTGCGACGTGTAGGAAGGGTCTTAATACGCGATAGAAGTAGAAGCGTCAGATAGGAACCAACTATGTTAATTGTGTTAGTTAGTTATAGGTTGCATCTCCTCCTAAGATATAGAGTATTAGATAAGTTACGCGACCTATTGTTATATGACCTATATTATATGTTCTGATCTCTAGGGGGTGTCTCTCAGATAGTCCAACTAGACTGTACTTTCTAATAATAGTATATATAGAGTATAGGTACTATTTTAAAAGTATATAATTACTACTTTCTATATATATTTTAATAAGAGGTAGTTCTATCGACTAGGCGACTTAGATATTATAGTTGTTATACCTAGCTTATTAGACGATATTAATATACTTTATATAGATGCCGAAAAGGCTATTATAGCTAAGTTATATAATCTCTAGTTATTAGGTTAATATATAACCGATCTAGTATAACAACTAATTGTAGATACTCTATATAATACCGATAATTATATATAAGAGCCCTCGGCTAATTAGAGCCCTATAAATACCTCTAATAACTCGTAGGTTATAATAGAAATAGTAGCAAAAGTTATAGAATAGCTATTTCTAGGCAATATACTAACTTTGCTACCTAAGTAGAATTACCTATAATACTCGATATAGGCAGATCTTACTCGGAAACAGGGGTACAAAGACGTAGAAGCTCCTTCTAGTATATAGATACTACTACTAGAGGAGCCCGAATATCCCTATAGTCCCTCTAAAGGAGTAAGAGCGCCCGAGATTAATATTAAGATAATTAATAATAAATTATAGTTTCCTTCGAAATACCTATATATAATAGACTATAGACTATATAGTAATAGTATAGATAAACTAAGGTATAGGGAATACTCTACTACTATACTAGATATAGGACCCCTACTACTACTATCTCTACTACTACCGATAGATTAAGAGGTAGAACTTACTAGCTCTAAGCTAGTAAGGTATACTATAGACGATCTAGTATATATTATATTAAGTAGATTAAGTGCTAATAATAATATAATACTACTATTTATAACAAACTACAAAGCTTATACTCTTACTAATATAACTTAGCTTAGTATATAATCTAACTTTATATAGCTTTCTAAGCTATCTTATTATAGTATAACTGCAATATAGAGTCTATAGCTATATAGTATAGTAGCATTAATAGTATTAATAACTATAATAAGCTATAAGTAAGATAGGCTATTATACTATTATAATTTGCTACTAGAACTAAGAGGCTAGAAAGCTATAAAGAAATATAAACAAGCTATAGAATTTACTACTATAGCGCACTTAGAATAGAACAAACTTATAGAAATAAATACCTTCTAATAGGTAGATAAGTTAGAAGTACCTATAAGTAAATATAAGCTTCTATCTAGATTGCTATTAACCTAGGTATTTAAATACAAATTCGATAAATAGTCTTATTATATATAAGACAAGGCACGACTATATATATATAGCGACTTTTAAAGTACGATATTCGATACTTATATAGCTATAGTAATAGTATATATATTCTACTTCTACTATATATTAGCTACTACCTTCGGAATAGAAATAGAGCAATTTAATATTATTAATATATTTCTTAATACCTTACTACCTTATACTATATATATATAGGCGCCTAAGGGGTTTAGATAGAAGGGCAAAGTATTATAGTTATTACAAGTACTCTATAGCCTTAAAGAAGCCCCTATATTATAGTAGGCTAAGTTTACTATATTACTTTTAGAGTTTGGCCTATATCTAATACTAGACGTTCCGTACCTATACTACGACAATAAGAGTATACTAGTTTTCTTCTATATTAACAATATTATTATAATCTACTATAAGAAGAACAAGGTATATATATAGGCCCTCAAACGATAGCTATTCGAATATTATAATATAACTTTATAAGGTAAAGTAAAGTAGTTTCTTAGTATTAAGATCTATAGAGATAGAGCTAAGAAGCTTATATACCTCTCGTAATAGGAGTATATTAAGTATATAGCACGAAGGTTTGGTATTACTCTAGGCGACAAGTAGACTAATACGCCTATACCTATAAATATAAATTAGTCTATACCTAAAGGCTACTATACCGAGAAATAGCTAGTTCTTAACTACTAATAATATATTAGTTTAATTAACTAGTATACTATTAAAATAAGGCCAGATATTACAAAAGTAGCCTCTATACTTAGTCGTTACTTAGTTAATCTAATAAAAGTATACCTCCGAGCTACAAATTACTATATTCGATACCTCTTATAAACTAAGCTATTATACTTAGTCTATAGTTACTTTAAGGCTTACTTACTATATATATATAGTAATAAGGTACCTCTATTATAATAAGGTAGCTTCCTTAGTACCTCCGATGCTAGCTTTGTAGATTATAGTAACTTTAAGAGCTCTAAAAGCTATATATTTTTTATATTTAGTAGACTAACTTTATAGAAAGCTAGTAAGCAATCGACTATTATAAAAAGTACTACTAAGGCCGAGCTTACTATACTATTATATACTAGAAGCAAGCTTATTTAGTAGCAATTACTATTTAAACAACTATCTATTATATTCGATAATATACTAACCCTCTACTATAATAACTAATAAATAATTTAATTAATAACTAAGGAAGGTATAGTTAATAGTAAGCTTCGATATATTAATATATACTAATACTAGCTACGACAAGAGGTATAGAACAACGAGCTTAATATCGAATATATACTAATATATAATATACCTATAGACGGCCTTACTAAACTACTTACTATATAATAATAATAGTAGTTTATTATATAGCTAGGCCTTTAACTAATACTAATACCTAAAATATAGGAAACGAGCGATACTCGCTTACTAAGCATATACTAAAACAAGTTTAAGAAACTCTTCTTAGTAGAAATTAATATAATAGTAGATAGTAAGGTAGCTACTAATAATAGTATATATCTACTTTAGAAAGGAGGTTAATAGATAACTACTATATATAATGCTATACTAGCTAAAGGGGTATGTTGCGCAGATAGCCGAAAATACCGAATATAAGCTAAGAATATAAGAAACTAGCTCTCTAGGCTTGTATAGAGATTTCTTAGATCTTAGCAAGCAATTTAGTATATAGAACGCACTATAGATTGCTTAGAACAATCAGTTGTTAACTCCTACACGATCTGATCTATATATTCCAATATTTATGAAATTGCCAAGCGATTACGTAACTGACTGCCTCGCATCAGATCTTCACAAGCTGTGCAAGCGCGTTAGCATTCGACAAGCAGAAGCTCTGTCACAACGGAAGCATAGAAGCACACTAAACTGAAGAGGAATGCACAGAACATCTGGAACTGACCCCTCATCGCAAGAGAGCTCCGAGGTCATCGTGCATGCATAGATATCTAACATCAATTGCTAGAGCACTATTAATTACTCAATTACTAGTTGCATACCTCGCAACTAGTGCTACATCTGTAACCCTTCCCCAAGACGACTATGCAGAAACACGGACCCGTAGCCGACTTTCCCATAAAGTCCAAAATCGTCGCTATTACCGGCGGAGGCTCAGGCATTGGTGAGCTGCAGACATTTCATGTTCTCATATCGCGAGGTCGTTGCTGATTCCCATGCTTCGTTGCAGGCTTTGCTTTCGCGCGTCTCTGCCACCAGCGCGGCGCAAGGGTACTTATCGGCGACCTCAAGCTTGTCGAAGCAGCAGAGCAATATCTTGCCAGTGCTAGCGATATCCTCTTCCAGCATTGTGATGTGACCAACTGGCAATCTCTCCACGACCTCATATCATCGAGCGTCGAAAAGTTCGGAGACGTACCGGATGTGTACGTGCCATCGGCGGGACTATTTGAACCGCCATCAAGCAACTTTTGGGACAATAGTGAGGCCAATGACTACAAGACCATTCAGATAAATGTGAATCATCCGATTAAGTTCACGCGCCTTGCTATGCGAGCTCTCGCCGGTGCAGATAAGCAAGGCGTGGTTTGCTTGTTGTCCAGTACTGCTGGCATAGGTGGCCACTACCTCGCCAACCTCTACACCGCATCCAAGCATGCTGTACTCGGCTTCGCAAAGTCAATGGGGCAAGCAGACACTGACGAGGGCGTCAAAGTAGTCTGCGTTTTACCAGGACTGGTACAGACACCATTATGGGAAGATAGAGAGGACGATCCTGCGGCATGGGACCAATATTTGAAACTCTTAAAGTCTGGCCTACAGCCTGAGGATATTGCTGAACTGATGTTGAAGATGATCGAGAGCCAAGAATATGATGGAGGCACCTGCGTCCTGAAGGTAGCCAAAGGGGAGGAACACATCCAAGAAGAAGGCTTCTCGAAGAAGACGGCGAAGACTGCGAAATCCGGTGCCGCCGCCAGACCCGAGCCAGATCTGAAGCGGATTCAGAGCCTCATGCACGCCGAGAGAGGCAAGAAATGGGTGTAGTGGATGGAGCCAGTACTCCTACTTCGGATCTTCAACTAGACTGGGAAGGAACTGCTGCGATGGCCGTGTCCCCCAGCTAGCCTTTCAAATGGTATAAATGAAGGTAGAAGCAATGACAAGACACAGCTTCAATCGTGTCCAGGTCATCCGCTGGCAGGTGAATCGGCAGCAGCTTGAGAGCTGGATCTGGAAGGTCCTTCTTCGGGGTCTGGCAGCAGTCCAGTAGGCAGAGAAATACCTAGAGCACGCAAGATCTTGCAACTCTCCCTCTGCTTCCCCACTTCTGTCATTCGCTTCGTACGTCTCCTCAAGTCCGCTCCAACCTTGTTTTGCACTGTTGAGCCCTTATATTTCCAGTCAGGCTGTGGGCGGCACTTGTCTGCGCGCATATGTAGCCACTTCCGCATGGAGTCCATAGTCTTTGGCACATTGGGTTCCGCCGTGTTCAGAGTAATCGTGAGGTCCTTGTTCTTCTTCAGTTGCATTTCTTCGTTAGGTGGCACGCGCTTGATCCAGAGTAGTAATCCGTCGAAATTGAAGTCTGTGACTGCACACTGGATAGGGCAAGAGGCATGCATCAGAGGCAATACCTCGTCGCGAACTTGCCTCGAGGTCAGAGTTAGGGCATGCGGCGATGACTGCCTTCGGGAGCTGTTATCGGGCGTGTCTGCTCCATGCTTGGAACTTGTCGGCAGGATATGAATGGTGACGTTCCTCAGCGCAAGTCTGTATATTTCAATGCGCAATTCAGCGGGGAGGTCGAAAAACGAGGTCTTCGCTGCCACAGCAGGCACTGGCTTATTTGGTGCTGGCTCTAGTCGGCGGAATGCGAGTTTCGGAGCCATCATGTTGGTCGAGGAAGAGATGCAAATTGGAGGTGTGCGAGTTGCGTTGGTTTTGTCTGGTTGCTGACTAGCTAGCTCTGCATGGTCCAGTCCAGTATGTGCAGAGTGTGGAAGCGAAAGGACCATGAAGCCAGCACTGTGGTACCTCCGGTGGTAAGCTGTGCCAAGTGGATAGAGTGCAGGCGAGGCTGGCCAGAACTTCCGTGGTTTAAACTCCCTGCCGTCGCCCCTATAGTCTAGTCTAAGACCCAGAATAACGCCAGATGGTGGTCGATAAAACTGCGCGTGCTCGCCGGTTGACGTGAGACCAGTGTTGGGCCGGTCAAAGCTTGCGAAGCCGCCGCTGTGTCCGGAAGGAGGGTGTGAAGTTGGAGAGTGACGAAGGGAAGGGACGTGGAAAGCGAAGGAGACCGCATGAAAAAACTCTCGAGACAAGGAACGAAAATAGAAATGCGGCAGGCACGACTTTGGACTTTGGCAGGCACGACTGGTTTTGGCTTGCCTTTCTGTCCCGAAGCGCCTCAGCTCAGGAACATAACTCTCGCGCGCTCACAAACCAGGACTCCGTTGCTACTTGAAACAAATTGCATTGCGATTGTACGACACCTACTTGACTGAACTCCTGACCCCATGCCGCCTCCATCCAGCCACGCACTGCGGTCGCCGCTGTTCGTGAGACGTTCTGTCTCCTGACCACTACCGATTACCACGCTCTCCAACATCACCCTGCCGCCGCCGCCTCTCTCCAATCTCTCAGTCTCTCTTCACGGATGGGCATGTTCGTCCGGATTTGCTTGCGAGTACATATCCCACAGCTCCACGGTCTCGGCGCTGTTATCCTTGTACCTGGACTCCGTCTTACCATCACGCACGGCATCAAGATGAGCTGAAGTTCCAGCCTCCTTGGTCAGCAGTCGCTGCTGGCCCCACTCGAGATGCACCACGCTCTTGTTGATGAGCCTGGAGCGGAAGCCCTGTGCTGCAGTTACGACGTTGTTGTATCTGTCTCTGATCTCCGGCGCATGATGTTGGTTCCTGGTGCCCTTCTCCTTCTCATCTGCAATTTCCGCCAGAGCAAGCTTGCCACCGTATTGCCGATATGCGACAATGCCTGGGAAGGCAACAATACGAACGATTGCCTCTGTCGCTGTGCTCTTTGGGTCTTTGAGCACGGCTCTGTGGTAGCCTCCAACGTTCTTCTTGTCGTAGGGGCTGTTCTCAATCATCTGCGTCAGATTGCTGGCCTCCATACGCGCGGGCTCAAACTCCTCGTCCTTGAAGGCTGGTGGCCAGTAGTAAACGACATCCGGTGCTGTTCTAATCAATTCGGCTGTCTTTGCCGCGATCTCGATGACTGCTTCCAGATGTTTCAGCGCTTCGGGGTTCAAATCGGCAGACCATAGTGGAGCGAGCAGCTTCGTCAACTGGCTTTGCACGCGCGCAATCTGGGTGTGTAGCGTTCCGTCCTCAATCTCGTAGGCGTTGACCAGTTTAGCACGCTCACGCGTACGTTCAAAGCCTGAGCACAAAGTCAATTACTGAAATTCTCCTGATACAATCTACTGATCTTACCACAGTGGTATTTGCCACTAGTATCAATCTTCATCAATTTGGCTTGAGTCGATTCGTCGCCGCCAAACAAGTACTCTCCGAAGACGTGCTCCTTCAAAGCTCGAGCGATGACACCGATGACAATAGCTCTCCGGGAATCCTTCTGCCCAAGCAGTTTACACCACGTTCCCCTAGAACCACCCAGGACGAGACATCCAATGTATCTGACGAGCTCCTGGTTGTCATCGATCAGAAGATCTTTCACGAAATTCTCTCGCCTGCCTACAGGAATCTCCGGAACATTTTCAGCAAGCTTGTCGAGCGCGACCTTGAGCTTCTCGATCTCGCGGAATAGAGCCTCATCCTTGCCGTTGTTCTCAGGGCCGATCTTGGGGTCGGCTGACCATACATGTTTTTTGAACAGGTTCTCGATCATTTTATCGTCAGTGGGTAGCTGAGCATCAAGTGCCTCTTGGTCAACACCCGAGCTCCCATCGGCCTCCATTGCTTCTGCATTTCGCTTCCCGCGCATAATTCCGGTTGGCTGTGGATCAGTCCTGTGAGGCGAAATACCTCTACCAGTACGGCCTTGCTTACCACCAAATTGGACGCGTTTTGGCGAATTTGGTGTTTTTGGCGGCATAAGCAAGTGATCGAGTGATGAATGGCGTGCACTGTCTCCTGAAAGGATACGCAGGAATAGAAGGCAATGTGTGGCACGAGGCGCCTCAACTGAAAGATTGTTGATGTTTGTGGGAGCTCAGCGTTGCGAAGCATTGTTTGTCCTCAAGAATCGAGCATGCAAGGAGGACTGTGCGTGCTCATGTCTTACACTCTAGTCTGAAAGACATACATTCCACGAATTGGCAGTACAACGACCTATGTGGTTCCCCAATGCTGCGCAATATTGAATGTCAAGGACTGCAGCCAAGATTTACGGAGGGAGTTCCTGATAGCAGTAGATGTAATGTCTTTTATGGGCTGTCGAGGAACTGTGAAAGGAATCTCGATTCGACACCAATTCGATTGTCCAATGATCGAAAATTGCAATCTTGTGAGATACTGACCATCTTTTGTGTAGTACATGTGACTCCTGGTCAGACTGCTAGTGCCTTATTACGCACATGTTTCGAGCAACCGCTCTGCATATCACAGAGTGCAGGATCGAGAGCCTGGAGTTCCCAGTCGCTAGCGCAGAAAGAGGCACGAGACAATCGTTAATTTTCTGCGCCACACCTTGCGCCACCGTCGCCACAGACACCGCAGTGTAAGAATCTTAGAGCTCGTTGGAGAACATCGAGTGTCCTACCGCATGCGCTCTGGAACCTGGGTAGCTCTGCGCCAACATAGTCGCAGACAACACTCCAACACCATGTTGGAAACTCCAAGCATCTCTGTCCTCTCCAGTTTCCACATCCCACACCACACCACATCTCGGAGCATAGCACCGCAGAGTTCCCGAGATCCATAAGAGCATGGGATCTACGCTCTCTGATAAATGGAGACTGCCATGCCGTCCTGGTCGCAGACCACCTAAGGTCATATTCGGGTAGAGTGCTCTGAAGTGGCATTCCTCAATGTAGACAGGTTGACTCTTCCTCGACATATACAGCTCGGAAAAGCTTCTCTACAAACGCTGCAAGGTAAACGATTCCCTTGTGAAATTCGTTTTCGAGCATCGAAGCCTGTCGCATCGCAATACTTTGCACTGCGTCAAACCTCTCAAGAGCTGTTTCCATCAGTCCTTTAGCCATTCACTCCTGCAAGCTGAGAACCGACATTGTCTTCCCGCCATGTTCTTGGGGCCTTCGTACAACATTGACGACGTGCGATGCACGTGAATTTCTTCCAAGTCTGGTTCATCTGAATTGGTCTTTTAGTACATGACTCTGATTATCGGTTACTTTCTTGCGGAGCAGAGTCAGGGAGTGACATGCGAATGTGCACGTGCTCATTCGTGGTTATGCAGGCAATCGGTAGCTGCGATAGACTTGACCATCAGAACGTTGTCCACGTCAACCCGCCAGGAGTGGCTGTGCTCTGTAGATGTCGTGCCAAGGGAATGGAAGAGTCTGGTATCATGAGCGGCGTCAACGCGCCACGTCGTTCTCGTGACGGCAGCCATTGTGATGCATTTCCTCGATGGAGGTGGAGAAAGACAGAAAGATGGCAGAAGAAACGACAGCCACATTTTCCAGGCCAGAACCCCTTGTCCATCTCGCCAAAATTCAACTCAGCCTCTTTATGACGATGTGCTTCAGCTTGCATGGTGCTCGCCCCTCCACCATCCACATGTTGCTAGACGCGGCAAAGCAATATGTTGATTCGTTGATGGAAAGCTTGGTCGTGGTCCGTTATTGTGATATCACGATGCCATAGACGATACCTGCCAACTTTCTGTGCTTCCATTCTTTCTTACCCGTCTTCTCCCAAGACTCTACCAAGCAGGCAGCCTTTCTGCCGTTGAAACAGCTCACTCGTTGCAGGAGAGAAAAGAAGACGACTCCAGCCTAAGCGCCCTATCTCGACAGACCTCAACACTTGACCAGCACAACAAGCAGCCAGCAACGATGTCTCACGACGACCCCAAGCTGCTCTACGCGATCAAGGGCATCAAAGCATATCATATTCAAGATGGACAAGAGCAGGATCTTTGCCCGTCTGGCCCACAGACTCTCTCGCTTCTGATGGTGCCTACAACATCTGCTTTCGCCGACCCGACCACGACTGGCGGCACTCCAGACCAAGACTTCTACCTTCATTTGAACCTTCCGCCAGAGCTCGACTTGCCTCTCCCAGCGACAACGCAGGTCTACCATCAGCCACCGACTAGCTATCTGATACCACGATGGGATATGGGTCCAGGCGCAGGCGCATTCACGAGGATCGAGTTCCCAAAGATTGGCTCTGGTGTGACACAGGACGATGTCGATACTTTTGAGACCATCCTCGCGCAGTGCACTGCCTTTCTTGAGCGCGCGAAGCCTCCAAATCCAGCCCAAAAGAGCGAGAAGGGAGGATTGTACAACCCGCAAGACTATGCGCCTGGTGGTCAATTCGCACAAGACGATGTATACGGGAAGAAGCATGGCGAGATCGTGTTGATCGATGAGGACAACGGAAGTGTGGTGGGTGAGGTTGCTGGCGATGCACAGATTTTCGAGGACTCGAAGCTCAAGCCAGGCTCGAAAGACCCAGTTGAGGTACAGATCAGCGCGGATGGCAAGCGCATTGAGGTTCGTCCTGTATCAGAGGACTACCTGCAAATGGCTAGACATCCAGCATACAAGGACAGCAGTATTGTCCAGAATGCCGCCACAGCGTCACGTCTGCTCGTGACCTCAACATCATTTGTGGGCAATTGGTTCACCAAGGGCGCCGAGAATTTCACGAAATCCACGAAACCGGTCGCGAAGCCTATCGAATTCAAGCCGGCTACACATCAGCGAGTGCGAAAGATCAACACCTTCACCACCAGTGTCGCCTCAACTAGTAGCAAGACCATCGGAAAGGTTGGCCACCACATTCAGAACTTCACCGCGAAGGCCAGCGGGCATGCTAAGGAGAGGCCTAACAAGGGCTACGACGAGAAGGGCAACCCACTTGACAAAAACGACTATAAGCCTGGCGTGCTCAACAAGAGCATGATCGCTTTCAGTACAGTCATGGATGGCATTGCAACGAGTGGTATGACACTGCTGAACAGTTCTGGAGCAGCAGCGAGCACGATGGTAGGACACCGCTGGGGCCAAGAAGCTGGTTCCATTGCAGGCGAGCTTGCTGGTGGTGTCAAGAATGTAGGCCTTGTCTACATTGACGTGACTGGTGTCTCACGTAAAGCCGTGATCAAAAGCGTTGCCAAGGGCATGGTCATTGGTAAAGTGAGAGGTGGTGGCCAGGTGGTGGTTGGTGGCGGCGATGGAGGCGACCTTACTGAAGAAGAGTTGAAGCGTATGGAGGCTGATCAGAAGCAAGGACTGTCGAACGCGTCTAACACACAAGGAGTGCCTCAGGGAGGATACCACCCTACGAGCTCGACATATGATCCAGCTGGACTGGGTAATGCCGCGCCTCCTCGCTACCAAGAGTCGAGCCAGCCTGGAGGCTATTCACAGCAGCAATACGATCAGAAACGGTAAAGCAGTGACGGAACGGGTATACATGCAGAGAGGTGGCATGGGCAGGGGAACGATTCGAACGATTTACGCAGCAGCATGAAATAACGTACTAAAGAATGTACATGATCACTCAAGCCTCGAGCCTAACTTGTCATTCATCTGCTGAATTTTCACCTCGGGGTGACCAGACGTTGGAAAGTCGAGATCGGGCAAAGTCAGCAGCATTCGCGCAAGACCACCAGGCTATCGCATCTCTAGACAGAGCCTATCGCATTTGGACGCATGCAATCGTGGCGCTTGTGATCATCTTGGCATGCTTGTGCATATCAGCCTCAAAGATCATCCGGGTGCTCTGACTTCGGGAAAACATCACTTCAACAATCGTTTTGACTCACCACAGCATTTTACTGTCCACACACATCATGGCCGACCACAAGTCCTGTCCTCCTCTCACAAGAGAGTCTGTAAAGGTAGCTCACAGACGCATCGAGCCCTACATCTACCGCACGCCCGTCGCGACATGCGAAACCATAAATCGAATCGCAAGCACCGCACAAGCAGAACGAGATGAAGGGCAACCCATTGGCCAAGAGAAGTCGAATGGTACAACGAAGCTCAAAGTCAGGTTGTTTTTCAAGTGTGAGAACCTGCAGCGTATAGGTGCTTTCAAGGCTCGTGGCGCGTTCCACGCTCTTGGGAGGTTGATCGAAGAGGAGGGTATCGAGAGTGTTCGTAAAAAGGGAGTTGTGACACATAGCAGCGGTATGCAACTCTATACGCTTCAAGCGACAGTTTCATGAGTGTATGACGCTGATGGTTCGCCGGTAGGTAACCATGCCCAAGCTCTTGCTCTAGCCGCGAAAACGCATGGTGTCCCGGCGCACATCGTAATGCCTACAATCTCCACACCCAGCAAGATCGCTGGCACTCAAAGCCATGGCGCTAATGTGATATTCTCTGGTTCCACATCAGATGAACGAGAAGCTGTAGTCGCTACAGTCATCGAGAAGACAGGTGCAACTCTCGTGCCGCCGTACGACCATCCAGACATCATCCTCGGCCAAGGAACACAAGCTCTTGAGCTCGAAGAACAGGTCTCAGACTTCCTCAAAGCTGATACAAAGCAGAGTGCCAATGCGAGAACGAGCCTCGATGCCATAATCGCGCCTATAGGAGGCGGTGGTATGCTCTCTGGAATTGCCACTGCCATGCATGGAACCGGTATCAAAGTCTTTGGCGCTGAGCCGAACTTCGAGGGCGCGAACGATGCCGAACGAGGGCTGAAGTCGAATAAGCGAATAGAAAAAGTGAAGACCTTGACGATTGCTGATGGGTTGAGGACGCCTGTAGGAGAAATACCTTGGAGTATTATCTCCGATCAGGAGAAGTTAGAAGGAGTCTATTCTGTGACTGAAGATGAGATCAAAGCTGCTTTGAGACTTGCTATGGAGAGAGCAAAGTTGTTCATTGAACCTAGTGCTGCTGTGCCTTTGGCTGTGGTGCTGTACAATGAAGACTTCAGGAAGAGCATCGCTGAGATTTCTGGGGGTGAAGGAATCAACCTGGGTGTCGTGTTGAGTGGAGGTAACACGACTGTGGAAGCCATTGCTAAGCTGTTCGCATCGAGCGAGAGGGAGGCAGGAAAGGTCAGCGCTGATGGGAAGAAAGTTGCTGAGAATGTTGCTGGGTAGAGGCGACTATTCCCTATACTTCACGAGTAGAAGACTGTGATACTGGCATCAACCACTACCCGAGCCTTACTATCTGAGTTCGTCCGTTGAGTAGATCAAGACATATGAGCTGGTGGTCCTCCAGAGTCGCCCTACTGCAGGACTTCGTGAAAGCTCAAGCTGTTGTTGTTGGATCTGGCAGCCTGCATATCGCGTGCAGCAGGCACAAGACACATGGAAAGCTTGCTTCCTCACCTCTGAGCACCTCAATCGCGTTACGAATCTGAGAGCAGCGTCTTCACATCATCAACTGTTCGACAAGCTTCCATTCACCTTCTCACTTGACCTCGACTGTTCCTGCCTAATCTCACCCTTAACTCGCGAACACGCTAGAGTGACAGGGGTCCGAGCAATCACACAACAACAAACTTGAGCTTCTTCGCCCCTTCAACTTCTCTTTCTTCTCCACATCGACAACATTTGGCCTTTCACACCTTGCCATCCCACGCGAAAAGAAGAGTCTCACACAAGGCTCGTACGTGCAAGACCACTCTTTTGCACTCAGGTTCGTACACACCGTCACCGCCATTCGCAAGTTGGCGCCGTCGCTGACCTCGTCGCAGATAAAACATCTGCCCACCTGACCTCCGAAACGAAACACAACACCAAGCTCATCAGACAACATGGGCGCCTCTACTTGGGACGACGCTCCAGCTCGTAAGTACCACGCTCGCATCATATACCGCAGTAGCTTTGTGGTAGATTACTGACACGTTCACAGCAGCCGACAACAGCTGGAAGACCGACAGCGGCGGCGGTGACGGCTGGGAGGCTGATGGCGGTGCTGCCGTCGACAGCGGTGGCTTTTCCGAAGACAACGTCTCTCGCCACGCCGGTCCTGCGGAGGGTGGTGCCCACGATGATGGCTGCCGAGTGTGAGTGCTGCCCGAGCACGGAGCTTCCCAATCTTGAACATTACTAACAAGTTTTAGCTGTGGCGCCGAGGGCCACTTCGCTCGCGACTGCCCAGACAAGCCAGAAGGTGGCGGCGGCGGCGGAGGCTGCTATAACTGCGGCGAAGACGGCCACATGAAGTCTGACTGCCCAAACCCACGCATCGAGCGCGACTTCGATGGCACCTGCCGCCAGTGCGAGCAGCCAGGTCACCGTGCTTCCGACTGCCCACTCAAGGTCTGCCGTGCTTGTGGCGAGGGCGGTCACAGCAAGGCTGACTGCACTGCCAACCGCATCCAAGGCATGTTCAAAGCTCTTGGTATCGAGGATTTGGAGGTCGAGGAGGCTTGGAAGAAGATTGAGACTGCCGATGCCGACAAGGACCTGGAGGACATCAAGATGGTTTGCATTGATACCGTCTACCTTGACCAGTCCCTTACTGACAATGATGCAGGGTATTTACGCCTACGCCAAGGCCTTCCCAGACCTCACATTCCAGGAGCTCGAGAAAGCCTTCCGTGACGGCGGAATGAACATCCACCTCATCGCCAAGGAGCAAGAGATCGCCGCAAGCTACACCATCGTCAACTTTCAGGGCGTCAAGGATCTCAAGTACGTCGTGTCCTTCCAATTCTCGGCCAAGCCAAAGCGTGCCAAGTTCGCCGAAGGCTGGCCAGCGACTCCAGAGGAGAATATGGAGCGTCTGGTTGAGGCCGGCGTCGTCATGGACAGCTACGTTCCGAAGTGTAGGAGATGCGAGGAGTTCGGTCACGAGAGCAAGGACTGCGAACAGCCAGAGGAGGAGGAGGGCGCTGCTCCGCGAGGCACCGTGGTCATCACTTGTGCAAACTGCGAGGGTGAAGGTCATCGTGCTCGCGACTGCCCAGAGGCACGCAAGACCTTCGTTAGTGGCTGCAAGAACTGCGGCTCCGAAGAGCACAGAGTCAAGGAGGTAAGTCTGATCTCGCTCCAAGCCTCGATGGTGATGATACTGACTTTTCATTTAGTGCCCAGAGCCACGCCTCGACCTCGAGTGCAACATCTGCAACGAGGTTGGCCACATGAGCCGCGAGTGCCCAAGCAAGCCTCCAGATGTTTGCCGCAACTGCGATGAGGAGGGTCATCGCAAGAGTGACTGCGTCAACGAGCGCGTCATGAAGTGCCGTAACTGCGAGGAGTACGGCCACAGCGGTCGCGAGTGCACGTAAGTCCAGTCCAACTATGCTGTCTTGAATGCCACAAGCTAACACATCTGCAGTAAGCCAAAGGACATGAGCAAGATCCAGTGCCGCAACTGCGACGAGATGGGTCACGACTCTCGCGGCTGCCCAAAGCCTACCGACTGGTCCAAGGTGGAGTGCTCCAACTGCAAGCAGAAGGGTCACACCTTCCGTCGTTGCACCAACCCGTCAGCTGATGCTGCTCCAGAGGAGGGTGACACCGATGCCGATGCTGGCGGCGGAGGTGGTGGCGGTGGTGGTTGGGAGGACAACGCCTCTGCTGCTCCAGTCGCTTCCAATGGCGGTTGGTAGATCCGCATGATTGGGCTCTCGGTTCACTGAGAGTCACAACAACACAACTTCGGCGGCAGGTGCACGATAGCCTGTCGCTCACGATCTTGGTTTTCAAAGATCAAGAGAAGGTCTTAGATGAAAGGCCTAGACACCGGGCGGCGTACGATTGTTATTGCAATTGAAAAAAAGTTGCTACTCACCTTGTCACTCCTCTTCCCAAGTATCCTCTCCACTTCCTCATTCCGAGCTCAAGCTCTCCGACTTCTTGCTCTCCGACTTCTTGCTCTCCGACTTCTCTTTTCTTTCTCCATCTATGTCTTTTCATCTACATCGCCAATGTCTTGCTCACCTGCCATTTATTTTAAGGCTGATACCGTCATGCGCCCTGTCTCGCCTCTGCATTCTCAACATAAGGCCTTCCTCCATATCACTTCTAACAAGCTCTTCCAGAACCATCCTGCGCGACCATACTACTGCTTCTCGACATGAGTCCACTGTCGATGCGGCAGTCGACAAATGGAGTCCATTTGATGCAACCTGTTGCCATTGAGATCCGCACCAGGACTTCCGGTGAGATGTGGAGGAGCGTGTGGAGCGAAGATGGAGAGCAGACGTCAGTCATCATGCTTTGCAACTTGCATGATTCGCGGTTCGCGCTAGGTCCGGCCAGCACTCTTCTGATTCGTCTTGCTGCCCAGCAAGGCAGCTACACTCCAAAGTTGAAGTCAAGAGAGTGGAAAGTGCAGACCGAGCCGGGCACGGCTGCCATCAGAAGAGTGTATCGCGATGGTCAGCAGAGCCTTACGATGTCAAGCAGGACAAGGAGTTGGTGAGGCGAAGCCCGTTCCTCGCAGGCCCGGAATGCCTCAACAGGTTTGCCGGTCGTTCAGGAACTGCACGAAGTCCCTTCATTTGCTCGCTTGAGCATCATCGTAGACTACACCGCGACCCATGGGGCATTGGATGGAGCGGTGTCACAGGCGAGGCTGGGCGTGTCCACTTCGATACGAGAGGAAACGGTAAGCGCTCTTGTGATATGTCTGCTTGTCTTGTTTACATACCTTTCATCCTTTTCCGAGTGTACAATACTGGGTGCGAGCAATTGATTTCACTGATCACGACGAAACGAAACCACGATGTTTGGTCAGCGCTTCTATGGCCTTCGAGGCACCAGACTAAACATTGCGATTGGTGTCATTGCTGGGCTGGACTTTCTCCTGTTCGGATATGACCAAGGGGTGATGGGAGGACTTTTGACATTGGAGTCCTTCGTTCGACTTTTTCCAGAGATCGACACACGTGGCGAGGATGGCAGGATGGCACCAGTTCACGAGCAACGACACAAGGCATCTCCATTGCTTCGTACAACCTGGGCTGTTTCGTAGGAGCCATTATATGTATCTGGCTTGGTCAATACCTTGGGAGACGACGAACGATCTTTGTCGGCAGTGCAATTATGGTTGTGGGAGCTGCCTTGCAATGCTCGGCCTTTGGATTGGCACAACTGATTGTTGGTCGTGTTATCACTGGACTGGGCAATGGTCTCAACACGTCAACTGTGCCAACATGGCAATCCGAGACATCGAAGAGTCATAAGCGAGGGCAGATGGTCATGATCGAAGGTGCCTTGATAACGGGCGGGATCATGATCTCTTACTGGATCGACTTTGGCTTCTCTTTCCTGGAACCTAGCACAATCACTTGGAGATTTCCAATTGGTTTCCAGATCTTCTTCGCCTTGATCATTTTAGCCTTTATCTTGGGACTACCAGAGTCTCCAAGGTGGCTCATTCTCAAAGGACGTGAGGATGAGGCAGTGACTGTATTAGCGGCGTTAAGCGATCTGCCTGCGGACGATGAGTACATCGTCAGCGAGTTCTCTGCCATCAAAGAGTCTGTTCTTGAGACAGCTTCGGGCACCTTCAAAGAAGTGTTTACCATGGGTAAGGACCGCAATCTGCATCGTGCTGCTCTCGGCTACGTCAACCAGGTGTCTAACAGGTAAGCTCCAAATAAGCTGATCATAAGATGCATATGACGAGACAAAACGATAGGATGCTGACAGAGTCTCAGATATCAGGCATCAATCTCATGTAAGCTGCATTCGTTTCCTAGACTTGGGGATAAAATGTAATCGACCATTTACTGACATCGAGCGCTTAGTACGTACTATGCTGCCACAATATACGAGAACGAAATTGGGCTATCGCCATTCTTGTCCCGCGTCCTGGCTGCCTGTAACGGGACTGAGTACTTCCTAGCCTCCTGGATTCCGGTATTTCTGATCGAGAAGATCGGTAGACGACCATTGATGCTGTTCGGCGCTGTGGGAATGTCTTTGTCTATGGTCGTTCTCGCCGCAGTCACGTCAGTCGGAGGGTCAGGGCCAGGAGTTGTGGCTGCTGTCTTCCTCTTCGTGTTCAATACTTTCTTTGCCATCGGCTGGCTGGGTATGACTTGGCTGTACCCAAGCGAGATCGTCCCATTACGTATCAGGGCTCCTTCTTCAGCACTGTCAACGTCGGCGAACTGGTGAGCAAGATTGACTACCTGCATCATCACTTGCAAGCTGACCCTGCGCAGGATCTTCAATTTCATGGTAGTCATGATCACACCTGTGAGTAAAGCGGAACATACAAGCCATGCTCTCGCTTCTGTGTCTCATCAAGCTCGCCCTCACTCGGGTGCTGAGCTTCAGAACAAACATTGATATAGGCAGCCTGCTTTTTCAGAGATCTTCGCTAACCATTTTACCTACTACTTTCAGATAGCCTTTGCCACGATAGGCTATCAGACGTACATCATCTTCGCAGTCATCAATGCGTTCATCGTGCCTGTCGTCTACTAATTGTCAGTATACCTACAATATCAAAGCACTTCGACGCTGACTAGATCCACAGCTATCCGGAGACTGCTTACAGAAGTCTCGAGGAGATGGACGAGATCTTTCGCAAGACAATTTCTGTATTTGATGTAGTCAGCATCGCCCGACCAGAAAACACACCTCATCGATATGATAAGAATGGTCAGCTCATCATCAGCTATCCCGATACTGAAGAACGTAGAAGACGAAGCGTTGCAGGACAACCTGGTGGCAAGCCTCTCCATGATATAGAGAACAAGGAACGATCACAGCATAATGAGGGCTACAAGGCCGAAGGTGGCTTTCTCACGGAGAACAACAGTGAGAAGAGCTTATAGTGCTATTAACATCGACGGTACGAAATGATGAACGGATAGAAGATAGAGCATCGATACCCACGGCATACAGGTAGCCTTTGCTTACCTTGATAGCGTCTGGTACTGTCGTGCGCCTCATCGCGACATGTGGTCTCTTTTCATCTCGAAATGACCCGCCTCCAGCGTCTTTCAGTGTGCATCTTTCCAAATATGTTACATTTTCGAAATATCGTCAATTCGACATTTTTGACATTGAGGTGTCAGAACGGTATGGAACTACTCCAAACATCTCTAACATTATCCTATTATCGGAGCCTACTGACCGAGTGTCTGCTTGGCATGTTTTACCAAGATGTCGTTGTCCTGTCCACAACTAACCCTAAGATCCATGGCAGCGACTTCCAGATGCCGTCAATTGCCGAGTCGACACCTACAGCGCAAGCCTGAAGCGCGTGCGTGGAGTCACGATCAGCTCCATCATATGCACCACACCGCCACCCGGGTTCCTGGCTAGTTGCTGTGACATTCGGTATAAAGAGGTAAGCTGCAATATAGCGCGGGTCATAGATGTGAAAGGAGCGCCATACTATCAAACCAATCCAGCAGCTTCCTCCTCTCATCTCTTCAAACCTGCATAACAAAGCCCACGCGAGTCCAATACGACAGCAATGGCAGACTGGGGAACGAAAGGCATAGGAACAGTATTCAAGACTCAACACTCGAAGCCTAACGCCGCGCTGGACACTTCCTCCGTCAAGCTTCCATCTCCTTTTGTCGTCTGCATAGTCGGAGCCTCTCGCGGCATAGGTGCAGGAATAGCCACATCTTATGCAAATGCAGGCTGCTCAGCCCTCATACTTGCTTCTCGCAGAGTCTCGGGTCTAGAAGAAACCGCTGCAGCTTGCAGAGCCATCAACCCATCCCTAGACATCGAGATCATATCCTGCGACATCACTTCTCCAACATGCGTAGCAGCGCTCGCAGACAAGACGAAAGCACGATTTGGTCGCCTAGATGTGGCTGTCGTCAATTCAGGCTATTCTGGCCCGGTCGTCACGAAAGTCACAGAAACAGACCCAGAAACTTTCCTCGGAGCGACGAATGTCAATTACATTGGGACATTCTACTGTGCGAAATTCTTGATTCCACTTCTTCTGAACACGTCCGATGGGAAGAAGACCTTCATCGGCGTGTCTTCGATGGCTGCTCTGATCGTGCGAGGACCGATTGCCAATACTCAATATTGCGTATCGAAGTGTGCTCAATTGAAGCTGCTGGAGCATATACACGAACAGTACGCTGATAAGGGGTGAGTCAATTCCTGTCTGGAGGCATCTCTGAAGATGCAGACTCAGTATCCATTTGACTTGTCTCCGAGCTCGTCGCCCAGGCGGGCTCGAGCTCAGTGAGACAATGTTCTGGATCATGCTTGCTAACCTTTGCTGTAATGTATAGGATGACTTGTTTCGCTGTGCATCCTGGCGCTGTCTTGAGCGAAATGGCAGATGAGACAACGCCGGCAGAGTTTAGGCCATATCTGACTGACAGTCCCGAGCTATGTGGAGCCTTCTGCGTATGGTTGGCAGCAGGTGATAGTCAGTGGCTGGGAGGTAGATTGTTGTCAGCGAAGTGGGACGTCGACGAGCTACAAGATAAAAAGGAAGAAATCTTAGCCAAGGACGCGCTGAAACTGCAATTAAGCTTGCCATGATAGGCATGGGTATCATACGATCATATGAAGAAGTACCAAGCCTCGCCTCAACCAAGAGCTTCGCTCACCCAACGCCTAGTAGTCAGCACCAGGCCAAGCTGGCACACTGTATCCAGCCGGATTGTATGTATGTTGTTGCTGCTGTTGAGCCGCATAAGCTGCCTCTCGCTGAGCATGCTGTTGCTCCTCCTTACGCTTCTTCAGCTGTACGAGGTTGCCCTTCAATCCTCGTAGATATCGTCTCGCTTCGTTGACCAGATGTTCTGGCTCATTTGAGTACTTGAGAGCCTCAAGCATAGCTCGCACCTGTATTGATGTCAGCAACGAGCCTCGTGTCTCATGAAAGGTACTTACCTGTGTTTCCGACTGAATGTGAGGGCAGACACGTGCGTGGCCATAGTGAGCCATGCCACATAGGTTACAGAATTCCACCCCAGCAATCTTCAGAGGACAACTACCGACCGGGTGATGCTGTGCACAAGCCCGACAATTGACACCAGGTGGCTGTTCTTGCGCAGGTTTGGCAGTCTCTGTGCTGGTGAGCGCTGTGGAGGTGCCGTTTGTGCCTGAGACTCCGTTGGAGGGCGGAGCAGGCGCGATCGAGCTTGGTACGGTTGGAGCAGGTATGATGACACGCTTGAATGTCGGGATGTCTGATTTGTCCTCACTTAGCTTGTGTGTCTTTCTTCATTGCTTTTGGTGTTGGCGAAGGGGTGTCTGGCTTAGGGTTGTCCTCATCATCACTGATGACGATGATAGACTCCGACATCTTCATGGCAGAAGCAGATGCCGAAGTCTTGGGATTCTGCGAAGACTTCTTGCCTGTTGAAGGCAAAGATTTCTTCGACGGAGTCTTGACCTCTGGTATGAAGACGTTGTGGCCGCCGCCACGCCGTGCCACCGACGCCGTTGCGACCGATAAGGTGGTCTTTGCCCTGCTCTTGGCTGTCTGGGGCGTGGCGGCAGCTTTCTTCGGAGTCACGACAGCTCTTGGTGCTCTCTTCAGAGGTATTTTTCTGACAAGGTTGGGTGAGGGCTGAGCAGTCTTAGGCGTGGTCTTAGGCTTTGCAGGAACCTTTGACTGTGCCTTTGACTGCGACTTTGGGCTCTGCTGTGCACCTGAAGTAGTTGAGGGGTTCTTACCTGGTTTTGTGGTGTTTCCTGCGTATGGTTTAGTACGTGGCGCTGCCAGATCCAGCAACTCACCATTCTCCATCGTCTCACCTTGGTCCTCTCCATCGTCATCGCCACTCTCGTCAGCTTGAAAATCAGTGTCACTGTCGCCGCCAGATTCCTTCTTCTTGCGACGCTTGATCGGAGTTATGTCCATGGCTTCAGCATCTGCGCCCTCGCCGGCGTAGTCGACACGTTCGCGAGCACGACGACCACGACCAAAAGCCTCAGCCTTAGCCGCAGCTTCCTCGGCAGCGATACGTTCGCGCTCCTTCAGTATGTTCGCCCAGACACCAGGATCTGGGGCCGACTCTTCGGTTTCGACGGCGGCATCCTGTAGCGTTGCTTCGCCATTGGCCCAGACACGTGCAAAGGAGAATTGCGTCTCGGCAGTCTTGTCCTCGCCGGCCTTGGTATCTTCCATATGCGAGCGATCTAACAGTCTCTCCACATTGACAGCATCGTAGACAATATCTTGCTCGCCATTGTCCTCGAACAGCTCGCTGGCTCCGTGCCGAAGAACGGAGACCAGGTCGGTCTGTTCAGCATCGTCGGCGTCCATCTCCTGAATCAGAACGTGGTCCAGCGCCAGCTTCTTTCGACCAATTTGCATAATACGCTCCTCGGCGCTGGCTCGCGTCACCATCTGGAAGCAAAGAACTTTCTTTTGCTGACCAATGCGGTGCGCTCTGGATAAGGCTTGTATATCTTGGTGCGGGTTGAAGTCAGGATCGAGAATTATGACTGTGTCAGCAGATGCCAGGTTGATACCCACACCTCCAGCTCGGGTCGATAGCAAAAAGGCAAAGAGTGGCGAGTCCGGCGCATTGAATTCATCAATGCGCTTCTGCTTGACGAGGGAGCTGATCTGGCCATCGAGACGCTGATATCGTAGCTGCATGCCGTCCATGAAGTCCTCGACACAGTCGAGCATTTCGAGGAACTGGCTGAAGATGAGCACTCTGTGGCCACGCTCTTTCAGCTTCGGCAAGAGCAGTTCTAATAGCTTGAGCTTGGAGCTAGCATCGACGAGATTGCGGTGCGAGGCAGCCATATCCACGTGCCTGTCCTCGATACTCTTGTTGTACACGAACGGATGGCACAAGCACTTTCTCAGCTGCATGAGAATGTTGCTCAAGCTACCGCGTTCGCCCTGCTTGACATTGCCTTCCGTGCTGAAGATTGCTTTCATCAAGTCTGGATTTTTGGCAAGGATGCTGCGGTATAGCTTCTTTTGGACGATGCTCATGCTGACTGGAATGATGATCTGAGCCATGGGCGGCAGGAAAGTGAGCACCTGTGCTTTGGTGCGTCGCAGGAAGAAGGGTCGAATCATCTCGTGGAGCTTGCCAATCTTCTCATGGTCGAGCTCTGCGAATTCTTCTTCAAGAGCGGCAGCATCGAAACTGTCATCGAGGAAGTGCAGCAGATTGAACAGCTCACGCGCATTGTTCTGCAAAGGCGTGCCAGTGAGCAGAATCTTGAACGGGCACTTGAGTGCAGCGAGAGCGCTGTACAGCAGATTCTTATCATTCTTGAGACGCTGGCCTTCGTCGACGATCAAGCCTTGCCATGGGACACCTTTGAAGAACTTCCGGCAGTTCTCATCAGCCGCAGCATCGTAACTGGTGACAACCACGTGGCAGCGTAAGTCTTTTGCGCCAGCAGGATATAGTTCGTGCTTGTAGGCCAAGTCTCTGCTCTCTCGAGAACCATAGTACGCAACGACGCGCAGACTTGGGGCCCAGCGCTTGATCTCTCGGCGCCAATTTGGGCAAGTGGAGTTTGGTACGACTACCAGGAACGGATAGCAGTTGTGCTCTTGCACCAGTGTTGCCAAGAAACCAATGATCTGAATGGTCTTTCCGAGACCCATCTCATCTGCAAGAACGGCGTTCTTCTGAGTGAACCACTTGTAATACAGCCAATTCAGACCTTGAATCTGGTATTCCATCAGCTTTCCGCCTTCCAGTGTCTCGGGTTGAGTGGTCTTCTCGAGGTTGCGGAAGTCTTCTTTGCGAAGTTTCTCCAGTCGGGTCTTCAGAGCACCCACTTTAGGTTGTCGTACGTATCGACCAGCAACCCAATCGTTGTAGGCAGTGACAAAGTCTACCCAGCGGTCGCCATCTTCTTTGGTCGGAGGCGTCTCCCACACAGCATCTTCGTAGGTCAGACCTTTGTACTTGATCAGAGCCTTGTCAACTTCGCTGATGCGAGCCTTATCGATTTCTTCCGTGTTGATGTCCACATAACTCGTGTATTTGACGTCAAGCACGATGTCGGCTCGCAGGTAGTCTTCAGGAATGGCGTCCTCGGTGCGCATTTTGGGATGCTGAGAATCGTCGCGCTTCGTGAACGCTTTGCGAGTGGCATAAGGTGTAACGCCATAGACCCACGGTCCTGGCATCCACTTGGCACGAAAATACGACATGCTATCCCAGCGAACCAGGTAGACTTTGTCTTCCTCTTCTACGCCCTCGAAGCCATGGGCAGGATCGTATAGGTCCTCGTCTACGGGCTTCCAAGCAATCAGGCCAGAGACCTTGGCAGGCATTTCTGCGCAATCCTTGCACTTCCAGTCTCGACTGTACTCGCGGAAACGCTGTTCTGGATCGGCTTCAAGCTCAACCATGTCGTAATCGGCACGAGAAGGCAGATGCTCATAGTGAAATCCTCGGAAACAATGCGTGCACCGGAACATGACATTGTCGACATTGTTGATCTTCTCAGGAGGTACGTCGTAGATCGGGTCCACGCCATCGTTATCTTCTCGATCGCGCTGCTCCTGTGCGGGCGTCTTGCGAGCTCTAAATGGTCGGCAAGCTCCACCGTGGTGGCGACACTCTTGGCACTTTCCATGATCTGGTGCTGCCGGATCTTTCTTTCGAGGGAAGCCAACACAGCGGCGGCACTGCAGTACAAAGTCGTCCTCTTCGACCTTTGTCACCAAATGTTCTCGGTTGGTACGATGACCTAGACAGCTCTTGTGGTAGACCAGCGAACAACCTTGACAGTACACCATGGGTGTGAAGTTGCTGCCGCACACATCACAATGTTGTGCGTGACGCATGCGGAATTCATTGTTGCGAGGCAGGTCCTTAAAGATCTCGCGGACTCCAACAGGCTTGGGTTTGGACGGCTGCTTAGGCTCATCTGACTCTGATCTGTAAATGTCGTCCACTTCGACCTCCTCCATACCACCAACATGCCTGGTGGCTCTTCCGCTGTGACGAGTGGCCTCTTGGGCAACCTTGACTCTCTTGGCAGGACGAGCAGGACGACCACTCTTGCGGCGTCGGCGTCCAGGTAAGTCAGATGTCAAGACACTGTCACTTTCTTCGGATCCTTCGCCTTCATCCTCGGTGAGACCGGTTGATCGGCGACGCGTTCGCATGCTACGTCCATTTGTGGCAGATGTACGAGTCTTGCGAAGCCCAGCACGAGTCGGTCGTTGAAGCTCATCCTCAGACTCGTCTTCGTCGTCCTCATCTTCAGGCTCGCCTCCTTCCACGTACTGAGACATATCTTGCTGCTTACGCTTGCGACCACGAAGCAGCCTGGAAGCTGTGGTTTCCTCTGCCGACAACTCCTCCTCACTGGCCTCCACATTGTCGACAGTGCTCACAAAACCTTCATTTATCCTCTTTCCAGCGTTAGGTCTGCGAGAAGACATCCTGTTACTGCCGTTATTTCGACTGCCTCGAGGGCCGCGTCGATTCGGCGCTGGTACTTCGGCAGGTGGTCCGTTGTCGTTGAACTGTTCAATGGCTTCTTCGCCGTTTTCGTAGTCCAGTAAGTCGTTAAAGGGAATCTGTCGAGGTATGTTAGATGTTGTTAGACGAGCTTGAAGTGGGCTTGATGTTGAAGTAAGTGGTTGAAGGTGTGCAGATGCAGGCTCGAGGTTTTGTGTGAAGTGGCCCGCAATGTCATGTGACAATGAGTCGAACAAGTGAGGCAGCAGATGGACAATAATGCGGCCTCAGTGCAGCATAAGGCGACAGAAGCCGTAGATCTCGAGAGTAAGAGTCCGTTCACCAAGCATGACAGCTTGAAGTGAAGTGGATTGAGTGCAATTCAGCGTTTGGACTGGAATCACTTACGTCTTCATCGTGAAAGTCCGCAAACTGCACCTTGTACAGCACAGTTCCATCGTCGTAGGAGTGCTCGCTCAGCACCTGCCGCACACGATCTGCGCCAACTCTCAGGTCTTCATAGTCACTTATCTCATCAGCTTCGGTTCTGGACACCTCGACCACCAGCTTCTTCTCCATCTTCTTCTGTGGTGCTGCCTTAGCCTTGCCCTTCCAGTTCCGCTCGGATTCCTCCTCCTGTACGAACAGCGTGTCTGGTTCTGGCGACGCGTCTGAATCTAGGTTGTATGTCGAGTTGGCCTCTGAGCCCCCTCGCGGTAGAGGCGATGGAGCATTGATCGCATTGAAGCCTAGGGACGGCGCGACTGGCGATCTGTTTGTTGTAGTCTTCTGTCGTTTGCGGGCGGACCCAGAGGCAGTCGCATCGGGCGTGGAGCTGTCGCGCACAACTTGGGCAGCTTCGGATCTGCTTCCCATCATCGGCGCGACGGGCGCTGCTGCAGAGGGACGCGCAGTCTTGGGGACGTTCTTGAGACCCCACGCAGTAAGGTCGCCATCGCTCTCGTCCGAATCGGCCGGCGCGTTGTAATCGAAGGACATGTTGGCGGTATGGCCTCGCCGGTCGCGGCTATTGGTCGAACATTGGTATGTGTACAGATTACGCGCTGCAAAAAACGTGTTTTACGTCGTTGGGTGGCAAGCTCGAAGAGATGGAGAGTGAGTGGTATTCAAGAGAGAGGTCGTTGGAGAGGTCGCTTAAGGCCGAGATTCGCCGAACGCTACCTACGATTGCAAAATATTTACTGAAGAAACATACTCAACTAGATGACTTCAACACTTTTGCCGAGGCACATTGGCTTCCATTGCAGACTATCCACAGGATCTGGGTGGAAACAGCAAGCATGGGTGTCAACCACTTCTGCCATCAACAGAGGCCTACGTGCCACCAGAGATGATGGACGGGAGAAAAGGGGAGGCAGAGACAGATCCACGAGAGGCGGCTTTCCATCACGAGATGCACGCGAAGCTCGAACGCCAAAACCAGCCTTCCAGGACCGGAGACGCCTGAGTGCTTATTCAGAGCGAGACACCAGCTCTCGACCTCGAGATCGACCAGAAGGTCGGGACAGACGAGGACCACCTTCCAATGGTAGTTTCCAGGATCGCCGCAAGTTCATCTCTAGGGACGATGACAGGTCTGGTCGAGATGTCGTACCTAGGCCTTCATTCGGGAACGATTCCTTTGGTCAAAGCAGAAGACCTGGTCGTTTCCTTGACGGAAAATTGCCTGATCGAGGCTCTTCCTTCAGAGATCGCGTACCCGAATACAGCGAGCGAAGCGCAGGTCGAGAATCCCAGAGAAGAGGTTCATCAGATCGCCAGTCGTCATTCCGAGATCGTGGCAAACCGGAGCGAAGAGATTACTCAAACGATAGAACTTCGAATCCTGGACGACGTGAGCGGGCCGAGCTGGCAGGTCGTTCGACCGAATCAGATGGCGACTCGTCGACTTTCTCAGTCATGCAACCTTCTCGTCGCAGAGAGGAATCGGATCTTGGCTTTCGAGGGCAGCCAAACTCGCGAGCTCAGCCGAAGCCAGACGGAGGACTTCTGCGAGCTATTAAGGATGCCTGTCGTCAAATTCACTTCTTGCAACAACAGCAAGAGGCAGGCGAGAACCACAGTATAGACGACCTTGTCCGGGATGCGAAGGCTTCTCTCAAATCAGTGAACTCCTATATCACATCAGGTAGCTTCCAAGAAGATGAGCCTGCCGAAGCTGTAGTCTCACTATTTCACAAGAAAGCCAGAGCTGGCACATTCTTGGCCGGTCAGATGCCCGACGGCAAGAAAAGTGTCATCTATGTCACTAGAGATGGAGTCATTGATCTTGCGATTGGTAGGCCCGAGCCTGGAAAGCCAAGGCTGCGAGAGCCAAAACCTGAGAGAAGCGAGCAGGCGGCAGAGTCTAACAAGTACGAGCGGCGTGCTGTGAGAAGTGACGACAGACCATCTAGAACTAGGAGAATTGAGGAGGAAGACGATGAAGTTCCTGTCTCAGTACCTTACACAACAGCAGCAAGTGAGTTCCTCTACGGCTACAACAGTGTTCTGGCTGCGCTCAAAGCTCAACGTCGCAAGCTCTATAAGCTATACATTCATCCTAAGATCTTCGATGCAGATATGGGAGGGCAAGGTACCACTTCGGGAGACAAGCCAGCTAGCGAGCTAGTAGCTCTTGCCAAAGAGGCAGGCATCCCGTTTCGTAACGAGTTTAAGACGGCAATGCTGGACAAGATGTCAGATGGCCGTCCTCACAATGGCGTCGTACTGGAGGCCTCAAAGTTACCAGCTGTGCCGGTTCTCAGCCTTCTCAAGCCTGAATCTAGCAAAGGGTTCATTCCCGTTGAGCTTGGACAGCAGAGTGCAGAAGACGCCAAGATCAATGGCAGTCCCAAGATCATCAACTCTCTTACGGGCAGCTGGCGCCATCCATTCATCGTCTTACTGGATGGCATCACAGATCCTGGCAATGTTGGTAACATTATTCGAACTTGCCATTTCTATGGAGTGGATGCTGTCGCTGTCGCCACGAACACTTGCGCCAATCTGTCATCAGCCGTCTTAGCCAAAGCATCATCTGGCGCATGTGAGGCTGTGCGACTCCTTTCGCTCTCGCAGCCTTCGAACTTCGTGCACGACTCGTCAAAGTACAGGTGGAAAGTGTACGCTGCAGTTGCACCCACGGGCAAGACCGATTTCTCTGGACAATTTCTCAGCACTTCAGACGTCGCAGCGGACAGTCCTCTGGCCAAGCATCCTTGTATTCTCATGCTTGGTGCTGAAGGCGAAGGTCTGAGACAGAATTTGCGGAATCGCGCTGACTACTTTGTGTCAATCGCAGGAGGACAGAGAGCAGACTGTGTGCCAGATGTCGGTGTCGACAGCATGAATGTGGGTGTGGCTACTGGAGTGCTACTGGAGGCGTTCTTACGCAAGCCAGTCGGCGCACCCAATAGCATAGCCAAGCTTGAGGAGGAAGAATGAAGCTCGAAGCTGTAAGTACTGAAGTTCGCTATGCGTTCAAGCGAGCATTCTGTATATTACTGTATCATAGGATTGTGGCACTGGTGCCAGTGTATCAACAAAAGTCACACCTCTGAAAGCAAAGAGAGCCTAATATCAAGTTGACACTGAACATGCTTGACGGCGTCATGCCACTTAGAGCGTACGCAAGGAGACGCAGGACATGACAATTAGGAAAGATCGTCGTAGCATTTGTCAGCAAGCTCAGCTGGAACTCGAGCAAAGGGCGTGAAGCTCTTCGACCTCACGACTTCCACGCTCATAACCAATCCACATCATCTTGACAAAATTGACATTAGCTACGATAATAAGATGTCCGACGAAGTCATCCTCTACGATCTGCCCAGCAAAGGCACCCCGAAATGCTGGTCCTTGAATCCATGGAAAGGTCGGAAAAGTCTTCATATTCGCCGATAGGAACACTGACACCACGTCCCAGCCCGCCTTGTCCTGAACTACAAGCAGCTCCCCTACAAGACTACCTGGCTCGAATACCCAGATATAGAGCCAACTCTCAAAAGCTTCAACATCCCACCAAACGACCCCTCAGTGAACCCCAATGCCTCTTACTCCTGCCCAGCAATCAAGCTAGCAGATGATCGCTACCTCATGGACTCCTTAGCAATAGCCCACGAGCTAGAAAAGCTATACCCGGAACCTTCTCTCAAGCTTGATGGAAACGACTACGCAGCTCGCGTGCAAGCCGCAGTGGGAAAGCTTACGGGAGCACTCTTTCCGATCGCGATACCGAGGGTCATGGCAGAAGTGCTCAACCCTAAGAGTGTAGAGTACTTCGGCCCGACGAGACAGAAGCGCGTTGGAATGCCGCTGGAGGAACTTGCGAAGAGCGACAAGGCTGGTGAGGCGGCTTGGACGAATGCGAAAGAGGGATTAGAAGCATTGAAGTTTTTAGTGCACGAGAATGAGGGACCTTTTGTGCAAGGTGGAAAGGCTCCGAGCTTTGCAGACTTTGTGCTAGCTGGATGTTTTAGATTCTTTGAGATTGTGGATCATGATGGAGATCTTCTTGGTAAGGTGATGAAGTATGATGAGGGCTTTGTGGAGCAGTTTGAGGCTTGTAAGCCGTGGTCGCAGAGGGATGATTAGACATGTCATATGCGTGAGGGTTGCTTGCAACATTGGTGCGTGTGCGTTCCCAGTGGCTGCAAATCAAGAAGTACGGTGGGATCGATGGAGAATCGGCAATGTTTCTGCATATATGTCATGGACTAAGCTATCAGAGCTCCGGAGAAAGCAAGATCAGACACTAGCTGTCGAACAGAGCAGTATATCGGATTCAAGCTGAAGTTCACAGATTTGGTTGCTGCACCAGCAAAACCGGTCCTGCTAACACACTCTCTTCTGTCACCGCATCCGGCAGATCCGCAATAACAACCATGATCACACCCTTTTCCTTGTCGAACTGCTCCGGTATGGTAGACTTCAGGGTCTTCGTGTCGAACGGTATCGAGATATTGTTCAGAGCATGGAAGTAAACAGCATAGTACTTCTTGCCATCTTCAAAATTCGGTGCCATTTCAGGCACAGGGAAGTAGAACTGTAGATCCTGCCCAGGACCAGGAGTTCCAGCTTGCTCTGCAGTCCGATTGAAACTCATCAATGCTGCCGTGCGAGGAGGATTTGGAAATGGTGGATTCTCCGTCGGACAACTCCCAGGCACAGTGTACAGCAGGCCAGCAAGACCAAGAATTTGCAAAGGATAAGGATAGACTGTATCAGCTGGACCAGTGAAAGGATTGGTCTTGAAGTTGTCAATTGTGGCCCAGGTTGCGTGTCGTATTTCAGCTGCTGAGAGTGCTGCAAGAACACCTTGATTGGAGCGTTCAGAGGTATTTGCAACGAGACCGGGGAGGAAGGCTGCACCAGCTGCTTCGAGTGTGACTTGTCGGGCTAGGAAGTCAAGAGGTGTGGTGAAGTTGAAGCTGTATTTGCATGGGCCAGGTTTCACTGAGGCATCGCTAATGTGCTGCATGTCCCACGTCAGCTTCAAGATATCTTCACGCCTGGTTGACACTCACCTGTCGCATGATCTGCACATGTCCGACTTCATTGTTCCTGATCTCCTGTATACGAGCGTAGGTCGTGTTCGGCAGTCCAATGTCCGTGAACGAGCTTTCGTTGAATAAGTCTACTGCTGCAGTATAGAATTTCGAGTCTGCCCACTCCGCAGCTAGCAAATTTTGGAACAGCTGATCGTCTGGTGCTGGCTCTCCATACACAATGAGCACCTCAGCGCCTTGCAGAGCTGCTGGAAATGGTGCGTCTGGTCCCTGTTGGCTATTGTAGGCTTCATATTGACCGGCTATGGGCTGTTGAGGTGGCGCTGCTATCACACATGCCGCGAGGCAGGCCGTGAGCGAGCAGACTGCCTTACAGACCAATGCATGGCGCGTGAAGGCGAGTTCACAATGATGGAGGTGTCAATGAATGTCTCTGTTATGCCCTAAACAAGGTGACCAAGAAAGAGATGAAGCAAGCTTGAGCTTCGGCAAGGATCAATGCATGTTGTCAACCATGTTCGAAGATGCGAACCATTCGCGAGATGCTTGAGCTCGGTATTGCATCGGGCTGCCCTTTCTGTTTCTGCGTTGCTAAATGTGTTCAGCCGTACAATACACCTATGGACAATGAGCCTTGTCCAGCTGCTCTGCTCACAGAGGCACCATAGTGAACAGGCGTATTCGAAACTTGCGTGCAACGAGTTTCTCAACGAGGTAAAGAGCTTCCCATTGAAGCGTGCCATCGTCCACAACACATCCAGGATCTGTGGCCAGTTCGATACCCATCCACATTTCTCCTGCCTCTTCCTTAGCCTCGCCATACTGAATCCGCAGATTACTTTTCGACTTCTGCATCCACATGCGAATGTCTTGGACTGTGCTAGGTCGAATGCGGTCTAGCTTCTTGTGATGAGCGACGTTCAGTACATGCCATGCTGTAAGGGCATACGCGAGGTGAGAGTCAGGTGTATTGACGATTCCCTCGGCTTCCAATAGAATGGCGTATAATAGGCTGTACACTCCATTGCTGAGCAGCTTCAGGTTGGCGACCGAACGCAAGACTTTCGGAGATTGGAATCCAAAGTGGCGGACATCCTTGTTGCGGAGCCAGTAGAACAAGTAACGAAGGATGCAGCGGCGCATGTCACTGACCAACAACTGGTCCGCAGGCAGAGAGCAGTGCTCGCAGGTGCAAGCAAAAGCGGTGCTTTCCTTCTGGAACAGCTTCTGTCGCTCTTCGGTTGTCATTAGTTCGATATCGTGTAAGTAGGAGAACGTGAGTTCCTCGCCTCTGTTCACATCTTTGATTGTGCGAAATGTATGGTACACGCCTTTCAATGGCGTGAGCATAACGACATTGGGCCGGCACGAATGGTTGAATTTGCTGCCAATGGGGTACACCGTCATTGGTCCGTCTACAAGAGAACGTTCGCAGGTTAGCAAATGCCTGCTTTGGTAAACGTCCAATCGAATGCACTCGCCTTGCTCGCTGAAATTGTTCTTCTGCGCTATGCCGACCTTGCACTTGCACCTGGGGCCGTGGTCTGGGTCGTGACGCGCCTGGTCGAACAACTGCTTGTCCGCAAATGAAAGTTGTTCATATGCTCTCAAGACCTCGAATTCGCTGACTTGAAATCCTGATGGGTAGATGGTCATCAGCGGATGCTCCACGAAGATGTTGGTCGCTGCAGGAATGTCGCGTGTAGCAAAGGCGCCCATGCCCTTTCCTGGTGATGGCCGAAGCTCGAAGAAGTCGTAGTCTGTCCGCGCTTGTCAAGATCAGAAGAGCCATGTGATAAATGCGCATCTCTTGAAGAACTTACGCAGCATAGCTGATGAAGAACCATTGGCAACTTCTTCGCCAGCGTTCTGGACCTTGATAGCCTTCGCTGCCTTGCCTCTTGCCTTCTTGCCCGCCATGTTGTCGTTGACAATGTCGAATGTCAGATGGAAGAAGCGAAGAATGATAAACGCAGAAGAAGTGGGAGAGTGGAGTCGTTGAAGACATCCTGGAGATCTCATGCAAAAAGCCGTTATAAGTCGCGTCACTAGCGCGTATCATAAAAACGGCAAGAGCGGCCCAAGTTACTGGTTTGTTCTCCAAAATAAATCAAGTCCGTGTGCACATCGGCAAGGTGAGCAAGCTGAGTTGATGTGGCAGCGATGTAAAGAAATTCAACGACGAATGTGAAAAGAACGTACCTTCAGGCGTTTTCAATGCTACAAACATGCGGCTATTTGAGATAGGCCATGGTGATGCCGTTCATGTTCAATTATACGCCATCGTTCTCAGCGAAGTGCCAAAGCTGCAAGCGGTTGTGGTGCACATCGCTCCTGCAGCGTTTACGCATCTCACTAAATCGCTGCACGCAGTCTAGACATGCATATCCACTGCCACTGACGTGCGATGCGATAGACTACAACTTCTTGCGAATGCCCGAGAATGCAGCATGAGCTTGGCGAGCCTCCATTCTGCTGCCTTCGTTCGTCTGATTCTTCATCTGTCGCTTGAGAGCACGCTTCGACATGGGCGGCGGAGTGACAGTCGCGATGTGAGCTTTTCCCATGGTCTTTGGAATCGAAGCAGCCGGGCTAAGAGCAGCAGTTTCAATCTCCTTGCAGATGGAGGCGTGCAAGCTCTTGACTAGATGATTAGCCTTGGCCGCATGTCCGTTTCTGACATGAGCCTCAATGTCCTTCCGATGTCCAGCCTCTCTCAGACGTCCATCAGCCATGTTCACGGAAAGCCCTTCCATGTTCACAAACTTGAATGCGGACTGAAGCTTTCTCATGTGGACTGCATCTTGCTCGACCGCAACCAGTTTGATTTTGACGAGCTCATCCTACGAGCTCTCTAGATCAAAAACCGGCCGCGACAACAAACGCGGATCCTGGAGCTCGGCGAACGTGACTGTCTTCGTGGCATCATCGTTGCCATCGTCGCTGAAGTTCTCCATCTCGAACTTACTATAGATTCGAGTGCCGTCTTCGTTGTACTCTTTTGGCTTGTCCTGTTTCAACATGATGGTCCAGCTTCCGTCACCATTGACAGTCTCGATATGTGCAACCTGGGTTATGACCTTGGGCTGCCACCCAGTAGCTGCAGAGACAGATAGTTCCTGGTATGTGATGAAGTCGCCAGTCTTTGCATCTGCTGCTGACAGCGTTGGCAAGGTAGACAGCTCAGTGGGCAGATCAGGGAAGAAATCACCCTTCTCTGCATCTGCGACCGCTCCATCGCCATTGCCCAGGAGTGCACCTTCCTCCCAGTACTCATCATCATCATCCTCGTCAACTTCCGGGTCATCATAGTCAAGAGCATCGCTGCCAGTGCTTTTGTTGTATTTGTCAGGTCGCGCGGACTCCAATTGCTCAGCAGTTCGGTCGTAGGATTCGACATCACCAGACTTTCTCCCTCTTGATCTCTTACGCTTCTTGGTGGTTTGGTACTGCGGATCCCACCGCTGCTGGAAGGGAAAAGGTGGCGCAGTGAGACTTACATCCTCATCGACACATTCCACGGCAGTCAAAACGATCTTGTCGCGCCAGGATTCGGGATCCTGCTCTTCGACAGCAATTGTGTCTGGTGCGACATCAGTTGCAGCCGGAGCAGGCGCCGCACGCTTAGGGCGGGCTGCGAGCTTCTTCTGTAGCGCGTCACGCTCTTCTTGCGTCTTCGGTGTACGCAGACCGAGCGAGCCAAAGACGAGTCGACTCATACTCTTTGTGTCGAGGCGCGCACGCTTGGCAGCAGGTGTCTGGTCTGCCTCTGCATCAGCAGCCTGCGTAGTTGGAATCGAAGGCGTATATGTTCTCTCTGAATCTTGTTGTGTCACAGCGCCCGCGGCGTGTTGAGTTTCAGCGATTATCTGCGTGCTGGCCGCGTCGCTGGAGTCGAGTTCCATGGCACCTGACAGCGCTCCATTGGGTAGGCTTGACTGCTCCTCTGGCGGTCCATCATCGTCGCCATTCCCGTTGCCAGCAGTATGCCCGTTTGTGATTTCCACGCCTCCAGATGCAATCTGATCTAGCAACTTCTTGCGCTCCTGCTCCATCTTCGCTTGCTGTGTTACTGCCTTGACACCATCATCGTCCAAACCTAGACCCTGCTGCCAATTGTGCAGATCCTGCAGTGTGGCAGTCTGTGGCAACGTGCCTGCCTCCTTGAGATGCTTGAGCTTTTTCGAGTCCCTCCTACGGTTATTCCTCTCCTTAGTTCTAGCATCGCCTTGGTTTGGCAGGCCTTTCTTTTCTGGTGGTGAGGCAAACTTCGCCGCTGCCTTTGCGACCTTTGCAGGCGCTGACTCGGTGGTGATAGTCACTTGCTCATCGACCCCGTCCCATGACGCTTCGCTTTCACTGTCGCTGGAGCTGGAGCTACTGTCGTTACTCGAGCTATCCTGGTCGCTTGCGTCGCTATCGCTGGAGTCACTTTCTTCGTCTGAGCTGTCGCTTGAGCTATCACTGCTGTCATTGTCCACTTCCTTTGGTACAAGCTTGACAGGCTTCTTTGTATTGGACTTGACAGCTTCCTCAGCGACTTCCTCATCACTTTCACTGTCACTCTCGCTGTCCTCCTCAGCGTCTTCGAGATCCTCATCATCTTCACTGTCGTCGTACTCCTCGTCCTCGGCGGTCGTCACCACCTGCGAGGTCTCCAGCAGCGCAGGTTCACCATCATCGACACGCTCTCTCTTCCTCGCAGGAATTTGCACCTCCGGCCGTCGCGGCCTCTTCAACATCGGTCTCCCAAAAGGAATCCCATCGAGGAGATGTCTCCCATCCTCGCTAATCTGATCTCTCCCTGCAATAGTTCTCGCCCTCAATTCTGCGAAACCCAGCGGCTTAATTACCACTTCATCTTCGTCCTTGAAAGCTTGACCAACTTCTGTGTAATGAGTTGCTTCATAGCCTCCTACCAGGACAGCGTAGTCGGAGATGTCCCAATTTGTGGATTCGAGCGGGAAGAGCACATTGATCTGTTGGAGGAATTGAGAGATGGTTTGCGAGGTCTGTGTTGGTGGAATGGAGTGGAGGATTTGAGTGGGAGGCAATTCGTTGCGTTCTATCCGGAGGCGGAGACGCATGGCGATGGAGGATATGGGCGCCGCAGCGCAGACGGAGTTGTGTTGTGTTCGTCAAGGGAAATAAATGTTCAAGGTTCGTGAAGTAAAGTTGATAGCTTCGCTTCCGCTCAATCAGGAAGGTAGAACCATCACTTCAACAGTCTTACTATTATCACATGGGGTATCTCAATCTACACATTATTACTGTACAATACATTGCCAGCCACTATTGCGCTCAGCTTCGTTCTCGAGTTCTGTCACTCTTTCCTCGATTCTTATGACACCTTTCTCATAGTCTTTCACAGCAGCGCTAACATCCTCCACTTTGCTCTTCAATGCATCCACCTCATAGTCGAGCTTTGCCGCAAGAGTCTCGATCTCTTTCACACCTTCTTCAAGCCGCTCTTTCTCCTCTCTCAGCATAGCTCCTGAGTGTGTCTGAAGCTCACGAACAGTCTGTAGATGTGGCAAGTACATATCATCGAGCGTCTCCTGGTCGCGATCTGCTTGTTCAAGGAAGCCAAGCATCTTTTGTAGCTGTGACTGTGTCCAAGTGGCAGTCTCAGTCTGTAACGCTGTGATGATACTGCGCAGCTTCTTGGCCTCGTTGGCGATCTGCTCCTGCTCTGCGAGCTGTGCTTTGGCAGAAGCGAAAGGATCATAATCACCTTCATGCAGAGGTTCCCATGACAAGACGCTGTCTTCAGCCAAGCTAAAGCTCAATTGTCGAGGGTACCCGTGGTCGTCGCGAGATTGGAGCTCTGCTGTAATGTAATGTGAATACGAGACAGTGCGGCGAAGAAGCTGAGACGCATCCGCTTCGATTTCTGGGTTGCTCGGCAGAACCTCGTTCAGATCCACTCCATTGTACACAGACCCTGCTATAGACGGCAGCTCGGCCGTGCCGGCTGTTGTGCTGGAGTTGTTTCTCATGCGTTGCTGGTCGCCAGCATCATTTGTTGCAGTCTTGCTCAATGTAGCATAGTCCGGACTCTGCAGACTTTCCTGCGATGTGACATCCGGACCGAGTGATTCTGTTGACGGCTCCGCGCTTTTCTTGACACTAGTGACGCTGCCGTTGAGTGCCATATTGAGCCGGCCACTCTGATCAGCGACAGCATTTGCAGAGACTTGCCTAGACTGGTCCCTCGATGACGCATGGGGGCTGCCAGGACTACTGAGCGCGCTGGTGGGCGATCTGCTGAGCAACGGGCGTTTGCTGCCTTTTTGCTCGACTGGAGACATCGCTGCTGGATCGTCTACCGAAGGCTTAGGCTTGTGGCCACGGAAGCCTACAGCACCTTTGACTTTGCTCAAGCCGCTCTTCGCATCCTTCTTGATAGTCGTTGCGCGCTTGAATACTGGGTGAGCATCCTTGTCGCTTTCGTCGCCTTCATCGATAGGTGTGGGGACTCCAGAATCGCCATACTGTTCTTGCTCGATCTCCCGTTTCTGCGGCTCACTCCCATCCACTGTACTTTTGCGCCCTGCTGTCCACGTGAATCCACCATGCTCGTCTGACCTAAAGACGAGGCCTTTGTTGAGTTGAGGGAGTTCTTGTGCGTCCTGGGTTACTTGTTTGTCACCATCACTGATCTTGTGCTTCTTCAGTGGCTTCCCTAGCCACAACCATTTGCAACGATCACCATAGACCAGTTGCACAAATCGCTCGACATCTACAGTCTCAATCTCAGCAATGCCAGCTCGATCTCGCCGACCAATACCATCTTGGAGGTCTCCACCCTTTCCGCTGAGTTCAGCTACTGTCGATTTCACAGCTCTCGGCATTGTCCAGTGCACCTTATCAGCTGCTTTCTGCGTTGCCTTGTGCAGTCTGTCCATGGTCCGTCGGTCCAGCCGGCGTGTACGTGGCAGCCTCTGCTGTTTTTGAAAAGCACTGACAGCCTTCTTCATGGTTTCAATGTCGAATGGGTCTGTTGAGACAGGCGCCCCCATCGCGTGCAGTCTGTTCCTGGCTCCCATGAGCATGCCCAGCAGCCCAGCGACAGTGGTCGGCCCCAAGATCCCATCATGCGGCTCTACGTTATAGTGGTCGCTGCCTATCTCCACCCACCAGTCGTTGATCGCACGTTCTGTGACATCGCACAAGAGGCCATCTGCATAATCAACCTCCAGCTTGTCAAATAAAGTCAATGCGCTCTGACATAGCCTAATAAGCTCAATGACAGATTTGTAGATGTCATTCTTGTCGCTGGTCCGATATAGCTGATGGAACTTGACTACAGTGGAGGCTGCAGGCTGTGAGAGTGACAAACCAACACGACCTGAGCAGCCTAGCCTCTTCAGATCTTCATTGACGAAGAAGTCGAATCTATGCTTGCCTACATCGCCATCGGGTACTGGTATAACAGCCAGCGAAGAAGGAAAGCCAGCCAAATTGGTGACCATAAGTATACCCAGAGGTGTTTCACGTCGCTTGGCATGAAACTGGTTCAGGGCTTTGAAGTATACCCTCAGCCGTGGAGACCATGTAGACTCATCTGTGGGTACACTCAAAACCCCAACCTTGACAGTATGGGTAGGGTCGCCAGTATATGTCGTGATCATGAATGTCGGGTGCATGCGCGAAGTAGTCCATTGCTCGACGATGTAGCACTCATAGCCTCGAAGATCAGCTCTGCGGTCAACAAGAGTAGTCGAGGCATCTTCTTCTAGGTATCTGAAGGCGACCGGATCCGTGAGTACGAAGCGCTGCTGGCCAGGTCTAGGTTCCTGGCTGCGGCTCTCTTCCAGTTCCGGATTTCTCTCCCATTGACCAGGCGTTTGTGGGCGTGGCGAAGTCGGTCTCCCATCTTGAGCAGGTTGGTTCAACGAAGTAGTCTGTAGTGGTGGCGGTCGAAGCTTCGCGCGTTCCTGCACCGTCTTTGCGGTCATATTCGTGCTGGCAGTCCGCAGTGTCACACAGAAAGCGTGTCACGAAGGCAGATAGAACTGCACATGGCCGTGAGCTAAGGCCTTTTGCCGGGTGCGTATTCCAGAAAGATCGAAATAGTTTGAAGAATTCGAGTTTGGACTCGATGAGAGTGTGGTGGGTGGTTAGTGAGAGCCAGAATAGTAAGGCTGATATGTTTGTTGCCAGGTTAAAGTCGATGGTGAAGGGGAGGCGAGGTTGAAACAGCAACCTGGAAGCGGACCCAAGTCCGGAGGACCTGGACCTCTTGACATGAGCTTCTGATATGCTCTCATCTACATCACAAGCCAGATGCGATGCGATGCGAAGAACGACAAGTAACCCAGGAAGGCAGTGAATATTATGATATCTCCATGAGCAAACAACGAGCGCCGAGAGATCTACGAAACTGCTTGTCGCCGTTGCTTCGCCTTGGCCACCATGGACGCGATACTAGCAGCTCACGAACAGCAGGAGAAGAAGGGCAACTTATGCAAAGCTATACTTGACTGCCAGAAATTGATCGACCTGCTGCAAAACACTCGCGATGCCGTCGCCGAAAGCCCCGATAAGGCGGTGCTGCATCTGGCGAAGCTGTCGACGCCTGTCAAGCAGTCGTTCACCAAGATGGAGGAGGACTTGAAGGAGGTCAACAGAGGCATCAACCAGTACTCCAAAGCCCTCAAGGACAAGTTCAAGAGCGCTGCTCTCCCGACATCCTCCAATGATGCGCTGGCCAGTCAGCCAAATCTGATCAACCGGGCTATTGCTATGCATCTGCTACGAGAAGGCAAGTTCGATGTGGCCAAGACGTTCGTGAGGGAGGTGAAAGAGAAGCCGCCATCGGATAGAGGAGACTCTGCGCACTCGGAAGCTGCTGCGGGTATGAGCTGGATTGAGGACTTGGAAGATACAGACGAGATGATGCAGGACAGCATGGAGGGCAGATCAGAGGCAGAGATGGAACGGAGTGGCCTGCAGCAGAAGTTTTCGGACATGTATCACATCCTTGACGCCTTACGGAATCAGCATAATCTGGGGCCAGCAATAGACTGGGCACATCAACACAGTCAGGAGCTGGAACATCGCGGTTCCAACCTCGAGTTCGAGTTGAGCAGACTGAAACTTGTCGAGCTCTATCACTCCAGACCAGACAGCATGATGGATGATGAGCCGGACTACTTGGCTGGACCCATTCGAGCACTGGAATATGCACGAAACGTGCTTCCCACTTTTGGTGAGCGCTACAGTCGCGAAATATCCTCGCTTAGCGCCTCCCTTGCCTTCAGTCCAAACCTCCACGACTCTCCCTATAACACTCTCTTCCATAACCAGTCGGCTTTTGAAGAAGCCTCGACATCCTTCACCCGCGAGTTCTGCGGAATGCTCGGTCTCTCATCACAATCGCCTCTTTACACAGCAGTCACGGCCGGCGGCATCGCTCTACCAGTACTTGAGAAGTTCGAGCGCGTCATCACGCAGGCGAGGGGTCAATGGACAAGTGTTAACGAACTGCCTGTTGAGACCCCTCTACCCCCGGGTTTCGCTTTCCACAGTATCTTCGTTTGTCCTGTGAGCAAGGACCAGGCGACTGATGCTAATCCGCCGATGATGCTACCTTGTGGGCATGTCCTTGCCAAGGATAGTATGGATATGCATAGCAAGGGCAAGAGTAGGATGAAATGTCCTTATTGTCCACAGGAATGCCATCCAAGAGACGCGAAGAGGATATACATATAGGACGGAGAAGAGTGCACACTCGCTTTACGCGAAAGCAAGACATGAGATGAATGTTATGATGTTATGTCCTGATGCATACCCATGACTCTCAAGTTCACGATACGGCGGCAGTAGTGGAGAGTGTTTGGCGAATGACAGAGAGACGTGCACGAAGATCGGGACTACATATGTGTCTTACCTCGTTTATCAACTCGGTAGGTTCTGGCTATCCAGCAGTATGCAGCCAGCCTCACCATTTGAGTTTGCAAAACGATGCTACAGCATGCCGCAGAGCTCAGCGCCCCAAGCACCTGCACCACAACGCAACCGCAACAGCTATTGAGAGTGTCGCAGGCACGTACTAGCACTGCGAGCGATAAGCCACGCGATATGTTATCACTAGATATCTGCGACCGTGTCTGCGCACTACCATCAGAGCTCATCGAAATGATCTATACCGACTTCCTCGCCGCGATCGAGATGATCCCAATCCACACTATTATACAAGTTGATGCGACATACCGCATGCCACTCGTTCTTCAGATCAATCAAAACTTCCGCAAGAAGTATTGCGAGAGCTACTGTGTCCTCAACGACTCCGATCATTCCTGATGTTGCGACGTGGCAAAGATGGAATGCCTCGACAGGTCGAGAGGTCAGTGAAGTTGGGCGTCCGATGATCAAAGCGGGCATCTCACAGACGTGTCAATACATCACTTGTATTCTGAGCGCAACGTGGCCAATAAAGGCACTCGTTGCTAGTTCGTGGAATGGCAGCTTTCCAAAGACTTCCGAAAATGGAAAATGAAGAGATAAAATCACTGTGGAGCAAGCCTCATAATAAGGGATTAATATTCGACTGACAGTCTGGACTAGAGTTGCATGCCTGGTGGACGCATGAGCGTTCGGATCGCAATGATACAAGAATCAAGAGAGTTCTATAGATAGTGTGAGAGGGAGTCTCTAAAAGCGAGCAACTAACTCTAACCATTTGCTTGAAGTCTAGCACAGCTGAATTGCGTCAGGCGAGATTTTCCAAGATAGACGATCATTCCTATACAAGCCTGGAGATCCAAACATGATGCGAAGTAAGACATAGAAGAAGGAGAAGATAGGCACAGGGTTTTGGCGATGTACCCCTTCAACTGCGGCTTGAAGAAGCTGCCCTGACACAGGACAAGAACATGATATACACTGTGGTGGCTAAGGCGAACACCCTCGTTTTTCCTCAAAGGCTTCGCAGGCTTCTCGCTGAAGGATCTGAGGATGATTGTCGGCGCCTGCAAGAAATTCAGTGAGAGTGAATGGGCTCAGTGAACCTGGTCGCTTTCAAGTCAAATCAATCCTCAGAGCCGTAGCTATGAGTCTTAGGTCGGCCATATTAAAGCCCTCAAAATAGTTGGTGTATCTAGTAATGCTTGATTGACACTCTTGTAGATAGTGCTGATAGATGAGAGTTCGCAGCTCTGCTGTCAGGTCTAAGAGTCGAGATGCATTTGACTTATCTCGAGCTCGACGGGCTCTTGCACTCGCCGCTGTAATCTGGGGTGGTCTGAGGCGTGGCCCTTCGTCGTCACCTCGTGTTGGCATTTCAGTCTCGAGCATCACCGTCTTTTGTGACTCGTTCGCGACTGTGAGTCAGTATAGATCGCGCAGCGTACGTGCTGCCTTGTGAGCAAACATTGTCGTAGAGATTTCTCCTTGTCCAGATCGAGGAGATGTTTCGAGAAGTGTCGTTAACCGTTAACGTGACATCAACATAGTCTTGTCGTTTGTCCAAGTCCTGTAAGTTCCATGCTGATGGCGACCAAGTCATAGAGACAGCTGTAATACCCTACCTTTCTCATCTTCTTGTGTAATGCCGTGTCTCATGTTCTTGCCAGGGTGGTATTCCCGCGAATTCCTGCGAATCATATCGATGCTGCGGTCCCGATGGGCAGCTTGATCATTGAGCTCACGCTGGCGACTCTTCCTTGACGCACTCGCGCGAGGACGATCCCATGTTTCCTGCTCCTGGTGACAAGAAGAAGAGAGTGGAGAGTGGAGAAGAGAATCGCTCATCGCCAAGACGGAAGCACAGGCGTCAGATGTGATCGAAGGACCCAGTAGCGGACACATAAAAGCAAGGGAGACATGGCGGAGGCCTCGCCGACTTCTGAAGCCTCTCCGCCCGGTACGAGTGGTGGCGGTGGTGCGAATGAACGTAACTCATCGTCAGACATTCGAGCTCCGTCAGACTTCTTGCCAGGCTTGCCTCCATCGACCGAGACGCCTTCGATCACGAATGCCAATGCGCCAGCAGCAGCAGCAGCAGGCGGCGAGCAACATGAGACGCCAAAGTCGAGCGCGAAGGCCACAGTCGATGCGCATGGCAGGACGCTCAATCCTCGGTCTTGTGTGACCTGCAGGAAGCGTAAGGTCAAATGCGACAAGCTGTGGCCATGTAATAATTGTAATCGAGCGCATATTGAATGTGTGTTTCCTGCACCCGGCAGAGCGCCGCGGAAACCACGAAAGCTGGGCGACGGTAAGGACAAGGAACTGCTCGAAAGATTGCGGAAACTGGAAAGTGTGGTCAAGAACATGGGAGCTGAGGTGCCTGGAGAGGAAACGAAGGAAAGCAGCAACGAGAAGGCAAAGGAAATTGCATCGCCCAACGCGAGTCCGGTCAATGGATCCGGTGCTGAGTATAGCACGAACTCATGCGCTCCTGCTGCTGTTGCGACGCGAGACCCAGAAGAAGAGTTCAGGAGCAAGACGAGATGGGTCGAAGAGCAGCAGAAAGGGCGCTTTGAGAATAGGTTTGGCCGATTGGTGGTGAACGAGGGCAAGTCGAGATATATCAACAACTCCTTCTGGGCCAACCTGAGCAATGAGGTGGAAGATCTGAAGGGAATCTTAAACCAGTCGAGTGACGATGAAGAAGACCATTTGACAGCTTCACCAGGGTCGAACGAACAACAGCCAAGTAATCACCATGCTTTCGTCTTTGGCTTCAGCTCGCAGAACATCGATATGCTAGCATTGCATCCTCTGCCTGGCCAGATCAAGGGATATTGGGACATCTTCAAAGACCGTGTAGATCCACTATGCAAGATCCTGCACGTACCCACGCTCGAAGGCACTATCATCAGTGCTGCATCACATCTGGCGAACCTGTCTCGAGGGTTTGAGTGCCTACTCTTTGCAATATACTATGGAGCGACTACAAGTCTATCGGCAGAGGACTGCCTGATCAAGTTGGGCGAGGAGAAGGCTGTACTGCTAACTCGATACCGTTTCGCGATTGAACAAGCTCTCGCACGAGCCAATTTTCTCACAACAGAAGAAATCGTGGTCTTACAGTCCTTCGTGATCTTTCTGATTTGCCTGCGAAGGAACAGCGATGCTCGTGTAATCTGGACGCTAACAGGACTCGTGGTGAGAATCGCTCAGACCATTGGTATACATCGGGATGGCAGCCATTTCGGCTTGTCACCTTTCGAGGTTGAGATGCGGAGACGGCTGTGGTGGCAAGTGTGTATACTTGATACCAGAGCTAGCGAGGATCATGGCTGTGATCCTACCATAGTCGAGCAATCTTTCGACACGAAGATGCCACTCAACATCAATGACGAAGACATGACTCCTGATATGGAAGAGTTCCCGGCAGAGCGGCAGGGATGCACGGTCATGTCGTTCTGTCTACTACGATTTGAGGTCTCAAATACTTTCCGGAGAATCAATTACATTCCTCCGGGAACACCAAAGGCATGCACCGAGTACTACCAGTCAGTGACTTTGCAAGACAAGCAGCGCTGGATCACGGAGTGTCATAAGCGCCTCGAGGAGCGATATCTAAAGAATTGCGACATGACTGTACCACTTTTCTGGGTCACTGCGACTGTCGCGAGGCTGATGATGAGCAAGATGTGGCTCATGGTCTACCATCCATTCCAAAGACAAGATGGAGGCGCATCATTATCAGAGGAGGTCAAGGAGAAACTCTTCATCACGAGTCTGGAGAATATGGAGTACAGTCTGCTACTCGAGAACGAATCAAGAACCAAGAAGTGGGGATGGCTTTTCAGAACTTACATACAGTGGCACGCCTTGGCTTTCACTCTTTCCGAGCTTTGTCATCGAACCACCGGCGACATGGTCGAGCGTGCCTGGATAGCAGTCGACCGAACGCTGGACGGAAGATCTGGTCTGCACGCAGAGACCGGTATAGGCCACCTCTGGCGACCATTGACGAAGCTCTACCGGAAGGCCAAAAGTGCTAGAGCCAAAGGGCTGCAGGCAGAACAACTCGCGAAGCAACGGCAGGGCAGCGTGCCATTGCGACACTACTCTCCAAACGCCAATCCAATGTTTGGACATCCCAATCGAGCCTCTGTGACCCGAGCACCTTTGAGCTCTGCTCAACTACAAAGATTCCACCAAGGACCAACGTTCGGGCAAACACCTTTTGATAAGCATGAATTGCTGAGCTCGCCGAATCTGACTGATTCTGGGAAGAACCCATTGGGTACTGCCGGCGTGGATACAGCAATCCTAGACCAGGTGGCACAGCCGAATCTCAACGCGACCAATCCATTCGCCGATATCTCAGCTACTATCAACACGACGCCACTCACAGCCCCCATGCCTCAAACGAGCCCGTCGCACCATATGACCTTTGCTCAAAACTTTCTCAACCCAATGTCCACCATGAACTTCGACGATGTCCCAATGGACCACTCTACCACTTCACCGAACATTGATGCAACTGCAAACCTGCAGCAGACTTCTTCTCTTTCCAGCGATCCATTGCGCATGAACTCGCTTGACTCGCTCGACAATGACCTCTCAGTCATGGACACCTCTGGCAACATGGACTGGGAGAACTGGGATCAGCTTGTGAGACAATTCGGCATGGACATTGACTCTGGCGCTGGAGATGTTGATGCCACAAGGGCGGCATGGAATGGAGCGAATTGGGATATGGCGTCTGGGCCGAGCAATGCGAACCTGCAGAGTGGGTTTGGGATGAGTGGCGGAGAGTGGTTCTGAGTGAAGCTTGGGAATCTGCTCTACGAGATGATATGCAGACACTCTTTTCCATTTCGCGCTGCGACGTGACAAAGCCTAACCTCAGAGTTGTACACCTCCATCACGTGCGAAGTATGTACTACGCAAAAGTAGTCTGGCGCTAGCCATGCCCTGCATGAGCGAGCTTTGGCCGTTGGCCGAGCCGATAACAGCTATAGCTCAAGCCTGAACTCGACATCACCTCTGCGCTCCGACTTGTACCATGAGCGTGAGAGCCAAGCCAGTCATCGCCATCGCTGGCCTAGGCTGCGAGAACTCCACCTTCTCGCCTGCGCGAACAAAAGCTGCAGACTTTCATGTCAAGCGCGGCGACGAGGTGGCCAAGCAGTACGCATTCCTTGATAGCAGCACGACTCTAGGCGCTGCAGCAGAATGGCATGGCACGTTAGTTGGCAGCGCTATACCAGGCGGCAAAGTGACGAATGAAGCCTTTGAAGAGCTCGCCGGAGAACTCGTTACCAGACTTCACAATCTGCTCAAATCCACGCCAATCGATGGCTTGTGGTTCAATATCCACGGAGCCATGTATGTTGAAGGCTGGGAAGATATCGAGTCCGAGCTACTTCGACGCATTCGAGCTGTCATAGGACCGGGTGTCGTAGTTTCCGCGTCCATGGATCTGCATGGCAATGTCTCTCGCGAGTTGGCACATCAGACTGATCTTATTACTTGCTATCGAATGGCCCCTCACGAGGACGAGCAAGAGACGAAGGAACGAGCCTGCCAGAATTTGGTAACGGTATTGACTGAAGGTTTAAACAGTGGGGCAAAACCTACATTACCTATCAAGGCTTGGATCCCGTTACCAATATTGCTTCCCGGAGAACAGACCTCGACTCGAGACGAGCCTGCAAAGCACATCTATGCTGCAGTCCCTGAATTGGAAGCTATGGAAGGTGTCTTGGACGCTGCGATCTGGGTAGGATATGCCTGGGCAGACGAGCCTCGCAATTGCGCCATTGTCATGGTTACTGGCTTCGACGAAGATGCTGTAAAGTCGGGAGCAGAAAGATTAGCCCAGCTGTTCTGGGATGCACGTGCAGACTTCAGGTTTGTCGCACCTACAGGGAGTCTCGAGGAGTGTTTAGATATCGCTATCACGTCCAAGGCTCGTCCATACTACATTTCCGACTCTGGAGATAACCCTACTGCTGGAGGCTCAGGCGATGTCACCTGGTCGCTGGCGAAGATCTTGGCCCGTCCTGAGTTTCAGCACGAAGATGGGCTCAAGGTTATCTACGCCAGTATACCTGGTCCCGAAGCGATTCGTATAGCATTCGAAGCTGGAGTAGGCGCCACAGTGACAGTCACAGCAGGCGCAGAAGTCGACCACCTCCATCATGGACCAGTGACCATGACAGGCAGAGTACATTCGTTCAGATCAGGAGACCGATATGCTCAACAGGAAGCTGTATTGCAAGTCGGAAGCGTCTTCGTCATCTTGACGAAGCTCCGCAAGCCTTTTCATAGAGAGCATGACTTCATGAATCTGAAACTTGATGCACGGCATGGAGCTGATATTGTCATTGTGAAGATCGGGTATCTTGAACCTGATCTGTATGATATGGCTGATGACTGGATGCTTGCACTGACGCCTGGTGGTGTTGACCAGGATCTTCAGAGACTAGGACACTCAAGAATCAGAAGACCTATGTTTCCATTTGAGCGGGACTTCAGCGAGGAACCAGACTTGAAGGCAAAAATCATACCTGCTTCTCACGAGGCATTATTGTCCTCTTCGTGAGGTTGGCTAGATACTTATACCAATGAAAACAGATTCTCGTATCACACCAACAATCAGACATGCACTGGCTTGAGGTGAGTATCACGGTAATAATGGCAGGATGTCGCTCAGTGCGTTCTTCTTGTACTCGCCATATCGCTCGATGTTGTCCTTGAGCGGATCACAGCAGCTATTGAAGTGAGATCGAAGTTCTCGGTAGGTGAACCACTTGAGACACATGGAGCATCTGCGACGCTTAAATGCCTCCATATAGTAGAGTCCCAGATACGCGAAAACACTTCTTGGGTTTTCCAGCGCATCTTCTTGCGCGATGGCATTGCACAGCTTGATGATGGGCATATCGTCCTACCGCATTTCCGATGTTATTCGGAGCCTCTGGTGTCATTTTGGTCTGCTGCTGCTAAGCTTGCTGAGTTGTGTGTGTCGATTGGATGGGAAGGCGAGCAATTTTGCTTCCACATTGGACCCGATTCCCAGATCTCTGTCTACTGCAGAGTGCTCATGTGCGTATAACTTCAGTACTTTGTGCCTGTATCCAACGTAGCTCTTAGTAAAGTTCTTCCGGCGATCGTAGCAATGCTTGAAGTGGACACCGAGAATACAGGCCTCGCCAATGGAAACACATGGGGCATCGAGTGCGGTTAAACTATGCGACTTAGTACAGCTGGAGGGGTAGGAACACAGTACACGGGTCTTTTCAGCTCTTTTCCCTGGAGCGCATCCTATAATCTGATCGTTGTAAAGGGGGGTTTGCTTTCGCTTGTGGCTGCCAGCTTTCATCGCCTCTGTTTTCACCGTCGGTCGTGTCTTTCCTGTCTTCTCTTTCTTCGAGGCCCCTGTATCTCCTGCGCCCTGCTTCAAGACGTGAGGGCGTCTTGATTCCAGAAAGACTATGAGATTGTCCCGAAGGTAGGGCTTTGCTGCTAGAATTTCGTGATATGTCCCGCTTTGTGATAGCATCTGGTTGACAGTTTGGGATAAGTGCGCTCCAACACTGCGACCTTCTGTTTCAACGAGTCAATCGATTCCTCGGACGCCACAGTTCACGCTTGCATCGAGAGACACAGTAAACGCGTTGTAAAAGTCGTGATACAGCTGATCCAGCAAAAAGATCGATGAAGCTGCTGAGTGGCTATGGCTCACGTGGCCACTGGGTCACAGGACGATCTCGTGCCATCTTATAAGACGATGCTATACCATGGCCCGAAAACCATGGCCGCTGAGCATATTGAGAGGTTGCTGTGTAGCATAATGATATCATAAGACTGTTTTTGTACGGTGCGGTATGAGTTGCGGACCGCAATGCCGATGGCTGCCGTGCTTCGTGCCGTCGAGCACGTCTTGTTGAAGTGGATCCTACAGCTCATCATCGGTGCGGAGAGCGGTTTTCCTGGCCATTTGCGGGTGGAGATTACGAGCATCCAGCTTCCTTTGATGCGTTGCTGACAAGGATTGCTGAACAATGTCGCCCAACAATAGTATCGTCAGTCAGTTTTCCAGAGTCCTCACGTTCGCTGCACTGTAGAGTATTCTACGAGCTGCTTACCAAGTCACTCTTCAGCAAACTTACAGCGGTGACACGGGCGCACCCAGCAATGATGACGGCAATCTTTTGTGCAACTGGATCGAGGAATGGAAAACGTGAACACGGGCATCGCGAACACTTTGGGTAAGGCCCAGGTCCAGATCCGTGTCCCGTGAGAAAGAAGCGGGAGTGACCGTCCTTTTGCCGGTTTTAATTGGATGAAAATGAGGTGATTGACCTCTGGCTTTGAAAGCAACATTTTTCCACCGGTTTCGCAGATGAGGCGAGGCAGGCTTTCGAAGCTAGTGAGTGGTGAGTGGTGATGAGGTTGAGCACGCAATATCGGCCCAGCGTGAGGATTAGCAATTGTGTTCTGTGTGCTGTTCCTTTCTTCACGAACAACCATTTCATTGACATCACACATCCTCCTCTTTGCTCACCACTGTTCCAATAACCCGGAGTATCCAGTTCAATTCAGTCAACCCACGAACAGGCCCCAAGAACTTGCCCTTTCTCCAAAAATCTGAAGGCGTGATCGATTCTCTCAACGCAGAGCAAAAGCCTGCACTCGATACCCCTCACCTCTATACTCCAACACTCACACAACAATCACAATGGGATTCCGTGAACGATCCAATTCTTCCGACCAGGAATCAGGCTATGCCTCTGCCTCATCGTCATCCTCCCTCCCAGAAGTCTACTTCTCCCGTCCACACCTCAAATTCATCAACTCACAACTCTCCAAACTTGAGCCCCAAGATGTACTCAAATGGTGCATCACATCTCTTCCACGTCTATACCAAACCTCGGCTTTTGGTCTTACAGGTCTCGCAATCATGGACATGATCTCGAAACTCGACTACACCATCAAGCCGGACATCGAGTGCATCTTCCTCGACACACTGTACCACTTTCAAGAGACTCTCGACCTCGTTCAAAGAGTCCAAGAACGTTACCCAACCATGACTATCCACTCGTACAAGCCAGAAGGATGTAACACCACAGCAGAGTTCGAGTCCAAGTTCGGTGAACGGTTATGGGAAAAGGATGACGAGAAGTATGACTTCGTCGCCAAGGTCGAGCCAGCCCAGCGTGCGTACCGAGAACTAGATGTCGCGGCTGTCATTACTGGCCGGCGGCGGACGCAAGGTGGAAAGCGAGGCGATCTCGATATCGTGGAAGTCGACGAAGCTGGTCTGATCAAGATCAATCCTCTCGCAAACTGGTCCTTCAAGGATGTCCAGTCATATATTGACACGAACAATGTTCCGACGAATGTATTGCTCGAGCGTGGGTATCGTTCGGTCGGTGATTGGCACTCAACGCAACCTGTCAAGGAGGGTGAGGATGAGCGTGCTGGTCGATGGAAGGGCCAGAAGAAGACCGAGTGTGGCATCCACAACAAGAGGAGTCGGTATGCTATCTTCTTGCAGGAGCAGGAGGAGAAGCGTCAACGCGAGTTGTCGGAGGCTATCCAGGATGGACTGCAGATGAAGTGCTCGCCGCTCGATGTAATTCGCCAGGCATAAGGAGTCGTGGATGGATCTGCATGATAGATGAGGTTGGAATTTGCTGTTTGCGCATTAGCTCTTGGCGTTACTGGGTCGCCGCCGCAGAAGGTGTTGCGAAAAGCATGTTGCTGATGATGGACATAAATAGAGCGCGACGACGAATGAAAGATCTTCTCTGTGTGCCTTGGTGTCCCACCAAGGTGCTTGTCTAGCTTCCCAGATCCTTCTCACCTTTCCTTTCTACACACCAGTCGTGGACCTGACATGCTGACGTACTGGACGTAACGGCATACTGTGGCTCACACATAGCTGAAGTGTCTTCGGGTCCCGTAGCCTGGATCGACCGCTCATCGGCATGATGATAGAGATGGGTGGAAAACTTGTTTCGTCTGCTGATGTTCGCGGACGCCGAATGATGGCAGAATTGTCTCCAAGATGGGGTTCTGTACGAGAGTAATCGTCCAAAAACCAGCGTGGCGCTCAATGAAGCCCGATAGCGAAGTTCTGTAGCACTTGAGGTGATCTCGTGATCTCTGGTACTCGTCCTTCTGGTAGTATTTTGCAGGTCACATGTCGAAACCCGGCCGTAAGTCCAGCAATTTGCGAGCGTCTTCACCCACGTCTGAACAATAATACAACATCCGCAAAGTTCGTACAAATTGTAAGAATCATTCTTGAGACGGCCGATGAAAAGAATGAAGGAAAAATGAAGGACGGGGTAGGAAATGTTGAGAGAAGAGGAGAAAGATGATCTTCTTCGGAACGCCGCTTATCTTCGGGCTGTCGCTAGCATGTGGTATGCAAACCATGTACTTTTCAACTGATCCGCTCGATATACCGACAAATTTGTGATGACCAATGAAGAGTCTCTTGTATGTGCAGATGTGCATATGATTTGTTCTTGGTGCTTTGGTTTCACTTCGAAACTTCGAAACCAACACAGCTCGAGCCGACAATGCACTGTGACAGTACAACATACCTCAAACGTGGGCTGGGGCTGAGGTGAGATGGTATACGTACCTTCGCGATACTCACTACGCGGGTTGGTCTTCCTGAGGCGCCATGACTGTCCCAAGCGATGAAGCACGGCTCAGGTGGGAGTCCTGCACTTGAGCGTCGTTGTCCACTCCTGATGGACGACGTCAACACGGTCGATGCTCGAAACCTGCCACGACACTCCCGGAGAAGACCCGTTTCGCATACAGCGCCTGATCGATACCAAAGGAAGACGGTTGATGAAGGATGGAAGTGAGCACAAAGCTCACCTCAAAGCATGCCTTGGCATGGATTGTCAATCGTGAGGAACAATGGCGTGCTCCCAGCGCGGCTTCGAAAGGTGGTATTGTCAGCGTTCAAACACCACCACCACCGCCGCTGTGCCACATCAGTACCGACCTCTACCTGTGGCGTTTCCTGATAAACCCTGCACTTGGCACAAGTGGATTGTCGATCAGACAGACACGCGTGGCTTCACGACCAGGCGACGACTGATTCGCACCTCCTGAGTGTCTCCTTCGCGACTGCCATTGGACTTGAAAAAGGACGGACTCACGCCAACCAGAACTTGTCATCGGCCATCCATCCTCAATCAGAACACTTTTCCTGCCTTTCCCGCGATCGGAGAGGAAGAATCCAGGACCGAGCGGTGACGTGATTTGTTAAGGTTCGCTTGTCTCGTCTTCAAAAAGTTCCTCCTCTGAAGAGTGGGGATTCAGGTGAAGAACAATCACTCTTCTTTCACCAATTTTAAAAATGGCAAACCCACCTCATGGTATGCACTGCTTGATGCTGAGTTCAAGCATCTGAACAATTCGCTGACAAGCCTGCAGGCGGTATCCTCAAGGACCTGATTGCCCGCGATGCCCCGCGACGACAGCAACTCGCAGAAGAGGCTGAGAGCCTGCCAGCCATTGTCCTATACGAACGCCAGTTGTGCGATCTCGAGCTTATCCTCAATGGAGGTTTCTCACCACTGGAAGGATTCATGAATGAGAAGGACTACAATGGTGTCGTTGAGAACAACCGTCTCGCAGACGGCAATCTCTTCTCCATCCCGATCAACTTGGATCTCAACCAAGACATCATCGACGAGGCTGGCGTAAAGCCAGGTGCTCGTATTGCTCTGCGTGATTCTCGCGATGACCGCAATCTTGGCATAATCACAGTTGAGGACGTATACAAGCCAGACAAGCAGAAGGAGGCCAAGGAGGTCTTTGGTGGTGACCCAGACCACCCAGCTGTCAAGTACCTCTTCAACCAGACAGGAGAGTACTATGTGGGAGGCAAGATCGAGGCAATCGACCGCCTGCAGCACTACGACTATGTTGGACTTCGCTACACACCTGCTGAGCTCCGCGCACACTTCGATAAGCTTGGCTGGTCCAAGGTCGTCGCGTTCCAGACCAGAAACCCAATGCACAGAGCTCACCGTGAGCTCACTGTCCGCGCCGCCCGCCAACGACAAGCCAATGTGCTCATTCACCCAGTCGTCGGCATGACTAAGCCAGGTGACATTGACCACTTCACACGTGTCCGTGTCTACCAGGCTCTGCTCCCACGGTACCCCAACGGAATGGCTGTCCTTGGTCTGCTCCCACTTGCCATGCGTATGGGCGGTCCACGTGAGGCCATCTGGCACGCCATCATTCGCAAGAACCACGGTGCTACACACTTCATTGTTGGTCGTGACCACGCAGGTCCAGGCAAGAACAGCAAGGGCGAGGAGATCTACGGCCCATACGATGCACAGTACGCTGTTGAGAAGTACCGCGATGAGCTTGGTATTGAGGTCGTACCATTCCAGCAGATGACTTACTTGCCAGATACCGATGAGTACAAGCCAAAGGACGAAGTTCCAAAGGAGATCAAAACTCTCGACATTTCCGGCACGGAGCTTCGTCGTCGTCTACGAACTGGTGGTGACATTCCAGAGTGGTTCTCTTACCCAGAAGTTGTCAAGGTGCTCCGCGAATCTCACCCACCTCGCAACAAGCAAGGTTTCACAGTCTTCCTGACCGGATACACCAACTCGGGCAAGGACGCTATTGCACGCGCCTTGAACGTCACACTCAACCAGCAAGGTGGTCGATCTGTCTCGCTCCTCCTTGGTGAGACTATCCGCTCTGAGCTATCCTCCGAGCTTGGATTCACTCCGGAGGACCGCGACAAGAACATCCAGCGTATTGGTTTCGTTGCCGCCGAGCTCACTCGTGCTGGTGCAGCTGTCATCGCCGGACCGATTGCCCCATACGCCAAGTCACGAAAGGCTGCTCGCGAGACTGTCGAGAAGCACGGCTCCTTTTACCTCGTTCACGTTGCCACACCACTCGAGTATGCCGAGAAGACCGACCGACGTGGTATTTACAAGAAGGCACGCGCTGGCGAGATCAAGGGTTTTACAGGAATTGATGACCCATATGAGGCTCCAGAAGGGAAGGAGGCTGATCTCGTTGTTGACCTTACTCAGATCAACGTGAGGACAGCAGTCCACCAGATCGTGCTTTTGCTCGAGGCTGAGGGTCTGCTTGATCAGCTATAGATGTCTTGAGGTCAGACGAGACTTTACGAAAGGCGCCTGGTGTTTGAATGCATAATCGTGTGAGCGCATAGAACATGACCTGCTACAGGTCAGGGGATAGAGGCCGAGCTGCAATGAGCAACGACCAAAAGTCAGAATCAACAATGATCACCAGTCTTGATCTTCTTTCCACCGGCCTGTCGCAATCCGTTGACAGCGTGGTTGAGGGGCCCGTTCGCCGGATGTAGTGTTACTTCCTGCAGACCTGTGATAGCCTCAGGGCTGACTCTGGGCTTCGAATGCCAATGCAGTATTGGCAAACTTTAACCACTGACAACAGCGCAACAGCCTCACCGCTTAGTAAAGCACTACTCACAACTTTCTGCGGCTTTTCGCACAAGGTAAGACTTCAGCTTAACAATGCAGTGAAAACCAAGACATGCTTTTATCAGCAACGCATTCGCAGGGAACAACCCAGAAGCTACACCTGGTCGTGATGCGATGATTTATGATGCTCGCTATCTCAGGCGCTATTCAGCCTAATGGAAACGACAAGGGTATATATGGCAAGGACGTCCCTATGTTATGCCATCACAGTTCTGGACATCATACCTCAGCTTGTGCTGACCACACCTGACTACTCTTCGCCACCGACACTAGCTAGCCAGAGAAGATGACGATCCTGATGACAGGTTCTCGAGGCAAGACCTCCTCTCAGCTCGCCAAGCTCCTGTCGCCCACTCATTCCATCCTCGTGGCAACCAGAAAGCCAGCACAAGATTCACCTCATCCTACAGTGAAGTTTGACTGGACCGACTCAACGACTTTCTCGAATCCTTTCGAGCATGCGATCGCAAAGAAGTCCCCGATCGAAGCACTTTATCTGGTTGGAGTAGATCAACACAACACAAGCGATCTAGTTATACCCTTCATCCATCTCGCTCGAGAGAGAGGTGTGAAGCGAATCGTCCTGCTCAGTGCATGGGAAATTCCTCCAGGTGGTCCGCTCATGGGAAGGGTTCACGAGGAACTGGCGAAGGGAGATGGGGAGTTCGCTGTTGGTAGGCATTGTCTTGTCTCTGAGGCCGCAATGATCTTGTACTGATCACGTTAATGTACCAGTTCGTCCACACTTTTTCATGGAGAATTTCATTGAACACTATCATCTCCAGACCATCAAGAACGAAAGCAAGATCTACACTGCAGCGGGAGCGGGCAAGAAACCTTTCATCGCTGCTTACGACATTGCAAATGTGGCGAAACATGCCCTTTTAGCCAAGCAGAGCTATAACACAGACTACATACTTACTGGGGCTGAGGCTCTTAGCTACGATGATGTAAGTCACCTTTTCCACTTAGAATCTCAGCCTTTATACTTACACTCCTGTCCTGCAGATTGCCAAGATACTTAGCGATGTCCTAGGCAGGAAAATTGAGCATGTCAGCCTCAGCCATGATGAGTTTGAATCTTTTCTGGCGAAACAAGGCGGTCTTCCTAAGGACTTTGCGAAGTACATGGCTGATTTAGATGTCAAAATTGCTACAGGCTACGGTGCTGAGACTACTGATGCTGTTGAGAAGGTTACTGGGCAGAAACCGAAGAGCTTTGAGGACTTCGTGAGGCAATACAAAGATGTGTGGGCCTATCCGTAGAAGCATGGTGGAAATATCCTCGTGATGAGTGGCAGACATGCTCTATTTCAAGCTTACCGAGACATGATCGTTTCGAGTTGTGTCCCACGTCCCACATGTTCACAGCCAGTGTCATTTCAGTAGCTCTGGATCCGAGTGTCTTGGCTGCATCGGTCGATGAGCTGAGTGGAAACGGTGACTGGGATATAGTCAGTATCTTGCGCGCTGCTTTGTGAGCCGACCTCTGCGATCAGCATATCTCCACAAGTTTGCACGGTCTGTGCCTTTCGGCACAGATTGAAGCGTGAAGATGGGAAGTAAGTTACACAAGCTTCTGGAGCTGGGATGTTAGCCCAAGCTATCGTTATGAGTGGATTTTGCTGTACACTTCTCTAGATGTTGCCAGCACTTTTCTGCTGATCTCCACATTATACTGTTGATACACTTTCGTACAGGGCTTTGCAGCCACTTTTAACCATCTCTTGTTCCATTATACACTGGAGCTCTCTCCAAGACTCCACAGCACACCCTCGTACACGCCAAACATGATGGCAGCACTCGGTACCACTCTGAACATATGCGGTACCAATCCACCATACAAGCTGGCCATTCCCTCCTCTTTGAACACAGTCGTGAAGCATGACCAAAGCCCAGTATATTTCACCCTCCCACTGGCATCAACAGGAGCCTGCCGTAGTCTCGTTCTCACAACTTCATGAGGGTATGTGATGAGAGCAGCCACAAACTTTGCTCCTCCAGCCGCAGTTAACTTCCCTGTCCACTCCACTGTTTTGTCCCACGTATTCGGTTCTCTCCCTGACAATACGAGGTCTTGATGTCGTCTCGCCAGACTCTTCTTAGCCTGTTCATACAACATCCACTGTAGCGTGGACTCTGAGACTCCAAGATATGATGCTGTGAGTCCTCGGTACAATCCTCGTATCCCTTCATGTCTCACGGTTTTCACAACACAATCCCAAGCATTTTTATACATTCTCCCTTGCCCTCCACTCCCTTTCGCATGCTCTTTATCCAGTTGTAATCGTGTCTTGACCAGCCATATCGGGTTTGTTGCAGTTCCAGTTATGATTCCTGCTGTCGCAGCAGCTAGAAGATGTGCCCCAGCAACATCCTGCCCTCCAAAGAAGTGCTCCGCATAGAATCTCTTCCCATTTCCATATGCCCAGAAATTTATGGCTCTCGCTGGAACCACACCTATCAGATTCGGACCCAAACCTTTGAACAACGCCCTCCACCCCTCTACCTTTGGTATCGCAGCCAGTATTGCGCCTGTTTCACTAATATGTAACCATCCAGCTCGTAACAGACTCATCTGGGAGGGAGGAGGAATTCCTTTGGCTGTTCTACGGGCTGCGAGTTCGGATTGATAGAATGTTGATTGGAGGCGGGTTTTGAGGACATCTAAAGGGGATGTGAGGGTCGCTGCTGTCATTCCTCCTGCGCCGCCTGCGACGAAGTGTGCCCATGGGCGGCGTTCCTTGATTGATGCATTTTGAGATGGATCTGTTTGGCCGAGTTCGCGGGACTGGGAGACGGGCCCATTTGGTGATGGGAGAGCGACCATTCGAAGTCCTGAGAGTGAGGAAGTGGGAATTGGCGCCGTTTTGGTGATGAATCTGTCGAAATGTGAAGCGACTACTCTATAGAATTAAGCGAGACATGATCCATCCCTGCAAGCGCAAGTAGAGTTGCGGCGATGGCGGGCATCTCTGACCTCATTCAAGCATCTCTCTCTTGTACTCTCTATACAGCTAGCTACCCGCTGCTTAACAGCAACAATGTTCGCAACACAACGCCTCTCTGCAGGCTACCCTGGATTCTTCCGACGATCAATGGACGAACTAAAACGACAAGCGAAGTTCGCGGTCAAGATGGAGGGCCTACACATACCCATACGACCTTATCCTTTGATCAAATTCGACGAGAACCTCTCACCCGAACGCTGCAAGATCATGTGCGATTCCGACGTTGGAGGATTCTCAGAAGCAAGCTTGACATATGTTGATGGAGCAGAACACATTGAAAGAACGATAGGAGAAGGAGACAGCGATGCAAAGAAGGGAGGTGTGATCATATCAGAACCAGGTCAAGAACCAAGCCACGCCATATTCAAAGGCTCGATATCCACCCATCTTCCTCAAAACAGACCCCACATACAAAGAAGTGGTTATGCTGGTTTCAGGACACGGGATCGAGGACTGAGCTTGTTTGGGAAACTGCTGTGGGACTTATCACCATACTCATACCTCGCCCTGCGGATAAAGAGTGATGGAAGAAAGTACTTCGTCAACTTTCAAACAGAATCCATCGTGCCTACCGATCTACACCAACATCTTCTTCCCTCAAGTACACCTGGAGAATGGGAGACTGTGACCATACCTTTAGCTTCTTTTGTCAGAACGAATTATGGCCAGGTTGTGGAACCGCAGAAGGAGATGATGAGTACGAAGGTGCGATCCGTGGGGATATCGCTCATCGACAGAGTGCCGGGCCAGTTCGAACTGGCTGTGGCGGATATCTATGCAACGAATCGGGCACCGGACAGGAAGAGTGGACAGGAGGAGACTGGATTCGACCTTAGTATGGAGCCGGAGGAAGAGGAGAGCAGAGGTATGATGGATGAGGTAGAGCCTAGGAGAAAGAAGGGAGAGCCGGAAAGGATATTGATCTAGAGCCAAGCTAGACTTCGGGCGCTCCTTGAACTCAGCTGACTCTACGTCTTGATGCTTGCCTCGACCTCCATGGCGTGGCGTGTATCCGGGCGAGAATTCACTCGCCACGGGTAGCAAACTCACACCTGACTTGTACAACGAGGCGCCTATACCGACTGCAGTCACAAAAACATCTCTCTGCCACGAGGCAAATTTCCAATCGCATCGTGTCCATAACCCTGACGGCCAAGTGCCCTATCGTTCGCGGAGAGGGGAGACCGAATAAGATATCTATACCCAGGCACAACACTGATGTTCTGTAAGCAAAAGAAAGATTAGAGACAGCCGGACTTGAACCAAGCATCCCCCTCCGAGAGATTTACCGACCTTGACTTAGCCAAAGCCGGCGCTCAAAGCCTCGTGCAGGTGCCCTACCATTAGACCACATCTCCTGTTCCAGGTTTGATGACACGGGGGAGCAGGGACTTGTATGTGAAAGCCCAGTCATGACATGCTTCTATTGCTATCTCCGCTGTTCCTCTAGCCAAGCCCTGCCCACGGTCCGGATGGACATATCGACAGTCATTGGCATACAGAGATTCAGTTTGCCATATCAACATGATGCTACTCTCGTCCTGGGCGACGCAGACTTTGTCTATGGAGCTGTCAGGTCATGCGGATGAGACATTGTCATTCTCTTGAGCTGTCGAGCTGTGCCGTTCTTGTAAAAACTTGGTGGTCTTGATTCACGCTCACGTCTTCCATCATTGCTGTCTCTGGCCGTCGACGTGATACTGCTCCCTGACGATCGACGTTGTCAGAGTATCTGGAAAAAATTCGTTTCTCGAGGACTGCCCTGGGTGTCACAGTGGGCACTGTGCTATCGACATCATTGGCCTGAACCTTTTGGAGCATCATATTCAGGCACACGCGAATGCGTAGATATTCACCTCTTGGTCATTCGCAAGGCGACGAAGTCAGTGCTATTGAGGCCACAGATCGTAAGGTTGACATTCTGGCGGAGAATCGGACGTTCAGGGGCTTCGACCCACTCCAGAGAAACAACGTACCTCCACCTGGCTGATGGTCATAACGAGCTTATACTGGACCTCTCCTTCCGATCGATCAAGCTTTCAAGCAACATTGCGGATTTCGGTTGCCATGGTGCTGCAAGCTGGACCTGGAGCGCTGCATGATGATCATCATCTTTGAAAGTACGCTAACGTCGGGATCGGCCGCAAAATGAACACTTATGTTTTTGAGAACTTTACGTCCTTTCACCAATCACAACTTTTTTTGTTAGATGTATGCTAGCATCTCTAACAAAGAAGTAGGCCGTATGACCGCAGGCGTTGAACTCAGTTCTCTCAGCATATGGAAATAAACTGTGTATTGGAAACTTCTTTTTTGTTTGCTTGAAACATTACTGCTGCGACATGTGCTAGTGGCTTTGGGTTCGAGTCGCGGTAAGAGCGTACAACGTCGCAGTTTGTACCTGGACCTTTTTTTGCACTTTTTGAGGTTTTGCAGCGAATTTCGCATTTGAGCTGGCAGGTTGGAGAAACAGCTTACGACAACTCGGGGGTTCCTTTGGTAACAACGGCTGTGGAACTTGGTACAGAGCTGTACACTCGCGATATGTTAGCAGCGAGTGGCTTCTCAAAGAGCTTCGATACAGATTTTTACAGGACCGCTAATCAGGCAGGACGAGCAGAAGTTCGGGAAACAGCCAATCTCTACAATTCGCCATATCGAAAGAATCGAAGCGAAATACGACCCGACCGAATAAGACCAGTTGGCTGTACTGCCAGATCAAGAGAATAAGTGAGAATTGGAAAGTGAGTTCTCTGGAAGAGATGGTGTTCGCTCGGACCGAACGTTCTAGCCTTGATGGCATGGCATTGTGCAGCTATCTGAAAGCACCGCCAAGGTGCTGCTGCTGCTGCGAGCAATGTGCTTTTGAGCCAAGCTCAGTGGCGGAAAGAAAATGTGCCAGACCAGCGCTCTGCTTCTGCAGGATCCGGGATGGTGGCAATTCATGCCCTCATGGCCGCCTCGCGAGCAGGCCGGCCAAGCTCCCAAGCAGTACGACGAGCTGCCACCTCGTCGGCCTCTTTGGCCTCTTTGCGAGCCATGGCAGCAGCCAGGGCGTCGATCGGAGTGCTATGGTTACCAGAAGTTAGCACGAGAAACAAGTTGTGAAGCATCTCTGAAAGGAAAAGATGGAAACTGCACATACTTGTGCTCTTCTTCGATGGCGAGGCTGCTAAGCCTGTCAAGGAGACGACGCTCTTCGGCCAAAATGCGGAGGTGAGCCCGGTCATCGGCAGCAGCCCCATAGTGCTGCTTCGCAGCATCTCTGATGAGGCCGTACTCTCGCTCGAGCTTCTTGCGGCCGATGTGGATGCCATGGTTGCCGCTGAAGATTTCGGAGACGGCACGCCAGAACTGTGGTGCGACCTATAAAGTGAGGCGAATTAGCATCTGACATTGAAGCGCGAGGAGATAGAACATACAGCGTAAGGAGGATCGGCAGACAGGCCGTTCTGGTGAATGACGCCCACAACAGTGCGAGCCAAGACCTCTTTCTCGTCTTCGGTGAGCGCCATGGTGGTGGGTGGTGGTGTGGTAGGGTTTGAAAGAGCGGCCAACGCTCAGAGAAGAGGAAAGTTGTAGTGTGAGCGAGGAGAGGATTGGTGATGTTTGCGTACAGAAGAGAAAGAGAGCGAGGATTGAACTCATGGCGAAGAGTTATATGTTCAATACACAATAGGAGTCTGGAAGCTATTGTTACACTATTGACACAATTGAACGAGGTGAACCTATTGTGTCTATACTGGCACAATAGTAGGAAGAGCCTTCATTGAACGTACAATCTGGATTGTCTGTAACCGCAATGGCGTACGTAAATCGATTGAGGGACCAGAGAAAGAAGACTTGCACCAGATGTAAGGAGACATGCCGCACGCCAGTTGACAGAAGGACAGGAGGTGGCCCAGTATCTCCATAGCATCGTATCGACTCCAGGTGTCGTTTTGCGGGGTCAGTCTCTGCATTGAGCAACCTACCAAGCTACTATGAGTACGAATCAGTGTGGTCATGCATCTTGCGGCGCCTTCTGAGATGCTCTTCAGTCATCCACCTCCTCTTGCCTCTTCGCTATAACAAGCGCAGCAGACATCGCTTCCGCCTGCTTAACAGCCCCATCATCACCACTCCAGCGCAAGATCCGACTCTTCATCGTCAAGCAAGACATTTGACCTTCAATATTCTCCAGCTTCTCGTAGACGATTCTTCCGCGTTCAATGCACTCTTCTGCTCTCCGCATCAATATTGTTCGTTCTGATGCACTTTGCGAAACATCAACTTTTCCGGCAAGTCCGACACTGCTTTCTCCCAGGCCAACCCACAGCCTCGCTATAAGCATGGCACTGCCAACACCAATCGCAACAGGCACCGCAGATTCGTACATGTCTCTTGCAGCTTCAAATTCACCTAACTCGACCAGGATTCGTCCTAGCACGGCTAGACCTTCCAGCATGATGGGAACAAGCAAGTGCCGTTCAGCTGTAGATGTGGCCCTCAGACATATGCTGAATCCCTTGGTAGCTTTTCCAGCTTCGGCAAAGACCCTAGCCTTAAGTATGAGCCAGAATAGTCGTTGTGCGAGATCTGTGGTGGCTCCGGTGGATTCAGAAGTGGTAAGGTGTTTGCCGACCTTTTCCATCGCGGTAGGATAATCTTTTTGGGCCATCAAGTGCTCGATTTGCAGGGCATGGAACTCGTGCGCGATCTCTGGATCGGCGGCTGAGAGAATGGGCAGGAGCTGGTTGAGATAGTAAGATGAGGCCTCATGATTGCCACTAGGAGAATGGTGGTTAGTATAGCTCTGGAATAGTCCGAGGTAAAGACCAAGCTTACAAAGGTATCGATCGAGATAGATGAACGAGTGCCGTGAAGGCTTGAACGCGTGTCTGTGACTTGAGAACGCCTCTGACAGTAGGCGCCAAGTCATCTAGCAGAGCGAGCGCCCGTGTGTATGAGCCTTGGTGAGCTAGTGTTAGTGCGGCCCGACACTGTGCTCGCACTCGGTCGTTCATGGGACAAGAGGCAGTGTATGCCGTAATAGCAAGTTCGTACTGTCTGTGTGCGGTATGTGCCTGGCCTGTCATCTGTCAACACGTAATGATCGATACGGGCTAGAATCATCAACTTACCCAGACGCTCCAGACAAGAGCCATAGAATAGTTGAGTAGCAGGAGCCAGAGTCTTGAGGTCATGGTGCATGCACAAGTACTTCGCCTGAAGGACGTACTCCTGCGCACGGTTGGCATTACCACCGGTGAACAGCTCAAGGCGGCCTTCCTCGAGAAGCGTACTGCTCATCAACAGCCAGTTCTTGGTTTCCCGGGCCTTGGTCTTCAGAAACGCGATCTCATCGTGCTCGCCTCCGCCTACAACGCCAGATATCGAAGCATATGTTGCTGTACCTCTGCCAGGATGCGCGTGTCGCAGATACAGCAGCCATTGTAGTGCGTAGTTCAGACATGCTGTGTCTTGGTTCTCTCGTGCTGCCGAACGTCAATGAAGACCTTCAAGTGGCTCTCGAGATCCGCTCACCTGTGGCAATGCACTCGTTCATGGCATCAACGCTCTCTTCCCAGCATTCGAAGTCTGCGTGTAGCACACTCAGGTGTAACAGTGCGTACTGATAGTAAATCCTCAGACTCGCGTTGTCAGCAGTGCCATTCTTTGCGGCCAGACTGTAGTCGAAATATCGGTGAAGGCTCTCCAATGCCATAGTATACTGCCCGGCCTTGCTGTGCTCGAAGAAAGCCATGAAGAAGTGCATACTCTGCGTGCCAGCACTAGTTGCAGAGAGTTCCTCAACCCATTGTAAGAGTTTCGTCTTGACATCTTCCGGCACTCTCGTTCCGAGCTGCTGGAGTTGACGAATGGCATACGTCAATAGCATATCCGTGTCGACCGCAGCTGCTGTATTGCGACCATGACTTGCGAAGTTAGTCCGTCGACAGAATGAAGCATTGCTTTCTAGACCTCTCTCTGCTTTGTCTGCCTCCGCCCGTTGGGCGATTATCGGATCAACTCTGGTCCAATGCTCCCAGCTAGATGCTCTCCACACCTCGAATGACTTCCAAAGTGCTTGTATGTCGCCAAACTGAAGACGGGTAAACTCAATATTACATCTTCGTATGAATTGGCCAAGAGGACTGCCCGGCGTCACGGGTCTTGGTCGCCCGCGTGCTGTATACTCCCTGGCACATATCAGTGAGCCCTCTGCCATGGTTAATGACGGGGCAGATAGGTTACCATGCGACTAATGCTGAGCGAACACGTGGATCAGTGGCCTTCGCCCTGTCGATTATTTCGTCCAAATTATGCTGACCACTTTCGGTCCTGCGCCAGCATTCTCTAACGAAATCGTCCCAAACTGTCTTCACAGCAGATTGCTCCGCAGGCACTAAGTTCGGTATCGGGATGGGCTGGAGATATGACTTGAAAGCTGATATGTCTGCTGTGAGGACGGCCTTCTTCTCGTCGATGAGTTGAGGGTCATGCTCCACAGTGAGAGTCGTATGCTTGGCGATGCATTCTAGTATACGAGCGGCGCCGTCACGGTCGATCCCATGAAGATCCGCCGACAAGTATATATCTATGAGAAGCAGTAGGCCGATGCGAGGTGGTGTCAGGTAGCGAGGCATGATGGCTCCTTTGAAGTTGTGTCGTTCATGTCTTGTTCATGGTTTGGTCGTGTCTTGATTTGGTTGACCGGGTGCTCAAGTGAGAGGAGTCATTCAGGACAGCAGGATGTTTCTGTTCCTTTGAGAAGATGATCGTTGGCGTGTGTATATCGAAGGGCCGTTGTCTCGTGCAGTCGCGTCCTCGACGCGCTCAAATTCGGCTGCTCCTTCCTTCTCCACCACGTCATCTCGACACTTTTCTGGACTTCTCACGCGACATCTCCCACTCGTGCAATCGCCTCAGCGATGATTGCCACGCTGTCGCCGGAATAGGAAGGATGTCGTTCAGATTGACAACCTGGAACGTCAATGGCATCCGCAATCCCTTCTCATATCCGCCATGGAACACTTCCCGATCCTACTCGTCCATGTTCGACGTGCTCGAGGCCGATATTGTGGTCATGCAGGAGTTGAAGATACAGAGGAAGGACCTGAAAGATGACATGGTGTTGGTGGATGGTTGGGACTGTTACTTCTCGCTGCCGAAGCAGAAGAAGGGCTACTCGGGCGTGGGCATCTACACACGAAATGCCACTTGCTCGCCTATTCGAGCTGAGGAAGGAGTGCTGGGGGTGCTTCCGAGCAGTAATGGAACGCCATATCGAGATCTGCCCGATGAAGAAGCCATTGGTGGCTACCTGAACGCGGAGCAGTACTCTGACATATCGCTGCTGAGTGGAGAAGATCCAGCCAACCTCGATGCCGAAGGACGATGTGTGATCGTGGAGTTTCCTGCCTTTGTGCTGTTCGGCGTTTACAGTCCCGCCAACAGCAATGGCCAGAGAGACGGCTTCAGGTACGGCTTTCTGTGCGCACTAGATTGTCGGATACGCAATTTGATCAAGAGCGGGAAGAATGTGGTGTTAGTGGGCGACTTGAATGTGACGAGACATGAAGGAGACAGTGCGAGCACACTGGAAGAGATTCGCAAGCGGCAGTCTACGAGAGAAGAGTTCCTGTCTGGGCCCAACCGGAGGATCTTCAACCAGCTGCTGCTCGATGGAGAAGTTCTGGGAGATCGAGATGAAGGACGAGAGACGGCTGTACTGTGGGACACTACGAGAGGGTTTCATCCTGACAGGAAGGGCATGTACACGCACTGGGACACAAAGATCAATGCCAGGCCTGGCAACTATGGCAGCAGAATCGATTTTGTGCTTGTCGCCGAGGCTATGAAGGGCTGGATCAAAGATGCCAACATACAAGAAGGGCTACTGGGCAGTGATCATTGTCCAGTGTATGTCAACTTTCACGAGAAAGTGAAGACGCAAGAAGGCGACGTCAATCTACTGGACATTATGAACCCGGCTGGCATGTTTGAGCAGGGCAAGAGGAAGCAAGAGTGGAAGATAACATCAACACCTGGTTTCTCTGCCAAGCGTATGTCAGATTTCAGTGGGAGAAGAACTCTGAAGAGCATGTTTGCGGCACCTCCACTGAAGAAGATGCAATCTACGCAGCAGGAGTCACTACCAGAAACCTCCACAGATGCTGGCTTCGTCGCGCCCTCTATTGCTCGTGAGACACAGCCTTCAGTCGATGCGGATATGAATGGCACTCCCGCTGCTACTGCACCGCCGGTGAAGAGAAAGGCTTCTGGGGCTCCCGCTGTGAAGGAGCCGCCGATCAAGCGCCAAAAATCAGATGCGAAGACAACCACGACAGTCGCGAAAGGCCAGAGAAGTCTGAAGGGTTTCTTCCAAGCTAAGACGGGCCCAGGTATGACAAAGGAGCATTCGCCAGAGAAACAGTTCGACACTCCTATCAGCACTACCAGCACTGACGGCGATGATCTTGAGCTGCAACGAGCCATTCAGGCATCTGCAGCCCTACACAACAAGCTGTCGCAAGCAGGAGGAGAAACGCTTGAGCTTCCACCATCCGCGGAGCCCTCAACGCCCAAACCTACAGTACCTCCCGATCCAGAGGACGAAGACATGTCTCCACGCTCCTTCAATCAACAGCTTGCCTCCGCCGAGCGCACCCAAAAGTCCTGGTCCTCGCTCTTCGCCAAGCCCGTAGCACCCATGTGCGAAGGACACAGCGAGCCTTGTAAGAGTATGCTTACGAAGAAGAAAGGCTACAATCAAGGGCGCAGTTTCTGGATGTGTGCGAGACCACTCGGACCAACCGGAGAGAAAGACAGAACAGCTGGGAGTCAATGGCGTTGCGGGACCTTTATCTGGTGTAGTGACTGGCAAGGCGGAAGAGTGCATACTGACAAGAGTGTCGAAGGCAGTCCTGTGAAGGGCGAAGCATGAGTGCCAGGCACTAATGAAGTTAATGATATTTATGATTTTGCTAGCTATGATACCCATGTATTAGTCAGCCAGCATGTATACAGTAGAGTGCTCTGATTTGAGATGCTTTTGGCGTTGTTGTGCAGTGTCCAGCCTTTACGATGTGGTATACTGATTCACCTGAAAGAACCACAATAAGCTCGCTATACTCATACCCTAGCACGCCAATCGTGCTCAGCAGGGGCAAGTCGAGGTAGTCATCTACCTCGCATGAAGGCACCTGGAGCACACAGTCAAAATACACAGCCAAGAGTCCGTGAGCTGGCCAGATATGTGATGGCAAGCAGCTGCGGACGAAACTGAAGTTGTTTTGACATGATAAGTTCATTCAATCATTCAATGCTATAGTCCGACCCAGCGCCTACGCTTCCTTACTGTGCATTTTCTTACCTTTCTTTCCTGCTGTCGATGTGCATATATCCAGTTCATGAAAACCCACTACCAATAACAAATGTGGCATCATTGTTGAACGAGTTCGTGGTGTCATAGTTCTGCGGTCCACCATTTCGTGCAATATAACCGACATTGGTGAAGTGGCGGAAGAACCTTGTCGGGTAGCTCCAGGAGCGGATGGTATTGCCTGTGCCACTGAGACCTGTCTGGCCACAGAATGTAGCATCTTCCTGGAAAAGCTTGCTGTTGTCGTTTGCGTTCAATTGAAGGACGAAATTTGAGTGGCGAATGAAGCTGCCTGGAGTGTCGACTGATTCGAAGGAGACACAACCGGTGGCAGTAGAAGCGAGAGGAGCTCTGACAGTGAACTTGGCGGTATTCTGGACTGCGGTGCTGCTAGAAGTTGTGATGACTTCAGTGTTGATGGTCGAGCCGTTGTGTGCGAGGAAGCGAGTGTTGTAGCCTGGTGTCGTGACCTTAATCGTGACAGCGTTGCCGACAGGGACTGCAGTTCCAGAAGCCAATGAAGTAGTGGCGTACTTGGCGGCTACAATGTTGGCCTGGACGGAACTCTCGGTTGCATCAGTGGGGAAGCCAGAAGTCATGACACCCTCGTAAAAGGTTCCCTGAGCACCATTGCTGTTGTCACCACCGATGCCTAAAAGGATAGCACCCTCTTTGCTCATGGGGTTGTAGCCATCGGCATTGGGGCGTACGCCGTTGTAGTAGGTCGAGAGACCTCCAGTAGCTGCATTGGCACCACGCAGAGCCCAGTTGTTTGGCTGTCCTTTCACAATAGCCGTAAAGAAGCGGTTCGTAATTGTTGGGTCAGCAGTGTTTTGCTTGACGTTTGCGCCGGAGAATAGGCCGTTTTCAAGATCGGCCATGAGCTAAAAGTAGTAGGTAGAAGGGTTAGCAAGTATCTCTGAAAACGCAGGCTGTCTCATCAAGTGTCTGTCTTTGAGCTCAGCACCCCAGTGGATGTGAGCTCAGTGAGACACTGTCAATAGCGCATGCCTTCTGCCTACTACACTTACCCATGGTCCGTTGCCAGAACCTGTGCCCCAGATGGTGTTGGTGCCATAGTAGATGGCTTCCATGTGTCCGTTGCCAGTGTCAAGATTGTTTGTTTCAGCATTACCTTGAGAAGGAAGTCAGCAGTGCATCCAAGTGTGGTTCTTCCGAAGATTCCTTCCATACCATAATCGAAGCAGCATGCATCGTTGTAGTGAGTGCCATCAAGAATGGCGTACATGCCCTCAGCAGCATCACCAGTAGCAATGCCGCTTGGGTTGTCAATTCTGTACCCACTGCCGGGGTGAATGAAAACACCATAAGCCTTCTTGCCATTCAGTGTCACCGGCGCACCGATGGCGCTCGAGTACTGATCGTAGCCATTGGCCTCGGTGCCACTTGCAGCACCACCTGGAGGAGCCTGTGTGAGGTGGTTGGAACGACCGGACTGATCATAGATGATTGTGATGAGGCAAGTTGTGCTACCACAAAAGGTGTCCTGTGTTGCAGAGTTGGCTACTCCACCAGCGGAGACTGGAGTGATATCGGTTGTCTTTCCATCCGAGGCACGAGAGATCTGGTACAGTGCGCCATTGTATGCATCATATAGAGCACGGGTTGTGCTGTGGGCGGCCACACATGGTGTCTTTCCAGAAGCATAGATGTCGCAGGGACCAGCATGCACGAGAGAGCTCGTGGCAACCAGACTCAAGGCCAGCTGAAGGCTTGAACGCGAAAGCATGATTGGTTTGAAAAGGTGTCGAGATGGTATGATCGTCGGTGTTCGTACATCTTGAACGTGGTCCTGATGAGTCTATTTATTGCATTGCGCTTGACACCCTCCTATGGTGTGGTCTCACGTTCCGGATAATCTGAGTAGCAATGCCGTCTCAAGCGGTTGCGGGGCCTAAGCCTCTGAAGGTCGCATCTGTCATGTGGAGCTGAAGCATAGAGAGCAAGGTACCCATACTCACCACGACGGTGGTCTCCTGCACGATCTTCAGTATAACGAAGCTTCACGCCTATGCTGTGGTCCTGCATAAGCTATGCTTTGGGTTGCTTTGGTGTTTGCAAGCATCAACAAGAGTGCGGGGCCCATTCTCGTCTTCGGCTGACTTTGGCTCCTCGTTGGAGGAAAATTGTCGATCTTTAAGAACTTTCCACGTTAGCAAGATTAAGTTTGATAATAGCTGGCGCCCCATGCTCCACACCCGTCTGCCACTGTTCGACGTCGTCGACGTTGTTGCAATAATGTCACGAACTCGTGATGGCTATTTGTAGAAGGTGCGTGTGCTCGTGCAAGCTGATGTGGCGTCGGGCGAATCCTTTCCACCAATGCATATGCTTAACTTTTGAGTGTGCACGGTGGCATCCACATTGGCGCGTAGCTTTCTGCTGGCTCGCGTAGACCCTCGGTTTGAGGTCTCGCGTGCATGGTGTGGCACTATACATAGTCATCTGACGCTCTTGCTGCGTGGCGTACTCGTTCCTGCGCAGTATATTTCTCCGATGAACCTGTTCCTTGTTCATGCAGACAAGAAGCGAGCTGGATAGCGTGATGGCATGGCATGTCCGTTGTGTGAACCTGAAGCCGATGGATAGAACGCAGCAACATCGCATACGAGATGACTACACTACATTGCGATCGGGATGCAAGCTGATTTCGTCGGCTGAGAGATGCGAATCCGTGGAACACAGCGGACAGAGTCGTCGTCGCACAGTGGCAGCTGCTGTCGAGCTGCTGTATAGAGGAGACCAAAGATTGATGAAGCATCTTTGATCGATGACCAGAGAAGCACGGGAAAAATTGCGCGCGAAATGAGGTAAAAGTCTTGCCAAGGAGGAGCACGTGCATGTGGCCCATGCTCAACGACGCTATTCGCTTCCTGCATATCCTCCATCGCTTCTCATGACAAGCTATCATGTCAATCTCAATCATGCTTCCAGAAGTGATCGGTGCAGGTGATCGCTTGAGTCCATTTGTCTCAGAAAAGAGACTGTGATTCCGAACCAGCTGTAATCTACAAGCAGACGAGGTCCAATCTCAAAGAGGCGTCCAAGGCTTTCTCCGCCAGTCAGATTGTCTTGTGGTCCACCTTTCGCAGCCTTCACTTAGGCCAGACTCATCTTGCACGTGCGATCAACCCAATGACTGCATATCCAAGAACGAGTCGTCCTGATACAATTCCCCTCCTGTCCAATTGCCCGGCATCGTCGTAAACGGCTCTTTCGACCCAAGGCTATCAATTCGTCCTAGCAGAAGTTCAAGCACACGATAGCTCGCCCCTGGCGCGTCCCCAGGTACCATATGGCCCGCAAGCTGAACTTGATAGAACGTCAGGCCACGTTCCGAACCCCAAGTACCAACGATACCAGCCCCGGCCATAGTATGGTAATTGTACTCAGGATGATAGGGAGCATAGAATGGCTTGCCCGGGAACTCCTTAAATCCTTGCCAGCCGTTCCATGTTGTATTCTGAAGCCTGCGATTCGTTAGGACGCAAGCCGCAGCTTATCATGCCTTGAGATGGGTTGTGAGGAACTCACACTAATAAAGTGCCATTGGTACTGATAAGCCTACGATTCGTTAGGACGCGAGCCATAGCTTATCGTGCCTAGAAATTGGTTATGAGGAACTCACATGTCCATGTCAAGTGCGCCTGTTCGAAAGATTGGTCAGTGCATTGTCGAATCAGTCTTCCGAAAGAATGATAAAACCTACCAGAACCAATAATCACTCTCCCAGTCCTCTCGATAACCTTTTGTAAAACTCCATTCTGCGCAGGTGGCACACTCATATCTGCAGCACTGCCCGTATCGTTGTTCGCTGTGAGTAGGAAGACACTGGTATTGGCACAAGATTGCCAATTACTCTCTTGTGATGCATGTAATGCAGTCTTGACATCCAATCTATTGAAGTAAATCAATTTTGCTTCTGGATCATCAGGGCCAGAAGCACTAAACCTGCTGACAGTCGGGGGACATTGATCAGTGATTCGATATATGTTGTAGCAAGGATTCATCAAGCATGCCGCATCGTCTACCCTAGTGAGGATATCACATGGGGGAATGTAGGTCTCGTTGCCACCAAACATCGAATCGTTGACTCGTGGCATCAGTCGCTGCTCTGCTGGGTAGGTGAAGTACTTGTCGAGGAAGGCTTCGTAGCCGCACTCTTTGTGAAACCTCTCGAAAGCCTCTATTGTGGTTTGATTGAGGTTCAGGATGTTGTTGAAGTACTTGATGTATGGGAATGTCGTTGCTTGAAGAGATGCAGGCGCGTCGCCGAAGAGTGGGTCGTTGATGTGAACTGCTTTAAGTGGCATATTGCTGTCATTTCGATCCAAGATTTCCAGGCTAATGTATGGAATGTAGTAGCTCAGGAAATGTCAGCGCCGTAGTCTTCATGTTGATCACGTAGACGGGCACATACCCGGCATAACTCTCGCCACTCAGGTAGATATCGTAACTCTGCAAATCAAAGGTTTTCATGAACTGTTCGTAGAAGCCTACGAACTGCTTCGCGAGGCCCTCTTCGTTGGAGATCGTGACGTTTCCTTGAGTATAGCCGACTCCAATGGGCTGCTCGATCTACAGCACGTTCGTCAAGTTTCTCCAATCCCAGGAGTTTGGCTGGGGTTCTTGGTAGGTGATCAGCAGAAGTGTTCATATCGCAATCACTACACCGAAGTCGTACTGTAAGTCCCATCTTGCCACAAGATGGGCCCATTCTCGCTCATCATACCACGCAGAGAGCTGCATCCAGGTCCTCAATTGAACCTGGCCAAGCTCAGCAAAAACATCTGACAGGACGTCAGGGAAGTACTAACCACATTAGAATCTCCTTGGGTGCATTGTCCTTGATGCTTGGCCAGAACCAGAAGAACCACTTTTGCGTGGCATTGGGCTCTCCAGAAATCGGCATCACGCCTGCATATGATTCCCCAGCGTCGAAGTCGACCTCTGGAAGACCACTTCCATCGACGGCGAACTCTTTGGTCTTGTCTGTCAGAAATCTTGGCGACATCGAGTTGCTCGTGTCCCCTCGCTGGTGGAGCCGATGACCTTTAGAGTCATCAGAATCATCGCCAAGCGTTTGCAATCGCTGCAATAATCGAGTGGCATCCACTGGATGCTTTGCCAATGTTATGACGAGCAAAAGGCATAACACGAGGATGAGGTGTGATAGTCGATACATTGTTGCTGATGCTGTTTCGAGCTGTTTGAAGCGTCCTGTGGCCGTAATTCGTCGTAGAACTCGTCTGCTACTGTTGATAGCATGCCGTAGAAGGTCAAGAGTAGCGTGTAAGGCAAGCAGTAGTTGCAATGGGCACTTGCCTTACGATGTATCCTAAAGGAAGGCAAGAACGAATGAGATACACACTGCTGCAATGTGCTCTCAATCATCTTTTGTCTTTCGTCGTTAAGATTGAGTTGCTGATGGGGTTTCGACGGAGCCATGCTTTCAGACCAGGAACAGGCAATAGTAAACGTGTGAGCACGGATATTCCTGTTTCCTTTCTCCGCACGGTCGTCGAAACTCAGGCGCTCGGCGCTGGTCATGCAAATTGCCCACGGACGAGTACACCCCAAAGTTCTCCAGCACACTCGTAGGTATCGAATGTCGCGCTCTCCTGCTGTTCTTCGAGTATGTAATCGATATATCGCAGGTGCTGCTGTAGATCGGCTTATCGATAGTCTCTCCGGCGGATGTAACACGAGCCATGTTCAACCGCCCGATCCTGCCAAGGATCCGATACAAAGTGTAGTTGGTGAGGGTGGCTTGTTTGGACAGTGGTCATAATACAAAGCACTACAAAGTTGCAAGCTTATCTACCCTCGGTCTGAAACTCCTGATCAGTGTTCTTTAGTCTGCGCACGTTGCACTTCGTCACTATTGCCAGTACTCCTATCGGTCTCAACTTCTCCAACAAATAGGCCAGCTTCTTTGCCCTCGATCGTGCGTCCACTTGGTTGGTGCGCCTCCTCATCGTCGTATGGCTTCCAGAAGTCCTTCTTGCCCTTCGCTGCTCTGGTCAACCAGGGTGGGAACACGCCGCCCGGCAGTTTATATGTCCAGAACTCCTTGAGTTCCTTCTCCTTCGGCGAGATGCGGTTACCAGATGCCTTCTCAATAAGAAACACGCCAGTGTTGAGGACTACGTATGATAGGATGCCAGCAATGAGGCCATAAGCGATCGAGTACGTGAATGGCATGATGGCAATCGTGAGGAATGCTGGAACAGCATCACCCATGTACTTCCAATTGATGTCTGCAGCTGCTTTCGTCATCAAAGATCCGACGATGACAAGTGTGCAGCCTGTCGCCCAAGGTGGAATAGAGGCGAAGATGGGCGCGAAGAAGATGGAGATGAAGAAGCAGAGTCCAGTGATGATGGCTGTCAGACCTGTGCCGCCGCCCTCAGAGATACCAGCACCGGATTCGATGTATGCTGTAACTGGAGAACTTCCAAAGAGAGAGCCAATGCTGACACCAAAGGCGTCAACAAGGTAGGCGATTGCAGAACCCTCGAAGTCTTGAGTTTCCTCATTGATGGCACCGCAGTAACGAGCCATAGAGTACATGGTACCAGTACAGTCGAGGATGTCGACATAGAGAAATGTGATCAAAGCGACTGCGAACTGGCCACCGTGCTCGCCAATGCTCCAGTCCTGGGCAACGAGGATGTTCTTGATTGGACGGAAAGTGACGACTTGCTTGAAGAAGTCGAATCCAGAATCACCAGTTGGGGTGTACGGGAAGTAGGTCACATCTGTGCCACGCGGCCAGGAGATAATGCTGACGAGAAGGATTCCGGCGATGATGGCGCCCTTGACTTTGAACATCATGAGGAAGACAGTGACGAGACCACCGCAGAAGATACCAATCCAGAGTGTTGGGTTCCGCATCTTGGCTCCACTTGGGCAAAGTCCATCTTCGTCAAAAGCGGACTGAACACAACCTGCGAGCTCGAGCGGTGTTGAGCTACCACCCACGACCAGACCAATACCTGCACTGTACGTAAGGCCGATCAATGCGAGATACAATCCAATTCCGACACCAGTTGCAAGTTTGATCGAGTTCGGGATCGCTCGAGCCAGCCATTGTCGCATACCGAGGACTGTGAGAGCAACGAAGATCAAGCCTTCAATAAATACAGCTGTGAGAGCAGTTCTGTACGGAACATTGCCAGTGCCATGGTAGCCGACAACGTTGAAGGCAAAGTAAGCGTTTAGGCCCATACCAGGTGCCAGCGCGATGGGCATGTTGGCAAAAAGACCCATGCAGAAGCTCGTCAAGGCAGAGATGGCGGCGGTAGCAGTGACCAGATCACGGTTGATCTCCTGAACACAGAGCATGTATGCTGGATCCGTGTCGCACACTCCATCAGCAGAGTTGGCATAGTCGCAAACGCAGGTTCCGCCGGACTGAGAGAGAATGTTGGAGTTGACACTGATAATGTAGGCCATAGCGAAGAAGGTAGCGAGACCAGCTCGGATCTCCGTGAAGAAGTAAGTGCCCTTGCGTTCTTTGGCCTGCCATTATCTTGTCAGTTTAGATTTTCGAGTCTGGTAAAGGTGTTTCGTACATGTCCACTGCCCTCGAGTCTGAAGTATTTGCCTACAGCAGTCTTGGCGACCGCCGCATTGGTATTGCGAACCCAGCTTGAGTAACCCATGTCGTCGATAGGATGATCCTTGCAGGTCGATGGCTATCCTGAAGCCAGGTTTGGGCGAGGACGAACTCTTCTGATATATTTTCTGTAGCCGACCCAGATTTGCTGGCACTCAATTAGCACTTTCGTTCTGCAATCCAGACGGTACGCCTCGTGGCACGCGATATCTCTGGCGAATGAAGTCGATGTTATTCAGTGATCAAGCATTACTTGGCCCTTGGCAGCGTATTTTCCCTTCGGCTTCCAGGCCTGGATTGGAAACCTCTTCCTTTGCGTAACATGATCCTGATGACTTTTCATGCGGCGTCTAGGGATGATGGACCATGTTCGGAGGCTGACAGGCAGATGCCCTGTGATGGAACGGTGAACGAAGGAGGAAGTTTGTTGTTGCAGGGCTCTCAATAGGGCAGAGCAAGAACGCCCGGTCGCGTGACTCTTGGCACCAAGGATTTGAGGCGGAGAGGCTGAGATATCGTAGCCTTTCCTCCTTCGCGCACTTCGCCGGATCACCTATCTGACAGCTCATATGACTTCGCTGGAGCTGTCAAGATGCAGGTACTTATCCTGGAGTACCTATGCTGGAGCGGACTCACGGCAGCGGCCGACCGGAGACGATGGCCATTCGCTTCTTGATGGGCAGACAAGCCGGCCTCGACCTAGGGGACAGATCGTGATCATGTTGATCATGTCGTAGAGATAGCTGCCCTCCGATCTGCAACACCTCCGCTGCACATCAGGGCGTCGCACGCTATGATGCGACCGGCCAGAAGCGAATACCAGGTCCAGAGTCCTGCAGTCGGCGCCGGTCTCTTCGAGCATGAGAGCCCCCATGTCGTACGCTGCCCGATGACATGCCTGTTTCCTTGTCTTGAGGATCGTTGAAGCCGGCTTCGAGGATACGTTGGATGGACTCGACCGATCGGTCACCAATGATCAGCTCTCTCTGTTCATGCCGCCTGATCTGCCGACTTGGCAAAGCGCCCTCTCCGGGCGCGCTTCTGAAGCAAGTTATTCGGACACCGAACACATCAATGGCCAATGCTGGGAAATGATGGCGACTGTCTGGAGTGCACTGGTGCAGACCGGTGTGAGGTTCGGTGAAGGTTGAGGCTGCTCTTCCTTTCCAAGGTCGAAAGATGTCGATCAAAGCATGTTGCGGTCTTGGCTCTCCAGAACATCATACATCACATCAGACGAGCAAGACGGTACATGCCACTTCACCGGTCATCAATGTGGCAGGAGATCAGCATTAGCTGGATGATCAACCATCCCGAAGCCCTGATCCTGGTGCAATATGCTAGACGAAGGGCGTTTGCGGACTGCTACACGTGCCTTCTCGGGCGTGCGAGATTGAAGACCATTGCGAGAAAAGGCATGCGCGATCAAGATGAGCTTCCGGCTTTGTGTGCGTCGCGATGAATGTAGGAGCCACTCGAGAAGAAGCCGCGCCTAAGTCGAATATCGCTCCGGGTCGAACATGTGCCTGGGTGGCCAACGGCAGTAGCCAGCCAGGTACGGCTTCACAGCATCAACCGACTTCTGAGACCAGTTTCTAGGAGTATAGACCGGTCCAGAGACCAGCCAGCGACGAGCATATTTTCAATGGGACGTGTCTCGCGATAATCTTTGGACGTTCCTTGAGATCTGGCATACTAAGACGCCCCGTTGAGGCACAACATGCTGTGAGTGAAAACGAGACTAGCGTTGCAGGTCTCTCTGCTAGTCCATAACTCTATGCCATCTTGGTTACCAATGCGGTCCAGATGTCAATGAACGTCAGTTGATTGTGCCGGCCCATGCCTCAACTCAGCTTCAACGTAAGGCAGTTCGTATCAATGCATTCCATTCGTAATGATCGTGACTATTCGTAGCAGCTCGTACAAAGACCACACGCCTGTCGTTTCTATTAACTCACGCGCAACATGCCAATCTCTCTGTGAACATCGACGTCCACGCTTCAAGCTTGAAGCGTCCGTGACGTTACTTCAGGGACAAATCCGGAGGAGTCTCACTCTCCAGAGCATGATAACCCTGCTGAGCAGCCTAAGAAACGGCTTCTCTGATTCTCTCCTGCTCTTGCTCCCATGCTCTGATAATATTTGTTTGACGATGGTTCACCTATTCATCATCATCCGCGCCACCGAAAAGCCCCCCAAGACCTATTCTATCTCTCAACCTTCGTTGAGTCCGTGTTTCGCGTCTCTCGGTATGCCCATAGAATCGTTGATCATGTTGAAGTTGAGCAGTCACTCTAGCGCCCATAGGCGCATTCCCAAGCGTCTCTGCTTTTTCATACGCTTCGCCCGACTTCATCTCCTCTTCATCTGCCTCATTCTCGTCTGTGTCAATTCCATCATTCCAAGAGTGTACTGTACAAGTCCCCAATCCATGATCCCAGCCATTCCAGGAAGTCGCAGCGATGACCGGCGCCGAAGGATGCCACGACGCATCTCTCACGATTGTCTTCCATTGTCCGCCTCGTCCGTAGTAGTCGTAGCGGTCTACAAATCTCTCATCACTGAGAGGACGAGAACCTTTTGTGGCTTGAAGCACATTGATGGTACCGGCTTCCGTGCCATCGAGATTCCAGATATAGATTTTGCCATCATGAGAGCCGGAGTAGATGTATCGGGAATCTGTCGAAGAGGGTGGAGAGAAGTGGCATCTTATGAGCGTCTTGAGGACTCGATGGCCGCGGAAGGTGACGAGAGAACAGTCGTGGGGATGGGGAACGTGGTCGCGGGTTGCGTAAGGGGAAAAGCGGTAGTCAAAGTTTGTTGTGTAGTCCTGGAAAATCTAGGGTTAGTGGGTGGTCAGAGAGATGGAGATAGGGAATGTGCTTACTTGTGGATTGATGCGCTCGCCTTGATCCGTTGAGACCATTTTCCGCAAATCCCAGAGCTTACAAGTTTGATCTTTTGCGTTTGAGATTACATATCTCCCATCACCTTTGGAGTCGATGTATGTGATTCCTTCTGTGTGGCCTAAGAACATACCAGCGGGGCGCATCGATGCCAGACTTCTCCTATCCCAGACTTTGAGGGTTGTGTCGTCTGAGCCGGAGTATAGAATGTGCGGCGACATCTTATCTCCAAAGCAGACAGCGTTGACATCATCCTGATGTCCAGGAATTCGAAGTATTGACTTCCGAGCTTCCAGGTCGTAGACATATACGGACTGATCAGATGTACCTGCAACGATCTCAGATCCGTCTCCAGAGAATCGTAGTGACCAGATTCCAAAGTGGCCTCGACTTCGCCCCCACCCAGCATTGTCCCGACCACCACTACCCATGTCGCTGAAGTCGAGAAGTTGCGGCTCGCCTTCGTCAGCTTTGTCTGTTCTCGCCAAACAAATCTGACTTCTTATCGAACTGTATGCCAACAGCTTGTTGTCCGGTGACAGAGATGCATCTGTGATCGTCCATTGGCCACCATAGTAGTGTACTGTCTTGTAGTACTTCCAGTCGTAAGGATTACTCGTATCGTACATTCTTACCTTGAAATCTTGTCCACAAGCGAAGAAGAAGCTGCCATCTTCAGAAAACTGACCAGAATAGCAGCGAGCATTTAGATTGATAATCAAGTCTGCTTTACTCCCAGGAATGAGGGATTGTGAGGCGAGGTTTGAGAGCACCCTGTTTCGGCCACGATTCTCGATACCGAGTTCGCGATCCAGCATTCGGTAGGAGAGCTTGCGTTTGTGGCGTTGACTAGTCTCAGAGATGGGATGCCCACAAGCCGTATGTTGACAGCGATCATTGTGGCCGAAGGTCCCGCTTTGCATCAGTTTGGCGCCTGTTTCTGAAGGAATAGGTGGATAGCGATCGCCAACTACAGTTCTTCTCCGAGGTCGCTGCCGGATATCTTCTTCTTCGTCTTCGTAGTCTGGATCATCGTCGTCGTCATCAAGTGCGACATGTCTCGCTCGGCCTTGAGAGCGTGTTGTGATGCCATTCTGGAATATACCTCGTAGACCGGCATGGCTGAGGAGTTGGAGCAGTTGTGCTTGTGTCATGTTGATGGTCCGAGTGGCGGGAGTCGCTGTTGTTGCTGCTGGCTGAGGCGTTCGTGAGCCTTCTGCCGTCTCTTCATCTTCGTCCTCTTCTTCCCCTTCCCCTTCGCCCTCATCAATCTCGAAACTGATCTCCTCGCCATCTTCGTCACGTAATGTGCCTTCTTCAGCGTCAAAGTATAACGTGGGTCCACCTTCTCCTTCCTCTTCTTCTTCCTCCTCCATCTCTTCTCCAACCAAGTCGTCGCTGGCGAGCTGTAACGATGCATATATATCAGCCTTACTACACTCTACTACATGTGGCGGTATAGCTCTGGTCTCACCTCATAGTCCATGTCGTCATCCAACTCCTCCGACTGTGTCTCCCATGAATCCTCTCGTGATGCCGACATCTTCACGCTGCTCCACACGATACCAAGAAGTGTCGAAAAGTGTACAGCAACAAGAGAAACAAGCAAGGCGAAGTGGTGATGCTCTACAAGCTTATCGACTTCGGAGTTAAGGCGTATCAGAGTGCTCCACTCCACTCCACAACGGCCCACAGCCGAGGCCATTTTGCAGGGGTATGAAGTGAAATGACTAAGCACAGACTCTCTACAGTTCGATACAATCTAAGTTGTTCATCACATCACAAGAATAGGGACAAGTACGAGATAGCTGTCCGGCTGACATGCCAACGATCATAAGCTCACAGCCCTTTCTTCACTTGCAGAAGTCCACTTGTGGTACCGACCATGCCTTCGACAGATCAATTACAGCTAGCACATGGGAACGGGAAGCAATAATAGATGCTGCAACTTGCACCATCGTACGAACACGCCTTTCTGAAAGCGATATCAGCATCTCAATTCCGTTATCGTCGGAATCGATGCACCTACTTTTCATCACAATACCCGCCGGGCGTGCCATCCTCTTTGTAACATATGCCGTTGCTTCCCACTTCCACCAGGAGCGCTGATCTTTGGGTCAGACTAACAGGGCAGACAACAGAACGTGGTCAGACGTACAAGTTCCGCCCGGCTTACAGGTCTATGAAGTCATGTCAGTTATTGCCACACGGGACCGAAGATGCAACATACCAAAGCCTGAACAGATATGACAGAAGCTAGTATGGTGGCCAAAGCCCTGATTGCATGGAACATCTTGTCTCTTATTGTGGAAGCGTTGGAGAAATCGAGTCGAGTGATGATTGCTAGTAAGCAGACCTTTCGACAGATAGTTTGTGCTGCACTACGACATATATGTGAACTGCGGTCTTGCTTGATGTGAATAGGCCGCTTGGGGTCAATGCAGAGCAGCAATGAGTTAAGTCGTTTCATTTCCCCTTCTGAACGATCTTGGAGTATACAGCAGGTCGAAGCCAATCAGCGGATGAATCCCTAGGTAATGCATGGGTAAATAGGGTCGACACACTTCATGCCAAGCATACAAGACCAAATTTCCTCCTCCGTTTCATACGCACGTAAGGAGACTATCTTCATAGCTTGTGCCCTGATGCAAGACAGCGAGGAGCATGTGTACAAGGAGCAACATACCTCAAGATGTGGCAGTGTGTACTTCCCCGCGATCTTCGACTGATAATGTGGAAGTCCATTTACGCTTGGTAAACCTGCTTTCCGATGATTAGCGTTGGTCTGGTAGTATGCTCCTAAATCGATGGCAACGCCTTTGTTGGACAAGCCAGAGCGTTCTCGAGTCTTCTCACGACGATCGTACATAGATCGGCATTGTGTTATCGGCGCATCATGGCTTCAATGCTGTTTGTTCCGCTGCAATTGACCCCTCGTTCTGCAATGGATCTGGATTTCGCAGATGGAGTTTAGCGTGTCGACATGTCGATATTCATGCGCGGACATCGCCTCGCAAGTGGTGAGTGACCGATTGCGCACGTAAAGAGGCGCTTCTCGCTATCCTTGATCCTCCATCTGTCTGAGACAGCAATTGACTGCCCATGGCTAGAATTTCACATCCCACTCTTCCTCACTGAGACTGCCTTTGAGTACGCTGGTTCCACGATGCAAGAACTGTCCTTGCCCCCTCTTTCCTACGAGACCGCCTGCACCTTGATCCCACACCACTTGGCCTCTGAGGATCGTATAGACCGGCCAGCACTTTAGAGTCTGCATCGAGGTCAGTGAATGCTCCTGTGACTCCCTGTCGAGCTTACCTTTCCCTCATATGGCGTATAATCACAAGCATGATGCAGCATGCCATTGCTCAGCGTGAAGGATGTTGCTTCCTTCTCCGGGTTCCATATCACGAGATCAGCATCACTGCCCACAGCAATCTCGCCCTTCCTCGGATACAGTCCATAGAGCTTTGCAACATTCGTGCTTGTCACTTCGACGAACCTCTTGGGATCCAGTCGTCCAGCACTCAAGGTAAGTGACAGTCTTGTTTCCACTCCAGGAATGCCGTTCGGGATATATCTGTCCATGTCAGCACCAGGTCGCTATCCATTTAATGAAAGATCATACTTGAAGTGCCCCTCAGGATACTCATCAGTGATACAAGTCTTCTTCCCAATCTCACTATCATCATAAAGAAAAGGACAGTGATCACTACTCAACACCGTGAACGTCCCATCCTCCAGACCTCGCCATATTCCCTCGTGATCCTCCACTGAATCTCTGGGCGGCGGACTACAAACACACATCGCCCCCTCGAATTCATTCCTATCAAGATCATGCTTCGTAAGTGTCACGTACTGCGGGCACGTCTCTGCGAAGACTGGTAGTCCTCTTCCTTGTGCTACGCGGACATGTTCTGCTGCCACCGGACTACTGACGTGTACGAGGAGGATCGGAGCATCGATAAACTCTGATAGACAGATTGCGCGGTATGCTGCTTCGTTTTCTGCCATCACAGGATGTGAAGTGGCGTGGTACTTTGGAGCGAACATCTTTCGCTCTTCAAGTTTCTTGGTCATCCAAAGGATCAGGTCATCGTTTTCGGCGTGAATCATGGTTGTGATTTTGTGCTTTCGAGCTTCTAGTAGGACGTCGAGAAGTTGACTGTCATTCAGCTTTAGGGCCTCATAAGTCATGTAGACTTTCAGTGATGAGATGCCAGCTTCTCGCAATGCTGGGAACTCGGACAAGGCGGTCTCCGAAGGGTTGCTGAGGATGACATGGAAAGAGTAGTCTGAGTAGGCTGTTCCAGTGGCTTTGTCGTGGGTTGCTTGGAGGGCGTTCAGGACGCTGTCCTCGGACTTGGCTTGTGGCGCAAAGGCTAGACAATGTATGTCAGGAATGGCATCGTGAACTCCTTGAAGTTGCGCATACCGATGACAGTTGTGGTACCACCGCAAATCGCAGATCTGGTGCCGGTCTCGAACGTGTCTACAGACCTTCCTTTGCCAAACAGCTGTGGCTCTTGTAGATGTACCTGACTAGGTCAGCTTCAATGCCGTTATTGACCCGATGTCAGATGTGGCTTGCGTACATGAGCATCCTAGGTGCAGACTATCAGCAGCGATCGTATTGGGACCTGAGTAAGAAGAGCTCACAATACCACCTGGCATCACCCATCCTCCTCTCGCATCAATCACTCTCGCTACTTCGGCATTGCTGAACGCTCCACGCTCTTCGATCGCGGTGATAGTCTCGCCATTGATAGCGATATCAACTTTTCGAATCTCGTCTGCTGTGACCACAACACCATTAGTGATGACAAAATCGTACGCTTCGCTCGCCATATCGCAGATGACCATCAAGGTTCAACAGCGGTATTGTGTCGTTGCTGTAGTTGCACAGTGTTATTTCACGTGTAAGTAGTAAGTAGTGCCTACGCGGGATGTTGGTACGCTGCTTCGCCTATCGCCTTATCATGTTAGCTGTAGCTCCAGAGCTCTCAACCTCTTACGTTCGTCCTTCCATACTCCACTTTTGCCCACACTATACTGTGGACTTCCTGAAGGAGAAAGGATGGATCGACATGATGAACTGCGACACTTGGCCTTCTCGCCTATCTTGCTTACAGCATTGCTCTGTACATTTTGCGAGGAGGTTTACAGCACTTCGCTCGTTCACTCTGTTCTGCATCTTTCCACCAGCCATGTCAATAGAGTGTCGCCAGATAGATGTCTTGATAGTAGGAGCCGGTCCAGTCGGTCTCATCACAGCTTATCAACTTGCAAGACTTGGTGGCGTCTCGGTTGCCATCATTGAGAAGAACAGCAAATCGATACAAGATGCCTACGGTCGAGCAATAACACTCTATCCTCGCTCCAGTGAGATGCTAGACCAGCTTGGCTTAGCAGAAGAATTAGCTCAACAGTGCTTCGCTTGTCGAGAAACCGCAACTTACAACTCCAAGGGCGAGGAAGTGAAAGGTCGAGGATGGAGCTTCATGGAGACCGGGATGGGCGATACAGCGTGGAATTTTGCATTGGTGTTGAGGCAGAAGTATCAAGAGGACGTGTTCCGAAGGGCATTGAAGAAGTCTGGTGTTGAGGTTGAGGCGCCGGTTTCCTTAGTCGACATTATCGTTGATGAGACAGTTCCGCTACTTCAGCACAGGATTACAGCGACCATGCAGGATTCGTCAACTGGCGTCGAGACAAGATTGAAGTGCAAGATCGTGATTGGGTGCGATGGTGGTCACTCAACCGTTCGTCGTTTGATGAAGATCCCATTTCATGGCTTGACAACAGCGGATAAGTGGGTCAGAGTCGATGGACTAGTCGAAACCAATGTGCCGAGACCTCGTACTTATTGTGCCATTGAGTCACCAACGCACGGCAATGTGCTTTGGGTCGGCCTCGATCGTGGCCGGACAAGAATTGGATACGCTTTCACGCAAGACCGAGAGAAAGCTTATGAGGTTTTCGACGAAACTGCGGCTGTCAAGGAGGCCATAGCTGCAGTCAAACCGTTCGATCTGGCTTTCAAAACAGTCGACTGGTGGACGATCTACTCAGTAGGTCAGCGTATCGCAGAGACATTCGAGAAGCATGATTGCGTGTTCTTGGCTGGCGATGCGTGCCATACACATTCTTCTGGCGCGGCCCAAGGTATGAATACCGGTATTCATGACAGTGTGAATCTTTCCTGGAAGCTCAGTCTGGTCCTGCGTGGGCTTGCTGATGCTGCTATCCTCAAGACGTATCAAGAAGAGCGTATGCCAAATGTCCAGAAGCTGATACAGTACGACAAAGACATCAGTCGTCTGATGACGAATCGTCTGCCTGAGAATTGGCATGGAGAGCCAGATGCAGATGTCAACACGATCTTAGGGCAGATCATGGGAGAGGCGGGATCGTTCAGTTCGGGTCTTGGCATCTTCTACGAGGTAGCACAGGGAGGTTTGCTGAATGTCGAAGGTGATCTCTCCTGCCCAGACAAGACCGCAGATCTCTTGCCAGTCGGACCTGGTCGACGAGCGCCAGATGTGACATTTCTGAAGCCTGGGACTTTCGAGCCGACAAGGTTGATTTTGCAGACACCAAACAGCACCGACTTCTACCTGATGATGTTCACAGGTGATCCTGCCAAGTCCAGAGCAGCAGTGTTCGCTGACACATTCGAAGCGTCCGGATTCCTGAGCGTTCTCCGTTCAAGAGAGTTGTTGAAATGCTTGACAGTATTGCCAAAGCCAGCATCTTCGGCTTATGAGGTCCTCGGACGTGAACCACTTGGTCGTGCGTTCTTCGATTCCCACGCAGGCGTGGCATATAAGAGATATGGTGTAGATTTAGATACAGGCTGTCTTGTAGTGCTCCGGCCAGATGGATGGATTGCGACCATGCTGTCACTGGCTGAGAGCTCGGCCACAGAGCTAGAAGTGTACTTTAGTCGCATATTCTTGTAAAGAACGATCGAAAGCCTGCTGATTCTGAGGCGAAGACAGAAGTCGCGAGAGGCAGCAAGTCGCGTCTGTAAGGAATGTGTCTCGTCTCGGGGCACGACTCAGCATGTGCTTGGCGGGTCCCAAACTTCACCAGTTTGTTCATCCCAAGTCCTTTTCTGTGATCATATCAATTGGAAGACTTCCGCTGCCGACCATAGCCATCGTGCTCTGCTATAGGTCTACTCGGCGACAGGGTACTCCCAGACAAACACTATCTCAGGGACCAGCCACACGGTAGGGTTTCGACGCGTCGCCCTGTAAGCTCCGATGCTCTCTGAGGACATACTACTTCTGTGCAAACTGCCCTACGACGACTATTTTACATACTCGGTAGCCAGGAGGCGCTCAAATTCCTCGTCAGCAGCTTCAAGCTCTGCCTTGTTACCCTCCGGCAAGAAATAATAGATCCCTGACGCCACGATGCCGATCGCTCCAGCAACATAGAAAGTGGAAGATGGACCTGCAGCAGCTCTGATTGGCGTGAACACTTGTGTGCCCACAGCAGCCCCTGCCTTCCCGAAGCCAGCAGCAATGCCATAACCCATGCCTCTCGCGGCAGTAGGAAAGGCTTCGCATGAGATTAGGCCTATTGTGGCGCCTGGGCCCATATGGCCGAACGCCTGCAGCAAGCCATAGAGCACCACGAATGCTGGTAGTGCATCCTTGGTCAGCTTGTCGTAGCAACCACCAATAATGAAACCACAGATCATATAGCCTCCAATGAAGCCGGAGATACCCGTCCGCCTTCTCCCGATTCTGTTGACCAGCCATGCGCCGATGAACACCCCTGGAATCGGCATGAGCGCCAGGTATAGCTGCCACAACGCGACTGTTCGCACATTCTTGCCAGGAACCAGAGAGTTGATGATAACAGAGCTCATGATCGAGTTTGGGCTGTGCTTGTCAGTATTGATACGAGTACAGCTATCAATAAGGTACTTACAAGTTCACGAAGTCGTACAGGAAGAAGGCGCTCGATGTGCCGAGTATCCTGACCCAGTACTTCTTGATCAACAAAGTCCACGGAATCCTTCTACCATGGAAGTTGCTTTTTTCAAACAACTTGCCATCCTGCATCTTCCACCTCGAGAGCACAACTAGGAACGGCAAGATCACACTGACAGCATACATAGCATGGAACGCCACTTTCAGCCCGTTCCCACTCCCGATCAGCGCCATCAAATACACGAACGTGCAGAGCGCCGATCCACTAGTCGCCATCAAGGTCGAGATCAGGACCTGAATCGGTCCTCTCTGCTTGTCGAAATGCTCATTACTGCCCTCCAACGCCGCAGCAGCAGATGTTGGATACTCGCCTCCCACACCCACACCTGATGCTCCTCTGGCAATGGTGAGATCCCACAACATGTTGTGCGTTCCGGAGACCTGGAAGGCGAGAACGGACATCAGACTTCCCACGATCACGAGGCCTGAGGTAACGAGCATCCCTCCTTTACGACTGAAGCGATCGGATGTATAGCCGAAGACCAGGATTCCAATGACGGATCCTACGAGTAAGGCATTGGAGATTCTGGTTTGAATTGATGAGGTGTAGACTTTTGTTCCTAGGAGGTGTTGGAAGGCTACGTTGGTTGAGGAGGCAAGAGATTGTTGGTAGCCATCTGAGAGGTTCGCGAGGGCTGAGCCGAAGATTGTGATTATTGAGCCAGTCTTGCGGGAAGACTTTGTGTCTGAGATGGGGTCGATTGAGGTTGTGCTTTGGTGGACATCTTTCTCACTGCGTTCCATTGTCGGGCTAGGAGCTATGCTTGTTGTCACGGTCATGTCGACAGTCGTCCACTGGGTCCAAGAGATCTGAGAAGAAAATGAAAGTCGGGACGAGATGCGACATTTCGATATGGATCTGCTATCTTGTATCTTGTGCAAAAGAGGTGCCGACATCCTACCGCATACCCATCAGAGCGGTTGCATGACTATGAGAGGTCGAAATGCTGTTGATGGTGGAGAACACATCGGATCTATCGGATCTGGCTGCCGGAAGTGGGCCCGAAGAAGTTTCTTCGCTCAACGACAGCCTGATCTGGCGTAAGACATAGCGAGGTCGACATTGATGAGGTCCAGTTAAGCATTGCCAAAGTCTTGGTCTCTCAAGTGCCTCATATCTTGCAAGCAGCGATCTAGATCTGCAGATTCCCCCAACGACATCTGGCATGACTCTCCACACCTACCCAATGAAGCGATGCATCCAAGGCAAGAAGTGAATGATCAACCCTTTGATCATCAACAACGGAGCGTCCCAAGGGAAAGCCACGTCTTCACTCGTCGCATTAACAGCCACTCCTCTCCCATCATATCGATCACCTCCTTCGTCTGCAATCTCCACCATTCCGGCCGCCAGATCCAGGAAACTAATAGGACTCTTCGCAATCTCGAGTCTCACTTCGTGACCTCGTTGTTCGTCGTTCGTCAGAGCACCAGGTTTGATGAAGACTGTCGTAAGCCAGTCCTCCTTGGTTCGATAGAACTTCTCTGCCGCCTTGAGGTCGTCATATATGAACGAGAACGCACAGTACAGTGTGCTGAGCAGGAAAGACGGTACTTCTGACATCAAGCGATGTTCGGTTGAGGCGGAGCTGAGGACGATGAGCTTCGGCAGACGCTGAGATGGTTGCTGACTTCTGAGCTTCTCCATAGCGGCTACTACTTGATGCGCGGTATCTTGTGCGATTGTAAGACCGGGCTGGTTCCCGGATACTGCTATGGCAACGAAGATGGCATCGCTACCTGCGAAGCAAGTTGAGAGGAGTTCTGTATCTTCAAGAGAGCCTTCGAAGATTTGGACTGTCTTGTGCTCGTCGATGCCAGGGTTCTGCTTGATGAGCTTGGATCTCGAGCGACAGTAGGCGTGAACGTTGGTTTTGGTGGAGTCGAGCAGGACTTTGAGTATCGAGCCCCCAACATTGCCTGTTGAGCCTAGGATTGTGTATGTGGGCATGGTGAATATGAGTTGTGCAACAGAGTTGTGTATGGTGATTGACATGAGATGTAGAGGTGCCGCATCTGACTTACATATATCAGGTTCATCATACATGCTGACGCCACGATCTCATCCCGATCGTTGGGCAATGGCCTGCTGCTTCACACTCAGTTGGATGTGTAGGTGTAGTTTGTGAGGTAGAGTTCCGGAGGATGAGAAGGCCCGCCAATGTCCGCAACAAGCCACTGACATCACAGGTCGAGGTGTAGGAGCTGCATACTTCACCAAGAGCCTCTGTAAATCTGGCCAGGATACCACGAGATCTCGAAATCCTGCTCGATCATAGCGTATATCAGGATTCGCAATGTACCGTAGGCTTTACCATGCACCGACGTGGTCGGCCGTCCAATGTCCTGCCAAAGACCCGATATGCTTTCACATTCGCGAGCCAAGACCACGTCAGTGAAGGAGTTCACCGGAATCCGCTGGAACACATAAGTAGAATAGAGATCTTTCTGATCCTGCTGAGACTCTCAGACCGTATCGAATATACCAAAGTCAATACAAAGGCCGCAAGAATGGTGGACTATCAATCAACAATGTACCAAGCAGCAAGCATGGAGCAAGAAGCATGCATCAACATATTCGAGAACCGCACGTTCCTCAAATACTTTGCAGCTTTCAACATCACCTGGATAGCAGTCGTCGCAGGTCTAGCGATCGGAATGTACTCCTTCAGTGTCCCTGTTATCGAAGACGCTCGTGGATTCTCGACCCAAATCATGCTACGACAATTTCACCATCTCATTAGGCTGGGCATCAAGTACATTCAGCAAGGCTCTCGAATTCAAGGTGTAACTCTCGCGCTGTTGACTTGGATGTTCTATCGTCATCCTGACGAGGAGATTTCGCAGGCCTGGCCTTACTTTGCTGCCAGCCTGCTGGTGGGATTGCAAGTTGCTTGGTACGAGGTTGTGTTTGTGTTTCCGATCAATGACAGGTTGATCGAGATGGAGGGGATATTGGAGAAGATGGATGAGAAGGCTGATCGTGCGATGAGGGATGAAGTGTTGGAATTGCTGGAGCAGTGGCGGAAGTGGCATATCGGAAGGATTGTCATTCCTTTTGCGGCGATTGGGGTCGCGGTCGCTGGGCTATCGCTGCCATGCTTGAAAAAGACCTTTTTGTGTTGAATGCTAGTCAGGATCTAGAGCAGGGCGTGAATGTCGTTCGAGTGCACTCGCTCACCAACGTATTATGCAGATTGAAACCGTGTATTTCGACGAACAACACTGATTTAGCGGCATAGCTATAAGTCGCACTGCCATAATTTGCCAGCCACCTCAGTGCAGCAATAGAAGCGATTTGGCTTCTCAGAGATCGCACACTTGACTTTCATCAAAGAAGACAAGTACCGCCTCACTTCCTCTCACCTTCACAAGACCATCAGTGCCCACTCTTTCAATGTGCACATCACGGTCTGGCTTGGCATCCTTGAATGACTGTCCAGCCCAAGTGACCTTCTCCGTAAGTTTCTCATCCACAGTCGGTGCAGTCATTCGCTTGACATATCCGCGTCTGTGCTTCTTGTGCCTCCAATGACCAGCGAAGACGTCGAACTCTACAGTGTTATCGTCTGTGGAGTTGACATAGTAGGGAGTCATGTTGATGAGCGCAAGCTTGCTCAGCCTTTCCTCGTTGTAGAAAGCGTACGCGGAGAAATGGTCGGAATTCAGGGTAGCTGGTGTGTCCAGTGCTCGTACTCTCGTTCCTTCGACAGCAAAAGCTTCGGCCAGGAATAGCAGTCCAGCAAAACCTGGCAGAACTCGTTGTGGGCCACGCTTTGACGTACTGATTGGGTATAGCATGCTATATGTCGAGAATCCTGGGTTGCCATCTTCGCCGGCAGTATTGCTTTGTTGATCACTTTGGAACACCAGCGTAGCTCCCTGATGCAGATAACATGCTGATGCATTACGTACAGCATAGATCAGCTCTGTATCAACTTCCCACAGAGCTTGCGCGAATGTGTCAGAGACATTGGGAGCGCCTGAGCAGGCTATACTGTTGAACTCTCCTATGATCCATGGGCGGCCAGAGTCGAGTGCTGCTTGAGCTGAAGGCACAATTTCAGTGTCGGCGTACTCGACGAGATGGGTGTGATTCAAGATGTTGGGAATCGTGGCTAGCGCCGTGCGGGCAGGATCACAAGTTGCAAAGGCGTAGGAGTGAATCGAGTAGTCTGCTACCTGGTTTGCCGAGTCGATGCCAGCTGGGATAATGTCTGCCGGCCGGACGTGGAGAGGCGTAATGTCTGTGGTTGCTGAAGAGGCCCACCATCTCTCTGTGCTCAAGCGCTTGGTGATGGTGTCTCCTGCTTGGCTGTTCACGGCTGTGTCGATGGCTGATGTCCAGTTCTTCCATTGCGAAACATAGTTCGCGGTACTGTTTGCCCAGCGAGCAGGATCGTAGTTTGTTGGCTCGTTGCCGAGCTCGAAGTACTTCACAAGATCTGGTTGGTATTTGATGGACGCGATCGCCATGTCTCGGGCTATGTCAAGACTATTATTGCCGAAGTTGAGAGTCGATATGAATTGAGTTCCATTGGGGAAATTTGACCAGCTCTCGTAGTACTCAGGTCCGACAGTGGTACGATATACACCGCCCTTCTCGTTCGTGGTACGGATAGGATTACCAGCTGCCTCGTCGAAGATCATGGAGTCCATCGTGATGCCACCCGGTCGAACAGCAGGTCGGCCGCCATGGTCGTGGAGGGTAGAGAGAGCATTGAACGTGAAGTTGTTAGGACTGCTTGCATTGCCGAAGAATTCCACCCAGAAGGCTGGCTCGAAGCTGAAAGACGAGTAGGATTGGGTGTGCGTGATCGAGGCACCCAGTGATGTTACTGGAATGTCCAGAGATATGGGCTTCGTCTTGGGAACTGGCCAATGTGTTGATGCCGCAGCACCGATAATGCTCAGGATGATAGTGAGGATGGTCGCCATGTTCGTCGACTTACAATCTCGCTCAAACTGAACGTGGTCTGCCTGCAGTTATGGCGACCTGTGTTTACTATGTGGAGCCGATGTATGCACATAGTTGTTCGTATTCCTCAGCAATCATTGTTCCTGTGAGGGTGGAGATGCCTCCGCCTTCTCCTCAAAGATCACCATGCATGCCAAGATCAGAATATCCACGAATCGTAGCTCTGATTCGGTCCGAGAAGTGCCGAAGTCCTTCTCGTTTCAATGCCGGCCTTGCGATCACAGGCGAATCCATCTTGTGTCGCTGCGGTGGCGGCTTGTTCTGAGCTTCTTGCTCGTTCTGTGGTCTGATGTAAATTGTACTGGCGCCACTCTGCTGAGTCGTTGTTCCCCATAGATGGGAGTGATGGATTGCTTAAGAAGGGCTGTAGGCTGCTAACAGACGGCGCTGGTAGATCCGAGGACGCTAGTCTACCTGGCGCTGGCTCAGGAACCTGTATGAGATGCTCGGGCGTACTCGCGATCACATTTCAGGATTGTGAAGCGTTAGGCTTTACGTCTTGCGACTGTGAATTGTTCACTGCCTGTTGATGTAGCGTCATCTTCCAGTTACGCGCGAGTACCAGGCCATTGCATTTGTAGACGTGTCGGTGCCGATCCGAATCCACTCATCAGAGAGCATGTCCAATGTTTGGTCGCATGCTAGTGGGGCATGTGAAGAGTCAAGCCGAGGATGATGTTGCTGCCACAGATCATGTCGTTCCTTCGCATTCGTCGTGGCATTGTATGTTGCAATGATCCAAAAATGTGCGCTCTGAGCCGACAAGTTCCAGGTGAACAAGATCGGAGGTCGATATGGTGAAATCAAGGGCCTCAGAGAGTCTGTGAAGCATGGCCAATGCAGTTCGCAATGCATTCCACCTCGATGATTCCTTTCAATCCACATCTCCCTCCTGTATCCTGACGACCTCCTCCACACCTCCCAACCTCTTCGCCAATAGCCTCACGAAACCCTGGCCCGCCTCTTCCACTCCAACATTAATGTCCACGCGTTGCAAAGCCAGACTCGTAGTCTTCTTTCCCTCCAGTGCACAGCCCACAGTCCTCTCAAACCAACCCATATCCGTATTGACGTTCAAGCCAATCCCATGACTGGTAACATTCCTTCGCAAATGAACTCCCACTGCACAGATTTTATGCATGTCGTCAATCCATACGCCTGGATGTTCTGTCGTGCGTGTCTCTACTCCATATGACTTGCATAGGTCCATCACGGTGTTCTCGAGTAAGCGAACATAACAGCGTGGTGTGATGTTATGTCTCTTCAGATCGATGATAGGGTAGGCGATGAGTTGGCCTGGACCATGAAAGGTTGTCTGACCACCGCGGAGAGCTTCGACGAACTCTGCTTTGCCCAAAGAAGTCGCTTGAGTGAGATGTCGGATTTGAGCTGGAGAGACGCTTCCTATTTCGCGGCGGCCGCAGGTGTAGACTGGATGGAATTGAGCTGTGAGGATTGTTGGTGGAGGAGCCGGAAGTGTTGACGGTGAGGCTTTGTGGGCGAGGAGAGAGGCTACCAGGCGGTGTTGGAGAGTGGCGGCGTGGGAGTAGGAGGTCAGAGAGGGGAGGTGGATGTGGCGGAGGATCATTGTTACATCGTAAACAGTTGGTGAGGCTGAAGTGTAGACATCCTGCGCGTTAGTGGGCGGATCTTCTTCGCTCCGCTCCGGAAGAAAAACGATCCGTCCGACTCTCCATTCAATCAGGCAGGCACGATGCCGGTACACGTGAGTCGGACGTTGCTTCGTGCAATCCGATGTGTTGTTGTTGTGTGGGTTGTGGTTGTGGTAGATCTCCTTCTCTCGCTTGCACTTGCACATCAAAACACCATGATTCACCTCGCCACAAGTGAGTGAGTGCTTTACGCGCACGCGCTGTAGCGGCAGCCCACGACAGGTCAACGCTAGGGATGCACCGCAACGGACATGTCATATCAGTACGACACACTGCCTCATGATGGCCATATTCGCCTCCTTTCCCTTCATCCTGCGGACAGCTATGCGGAGCCCATCATCTGCAGCCTTGAGATCACTCGACTTCATGGAGCAGAGTACGATGCGCTATCCTACAGCTGGGGCATGGAAGATGGCACTGACTGCGAGATCCTGCGAGCTGCTCAGACACAGAGTGGGGTCGCTGACCACGTGGACATTCACGAGCACCGGTCGAAGCACGAATTCGCTGAGGGTACGATAGATACTCATGTTGCCGAGAGAGCCCTTCGTGTCATTACAGACTTCTTCTCGAAGCTTTACTGGAAACGACGTTGGATCTTGCAAGAATTGCACTTCGCAAGAGCACAGCAATGGTATTGGGGTAAACACTTCTGGGATTTGGTTGACTGTCCCCCGAACTGGCTATTAGATTTATGCGCAGCGATGAGCAGCATCGAAATGTCGCCTACAAGCCCTTCCGCCGCCGCAAGCGATCATACTTCTAGTATAGACTACGGCGTTCACCTCGAAGCATCGTGGCGAATGGAAGCACTGGCTCAGTTCTGCGTCCCACAAACCGCCGCGCCCAGGGAGGAGATCCATTGGAAAACCTTCATACCAGAATTTCCGAGATCGGAGTGCTTTCTGGCCAAAGACACATACTATGCAGTGGCAAGTTTCGTAAGGCCTCGAATCTGCATCGATTACTCATGGAAGGATGGCCAGGTATTTACGCACTTTGCCAAGGCGATGGTGGACCATGGAGAGTGGCATTGGCTTTTCTATGCGGCGGCTAAGACGATAAACGACCCTCCCGAACTGCCAACAGGCCAAGTGTTGTTGGACCTACCATCCTGGGTTCCGGATGCTCGCGTGTTCAGTTCATACAAGATGCCACCATATGAAGCAGGTCGGCCAATGCGAATTCGCGTGAGCCCAGATCACGACTTGTTGTGTCTTAGAGTACGCTGTCTAGGCCTCGCGCGAATAGCCACCTTCGGTTTCGATCTGGAACGTGATGAAGGGTTCTGGCAGCTCTGCAGCAGCCATGACCGCGTCGACCAGGCTGCCAGCAATAGCACAGTCAAATTCCATGGATCGTTCACCAATGAGTTCCCCCGAGCAAGAGCACTTCCAGGTGACATGGTCTGCTCTTGTCTGGAGACTCTCTACGAAGATGATATATGGCTTGTCATACGGCTCAAAGATGCTGCCACGCGGACTTGGCAGTTGGTCGGCATACAGGAAGCTCGATACTCAAACCCGGAAGAGGTCAGAAAGACCGGTCAGGCAGATTTGTTCTCTTGCTGTCCTATACTCGACGTGCGTATTGCCTGAGGGTTTCAAGGTTCAAAAATTGTGAACGAAGGAGAGGAAAGAGAAAAAGGAGCTTTGCGACTCAACCGCCAAAGGGATCATACAAGTCACTCACAACTCGAGGACGATTCGGAATGCCATACCGACTAGTACTGCAAAACCTTGTTAAGTACATCCATCAATCGAGCAAAGCTCCAATTGTGGTCCTTGAGATCCTGCGATTCCAAATACCACTCGATCACTTCGAGATTACACATGTCGTGGTCCACCGCTTGGCACTTTCTCGTCGAGAAGCCCATCACGAAATCGAGCATCGCAGTCGTTTCAGTCAGGGGTTCATCCGCATCGTAATGTGCTTTCGCGATGGCCCCTGTCTTCTTGTACATGAGAGTCCATAGTAATCGGCGGACATTGTATGACCTTGCAGAAGCCTCACACCAGCCACACTCTCTCCGACTCATGCGTTCTCGCCAGTTCCACTGCGGAAAGCTCTACGTTGGCCCAATCGTAAGCGGCCACGCAGTGCTCGTAGTATACGACCAAATACAATCTGTCCATCACGCCGCGCCGAGAGTGGTGTCCCTGCTGGTTGAGATATCGAGTGCCCGTAATGCACGATGATATCTATTATGTCGTTGATGCCTCGCGCATAGTGACTCTGCGGTGGGCTGTCCATGAAACTTGGGATAACTCCTTCCAACGCCATGGACCTAAGAGTGTGGCCAGTCATCGGGACTCCAACAAGGTTGACAAGATTGTCGATAATCTTTGCACCTATGATTTCCCACACATTTTGGTCGGTGTCTGGATGGTCGCGTGCCGCTCTTGCTATGGTACATTGGACTGCGATAACGGTAGCCATCTGGAGTGGCTTGTTCCGGCTAGTCAGTAGCTGCTGTTCGTCGTGACCTTCAGCCATCGACTCTCCCAATTGCCATCGAAGCCATGCGTTCCTGCATTGACGCCATCGAGGTAGAAGATTCTCACTCACAGCTAGCCTGTGGTACCTGCGAAGTTGAACGAGATCGATCGTCTCCATTAGCTCGATGGGTCTCGTATCCACTTGGGGCGTCTCTTCGATAATCCGCTGCCGAATCGGTTGCGGCTGATGGTAGAGGACTTCGCGGCACATTGGACAGGTTGCAGATGACTGGAACCAATCTAGGGAACACTTCCGGCAGGACAAGTGTTTGCCAGTGCATTTGAGTCTGACGATATTCGAAGGCCCGTCGTCCATGCAAATTGCGCAGCTCTCGTCCGGCGCTGACAGCTTGCTGTGTGTCCCCGACAGTACGGTTTGAGACCGTAGACTGTCGATGAACACCATCTTGGTAGGAAGCGTCATGTTGACTTATGTCTGATTCTTGTGATTCGAGAGTTCGTCGTGGAGTGTCTCTGTGTGTTGAGACTTATAGCTCGACGATGCTGTCTGCGATGTGAACTGCGTGGTTGTATATCTGATGTGGGAAGAACCAAATTTGCTGATGGGACTTCTTGTGATGTTGTTGTATGGTAATAGGTTACAGTGCAGAATGTGGTTTCGTATTTATTCTGTCAGAATATGGCCATAATCTTCCAAGGTTATGTCCTCACTTTTTTCTGTGGACGTCAAAAAGTGAAATTTGACCCAAAGACCAAGGTGCCAGATTTTCCTCTCGAGTCACACGCACATATCTGATCCTCCTGAGAGCTCAATGTACCAGCATTTTGATCATCAAACTTGTTAGAATTGGCCGTTCAGTTACTGTCATCATCGCATACCTTATGAACTGTAACCCTCCTATCACCTTGAGTCGGATGGACAACATGATTGCAATTCGGGGGAGCTCTCGCATAGAGCGTAGATCTTCCATTTCCCTCGCATGGACCATTTGCGTACTGACTTTCATGGCCTCGATCACACCACCAGCGTTCTGCAAGGACTGTTGTGTAGAGGGAGTATCGTGAGTGCCAGCATGGCGACCTTCTGTGTTGCGGAAGTCAGAACGAAGTATCTGGCAGTACTCTGTGTACTGCTTATTTGCTCATTGTAGTCCTCGTCGTGGTGCGCTTTGGTATGGTCTCTATAGACCAGTAGACCAGCGATGACTAGTCTCCAAAAGTACTCCAGCTAGGATATGGTGGTGCAGCTTGCGAAAGGAGCACTGATCCGCAATTAGCATTACTTCTGTATCTCTATACAATGTCCTGTAGATGTTCCAGCTGATCTACTCATATCTATAACAATACGGTCCTCTGTTCGTGAACATGGCATCCCTAAACGTAATGGTTTCGAACACAGGCGACAAGTAAATTACACTATCCAGCCCTGGGTTCGGTGTCGGCATAGTCCACCCATCCCTCTGTCTTGTGAAATCGAAGAGCCCCGGAGCCGGTAAGCTACTCGTGCGCGTGTTGAAGTCGAGCGACTGCCAGATACCGAAGACGAATTCAAGCATGCCATGATGATGGAAGAACCAAGGATCTTGACTAGAGAAGGTGACATCGATCTGCGTGCCTCCCATGAAGATGTGAGGATAGTTGTGCACACTCGGTGCCTCCAATTCGATAAGTTGAGCAAAACGGTCGACTGTGTTGCCGCCATCGATCGTATAAACGACATCGCTATACTTCAACATGGACAGCTGCGAGGGGTCGAAAGTGCGTTCGATGCAGCGAGGATTATAACCATAGCCATCCGGTCGAGGGTTCTGAGAGCAGCCCCAGCCTCCTTGGACTGGTCCGAGGTTTATTGTCCAGTTTGCAAGGGGCCCGGATTCAACGCAGGCGCATTGAGGACCTCTTTGAGTTCCATTGCCGGAGAGCGAAAGAGGGCTGTTGTCGAACATTGGCCATTGATTGGGGGACTCATCAAGGTATTTGGACCAGTGCCAGTAAGGGTGGCCTAGGAAGAGATGCGGATGTTAGTTTGGACACATGAATTGTATAAGATGGAGCAGTGCTGGGACGTACCATATCTGTAGCCGCATTCTTCTATCAGAGCTCGTTCGAATCTCGCCGTGAACTGTCTGTGCCAAAGCGCAAGCAAAGGTGAGCGGTGTATAGATTGGGTGTTTATCAAATGGGCGACTGTAAAGTCATCGAAGCGTGAGCGAACGCCTGGCCATTGATTCTGATCGGATTGCGCGGGCAAGGCTTTCAGACACTGCAGTGCTCGCATGTAGTCTTGCTTTGCATCGGTAGTCATGTCGCCCCTGGTGCCGCATCTTCAGCATATGGCCATCATGGATGTGTAATTCTGCCTACCATTCCCTTCGCACCACCATATTGTCCCACGTGCATTGTCCACCTGGCACCATGCTGGCTCTCAGATTGGCCAAATACTCTCTTTGCAATTCATCCCATCGCGGCTTTCCTGTATCTTGTGCCTGTCGCTTTACAGCTGCGCCCTCGTGCCAGCCAGCTTGTCCATTGTCTGCAGAAACTGGGGAAAGCAGCGCTGAAGATAGCAATAACAGTGCAGTCCAGTCTGCAAACATGATTCGGCCACTTCTCAATGTATTAGAAGTCGATGAGAGCAACGAGAGTAAGAATGAGCAAGAAAAGAATGACTGGTATGCGGAAGACTTCGCATACGATGATGGCTAGGATCAATCGAAGCTGAGATCCCCAGCTCTAAACCACCCGGTGGGAGCTCGAGGATGAAGTCGTGAGCTTTCGGTCAAAGCCTTACTGAGATTGGAGGATCCGAGATAATACCTCGTAACCATCCATGTTGATGCTAGAGCCAAAATCTCGGTCTGACCTCTTGGCTCCCCTGCCGAGTAGGGGCATCGTATACCAGATCGCGGAACCAATGGCTATTGGCGCGATGGTATCCTTGTCGTGGCGATGCTTTTCTGTATTTGACTCAGCATCGAGACAAGTAGGTTAGACCTGCATATGCGAAGCTTGTGCGCATGTACAGTGATGAGACTGCGAGAATCTGAACAATACCTTCGTTAACAAGTTCATCACCTTCGCCGTATCGAGAAGCTCGCTGTCTGCTGCACTTGTTGCTTTTGATTGTGGATCGAGGCTTTGGCATGTCCTCAAGGTGAAACTTTATTGGTTATCAAATGGAGGCCAAGGCTTGATTGCGTTCATATCTTTCCTGTAGACACGGCGAGCCAGGGTCAGCGCACAACTTCGCGGAGAAGGATAAGCAACCCCAGTTATCCATGTCTGTGACGAGCCTCGCGATTGTGTTCGTAGCATTTGGCAGGTATCCAGATCGATAAACAGAAAGAGGCAGCCAGAAAGAACGTGATGTCGTCGACTAGCGCGAAATGTGTGGCTCAGTAGATTCCTCGTATGGACGGACTGATAGGAAAGAAGAGGACAGATGAGACTGGTGCGGTGATGCTCTTTGTAGTATGTCTCCTTATCGACCTTGCTTACAACAACCTGGAGGAAGGCAAGGTCGTTTAGAAAGATTTGGGGACTGCGGAGGAAGAAGTAATCCCGAGAGTCCGCAGCGAACACACGTGACGCCGTGCACTAGCGTGAGAACGCACCTTGGCAGGGTCCTTTCGGACGCCACCAACATCAACCGCGCCAGACTCGACTCTCGCCTCTTCTCATGCACATAACATACTATTGTACTAGTAAGTATCAATGGCCATTGGTACAGGATACAGTGACTATGGCCATGGCCCAGTCATACCAAACGCGTGGGCCGCGAATGCGTTACTCAACTACAGACCGCCATACGATTTCCATACGCGTGGAACTCCGAACGCGCTCATTGACCTCACCGATGCGAGTGCTCCACCCCCAAAGAAGCGTGCCCCACGCAAGCGCAAGGCAGCAGCTGAGGGTGAGGGTGAGGATGGAAACGCTCGGGAAGCTAACAAGGTGGCTCGAAAGCGCAAGTCAGCCGCTGCGAGCGATAACAACGACGGCGAGGATGAGGGCGCGCCACCCAAGAAGAAGAAGAAGACAACTAAACATGACGAGAAACGCCTCCGAACACACCGCAAGAAGGCACCACAGGCCTATGCCGACATTCGCCACCGCGCTCTCACCCAACGCATGTTCGTTATCGATCGCCAGCGGACATCAGCTCCGGCAGACGTCGATCCTCAGTCGCCAGAGAACCATCCTACAGAAGTCATATCTCTAGCAGGCACGACTGGCAATATCTACCAAATCACGATCGATCGGGCACCCTCGTGCAACTGTCCACACGCGAAGAAGGGAAATCAATGCAAGCACATTGTATACGTCCTCGCTCGTGTTCTGCGAGCACGAGAAGATTTGGAATATCAGTTGGCTTTCATATCTTCTGAGCTGCGCGAGATCTTCGAGAAAGCTCCACCACTCCCTTCGGAGGTTGCTGAGAAGGATCAAGAAGGAGAGATGGATGGGAACCGCAAGCCACTTCAAGGAGAAGATTGCCCGATCTGCATGATGGAGTTCGAGACAAATGAGGCTGGTAAAGCCAAGGCAGGCGAGGAGGTTGTCTACTGTAAAGCTGCCTGCGGAAACAACATTCATAAAGAGTGTTTCGGACAGTGGGCTGCTACGAAGAAGGCTTCGGGACATGTGACTTGTCCATTCTGTCGAAGTCCTTGGCAGGAAGATGAGGCTACTGCTGCGGATTTGAAGGATGTGGCGAAGGGAGGGAAGGTGAACAGTGAAGGCTATGTCAATGTGGCTAATCAGCTGGGACTTTCTGGTGAGAGGGATTATTCCACATACAATGAGTTCTGGGTGCGAAGACAGTTTGGTGACTACCGATTGTGAAGAACGAGTGATGAGTGATTATAGGATGAGGAGATTGAGCAAGGGGAGCTCAAGTGACGATTAATGAGCGGCGGATTGCTTTACCTGAGATACCCTGGAAGTCTGGCGCAAAGGTGGGAACTGTGTCATTGCACTTCCTCAAGTGCTGTCCTACTCCTTCTGAAGTGGAGAAATCACCAGCACGATGTGTTACGTACCAATCGACCGCAAGCAAGTCTTCGTGTTCTTCTCCCTGTGTGATCTCCGATTCGCTCTTCGCCAGTCACCTGCTTACTTCCCTCCCTTCTTGTCCTCAGCATCAGCAGTTGGCAACTTCCCCGGCTCAATATCAGCCTTCACATCTCCCTCGCTGGCCTGTCCCTCGCCCTTCTTCTTGATACCCCCCATCCCCTTAATGTCAGGCTCCTCTGCAGTGGCCACCACATGTCCGTTGCGAAGTGTCATGTATGGCTTGTCCTCAGTTGCCCAGTTCTGCTCTCTTGGGCCGAAAGTGGGCTTCTCTGTGTAGGCGGTGTTTGGTAGGCGAACGAGAGCAGCCTTGAGGCTTTCTGGCATCTCGACAGTTTCGTTCAGAGTCTTCATGATGGCCATGGAGGCTTTGTTGTCAGGTGTTGAAGTGGAAGAATTGGAGGGAGACATGTTTGGTGAGTGTGTTGTGGATGTGGATTGAGAAGTTTGCTGAGTGGTGGTTGTTGTGTGCTTGGAAGAGGTTGTGGTGAGACCGAGAAGATTCATAAAGAGTCGGAGTTGACCAACCGTGTGAGGTTCAGATGCGGACTTCACTTCGACCGCAAGTGAGGTTCGCCGGGAGCTCTTGCCTCTGGACAGTTGTCGTGCTTCGGAGACTTGATTCGTTGTGAAGAGCCAGATTTTGCTTTTTGCACGTATTGACACTAATGACCAAGGCCCTTCGCTCTTGCCTTTGCCACATCCTTCCAGTATCGCTCTGCACTCGCAGCTCTCAGCTTTGGTCCAATTCTCACCATCACGAACAGTGAAGCATTCCACGCGAAGCCAATCACAGCAACCATGATAAATGTGTTGCGGTACCCTAACGCGGTGAGCCAAGGAGTGATTCTGAAGTGAAAGGTCAGCAAAGGTTTCACTTCACCAGCACCTGAAGTAAGACTCACCCATAGTTCACCGCAAAACTCAACGTGTTCCTGATCAAGATCAAAGTCGTGACCATATCTCCACTCAACTCCCTATACGAGCTAATCGCATACCCGATCCCACCAGCCACACAAAGACAATTGCTCACAGCCAATGCGCCCTGCGAGAAGACAAGCGCAAACCAATGAACATGGTATGTCACGCCGAGTCCATATAATAGCATTGCAAACGGCACCAGGATCATCGAAGCAACAAACATATACAAAGTGTCCTCCGGCTCACTGATTCCACCCCTTCGTCTCGCAAGTCTCACGGTAAGCACCCTCCCCATCTTGCCACAATAGTAAGCTCCCAGTATTGCTCCCACGACACCGGCGGAGTAAGCTGCCGCGATACCGGTAGTGGAGAAGCCGTAGAGTGTTGTGTAGACCGTTCCGGTTGTGGCATTCTGGACTCCAGACCAGACGAGAGCATTGGCACCATACATCAGACCGGCATAGACGATTACTGGGTAGGTAAAGCCTTTGAAGGGCGCGAGGAAGATATCCAGCATTCGGTTCGGGCGGGGTTTGTCGATCATGGACAGCTTTTGCCAGTAGGACTTGCGAGTGTAGATCTGACCGGCTTCTGCATCTGACGAGGAGCGGGTGTCGAGGTTCTTGGCGTCTTTCTCATCCGCTGGCGATGGAAGTTCGGAGGACGTGATGCGTTCGGTTGCTGGGGCGTGGGTGCTGACGTGCTTGCGGTCGTAATTCGTTTCTGTTCGTGGTCAGCATAGCATTGTGCAGAGGAGAACATTGTACTCACCCTCCATAAGAAAGAAGCAGTAAACGAAAGCAATTGCTATCCATATCGCGGTCCACCATAACACCCATCGCCAGTCTTGCCCATCGTTGATGAAGCCAGCCAACATCGGCGCCAGCTTTCCAGTGACACTCAAGCCAAATCCGTACCAAGCCAGGTACTTTGGTCTCTCATGCGCAAACCAAATGTCAGTGATGCTGATCTCGCACAGCGCTTCCACTGGGGCACCAAAGAATCCTTGCAAGACTTTATTGGCCAGGTACGTGCTCCTGTTCGTGCACCACGGCGCACTCGTCATAATCGCTATCGAAGCTAGCATCGAGAACAAGTACATGGGACGCTTTCCGTACTGTAGAGCGAGAGGTTGCCAGACCACACAAGCCCAGCCATATGCGAGGAACATGACTCCTGTACCAGTGTTCAAGTCATTGAGCGTCAGACCGGTGGCTTTCTCGATTGGCTTGACAACTGAGTAAACAGATCCTGAAGGTATCGCGATCATGAGCGTGTACATTAGAATACATGATGTCGCGAGCATCTTGCGTTTGTATGTCCAGTTGCTTGCAATCTGGTCAGTCACGTTTCAGCAAAGTTGATGAGATATACGTACAGCGGATCTTCTGGATCTTCTGAAGGCGCAGGCACGAGGACAATGTCCTGCTCGGAGCCACTGCCATGTTTCGTGCTGAGTGTATGGTCGATGTCGACCAGGCGAACAGTGCCTGGTGGTAGCCTCCTGTCTTCCTCCATTCTGTAGCGTGTAATTTTCGCGGTGCTACAGGAGCTATCGCATACTTTTGATATTATGTGAAGTCGGTCTAATGTTCGGAGGATTAGGCGACGTTGAGCCTATCGGATCGCCAAGACACACGCGTTGAAGTCGTATCTGAGTTGTCGCAGAAGTGGATCTTCACGATATGGAGATGAGATAGGGCACCCCGCATTGTGATCGAGTGGTACGGTGTGAGCGAGCGAATGATCAGGTGGGTCTGCCCTTGGCTGGTCTGACTTCGAAGGTCGGTCGTACTGAAGACGTGTCGAATGTATTGTAAGCACAACTTGCTAAGCGAGCCAAGCAGAGATGATTGCCAGACACTGAACATGAGAATCACGACGGCAGAGACACAGATCACGGCCTTCGGTCAGACGAATCAGACATGGTTCGGATGTGGCAATATGGGTCATTGCCTGTTTCGCACAGCAATCCCACCGCATTTCGGATCCTGTTAGTCAAACGTGTGCGCAGCTCTGGTACCTTCGACTCCTGTATTGTCAACGTCTGCGTGCTTAGCCATGTAAGCGTCGAGTTCTATGGCCTCGATGGTCCTCTTAGTGTAACATTGCTCTTCTTCTTGCTCATAGTACTTATGCCCAGGAGATCTGATGAGGACAAATGGCTTCGTTGTAGCTGACAGCTCTCGACGATTTCGCTCTCCCTGCATAGATAACTTTCATGCCAGTCGAGCAGTACACCGGACTTCGCAGCAGCATGCTGTCTCAATGTCTCACGAATAGCTGACTCAAGTCAAAATCTGCTCCATTGGAGGGTTATGTCGAGCTCAGGTGGTCCATTGGCGTCTGCTGCCAATAGCAGGAGTATATGCACGGCTCCGGCGGTCCACGCCAGAGCACAAGCGATAGATAGATATGAGATGTCACTTCGGGGTCGTCATCTTCATACTGATAATTGGATAGCGTGTCCAGATCGAAGCCACGCGCCACGAGAACTCGTAGAACGGACAGTGCACTGTTCTCCACAGCCAAGTGACATACTGGCATCCTGGGTCGTCTTACATATCGGAGCTTGACACTGAGTCTGCCTTCGACATGCGTTCCCGAGATAAAAACGGTTCACAGCCACCATGCATCTCATCGCAGACTGATGTAGACTTCCAGCACACTCAACTGCCTGATTCTCGTCTCACTGATCTCCTTCTTCCCGTCTTCATTCTCGCGTTCCTCTCGCTTGACAACTTTTGACATCGGCTTAGCCACAGTCTTCTTGCTGCTAGCCTCGACCATAATCATGTCGTCTGCTTCATCGGCACCACCGTCAGCGTCCTTGGTCTCTTCTTCATATTCCACGTCCTCCACAGCTCCTATACTCCCCGTCTTCAGCCGAACCTCATGCTCCTCCCCTCTCTGCTGAAACCACAAGGCCAACTCCATAACTTTTGCGATGGCTTTCCCTGTCCCCTTCAGCACCACTTCCTCCTTCTCCACGCCCTTCTTCTGCTTCTCCACTTCCTTCGCTATGCCAACAATCTCATCATCTCCACGTCTGCGACTTCTCTTACTCAAGTGAGTCGCAGATTGCACAACCCTCTTATCAGACAAATGCAGAAGCTTTTCAGCGCGCTTCACGGCCGAGAGAAATGGCGTTTTGGCCGAGATGTAGACGACCTTTTGCTGAGAGGTGCCAGAGTATGGTGATGGTATGCCTGGCCGGAGGAGAGGTCGCTTTGTGATTTGCGCTGTTGGTGGGAGGGACGGGAGTTTCGGGAGTTTGTTCTGCTTCTGGCGTTTGGTTATGCGGCCAGAGGCGATCTTGTTCGACATGATGGTGGAGTGTGCGCTGGATGCGCGAAGGGTCAAGTGCTTCACATCGCTTTTGTCGTTGATGTGTGTAAGAACTGAGAGATGCAGAGTTGACTACAAAACTACAAAAGAGACATGGGAAGGAGCTTGGCGGGTGGCCCGAAATCTTCCTCCCTCGTTCCTGCTTCGCCTTCACATTCGTCAACATGCTCCCGTCGACAACAATATGGCGGCCACTTGGTCGTGTTGCTCGCTGGAGAGCTTTAGTGAGCGGGAGTCGCAGTATCGCGTCTACAGGCGTGCCACCCTCGACTTCAACGACTGAGAAGGTAACACTCTCTGTCACATCGCCCGGCACCAGGCTCGCTGTTGCGCTGTGCAGTGGACGATATGGCAAAACAAGCCCAAATCTGTGGAGTGCTTTCATGAAGACGCGCAAGGTTTATGACGCCTCTACCCGTACGCCGCAGTCTAAGCTTGCATCACAATACACCTGGGCTGCCCTGAATCTGCTTCATCCTGAAGCCCCAACGTGCGATGATGCCATTGCATTTCTCCGACAGCATGTCACGGATGGAGGGGAGTGGAAGGTACCAGAGACGCATGCATGGGTTCCCGCAAGGCCTGCTGTGTTCTGAAACTTCTTGCATTCGCTGCATACTCTGGCGACGAAGGTTGGGCGATTAGACGACGCACTGTGGATCCAAGCCCTCAAATCGAGCTTGTCAACTGCTATCTCAACCGCACCTCGCCAGGTGCCAGAAAATGCAAGATCGCATCCACATCGTGGCTCTTCCGGACGCTTACAGTTTCGAGGTGCTTGATCTATGTCAATCACCAGATGCATGTGAAATGCATTTTCCGTCGCTGATCACAAATAAATCATTCTGGTGCCTATGTGATACTCTTTTCGCACTGACATCAGCTTTGGAACATTGCATCAGACTTCCTTGCTCAGCTACCGAACCGTTCACCACCGAGGAAGGAGTGAGCAGCTTCGAAGCTTTCATGCGCCGACCTGTGCAAGTGCAGAGCATGTCCAGTTCGAGCAATGCTCTTCCAGTTGTACTCGGCATTTGGAAACAGCTCGCCCGACTGGGCCAGCAAGTCTCCACAGGAAGGATCGGGTTGAAGAGCGGAGCTTCCTTGCCCACAGAACGCTTCATCTTGCTCGCCAGTAAGGACCAGAACCCGTCCTTGATATTCCGGTGCAGGCACTATATCGGCGTATGTGCTGGAGACAGTCAGACATGTCAACGATTGGTAAATGAAGTCAGACTCACCTCACGAACTGTCCAGAGGATATGACATCCTTTCTCTCAAAGAAAAGGCTGGCCATCTCAGCCTCAAAAGTAACTACTTGTGGATCGCCAAAGAAGGACTCTGTTCTCGTCGTCTCATTTGGCGTCGTCAGATATCCCGCTGGCAAATCTCCAAACCGGGAAGGATCCACTTGGCTCGCTGGCATAGCTCCGAGACTTGCGATCCCGGGCAACGAAGGTAGCACAGACTTCGACCATCCCGTCAGAATGATCTCCTTAAAGTCTTCCGGATGCTCTTTCGCCATCAAGTTGCCGATCACAGATCCATACGACGCGCCCACATATATCAATCTCTGGAATGTTCTCGGCAATGGGCAATTTCCTGTCGCCCCCTTGATCTGCTGCACAAGATCATGATACAATTCGACTTCGTAAGGACTCTGCACGATGTTCATGGGATCTGGATGTGAACTGTTTCCTGTGCCCAGATGATCGATTGCTAATGTCGCATATCCTTCTCTCCTCGCATAATCAACCCAGGAATACAAATAGACATTGTATGGCTCATTCGGGGGCGACGCAAGTGCTGTCCCTCCCAACGCTGTCCAGTATTCGCGGTTTGTTGTTATCGGCCCATTGAGAATCTGGAGGGCATCAATCTCGAGACTGAGGCGCGATGGCTCACAGTACCACGCTGCGATCTTTTGACTACCGGACACTTTGAAGGTGGGAAAGTCATTGTTTGCCAGGGAAGCGGTGAGAGCGTCGAGGTTTGTGAAATCCACGCTGCTTATGTTACGATTTTGAGCTGTGCCGGAGACTGTGAACGTCACTTCTTTGCAGGCAAGCTTGAGGTCTGCGTCTGTGGCTGCGGGCAACGCAGACACTTGCAGGAGAAGTGTGAAGAGTTGAAAGAGCCGGAGTGAGGACATGGCGAGTTCCAGGACTGACGAAGCAGCATTACGATTCGGGCATCATCACTTTATGCGACTTGGCCTGAGTGCGGAGCTGCAGTCCTGCATCGCTCCTCGTCGCAAGTTGTGTCGTTGCGTTGTCACTCCATAAATGCTGATTGATCCAGGAATGAGATTATAGCTGTACCAAAACAAGCTGACGTCTCTAAATGCCGGAAGGTTTCGGCATATACCCTGCTTGATCGACCAAGGTGACAAGGAAGATGGCTTTCATGCAGCTATGTTGACAAGGTAGGCCTGAGGAGAGCGATGCATTTCCAGTGCCGGGCGAATGGATAAGATAGAATTTGCAAGGATGGCGGTAAGGACTTTGGATGTTTTGGGAGATGAAGGTTATGGTTGTGAGGTCCAAACACGTCCTTGGAAGATCGACGAGCAAACGGATTTGATTCAGGTCTAGCTGGTTGCACAATCTCTCATTTCCCACTACTCTTTCATACCTCCAGGTATCACTAGAGTCTGCAAGATGCACGGGTCCTCGGAATCAGGACAGATGTTCTTCCTTCCCAGGTCCTTATCCTCAGGTCCTGTAGGCCCACCAACATACTTGCATAACGCATCGATGCCGAAGATGCATTTCTGCCTCTTATCACTTTCGGGAATCTTGTCATCTCCCCATTTGCCCAAGTAGTACAACCAGTTCACCGGAGCATTTCCATAAGCTGAGAACTTTCCACTTGCGACATCGAAGGAATAGTAGTATGCTGAAAGAGTGGGATCCCAGACACTTCCCTTATCCGTGTGATCTTCGACTGGTCCCTTTGGTAGAGGCAGCATTGGGATCGTGTGATCGTGTGTGCCGGGCGATGCATAGTTCGCATGAGTGCCGTTCGCGGAATAGTCGAGAGGTCGACCACCTCCGAGGTACTTCTCGGTGGCTTGGTAGGAGATGGCTTGACCGCTGGAGTGTTGGGAGTACCAGACTGCGGATGGGACGCCGTTCATGAAACGTATCATGTTGTGTTCCTGAACAGAAAAGTCAGCAATCTGCTCAGGCGTGACGATGATGTTTACAGAATTAGTGTAAGCTTACCCAGTCTCCGACGTGATTGCCAACATTCACGAGATCATCGACATAGTATCCACCATCATCGAATGCATAGAAGTACATGTAGAAAGCATCGACCATTCCATTACCTTTGTCAGCTGTAATGATTGCGCAGGAGACAGCATTCCCCGTCTTGCCGGTACTGTCTGGCTTGACCCCATATAGATACTGTGGTCGCGGGTCTGTTGTTATGTCGTCGTTTGAGGTGAGGTAGATGTCTTTCCCGCCGTTTGAGTCTGCGATATCGTTGAGTTGGTCGAGGTTGTCGAGCGTCAGAGGGTCTGGATAGCCAGACGTAACCGCTGTATTGTTGATGAAAGGCTTGGTGTTGGCTACTTGCGCTCCTATATCTGCTGGCTGATAGTTCTCTCCAGAGAACAGGTAGACCATAGGCGCATACTCTATAACGAAAGTTGGCACGCCTTCTGGAATTGGCGACTGTCTCTTTTCAAGAGGTGAAGTAGCAGCGGCGACGGACGCTGCAATGATAAGAGTAGCCGACAGCATATCTTGCAGTTTCTGATGTGTGCTGACAGTCTTACTTGGTGATAGGATTGAGATCGAGTGTATCAAGCGAAGAAGAGGGCGTCAATTGCGCGAAGTCGCGCAGATGGTTGGGGATCTCTCACAAGAGAATAAGGATATTCGAAGAATAGCACTGTCCACAGCCTGTCTTGGTAGGATGTGGGCGAGTGAAATGGGTCGTAGTCAGTGATCTCAAGAATAGTGCCCGCTACGAGCACTTACACCTTCGTACTTATCGCAGCCATCAGCAGTATGAGTTTGCGCTCGTGAGCAGGTCCTAAGCCATATTCGCTACAGACCATCCAGAGTTACATGGCGCGATGTACTGCTCGTCGAAAGTATTTCCAGACATCATCTGTGATCTGCATCTGACCTTCAGACTCAAATATCTTACTTGCGGGCGCCATACAGTTCATGCAGGCTCAGAACGTGTTCTTCTTATACTCTGGTAGGCAATGTGGTCATCGTCCAGTTGTCTTGCAGAACTGCATCCGGTCGCTCGCTGCATGATGTCGTTCACTGTCGATCTGAGGTGCTGAAAGTAGGTCGTCACCCGGCACCAGACGTGGTGGTGGGCGACATGCAAGCCGTTGAGCACGTTGCTTGCTGATTGGCCAAGGAATCAGGAACACTCAAGCTGAGCTGCCGCACGCCTCTGTGTCATGTGACCTGCGGCGATGGCTTCGATATAGAGCTGTGAATAGATTGTGTGGCGATCGTGGTCCTGCGTCTTCTTCTATGCTGTGCCATCTGCGAGGTGCTCCGTCGCATCATCTAATGCACCACTGAAGTCTTCTACTGCATGTCCTAGTGCTCGTCCAAGATGATGAGACAATCGACTGCGTGCTTGTCTGCAGCCTATTGACTTTTCCTGCCTCATATGCACATAGATACTCATTTCCTCTTCGACGCAGCATGGGACAGCAGTCGCCCCACGCTGAAGCATGAAGTTCATGAGCTGGAGTGGTAGGTTGAGAGTTGCGTTGTTTGCCAAGCGTGCATAGTGGCCACAAGGCAGCTCAATCAACAGCACGTGATCTTGTAGCGCCCCATCGAGAAGGCATGCCAAAGGCAGTAATACCACAGTCACATCATATTCTAGGCGTTCGGGAGCATTCCTTGGGCCGAGTGTCTTGAATCTGGTGATGAGGGCACCTCCAGGCTTAAGATCCCATCGGAGACCTCGATTTGTGACAGTGTGTAGCGGTCTTTGTCCATAGCCGTTGGCCATCGGAAAGCTCGAGCTCCATAACACATCAGGCGACGGAGCGAGAAGTGAGCGTGGCTCGAGCCCAGCCTTTGGTGTCCAGGAGAATATGGACTCGTCGTCCGTAACACGAATGACTTCTTCTTGTAACCTAATCCATGCTTGGCTTCCTTCGCCATAGAGGAGAGGCATGTGGATGTCGAAAAGGCCAAGTGCGCAATATGCATGGTCCTCAATTCTTGTTACGCTTCGACGGGCGAGCCACTTGGCTCTGGTTGCGAAGTTGTAGTCCGTCAAGGGTCTCTCTCATGATTGAGAACGGGCATGGGAACACCAGTAATGCTGCTGATCTCAGGCAAAAGATCACAACCTGATTTGCGTCCGATCATAGTCCAGTCAGAGGCAAAGAATAGGACATGTCTGGGCGCGATGAGCTCCTGCAAAGTCCAGCCGCGGGTCCACCACACAGAAAGCCGGAAGGTTTTGCGTCGGTGCTCCTGCATCTTCCAAGTGTCCCAAGGTGTGCTTGCAAGGTACACATCTGGCAAATACACGAAGCATTCCTGCGACTTCTCGTACCACTTGTACATACTGTTGATAGTCTCTGAAAGTTCGGCACTGGAGCGCTTGTCGATACATATTGTATCTACCCAGACGTGTCTAGAACTCACATTGCAGGTAAGCAAGCGTCTGCAGGGCCTCAGGAACATTCCGGACTGTCACTTAATGGTGACCACGCTCATGTGCAAGTCTGCAGAAAGTGATGGTCTTGGTGTATCCCGGCGACAAGATACATCGTCCCTTAATATAGTCTTTGAAGGTCGGCTCGGACTGGACCCAACGATGTGAGAGAATCGCATATTTGGGTATGTTTGAGTCGAAGAACTCTTCCAGAAGCAATGTGGCCGTGTTCACGAGCCACATCTTGACTGTCCGGCACTGTTGAAGTTTAGGATTGCAGTATGGAGATCTCGGTAGCTGTCAGCTGTGGTGGAGCACACTGTCTAGGTATAGTCAGCGAATGTGCAGGTCTCACATGCTGTGCGACGTTGGCGAAGCCTGCCAGGTTCGTCGTTGATGTGAGTGCGGCGTACTGGTAGGCGGATCGCATGTCTAAAAGCAGCGGGAGCCCCCAGTGCCATAGTCGACCGGGTCTGTGAACAATATCTTCGAATGATCGGAATTCGCATTAACATCTGACTAACTTGGGTATCAGCAATATCTTGAACGCGCACCGAGCTCGAACTGTACACATTCAGCAAGCATCAAGTAACGCCTAGTACGCCTAGGTTTCAGCCCACAAGATCCCCATTCTTCCCAAACCACATTTTCCGAATGTCGCTTTCATTGGTACATTACTGTACATTCCTCTTCGCTGCACTGGACGACACATCTCGCCGTATATGATCAGTCGTTTAAATGACGTACTGCATGATCTGTTAGCAATGGTGTCCGATTCGGTAACCCGACTGTACTCACAGGAATAAACAGATAGGGTGTCCTCCTCTCATACTCTTCCCAAGCAGCACCATACTTCTCCTTACATCTTTGGATATCTCTGTATGCGCGGTGCACGATCATGAGAGCAAAGAAGACCGGGTAGAACCAAGGGAAAGGACTGTTGAAGCCTGTGATGAGACCCCAGCAGAAGGCAAAGTAGAAGTCGGCCGTGTAGTTGATCTTGCGAGCATACTTGAACCAGCCATCGACCATGAGCGAGTCGCCCGACTCAGTGCGGATGACTTCTGGGTTCTTGACAGCCTTCCATGGAAGCTGTGGGAACGTATTCCGGTGCACAGCAACACCACGCTCTTCAGCGCGGAACATGTTCTTTTGCGAATTGCCAGTGTCCCAGACCCAGTAGGCGAAGAGGTAAGATGCATACAGGAAAACGAGTACTGGCTTGCTCCATCGGTACTCGCTTGGGTCGTGGTTGGCAAGGAAGATGGTGCAGTGGCAGTAGCTCAGAGGTACACCAGCCAGGTTCCAGAAGATAAGCATGAAGCCCCACTTCTCATAGTACATATCCCAAGTGGTGACAATCATTTCTTCACCCTTGGAGCAGGCATTCGCGTACAGCCAGTGGGCCATGACCAAGAAGGCCACTTCACCAGTGACATAACCGTAGAGCTCGATCTGACGGAACGCCGCACTCAGGGAGATGAAGAAGAGAATGTACCATGGAAGACGAACTTCAAAGAACATCTTGAAGTCCAACCAGCCGAACATGCGCGGGTTGAGCTCGGCTCCCATGAAGAAGTCGTAGATGTGGTAACCAGTCATGCGATGAGTCGCACCGCGGATGTGGGCAGAGACATAGGCGATAATGGCGACGATAAATCCAGTAAAGATAGCGACACTCATCAGAGGACCGAACTCATCAATGAGAGTGTACATTGGGAAAAGCCCAGTGTAGTGCAGGACGAGAGATACGGCAATCGAGGTGTAGAAGGACCAGACACCAGAGCACCAGTATCTGAGTTGCTTGCCGTTCTCGTGAGGTAGAGGCTTGCCTGTGGAGTAGACGCCGGGCATTACGAGGTAAAGGATGCCCTCAAAGATGAAGAAAGTCCAGTAGATCGCCCAGGCCTTTGCGTGAGGGAATGCGCCTGTGTAGGCTAGGTTGAAGAGATGCTTGCCGAATGCCTCCCAGGTCATGCTGGGCTCTGATGGAAACTTGCCATCGTAATAGGTCGCTCCAATCCACATGTACCACATCAGCAGTGGGAAGCCGATCATCATGGCAGTCACTCCGAATGTGCCACCAAAGTCGAAGTGTGGGTTGTGGTCGATCTTGGGGTCGCTGCCCACGAGCCAGCCGTCAATGATCTTGCCCTTGGGCTGGCCATTGCTCGCGTGTCCATGTCCATTCGCCGCCTTCTTTGTGCTGCCATTGCTCGTGATGGGCGCCTTGAGCTCCGTGGACGCGCTCATGTCCGTAGTAGGTGAAGGAGACCGCTCATCGCCTGTATCGACACCAGCCGACTTTCGCGTGCGTCGTCGTGTTCCAGGCGTCTCGACAAAGCCTTCGGGTACCATAGACTTGCGTGGGCTGGGAGGAGAAGCCATTGTCAGTATCACGACAATACACGATACACAATGGCAGAATGATGATGAGACTTTATACATACGTTTTGCCCGTCTGGGAACGCGTGACTCTCTCCGACATGTTTGCTACGATTGCTTAGGAATGTGCGCAAAAAGCGCGTAGGATAACCATGCACGAGATCTGGTATACGAATTTCTCGTACTGCGCGAGATGAAGTTGTGGGCGCGATTGCAAGGTTTGTGAAGAGAGATGCAGGGATGCTCGACTCGAATTTTGTTGTTGTTGACATCAAGAGAAATAGAACTACGCCTCCCCTGTGATGATTGGTGCGCATGTGCCGGCAAAGCGTGATTGTGCATATGGCCAGCGCGCTAGCCTTTTCGTTCACTGTACGACTCTGTTCTTGTTCTTTCTGGCCATTCCCTTCTCACCAACCAAATCTTCCGGCGGACGGCGAGGCTCTTTGGGAACGGGCAGAGTCTCGGCGTCAGCGATGTGTAGGCCGTATCAGGCATGTTTAGAAACGGAGCTCAGATACAGCTTGGTATATGTATGATAGAGCGGGAGAGACTGACGTTGTCCGATGCGACTTGACATCACTCTTACAGAGACCAGACCGGCGATATAAGCCACGACTTTGTCATCGCTGATTTGAATGATAAGAAGATGGCAGTAGACTCAGCTGTACTCTCCTTGCTAGGCCTCAATCCAGACCAGGTTGCCTCATCCGGTCACGGCGGTAGCTCCTTCTCCAGGACTTCCAAGATCACAGCTACACTGGAAGATGGGACAACAAACTCATTCTTCTTGAAATCTGGCAAGGGCAGCGATGCTCAGGTCATGTTCGAGGGTGAGCATGCGTCTCTCAATGCTATTCATGATGCAGTGCCCTCATTCTGTCCCAACTCCTTCGGCTTCGGGACATTCTCAGATGCGAAGGACACCTACTTTTTAATCACGGACTTCCTTGATCTGTCCGCTCGTGGAAGTACATCAGGACACTCGCTCGCGCAGAAGTTGGCTAAGCTCCATACGACATCTGCTCCGACTCCAGAGGGTTACGATAAACCACAATTCGGCTTTCCAGTTACGATTCTCGCAAGCAGAACGGCCCAGATGAAGATCTCGAAAATCTCGGAGAACAGCTATGCGACAGAGTCATACCACGCCTACTCGGTAACGACCAACTGAACAATGGTGACGGTATCACGCCAGTCGTCGTCCACGGAGATCTCTGGTCAGGCAACACCTCGGCGGGCAAACTACCAGGCATGTCAAGCCCCGAAGCTGTAGTGTACGACTCTTCAGCGTGCTATGCACACTCTGAGTTCGAATTGGGCATTATGAACATGTTTGGCGGCTTTGGTAGCAGCTTCTTCAAGGAGTACCATCGACTTGTGCCCAAGACTGAGCCGGTCGGGGAATATGCTGATCGGATCAAGTTGTATGAGTTGTATCATCAGCTTAATCATCATGCAATGTTTGGTGGAGGATACAAGAGTGGTGCGATGAGTATCATGCGGGAGTTGATGCGGAAGTATGGCGGTTGGTGAACGTACGCGGACCCAACCAGCATAGCTTTCCGCGGAAATTGTGCAGCTCGTAAATCCTCATCCAAAATGCCAATCCGGGCTGCATGTCCTCCACGGGACACACTGTCATGACGGTCCACGGAGTCCTGATTATCAAGACATGAACAATTGTGGATCGGAATCCTGTATCTGTGGCGCAGCCTTGCGATCTAGGCAGGACGACTGCCGAAAGTGGCATGGCCGATCTATTGTAGTAGTGTGCAGATCGGCGGTTCACCTCACTGATTTTGGCATCGCACAAATCGTGCTCGACAATCATGATAGCGATGAATCATGGTATAGACACGATGCCTGGCAGAACAGAATTACAGACTTCGAAGTCATTTCTCTGAGTGTCATGGCGACTACAACAAGCCACCCGAACCTGGACAGCGAGGAGGCTATCGTCACTCATCTCGAAGATCTGGCACGCGCCAGCTTCGCAGCAGTCAACGACCGCGACTTCTCAGCCATCGAAGGCATGAAGTTCACGAAGCCTATTGCGAACTACTCAAAAGAAAATCGTCGATATACTCCTTCAGAGAAGCTGCATCTCGCCAAACACATCTGCGAAGCACATCCGGAATACCACCTGGAGATTCTGGACATAGTGACAACACTTGAGAATTCGCCTACAACTTCAGACTTGCAGCGCAATGATGTGGAGAGTATTAGAAGAGCGAGCTCCTCAGTCCTCTACGAGAGAACTGGACACCCGCCGGGAATCGTAACGAATAGTGTGCTACTTGTGAGATATAAGTGTATAGGCAAGCGCTGGGCTGTTGTCAGCTATGAGACAATGCCTGGTGGGAGCATATGGGGTGGGAGTGCGGCCTGAGTGTTCAACCGACGTCCATCTCGCAATCTGGGGCGACAAGATCAGGTCTTCGCTCGCCTGCGCACCTAAAAAGAACGGTCCCATTGACAGTTGTCATGGCAACTACCATTACGATCTTACAAAACACCACCAGGTCTTGCGGCGCGAGTCCCCAGCTTGCCACAAAAACACATTTCGGAGTTGGCCAAGGCTGACTGGGCATGCTGTCGAGCTAAGAACTCTCCACGTTCGGCCGTATGATGTCGAAGCATAAAGCCTCCACACTCGGCTTCGCCTGCTGTCCACTTCGCTCCTAGGCAGTCATTCTGGTGCCACAAGATCTCACACTTCTCCACGAAGTGGCTCAACATGCATGACGGCGTTGGACGTACAAATATAGCTTTCGATGGCCTCGTTCTCTGGTTCTCAATCACTCTGTTCGCCACATCCATTTCAGTACTTGCCACAGACCAACCATGCTACCAGGCTTCTGGGAGCTGATTCAGTATTTGGCGCGGCAGGCATCTCACCAGATCACGAAGTTATTTTTGCCGCATCGAGTGCTAACCCTCAGCTGATCATTGATGTCCATACTGCTCCTTTGCGGACGCGAAACGCGGTTCTATTGATACAGAAGCAGCACAATTGATACACTCTGCAGTGCCGTGCAAATGGTCCCCAGATGAGCTATCGTCGATTTGCATCACACAACAAACCACCTGCAGATATACTACTACGTTCGCGGGTATACAGTTGTGGCACTGTAGCTCTGCACCCTCATTTGGCGATACGACCAGGTTCTTGGATTGTCAACTACCAACACGCCAGGCAGTCCACGGGACTGATTTGATCATCGGCCGAAAGGTATCCGATCACTACACTAATCTCGTAACATGCTTGCTGAAAGCACGGAGATATCCTTTTGAGCAGATTCAACTCGCTTTGGGACGAACAGGAGGCACACAGAGTAGGGCCAGGGTAAGACCTCCGACTATAAAGCAAAGGTGAAGGTACCAAAAGTTCCTCCATTTCAACACAATTCCTGGTGCTTTCATTACCATTCTCAGCCAACACCAACAGTCCTCACCTCCAGCCTCAAAGCTCGAGAATGATTACAAATATGGGCTTCCGACTTGTCATGACTTGTCTCGCTCTGAGCGGTGCAGCATTTGCTCAGATTGAACCTGATTCTCTCGGCGAGTCGAGATTCGCGAAGGCTGGCAGCAGGCCGGTACCAAATTGCTTAGCAATCCAGGGTGGCGCCAATGGGTATATTTTGCGACTTCCGTGACAAGGCCGGACTCGCTGACCGCATATGCTTTAGATTCCAATGCGTTGGAGGCCAACAATTCTATAATCAGTACGGGATGCCTATTGGAAGCAAGTACGCTGATTTGGTAAGCCATTGATCATGTTCGGACTGTCTATGAGCTCGCATTTTGACATTCTACTTAGTACTACTGTAACGAGGGTGTGGCTTCATACCAAGGCACCTGCACAGATTCCCTCCCCGGACTATTTTGCATTGCGTCGGCTAGTGGGGAGCTTGGTGGATGCCAATTGAATCCATAAGAATTAAATGTATTCACTTGGGGAGACAGGAGCAGCAACAGTCCTTGAATGGACCTATCTTGTGGTCACGACTTGACTCCACTCAGAAAGTTGAGACTCCATCATCGAGATCGAGAATGGAGGGCAGGTCTCGCTGATATGTAAATTCTTACAATACTTCTTCCGGAAAGAACATCCGCTCACGAGCGGTGCTGAATGAACGCGTATCTCTTTCCCGCCTGTCCTCTGCTTCACCATACCTCTGCTCATATTGACTAGCCACCACGCCTTCATACCCACAGCATTGGGTGACCTCATCATGGGTGTCACACTCTCGGTGGAGAAGCCGACTTTCTCGTACTCAACGCTATCATCTCCATCATCTTCTACAAATACCCCATACTGTATCGCCAAGATTGCAGCATCGATTTCAGCCTCTGGACGATGTGAAGCAGCGCTTAGAGCGCGAACACAATCCTGCACGCGGTATTCCAGGATGAAGTTGTTTTGCAGAGTAGACTTTCGAGAAAAGCCAGGAGTACACCCCATAACGCCATGGCCGCAAGAGCTACTCCTGGGGAGTATGCGCAGCCCGTGATTCCGTATCGAAAATTGTCATCATCGCCAGTCGTAGAGAAGATTGTGCACGGGGCTGTTACAGCAGAGCGCGTTTGAATCCACTACGTCTAATTACACAAAGAACAGACTTCTAGCGATAATCCAGTGCAGTAAAGCCTCAGGCGTGAGCAGCAGAGTGTTGTACTTGTATCGCATCTGTAACCAGAAGGCCGAACATTATCCCGCGCTCGAAGCGTCTTGTTCCCCATACAGGTCACATTGGCTCTGCTCTAAGATGAAAGTGCCACACTGACAGCTTCTACTGCGAATGCTTGGAGCGACCGGCCCACGTTTGCACTCTCTGCCGCAGCCCTTGCGACATGCCTTGCAGCTTCCGTCGTTTCAGCGAACGCCTACGAGATAGCCTTGGCGGTGCCATGTACGCAATGTACGCAATGTACGGAGCCGAACAGGCCGAAGGTTGACGTTCTGGCTTCATGTCCCTCCCGGAAGACTGTGGTTCATATGAACACTACAGGTCATGCTCTTTGGAGGTTTCACTCTCTGCACACGGTCAGAACAGCAACGTCTCCGGTAGCGATACCGCGCACAGAAGATCTGGATTCTGCTGCTACCACCTGCGCCCCTTCAATGGGGTCTGCGGCTATCAGCAGCGGCGGAGTGCTCAGAGCTATCGTTCCGGTTGGTTTGGCTTTGATCGGCTTCTACTCCTGAAAGCGTTCTTCATCATTGACACCAGGATTCCTCATCATGATAGGATGACCTTCCGTAGGGCATGTGTCCATAGCTAGGCATACTGGAGTGCGTGCACCTCCACAACATTCAGCTGTATGTATGCAGGGCGTGACTCAGGTAAAGCCTGGCAACTGTGATATTCATGCGAGGAGCCTGCAACGAGGGCAATTGAGGTCCATGGTAGTAGTGTCCACTCAGTCTAGGATGTCGTACAGGTCGCTCACAAACGGCTTCAGTACATCATCCAGCTTGCCTTCGATAAGCTTGATCATACGTCCTGGCATTCCTTGAACGTACCAGTATCGTGCCTCGAATCTTTTGACAAGGACGCAGAAATGTGCCAGGATGACGAGTGCCGGTCCGTGATTGATCTCCAAGAGATGTATGTAGCGATCGCTCACAGTTCGTATCCACGATTCGAACCCGTTCCAGATAGCGGAAGCAATTGCACTGCCTGGCACGACTGCAACATCACCTGCCTCTGCTGGTGCTTGTACGGAATACGCTCGAGCATAGGCTGCAATGAGAGCTGTACATGCTTCAAAACAAGCCTGGATGTCGTGGATGTCATCCACCTGGAATAAGTTCGGAAATCCTAGGACGGTACCTAAGCGTTCCGGCAGCGTGTCAAGTCTTTCGAGCATGAAAGGTGGGATCTTCGCCACATTTTGCGCGTTTTTGCTCAGTGCTGCTTCGTCGTCTAACCTAGCGATGCCTTCTAGTTGCTCCAGAGAGAGCTTGAATTCGCAACCATGTGGCAGGTATGCTTGCAGTGAGATCAATTGCTCCACGCCACCGCGAATGAGATACATGAATTCCATGATCCAGTTTGCTTTGTACGCATCGTCCACATCACGAGTGCAGCGCTGAATGCCAATCAGACGCGAGTAGGCAATCAAAGCCACGGCATTCGACACATCCGGCTGTCGCGTGAGTTCTCGGAAGTCTGTGAGGCTCGCGGCCTGGTAGCGAGCAGAAGCTGTATGATGGTAAGCTGATTGCACTGCATTGTGCGTGGTTCTGGCCAGATGAAACGCGGCGAGACCGAGTATGCCATGCATCAGAAATGGATGTTTCAGTGCTTCTTGAGGAATGCTGGAGCTCCAGAACCAGGTGGTTTCAGAGTCGCTCCTCGGCAGAGTATGACAGGTATTCTCTGTGAAATACAGCAGATAGCGCAGCGAGTCCATGTCAAGTAAGTGAGGCGGCTCAATCGGCGTGGAGATGTCGATATTGGTATGTGGAGTTGTAGTGGTATCGTTACTCGCTGGACTGCTCGTAGTGCTCAAGGTTCCGTTGATTGGACCAGATATCTCAAAGTACCGGATCTTGTTGCCGCGAAAGAATGTTTGGAGCCACGCTGGTCGAGTCACGACGTTCTTCGACTCTCGTTCTCCATGAAGGTCCGACCAGTGCTGCGACATGCGTTTCTCGCTGGCGCATATATGCTGGCAATCTTGGTACAAACATCGAATGCCCTTGTAGATCTGCAGCTCTGGCACCGGACTTGACATAGGCGCTGGATCGACGACATCTGCAGGATCTTTGAGCTTCAGATGAGCCAATTGGGAAATCAGTTTGCGCCTCTCGCTGCGATAGATCTGGTGCTTCAGCAGATGGCTTGCCAACGCGCTAGGCTGGATAGCGAAGCTGCAGGGTTTGCAGATGATAACTCCATATTCATCGTAGTGCTTGAGGAGGTCTGTAGGACTCTGTGGTGCGGGCGTCGCCTCGCCGTTCGGAGCCATGGCATGCTCTATAGCGATGTCGTCGATGATGCCTGCCTGAGCCAGATGGCAGAGCGGACAAGCGCAACAAGCAGGATTGAGGCAATAGCAGGAGAGCTGGACAAGGTTTTATTACTCATCAGCCGTTCACTTGCTTCATCTCCCACAGAGGTCCAGCACTACTGACTACTTCAGCGCACACTGGTAGGATGAGCAAGACATCAGGCCGATGATGCGTGTAGAAAGCCATATACTTGGCAATGCCTACATGTAGGAGCGAGAACGACGATGATGATGCACGGAAGAAGGCAAGTTCATGTTTCCGACAGGCAGGTGCGATGCAGGACGAATTGTACTTGCGCGTTCTGTGAAATACTTGATGATTGACATCGTCGCGAAAGCTCTAATTTGGACGACACTTCTTACAACAACATACCATGTCGGACACGACAGATCCCTTGCATCTTCTACCTTCAGAAGTCGTACTGCGGATTCTTGACTTCACGTCTCCAGCGAGTCTTGCATCTCTCACACGCCTCAATCGATCATGGCACTCTTTCATAGAGGAAGACCACCGGGAGGCGATATATGCTTTGAAGACTGAGCATCCACTTGGAGCCAAGGACTTCAGCTTCCTCCACGACACCGAGAGCTTCGCCAAGTACTATGCAGAGGTGACCTCGTGGAGAGAGCTCTGCAAACGCCAGATCCTCTTGTCTCGCAATTGGGAGAGCTCGCACCCTGTCACAAGGGAGTCGACATTCCAGATTGGCAGTGATCCAATATGGCGCTTCAAGCCGGACTTCAAGCGTCGTCTGATTCTGTCCACATCTCAAGCTGGAGGCCTCACTGTCACGGATATGGATAATGGTGAGAGGCTGTTCTATCTTCCACGTGAGATTGTTCAGCCTTTTGCCCATCTCGAATATCAGGATGGCACAGCTGTCTTCGATCGTGAAGGAAATGCTGTGGAAGTATGGCGCATTGATGACGCTTCGGAGACACGGGGACTACTCGAAATGGTCACTGTCTTGCCCCACGAGAAGTTGACTCGCGGCTTTCAGCTCTCCTTCGACACACTTTGCGTTGTCTCCTCAGACGGCCTGGGCTTTGTGTATGAGAACATGACTCGCGGACAACCTCAGCTCAAGACTATGATGACAATCGAGGAAGGCGCTACCGGACATCTACACCAGTGCGCTGATGCTGTGGCATGGTCACAAGGACCGAATGGCTATCAGTTGTATGATAAAGCTTCAGGCAAGTTTCTAGGTACCTTGCACCCGCCGTTCTGCGATCGAGACAACTACTTCCACATGGAGCACATTGTGGAACGAGGAACCTCGGATGGAAGTCTAGACACTGCAATTGGTGCGACTAACGGGATTACCTGTTCACCACGGCATGCACGGAAAGATCGCACCCCTCCTATTCACATTGAAAATGGGCCCATGCCACTCACGGACGGCGAGTTCATTCCAATGCCAGAGGACGAATGGGGCGCAGGCATGTTCGATGGCGATCTGTTCGTTGGAGTATCTCGTGGTGGTCGAGTCTTCGTCTGCTCCAATTGGCGCAAAGCACTTCGGGACGTTGCCTCCTTTGCTGCAAATACTTATATTGTGGAGTGCGACTCGGACGGCTCTACCTTTGACCTTGGCGGCTGGCTTTCGGTGCGCAATTGCCGGATCATGTTTGAGATTCAGGACCGCATCTACGTTATTGGACTTGATGACAAGAATCGCATTAGCCCTGTTGTGCCGTCGCGGCCTTCATTCACGATCGCATCATGTCTGTCGCCACAACTCGCTGTTCCCGTGTCATTCATGGCGCTGTACGACGACTGCATCATGACCACATATACTACTCTGCGACATCGCGATAGATCAATCTTCCAGCTGGCCCAGAACAGACGAGGCGTGTTGCCAACGAAGCTTATCCGCGTTTTGAGTCTCGCTCCAAGCATGAATCGCGAAGAGGATGATGTGGAAGATGTGTCAGGACGTGCATCTCAGAGCTACAACATCCTGAGGCACGATATGTCGCAATTCGTACAGATGTTAGCCGACGAGGCCGAAGACGATGAAGGTGATGTCGATGCAGCCATGGATCTGTTGGGTCAACATGAAGGGTACGAAGATCTTGACGAGCTGGACTAGGCCGATGTATGCATCTTAATGGCATCTCTCTATCTGCGCGGTCTACAATTACTCGGAGTGGTACAGTCAATACCATATAGCGAAGGCACTGATAAATCTCAAGTTTCACACTGCGAAGTGCAGCGGTTTCAATCACGCATTGTTAGTGCCACCCAAGCAGGATATCTGTTCACTTCTCCTGATTCCCTGGACCATATCCTTGTGCATGGCCCTCGTTGCGTGCAAAGTTGTAATACCACCATCAGAGCATTCAAGGATTAGGAGTAGGTGATCGAAGTCCCGTGGGCGCGAGACGCACAGCCATCACAACATACGTCGTCATTGTCCCCCATCACAGCTCTCCTGTTAGCATCTTGCTGTCGATTCCAGGCTTCTTGACGATGCTGGCGGGCCATGGCTTCCCTCTCAGCATCCATTGCGGGAGGCAGAGGTGGCCCGAAGACTGGCTTGTCCGTGTATGCTTGAATGGATGGGACTCCCGAGGATAGGAATGTCCATGCGGCCCCAATCATGGCACGAATGCGTGAGTCGTCTCCAGTCTGACTGATCAGCATGAAACGTGTGTAGCAAGATCTTGCTGCAAGAGTGGCTTGCTCTTCCCATACGCCACTCGGCTCGCCTATAGTCCATACGACTTCCAGCCCTCTAATGCGTCCATTTTCGTCTTCCATGTCATCTGGGATGGGCATATGAACTGTGATGTGGAAGCGTATGACTGCGTCTGAATGGAAAACGTCCTTGAGTATTGCAGCAGCCTTGGAATCGAGTCGAAGTGTCGACTGTGGACCAAGAAAGTGATAGTGAAGCATGATGTTCACCTTTCGGACTTCTTTGACAGCTTCGGCACCAGCGAGAGCATGCCAGGTTTGGAGCTTCTCGGTCGCTCTACGAGGTGGCGCAAGGACTGGTGAGACATGGTCTTCGAGATCTGCCATGTTCAGAGTGAGAGTGTTTGTGAAGTAGTAGAGCTTAAGAGTTTCGACTCGCATGGCACGGCAGATCTGCGTGATGGCGATGCCATACTGGGTGACATTCTTGTTTGGCTGTTCGGCGCGTTCCATCTTCGGCACCTGCCACTTGGTGAGGTTGAGCACGATCTCTTGTGGTTCGTAGTACAAGACGATCTCGTAGATCTAGAGGAGTATTAGCGCAGTCAACATGATGGCGACTGACAAGGCGTAGGCTTACCTTGTTACGCAGCTCGCCAGACAGGCGATTGAATGGAGACTTGTCCATGATGGCGTGGAATGCTGACCTTCCGGCGAAGTTGTAATGTTGTCAGTACTTTCAAGCGTAAGAGTAGGGGGCAGAGGGCAGTTTGAATGCAAAGTGGAAGAAAAGTCCAGCAGATTGCTGTGAAAGGAAAAACGGATGTGTTTGTTTCAATGCTGCGGCTACGTGCATACCAGCTGGGATCATAGTGGAGCAGTCACCCTTGTTGAACAAGACTTGTCCCACTATGTATGTTATCATGTACTAAGATTTGGTGTCTACGAATTGTGATGGTGTCGAGGACTCAATTTGGGTTGTCGGTAGAGAAGAGGTGTGTTGGTGGAAAGAGGAGAGGCGGAAGGTGTTATTGTATACAACTCCTCGTCCAATCAAGTGCTAGCTGGTCTTGGCTCGATCTTTCGTTCTCTCACCAGCCAGTACCTATCTCTTCTCCCACACTCATCGACAACATCTCTCGTCCAGACCTTCATCAGCAGCACTCTCAACGTGCCGCCATGATCTTCCATGCAGTTCGTGTTGTCACTCAGTCACACCACCGCATCGACGACTATCAGAGCACCACGAAAACGGATTCAGCAACCTCTCCCGATCCAAGTTCACATCGTATCAACCTCTATCAATGGCACCACTCGCCACACCTGCCGAGACTGTGTCTGCACTTGTACTACTACCCGCTCTGATGGTCTCCTTTGGGTGATCGCTCCCTTGGCCAGATGATATGCGCTCCTTCGTCTCTTTCACCAACGGATCTGGAGATATATTGACATTAGTCTCAAGCACGAAGTGAAAGTTTGTCGAATGACTTGCCATCGCCGCAGCTGTCATGTCGCACCCCCGATGTTGGATTGGTGTTTGCATCGCTGGAAGCATTTGGATGATCGCCAGCCTTGGCCTCGAACTTCATCGCGAGGGACTTGAGCATATTCATTTCTGATCGCTCGGTGCACAAAGAGTCTTGTGCTCGATCTTCAGGGTGTCACAGACTGCAAGAGATAGAATTGTGGCCATGGTAACGTCTATGGCTACTCCTGTTCACTTCCACAAAGTCAATGACGACGGAACGACCAGTGTCCATAGTGTTTGATTGTTGATTATTCTCTGATTGTGACCCTGTAATCACAATCACTTCTGATTGTGATTGATTGTAATTTAATCAATCACATAATCACTATCCCCCTGGACCTACCGCCGCTATTACCGGGGACACCGATGCATTGAATCCGAAGTGTTATAAGATCGCAGCAATATCGACGTCGGCGTGAAGGAGCAGCGGAACAAGGCCTAAGACCCTATAGCCACCGCTGCCACCGGCGGATCTGAGCTCTAGGCTCTTTAGTACCCCATTCCGTACGCCTATACGAGGCTATCCGAGGGTCCGGAGGGCATTGTGATTATAGTAATTGTGTGATTGTTAATTGCGAGGCCGTAATCACAGTCACAATCAGAGTGATTGTGATTATACCGAGTGATTACACAATCAACAATCGAACACTATGGCAGTGTCTGTTGCAGACCCAACATTTCAGAACTCCAGACATGGTGCTTTCCATCACATCATTCACGATGAACCTCGAGGCTGCCATGCACTTCACAGATAAAGCATTATGAACTCATGTCGCCTATAGGATCACCCAATCCTTACCTCGGTACGTATTGTTGAAGCCCCACTAACCACCTTTCTCGCAGCTCGACTTTCACTCTTTCGACCCACCACACAATACCGTATTTACCAGCTCACGTGTCGCATCCTACACTACTGCCGCCGGCAAAAGCACAATCGAGCTTATACCCGTGGCGATGGAGTTGCACAGTATATCTCATTCACGGTTGGCTTGCATAAACATACCATATGTCCAGTGCATTCTGGATCCTTTCATTTAACTGTGACCTTCTCCAGCAGTCAAGCTGACAACAAGTACCGCGAACATCATGGCAGCCAGACCATCAAGAGTTATGTCGAAAGCGGCAACAGAGTCTGTACGCCTCACCACTCCTCGACGACGCTGTGCAGTCTTCAATGCCCTGTCAAACTTCACAGCACCGATCACATCACGATTCACAACCAGACCTCGCACAAATCTAACTCCACATCGGCAGTATGCATCAATGACATTGTCTAGAGCCATTGTTGCGTCAGAGCCCAGGGCTGAACATCATGGCGGTGACAATTGGACTATGCAAGACATCAGAGTACCCTCAAGTCTTCAGGATGGGGAAATCTTAGTCGAAATGGTGGCGACAGGCATTTGCCATACCGACCTGTCGTTGACTTCCCCAAACATGGGTCAAACATTTCCGATGATCCCTGGCCACGAAGGATCTGGTTATGTTCGAGCAATAGGTCCGAATGTTACGAAACCTATCAAACCTGGGGATCCTGTTCTTTTGTCGTTCGACTCGTGCACGAGGTGTGGCAGCTGTGAAGCGAGACGACCAGCATACTGTGATACCTTTGCGCCATTGAATCTCTTTGGAGAATCAGACGTCTTCAAGGATGGAGATGATGGCTCGAGCGGTGTCGGAGGCAAGTTCTTCGGACACTCGAGTTTTGCAAAGTTGAGTATTGTGAAGGAAACGACAGTACTGCCGGTGAAAGATCTCATCCGAAGCGAAGACGACTTGAAGCTATTCGCTCCCCTAGGCTGCGGCATTCAGACCGGAGCAGGATCCATTCTGAATCTAGTAAAGCCTGGTCCCGAAGATGTAGTCATGGTCACTGGGCTCGGTGGCGTGGGTCTGAGTGCGATTATGGTATGATGATGAGGGTGTGGCTAAGATTGTTCTGGAGACACTGACATCTTCTAGGGTGCCCATATCGCTGGCTGCAAGCGCATTGTGGCTGTAGACAAGGTTCAGTCACGAATCGATCTGGCCAAGGAAGTCTTTGGTGCTACACATGGGCTAAACACGACCGATCTGACCGATCTGACAGCTGCTATGCGCGAGGTCTCGGGCGGTCGTGGCCCATCAGTCGTCATTGAGACCACCGGCTTCCCGCTGGTTCTGGAAGCTGCCTTTCACGCAGTCGACACGAAAGGCTCGTTCGTGCAAGTTGGTGGTCCCGTCGATCCAAACTACAGAATGTCCACAGATCTCGTTAACATGCTGTTCCGAGGTATCAAGCTGTTTGGATGTGTGGAAGGTGACAGCAATCCTGGCGAGTTTATCCCAGAGCTAATCAAGCATTATCGGGCGGGCAAGTTGCCTGTTGACAAAATAGTAAAGTACTACCCAGCTGAAGACTTCAAGACTGCTTTGCAGGTAGGTGGTTTGCGCGATTGTAATCCTATTCCTAGCTAACGAACTGCCTAGGACATGCATTCCGGCAAGACAATCAAACCGATTTTGGTCTGGTAAGAGTGCAGTCATCTCAAGATCGACTACTACTTGCGCGGAGTTGTACGAAGTAGGGCGTACTAAGAACAAGAATAGAGTAGCTAGAAGCAATAGTTCGACAAATAGTACAAGTTTTATATATTCTACTACTACTAGAGAGTCGGCTCTACCTTGTACTTTGCCTAAAGTAGTTACTACTACCTTAGCAGAGTATCTACTTTATATAAGCTATATACTTACTATTAAAGTATAGTTTAAATCTTAAGCAAATTCTTTTAGAATTATTATATAGATTAACTTTTCTAGAAGCTATAAGTAAAGTAAACTATATATTTATAGCTTACTAAGAGTAAGCTACTTAGGTTATAGACTATTAATATAGCTAGTAGCTTATATATATATAGTAGTAGTAGAGAGAGAAGTAGAAAAAAATAGAAGTAATAGTAATAAAAATAGTAGATAGAATAGTAGTAGAGTATTAGATAATTAACTAAAAGAATAAATTTACTTCTATATTACTATACTACTATATTACTATCTAAAAGCTTTTATATCTACTCTAGTATATACTATCGATTTTTATTACTAGTATATATAATAGATTATATATACTTCTATTATATATACTATTAAGCTATATTACTAGTATATATAATAGATTATATCTATCTTCTTTTTAGGTATACTTTTCTTATATATTTCTAAGGTTTAAAGAATTTTCGGCTTTAGATTATTTTATACTATTAGTCTAATTATATAGTAGTAATGTTATAGAGGCTTTATAATAGTACCTAATAATAAATAGTCTATACTCTCTACTTATAATATATATAAAAAAGAAGAAATATAGTTTAGTTTTTATAAATAAGCTAATAGCTTTATACTAAACTACCTAGTATAGGTACTTAGTTTATAAATATATACTTAATAGCTACTATAAGCTAAAAACTCTCTTATAGTAATAAATCTTATATAGTCTATCTACTATATAGATAGAAATAGATAGATATACTATAAAACTAAGAAAAGTATCTTTTAGAGTATTATATATATAATTGCTAGCAAGGCTAGTATTACTAAAATAGTCTTAGACTATAGAATAGCTAGCTATTACTCTTCTATATAGACTCTCTATTATATATACTAAAATTTAATATTTTTAGCTTTAGTAAAAAAAGCTATATAATACTTTATAGTATAATAACTAATACTAGTAGTAGTAGACTTAGTATAGAGAGTTCTAGAATTATATATATACTATCTACTAAGTAAAAAATTATATCTATCTAAGTAGAATTTTAGAAGCTATAGAGTAGGTAATATTTTAGAAATTAAGCTAAATTTACTTTTAGAAATAATATAACTATAATAATATTACTTTATCGACTTAATACTATATTTTAAGTCTTTAATATAACTATCTAAGTAATCTCTAAATATCTATATATCTATAGACTAATAGCTTTATATTCTATATATTCTAGAATAGTTCTATTAATATAGATAGTACCTTTTAAACTAGACTATCTACCTTTAAGCTACTATTTATAAAATCTTTAGAATAGTTTATTTAAATATACTACTAAGTAGTTTAATACTTAGAATAGTAGTTATTATAGTATAAGCTAAAATACTAATAAGCTAGATAAATATCTCTTAGACTATATATTCTAAGTATCTACTAAGTATAAATAGACTATTTCTTTTATTTTAGTATTTTTACTTTTTTTATAAAATATATTATTTTAGTATACTAGCTTTCGAGCTAAAAGTACAAAGCTAGCTATCTATTCTTAGTCTCTATATAATTAGATAAGCTTCAAACTACCTATCTATACCCTATAGCCTTATAACAAGTAAGGAAAAAAGTAGTTAGAGTTATATAGTACCCCCTCTTAAAGCAGCTTATATATATACTTGTAATAGCTATAAATAAGTAGTTTATATAAGCTTAAATATATATATATAAAGCTACTATATTAAGAAGGCCCCTGTAGCGTTAATTGTATAATATATAACCTATATAGGGTATAGAAGGTAGATTAAAAAAGTAAGAAAAGCGAGCCTTAGGCTATAGGCATAGAGGGTAGCAAGGTTAGTATAGAATAGATAGTCCAAATAGCCGATAAAGCTACTCTTACTCTACTTATATATAGACTCTACTATCTATATTCTATAGCTTTATAATAAGTAAGAAAAAGAGTAGTTAGAGTTATATAGTACCCCCCTCTTAAAGCGGCTTATATATATACTTATAATAGCTATAAATAAGTAGTTTATATAAGCTCAAATATATATATAAAGCTACTATATTAAGAGGGCTCCAAACAAGCTAGTATAGATATAGCTATACTACTTCAAACTACTAGCTACTAAGTAGAAGTAAATAATATAGCTATAATACTATTACTATTAATACTATTTATAAACAAACTCTTAAACTCCTACTAATACTAAAATAATAGGTAGTCTACTAGTCTAAGTATAGAGTAATAGCTTAAACTATTTAGTTATAGTAGTCTTTATATACTACTTCTAGAAGGCCGATTTCTAATAGCTAAGAAGTATAATCTTATACTCGGTTATACTATTTAAATATATATTCGTAGTACTACTACTATATAAGAAGTAACTAGTATATTTATACTTATCTAAGCTAAGGTTATAGAGCTTAAGCTATATATACTCGACAAGCTTTTAGTATAGAAAGCTACTAGTAGCTAGTATAAATAATAGTAAGGTTGGCGAGGCTAGAATACCTCTAAGAAGCCTTTTTATATATATAATAGAGTATATATACTCGCCTATAGCTACTACTCTTATCTAGATACTATAGTATTTCTTATCTATCTTTAACTTCTTTAGTCGAAGAACTAAGTAGCTATCTCCTAGTATAAGGTCTAAGTAAGTAATATAACTTATTATCTAGTTATAGCTATATACTAGTATACCTATATTATAAGTAAGTTCTCTAAGCCGAAATAGCCCTCTAAAAGCTAGAGTTATAGTAGTATTAATATTTAACTCGTCTATAGTTCTTATAGGTATAAAAAGTAGCTAATCTAGTACTTTCTTAATAATAGGCTACCTATTCTTACTAATAGACGAGTTCAACTATATAGTACTTTTTCTTAGGTAGTTAATATATAATAAAGTAAATATGTCTAGTAGTAACTATATATCTATATATATAGACTATAATATATCGATATAGCTATAAAGTATATTACTTTAGACCCTATACTTACTAAAAGTTTTATATTCTAAGAAAGCCTATAATACTAGTATTATAACTAGCTATAGAGTAATAGTAATACGAGTATAGAGTATCTTATATTATTTAATTAGTAAGGTATAGAAATAGTATATAGTTAGTATAAAGCTATTTGTCGAAATGGGACGACAATATACATGCCTGCGACGTATAGGAAGGGTCTCAATACGCGATAGAAGTAGAAGTGTTAGATAGGAACCAACCGTATTGATTGTGTTAGTTAGTTATAGGTTGCATCTCCTTCTAAGATGTAGAGCATTAGATAAGTCACGCGACCTATTGTTACGTAACCTATATTATATATTCTAATCCCTAGGGAGTATCTCTTAGATAGTCTAACTAGACTATACTTTCTAACACTTCTACTTAGGCTAGATAGTCCTTCTACCCTGCATTCTAGCACTTATCCCTTATACAAACCTGTCGGGCCCCGGGGGCCCGATAGAGGCTAAGCAAGCTAGAGTTGTCTTACAAACTCCTAGAATTAGGGACTATTCTTTAGCTTAGTTAACCTATCTGCAACTATCTCTTTTGTTAGAATATATACTACTACTATCCTCTATTACTACTAAAGTCTTCTAATATTATTATAAGCAATATTAATATACTTTGATCTTTTATAGGTATAGGCATCCTTAACAAGGGTCAAAGATGCTTAGTTGTCTCCTATAATCTAAATAGGTCTAAGTTTATTTACCGTATTAGAGTTTGCTTTAACAAGTAGTTAAAAAGAACATTCTCCTACTAGCTCTATATAGTCTATTTCCCTTAGAAGTGCTACTAGGAATTGAGATTGCTTGGCATATATATTTAGAGCTATATACTTAGCCTCTATAGTTAATATTGCTATAGACTTCTACTTCTTGCTTATCTAAGATACTAGTGCTCTGCAGAGGAAGAAGATAGATCCGAGGATTAAGACTCTATCTACCTTGTCTATTATATAGTTAGAGTCTAAGTATCTAATAAGTCCTCTACTATCTCTTCTAAATATAAGTTCTAGGTCTGGGGACGACCTAAGGTATCTTACTAGTTTCTTTAGAGCATTTATATATCCCCTTATTAGGTTAGCTATATATAAGCTTAGTCTGCCAAGAGCGAAAGTAATATCTAGTCTTGTTATAACTATCGGCTATATCTACGTACCTGTCTAGTTCTAGTACTTCTATTTAGTATATCTCTTATTAGATAGGATTGCCTTAGTAAGGCTTTTATAACTATCTATTAGTAAGAGAGTTAGATAGGCATTTTCCTTAGTTATATTTAGCCTTGCAAGGTTCTCTTAGATATAGTATTCTTAATTAAGCTTTAGAGTTCCTACAACTCTATCCCTTATTATCTTTATTCTAAGAATCTTTTCTAGCTCCTTTAGATTCTTAATCTTAAAGACCTTGCCAAGCTATTTCTTAAACTAGAGAATATTCTTTAGCTCTAGTACTATAATAGGTATATTATCTACGTAGGTTAGAACTATAATTCTTCTTTCTCTATAAATAAGTAGGTATAGGTCGATCTCTAATTAATCGAATTCTATCTATTCTAGCTTTGAGACGTAGAGTTTATTCTAGTCTCTTACTACTTGCTTAAGTCTATAGAGACTTCTTAGGATCTTTAGGACCTAGTTTGGTAGGACCTCTACTCCTAGAGGTAGAATTATATAGATATCTTCTTTTAGAGAGCTCTCTATAAATGTATTATTTATATCTACTTAGTGCATCTCTAAGTCCTTCTCGCAAACAACTACTATAAATACTCTTAAAGTATTATACTTTATAGTTAGTATAAAGGTGTCCTTAAAGTCTACTCCAAACTTCTAGAAGAACCCTCTAGTAACTAGTCTTACCTTAAATTTTTTAATAGCTCTACTAATTAATCTTTTTATATTAAAGACCTACCTAGATATTACAAGGTTTGTACTCTTTAGTAGTATAACTAGCTTCTAGGTATAGTTGCTATCTAAAGCTACTAGTTCTCTCTAGATTGCTTCTTTCTATATATAGCTCTATTTGGGATCCTATATTGCCTCTTTATAGGACTTTGGAATAGGGACCTCTTGCTTTAAAGTAATATTAGGTCCGAGTACTATAAATACAACCTCCTTAATCTCTACTAAGGTTTCCTAGATACAATTCTCTTCTTCTTTAATTAGGCTAAGGAATGCCTTATAATGCTTTGGGTTAGGTATATCCTCTTCCTTATCTCTCTACCTCTTTTAGAGGATCTATCTTGTAACTATACTATAGGCCTTAGGTTTAGGTCCTTCCCCTTTATTCGAGATAGATCTTCTTCTCTTCTAGGATTGCACCCTTACTTCTAGTAGATCTTATATAATATCTAGATGTTTTCTAATATATATATTTCTACTAGTCCCTTAACGAACTTCGGTCGGCTAATTGGTCGGCTACTCTATTCCAATTTTCTCCTTCTAAAGCTATATACTCCCGAAGTTTTCTTTTTCTAGATCTATCCTCTAGTACTCCTTCTTGTCCTTCGGTAGAGGTCCAAGCTATATAATTAGTAGTTGATGTTTAGTCGGGCCCCCGGGGCCCGACGGACTTTAGGACTCCTTCTACTTCTTTAGTCTCCTAACTAGTTTCCTAACTAGTGCAATACTAGATTAGTTAAGCCTAGGAATATTCAACTTCAAATCTCCTCCTTTCTTATACTTAAACTATTTAGTATTGCTATAGGCCTTAACAGCCCCTATATTAGGCTCCTAGAAGAGCTATATTTTAGTAGTATCTAGAATATAACCGACGAATACGGCATTCTTGCCTCTATTTATTAGTTTGTCTAATCGTATCCTAGCTAGCTAGAACTTTGGGTTTATATATATAACTACTCTGCAGCCCTAGACCCTAAAGTATAATACTAGAGGTCTCTATTCTAAGAACGCCTCCTCGGGTAAGACCTTAAATCTATTAATATCTAGCCTATTTGGAAAAGTATTCCTAATAACAATGCTTGCTTCTAGTACCTTAGGCTAGAACTTAATTAGTATATTAGATTCTTCTAGCATCGCCTTTACTCTTTCTTTAGAGGTCTAGATCGACCTTTTAATAACTCTATTCTAAATAGAGTTATATACCTTAGTAGTATAGAAAGAGATTCTATTCTCTCTCTCCTACTACTTTAGTATAGTAAGAAGCTCCCTTGCTCTATTATTCCTTACTACTTAGAGAGGATTTCCAGATTGAAGCTCTGCCTTCCTTTTCTATTAGCAGAGGGTAGGTAGTATATCTATTCTTAACTTTAGTAGGAAGGCCCACTTCTTTTTTAAGAAGTTATTAATAATTTCAAGCTACTACTTAAATTCCAATCTTAAGATAGATAGGAGTCTATAGATATTAATAGATATAAAAGCTAGCCTTTAGGGCTTCTGCTATATCTCTTTCCCTCTATACTACTTTATCTTTGCTATTATATAGACTCTGCATACTCTATACTCCTTTAGAATTAGTATTAGGCTCTTTAAATCTAAGACCTAGTAAAGGTCCTTTACTACCTTCTCCCTAAAATATATAAGCCTTCGATGCTAGAGCTTCTACTAATCCTAGGTACTCTCTAATATATAGAAAGTATATACTTTATTTATTAATTTCTATAAGAAGTATACTTGATTTCGGTCGAGCCTCCGGGGCCCGGCGGACTTAGCTAGACTCTTATTAATCTCCTTAATAAATAGGACTCTTTCTAATATTCTTATCTAGACAACTGCTTTTCTAGAGGCTGAAACAAGTATAAATTTTAGTAGTTAAATACCGAACTACTTACTAAACTAACTCTATAAAATAAGATTAACTCTAAGACTAGGTACAAATAGGACATCTTTTAGCACAATCTGTTTCCCCTTTCTTCCCCCTATTACTACTTTCCTAATATATATAGCTATTAAGTAGCTACTACCGACCTTAATTTACTTCCTAGTCTAAAGAGGTTTTAGTTCCCTAAAGAGTAATTCTTAGTTAGTTATATAGGTAGAAGTATAAGAGTTAAGTAGCTATTCCGATAGCCTATACTTGCCTTTTGCGTCTATAGTTAAGTAGGCTACCTTATCTACATCCTTATCCTCTAATAGGGTCTAAGATGCTTCTAAGGTAGTTAGTAACCCTATATTTTCTTATACTGCAAAGGCCTTCTTTAGGTACTTCTTGCTTGAGTTGGATTTCTTCTTAAGGGATTGTACTTTAAGTTTGAGTTTCTTTACTATTTTTTTAAGTTTATCTTTCTCTAGTAAAGATTTCCTTCTTTGTCTTAATAGAGAGTATCTTTTCTTAACTCGGTATCCTATCTTCGGTACTATAGTTTTAGTAGCCCTCTTTGCTCTCTCAAGTCTAGGGCAATTATTCTAGATATATAGTCCTCTATAGAGGAAATAGGCTAGTAGTCCCTATATGCCTTTCTTGGCGAACATAGCTGTCTCTCGGCCTGTTATCTATTTCTATTTTTCTCTTAGAATTCTAAGAATGTCCTAAGGCTTAAGATCCTGCCTTAGGTCTATACTATCTCTAATTGTTAAGTAGGACTTAGGCAGAGCCGCAAGGAGTTGCTATATTTTCCTATTCTTAGTTTTAATTTCTTTAAACTATAGGGAGATTGCAACTACTCTTCTTGCAATAGTACTTAGGCTCTGCTATGCTTTATTAATCGTCTAGCTATCTTGCATCTCGAACGTAGTATACTATTTTAGAAGGCTTCTTCCTATAGCTTGAAGCTTACTCTTATACCTCTTTTTAGCCTATTTCCAAAGCTCTCTTACTATTTTAATCTCCTATATCGCTTCCTAATTATCTACTAATATATAGATATATATCTTATAGAGAGCTACTATATTATGCTTCTTATAGGATGCTCTCTTAATAGAGCTATCTAGCGAGTCTAATAATATAGTTAATATATATCCTAAAGGAGTTAATACTAGAGTATCTAGTATAGTCTCTAATAGAACCTATTCTACTTGCTTAGATATAAGATATATTCTTATTATCCTAAACTAGGACTTATAGTTCTCTCTTGTTAGTATTAGTGCAGCTCTCTTGCCTCCAAATCTACTTCCTTGCTCTTAATCTATTTTACCTAAAATATTAAAAACTAAACTCTCTAAAAATTAATACTTTTTCAAACAATTTTAGTAGTAGTTTCTAGATAGCTACTTTCCTAGTCTAAGACTCTCTTCCTTCTCTCTTAGATAAGCTTAGTATAGTTTCCTACTTAACTATACTTGCAGATAGACTTAAAAAGTCTCTTTTTAGAGAGATATACCTTTCTAAGGTATTAGTAGTACTCTAGTATAGAGGTTAAGTCTTATCTATATAAGATAGTACTTTAGCCTCTAGCTTACCTTTTCCTCTTTATACTCTCTAAGCTCCGCTCCTTAAGTATGCCTTACTAGGTTCTTCTCTATCTTATCTACCTATAGGAACGTCCGGAACTCGCCGGGATCTTCTATATCTTCTTAGTAGTATAGATAGGTATACCTCGAGTCTCCCGATACTCCTTTTATTGCAGGTTCGTATCCTACTATTAGAAAAGGCTAACTATTACTATCTGATGCTTCCTCCGCAAACCCGGGCTTATAACCTATCGAAATAGGACGACAATATATACGCCTATAACGTATAGGAAGAGTCTTAATACGCGATAGAAGTAGAAGCGTCAGATAGGAACCAACTATATTAATTATATTAGTTAGTTATAGGTTGCATCTCCTTCTAAGATATAGAGTATTAGATAAGTCACGCGACCTATTGTTACGTGACCTATATCATATGTTCTGATCCCTAGGGGCTGTCTCTCAGATAGTCCAACTAGACTGTACTTTCTAATACTATTCTATAATAGTAGTATAATAGCCTATAAAGAAAGGTATACTCGATCGAGCTACTACTTATCTAGTTAGTTATAGTCGTCTTCTAATAAGTTAACTAACAAGCCTAATATAAGAGATATTAGTTACTTCCTATAGCTTCAAATATAATAATAGGTCTGCTAGTTAGTTAGCTTTAGACAAAAGCTATATAGCTTCGAGTATAAGCTTCTATACTAGAGTAATAAGTAGTAATTGTTATAGGAGACTATTTGTAAAGTAATTTAAATATTTTTATATAATACTAGAGTATATAGTTAAGCTATCTATATAAACAACTAGCTTCTAAATATACTATAGCTAACTCTAGTATTTAAAACCTTTTAATATAGCTTCTACTTCTATAGTATTAATATAATTATTATTTATATATAGAATACTAAAAGTATTAGCTATTATAATATAATTAAGGTTCTTATACTAATTGCTATTACTTCCTCGGTACTAGAAGCTACTAAGGCCGATATTACTAGTATCTATAAATAGGTATATTATTAGTAGGTTTGTAGTATCTATAACCTATATTCTATTAGCTATTTTTAATACTTAAAGCTACTATTATAGGTCGTCTTATACGTCTTTATAGAGTATAGTCTTTATAGAAGGATAGTACTAGAATAAAGCTATTATATAGAATAAGCTAATATTAAAAGCTTTACTAAAGTAGATTATATTAGCTACCTATAATAGGTACCTAGCTAATATATATATAGTTTTAAAAGTTATATTTCTTTTATAGAGGACCTCCTATAACTCCTATATTATATAAGCTACTTTGTTATCTACTAATCTAGTAATTATAAAGTTAGTATTAATCTCTATACCTAGGACTTTAACCTTCGTACCTTCTATATCCTTTTTATTATTATATAGTACTCTAAGTTATTTAGTAACTTTAAGCTATACTTATCTAACTACTATATATATATATATATATATAAAGTTATATAGTAATATAAATATAAAGTTATCTAGGTAATAATCTATAATAATACCTTTTAGTAGCTATTTCTATATTATCTAATATAGAGCCTCTATAAAAAGATTAAATAGGAATAGTACTATTCTAAAATCGAAAGATAAGTAGTTTTCTATATATTAATAGCCTAGCTACTTAAAGGCTAATAACTACCTTTACTATATTAATATTAGTACTATCTAGAATATACTCTTTATATTATATTTTATAATAATATAGTATTATCTAGCTACTTTAATATAGTCTAATATACGATCGAATAACATATAAGAAATACTACTATAAGCTTTTAGAATAGCGTTATTTACTAATAACTCTAGAGGATATAATAGGTTATAAATATACCTATAACTACTATTATACTTTAGAACTAAACCTTATAGTAATATAATATACTAATTACTAGATTCAACTATTATAATTCGGCCTAAGCTAAGGTCTAAGTCTATTTACTTTATAATCTCTATAGTATCAAGGTTTGTAGAAGTATAGTCTATATTATACTTCTTCTATTTATATACCTACTATCTATTAGGGTCGAAGCGATTCCTATCCCCTATTCTAATATCTATACTATACTAGATTATATAAACTAGTAAGTATACTAGAGCTCTACTATCTAGGTACTCTCTAAGTCCCTTATACTATTATTCGGCTTTTAATAGTATTAGCCCTAGTAGTAGATATATTTTAGCTATATAGATATTATATATAAATACTATATTTAGGTAAAAATTCCCTAATAAGTTATTATACTTAGATAGCTTTACTAATATCTAAACTATCTATACTATCTACTAAGAGGTATGCCTCGTCGTTTGTTACTAAGGTTTCTACTTATAATAATAGCAAATAGCTATTTTCTAGTTCTAGAGGTACAAAATAGCTATTTGGCTTATTTAGTAAATTTATAACTTCTAGAAAATCGAAATTACCCCTATATCTTAACGACGCCTCTACCGATATTGTCGCCCTTTTCGGAGGTAAATTGGCGCATATAGATTATATATATCTGCTTGCCAAAGGTCTAGTATCGTATCTGGATACTAAGGGAACTATAGCTTTTGGAACTTCTAAAATATTCAAATTAGCAAGCTTTACTAATTTAGCTAATTTATATTCTAGAAGTAGTTTTTATTACTTTTTAGACTTGCTTTTATCCTTGCACGCTAGCTCTTTGTAGCTACCTTTGTACGTTCTATATATATATCTATATATATATTTATTATCTATATATAGATACTTATTATTATTCTATATATAATAGACTTAGTAAACTACTCTATTATACTTTAACTTAGAATAAGACTTTTTTATACTACTACTACTAGTATTATTAGAGCCTAAGTACCTATATTTTTTATATATATATATATATCTATTATAAATAGCTTTATAAGTATAGCTAGATAATAGGAGTCTATCTTTATCTAACTTTAGTAATATCTAGGCCTTATTACTTAGATAGTAGTAGTCTCTTATATTATCTATCTATTATATTACTAACTTATAATATATAAGATTCTAGTTAAATATATTATTATAGTTAGTTATTTTTAATACTATTTATATTATTCTAAACTAAAGGTATATACTACTATTTACTTTAGGTTTAAAGTAGTAGAGTATTACTATTACTAATCTAAAGATCTCTATATACTAATACTATATTTTAAATAAATTAAGTACTTACTAGTTATTCTTTACTCTTAATCTTTCTCTAAATATATCTAGCTTCTTAGGTATATTATACTTATACTAGCTTTATAGAAGGAGCTTTAGTAGGTCTAATAGGTTAAAATAGAGAATATAAATATTATTAATTACCTAGTTCTTAATAGATAGATAGAGGAAGGCTCTAAGTACTATTACTACTATAGAGGAAATTTTATCTAAAAGCTTATTTAATAGTCTATCTATCTATAGTACTACTACTATTACTACTTATAGTAGAGCGCCTATTTAGATTAAAAGTATATCAAACTCTAAGATATTATAAACTATATACTAGCTATTCTACTTTTAATCTAGTATATTCTATACTAGTATTAGAGGGTAACTAGGTAGTAGCTAGGCCTTATACTAGTTAGTAGGCCTACTACGGCTATTATTATTAGTACTTCTACTTCTATTATTACTTTCTAGGTTAGTACCTCTACCTACTCTACTAGTACCTATACTAGAACTAGCGCTACTACTATTATTTACTATATTACCTATTATAGTTTAGAAGGATAATTAGAAATTGTTTCGGTTTATTATATAGTATAAAAAGTTATATAGGCTTTTAGTATTATTACCTAACTTATTAAACTTATTATTATCTAAAAAATAAGGTTATATATAGTCTACTTTTATAGCTATATTTCTAAGTTCTACTATACTAACTTAACTACTATATATATAGTTAACAAATATATAAAAATACTTTAGAATAGTTACTTATAGTATATATTAACTAAAAGAGTAAAAAAAGCGAGCCTTAGGCTATAGATATAGAAAGTAGTAAAGTTAGTATAGAATAGATAGTCTAAATAGCTAATAAAGCTATTCTTACTCTACTTATATATAGACTCTACTATATAACTTAGACTATAGTCTAAAGTACTTAAAGCTATCTTTCTAGGCTTATATTATATATAGTTATAGTATTAGAAGTAGTATAGAATATTAGTAGTTTTTTTTAGTTAGAATAGCTATAGGCAAGCTAGAAATATCTATATATAATATATTTAATATATAATAGAATTATATAATAGTATAAAATTATATATATATTCTAAATAGATAGAATAACTTAGATTTAGATATACTTTCTAAAAAACTAGAAATTTTATTATTTAAATATATAATAATAATATTAGAGTTTTAAAATATTAAAAGCTAGTATATATAATCTATTTGTTTTTAGTCTTTTATAAATAATTTTTTTTTAATCTATTTAAAATATAAAAATTTCTAGCCTACTATAGAAGCTATAGAAGCTAGAAGTTATATATACTATATAGATATTGTTTATATTATTATATAGAATAGTAAGTAGTAGGCCTATATAATAGTTAGTTATAGAAAATTAGTATTATTAAGAAAAGTAGTTATAGATAATAGTATAGCTATAAATAAAAAAAAGTAAAATATAAATATAATAATAGTTTATAATTTACTATATAGTAGTCTATAGTAGCAAAGCTTATAGTATAGATATATTATATACTATAGTAGACTATAGAAGATATAGAAAGTATATAGTAATTATTTAAAATATTTATTATAAAATAGTATTTTATTTTTAGCTATAGTTAATAATAAAATTAGATATTACTTAGTATATACTAGGTAGTAATAGAAATATTATTATCTACTATACTAGTATAGTATTCTTAGTATAGTATACCTATAAGTAGCTATTTTATATCTAGTTTAAAATATATATATATTATATTTCTAATTAATTTAGAACTATATAAAAGTTAGTTTTTTTTTCTAATAACTTCTACTTATAGGCTACTAATAACGAGGTAATTATTATAGTAGTATTCTAAGTAGCTAGATTAATATAGAATAGTAAAGAAATAAGCTTTAAAGTATTATAGAATTTATAGCTAATTAATATTACTATTACTATAGCTTTAAAAAAGTTAGAGAATATAGATATTAATATTCTAGAAATACTAGAGAAAATAGCTAAATTAAGTTAATTATAGTACTTTTTATATATATTATTTATATAAACTATAAAATATTTTATTACCTCTAATAGGCTAGGTAGTACTAAAGCCTATAGTTATTATTATTATTACTAGTACTAGTATATAGTATATATAATTTTTATACTTTTTATAAATTATTTATTTTACTAGTACTAGTATAATACTCGCTTATATAGTATATACTTTATCTAGCTATATTTTAGCTAAATCTTCTATTTCTAAATACTTTTTACTATTAGTATTAAAAGTAGAAGCTTAATTTTACTAAAAATAGTAGAAATACTTCTATATTAGAAAATTAGATTATATAAAATAGTAGAGTTACTCCTATACCTAAGTTTTAGATTAGATCTAGTATTAGATATTTGATTCTATAATTAGATTATATAACTTGGAATATATAGTTCTAGGTCTATATTAATCTATAGAGTTATATAACTAAATTATATAATTATATAACTATATAATTAGACCTATCTAGAAGCTTCTAGTATATTCTACTACTAGAATATTCTAGTAATCGATATCTAGGCTACTAGGCTTATAGCTATAGGCTTATATATACTTACTATAGTAGTTTCTAGTATATTCTATAATTATAGAGTCCTAGAAAGCTATAGAATACTATAGAATACCTATTAGTAAGTAATCTATCTAGGAGGTTCTAAGACCTTCTAGGGACTTCTATTCTATTTCTAATTAGTCCTAGAGGCCGTATAAGCTAGTATAGCTTAGTATATATATATACATACTATAGAACCTTCTAGTAAAGCTATAGGAGAGTATATAAGGACCTATAGAGTCTCCTCTAGATAGCTAACTTAAATACTAAGAATTCTTCGACTCTATACTACTACTACTACTACTACTACTACTACTAACTATCTACCTATAAGCTTCTATAGCTTTCTATAATATTCTATACCGAGATACGACCTATATCTACCCGAAATACCTCTGAGAAAGCTTCCGCCACTCTATTTTCAATAGGTTATAAGCCTAGCAAGCTAAATTACCCGATTTGGACTAGTTAAACCTAAATCCAATCTTAAGCCCTCTTCGGATTTAATCGATACCTCGACGACTATTTGTCCCTATAGGACGATCGGACCGGTATTAGAATCTCCTAAGCGCTCTCTATCGATCTGCTATTACGAAATATTTTTCTAGAGAGTCTGTGGCCGTCAAAAGTCCCTTTCGCGCCGTGCAATCGAGAGGTTGAAAAACACGGTTTATTAGTAGTATAAAAGCCTAGACGCACCTACTAGGAAAGCGATATACTTATCGGTATTAGTAGTAAAGTCCGAACTCAAAGCGAATAGCTAGAAAGTAGGATTTTATCCGAGTTTCTCTCTCTAGAAAGAGCTATAATCTACGATTTTAAAACTATAAGATATAGCTCTAGAGTTCTAGAATATCTCTAAGCGATAAAACTTTCACTTTTATATACCTAAAGGGCTAAGAAAACTACGAGATTTAGGCTCTTAGAATGCGATCCTACCTAACTAAAAAGAGATATATTAGTATACTCGAAAATAATATAAATAATACTACTATTATATCTAAAGCTCTTATAGCTATTAGGTTAGGAGTAGAGGACAGGCCGTTGCTTTAATTATCTAATAAAGCAATAGCTAAAAAGGTATAGACTATACTAGAAGAGTTATATTTACTAAAAGGATTTAACTCTAAGTTCTTACTTTATAAAGAACTATTCGAGACTATGCTCGAAAGTGCAGGCTCTATAGAGTCCTATACTAATACTATTCGGCGCCTATATAATTAATTAAAGGTAAAGGGAGTAGAGCTACCTAAGTAAGTTATTATAGCTTAGACTCTAAATAACCTAACTAAAAAGTATAACTCTTTTATTACTTCTATAATATAGAATCTAAAAAGTAACAAAGACGCCTTCTCTATAGAAACTCTATTCTTGAATATACTTAATAAATCTAGAAGATATAATATAAAAGAAATAGTATTATATTTAGACTCTAGAAAACTAAGAAATAAGAACTCTAGAGGTCCTAAATAACTAAATAAAAAGGGCCCTAGAGACTCTACTAAGTACTACTCGCATTGCAAGAAAGAGGGGTATCTAGTAGAGAAGTACTACGAGAAATACCCGGAGTTACAACCTAGTTAGTAGAAAGATCCTAAAGGCTCTAATAAAAAGTCTAATTCTTCGAAGAATACTACTAGTACTAGCTCTAAAGAAGATGCGCTAGTTACTACTAGTATTAACGAGTCTAACGAGGAAGTCGAAGTACTATACTTGTCTATAATCGAAGAGATAGAGCCTATTCTAGAAGGTTCTAGAACCAAAGATTCGCAAAATAGCTAAACTATAATTCTAGAAAGTATAATTCTAGAAAGTTCTAGAACTAATAAGAAAAGCAAGACTATAGCTTTCTTAGATTCTAGAAACAATTCTAGAGCCGAAAATAACTCTAGAGAACCCTAGATCTTAGACTCGGGTACTAGCTAATATATTATTAGTAATAAGTCCTACTTTACGACTTTTACTAATAAGAATACTACGATAAAGTAGGGTAATGCGGGCTCTATAATAAGTAGGTAGAGGTATAGGCGACGTTAGTATTAAATTTAGTAATACTAATAAAGTTGCAATTCTAACAAATTGCCTATATAGTCCCGAGTTCTTACTTAATCTTATTAGTTTGTTGCAACTAGATAACTATAAGACTAAGGCCCTACTAAAAGACGGTATAATCGAGCTATATAGCTCTAAAAACGACTTATTAACTAAGTCCTATAAGGACAAGTCGCTCTATAAGCTAAATATAGCTATCCCGTCTAATAATAAGAACTCTAGAAACGAAGAAATTACTCTAACTATAGAGTCTAAAAGCGACGCCGAGATTTAGTATAATAGGCTAGGATATATTAGCAATTCTATACTTAAATCTATAGGTTTTAAAGTCGAGAAACCTATAAGTTCTAAATGCGAGTAATATATTAATAGTAAATATACTCGAAAGCCTAGTTGCTTAATAATAGAGAAAGCTAATAGCTATCTAGACAAAGTAAGCTACGATATTTGTAGCCCTATCGAGCTTTCTACTAAGCAAGGCTATTATTACTTTATTAGTCTAATAGATAGTTATTCTTAGTTTCTAGAAGCCGATCTAATAAAGCGAAAATTAGAAGCTTACTCTAAAATTAAAGACTTCAAGTTACGAGCTAAAAATTCTTCGTCTAATACCCCTATATAAACAACTATGCCTTAAAGTATTTAAAAGTAATAATACTACTAAGCTAACTAGTAATAAGTTAGAGAATCTATTAAAAGAAAGTAGTATAAAATACAAACTTAGTAGTCCTTATAATCCTAAACAAAATAGTCTTATAGAACAACCTAATAGAATACTACTAAATAAGGTATGCGCTCTACTAATAGGGGCAGGCCTCCCTAAATACTTTTAGAGAGAAGCGCTAGAAGCCGCAGTCTATCTATATAATAGAATACTATATTCGTCGCTTAATAATAAGTCGCCCTATAAGATTCGCTATAATAAGCCTTCTAACTTAGATAATATTCGAGTTTTTAGATCTATAGCCTATTACTCTAGATCTAAGCCTAAGAAACTAGATTCTAGAGTATATAAAGCAATCCTTATAGGCTATAGCAATATAAAAAACTATAAGCTTTATAACTTAGAAAGAAAGTAAGTAGTTTGGGCTAGGGATATTACTATACTAGAAGGATAGTTCTATAGCTTTCCGAAGGCAGAACTTATTACTCCGAGTAATATAGTACCTCTAGAAAGTATAGAAAAGCTAGTAACTCCTAACAAGCCTATAGAAACTTTGGATAATAATTCGCCTATTCTAGAAGATTCTAGAAACTCGTCGCAGAGCTCTAGGACTTTAGGACGTAATAGTACACCTATAGATCAACCTAGAACTAGCGTAGAAAACCTATATAACGAAGAACCCGACGAGTTATTAGACGATTTCGAAGTTTCTAGAAAGTTACAAAAGCTCGATTTAGAAGAAGCTACTTCTAGAAGTTCTAGAACTCTAGAAGACGACGGTTTAGATAACAAACTAGCGCTATATACTTATTGCCTTACTAGTAATAGTATAGACAATCCTATAACCTACAAAGAGGCGCTAAGAATAGATAAAGAAGGCTAGACTAAATTAATATCTAGCAAGATTAGCAACCTTAATAAGCTTAATACTTAGACTTTAGTCGACCTACCTAAAGGTAGAAAAGCTATTAAAGGAAGGTAGGTCTATAAGACTAAAAGAATACCCTATAGCAAGCCTATTAAGTAGAAAAGTAGGTAGGTTACTAAGGGATTTAAGTAGGTACTAGGTCTCGATTATAATAATACTTTTAGTAATACCTACTACTCTAAAACTTAGCGTTCCTTATTCTATTATATAGCCTCTAAGAACTACAAAATCGAGCAAATAGATATAAAACTTGCTTTTTCTAATAGTTCTATAGATAAGGAGATATATATTAAACAACCTAAAGGATTTAATATTAAAAGGTAAGAATATAAAGTCTATTACTTTAATATAGCTTTATACGGCTTAAAACAAGCTAGTAGGTAGTAGTACTTGTAACTAAAATCTATACTAGCTAAGTTTAGCTTTATTCTTTTTAATAAAAGATAGCGCCGCTTTTAGAAACTCGCAAATAGGAGTCTATATAATATATTATATCGACAATATACTTATATTTAGTCCAACTCTAGAACTAGTATCTAAATTTAAGTCTAATATTAAGAAATATCTAGAAATAGAAGACTTAGATACTATAAAAATCTATTTAGAAATCGAAGTTTCTAGAAATTACTCTAATAGTTCGAACTATAATCTTATTATAGAAAAGTTATTTATTAAAGATTCTAAAGTAATATAATAAGAAAGAACTAAACCCTATTTCTATACTTATAGAAGAAGGCCTATATTTAGAAAAAGCTAAGAATCTAGCTAGCTATAATAATATTAAAATATTTTAAAAAAAAGTTAGTACTTTTATCTATTTAGTAACTAAAATATAGCTAGATATAGCCTATACTATAGGTTCTATTACGCGATTTATATCTAATCTAGACTAATTATACTTTAAAGCTCTTAATAGAATTTAGAAATATCTAAATAACTCTAAGTCTATAAATAAAGCGCTTATATATAAGGCGCAATTCGAGTATTATTAGATTAGGTAGAAAAAGTATCTATACTAGTACTTTTACTTCTATCTCTTCTAGTACTAGTACTAGTACTTTATTTTTTATAATATATATTTTCTATATATAAAGTAGCTATTTTAAGTCTATACTATATTTTCTACTTAGCTAATTCTTTTTTTTTATATTTATAGTATTTATTAATTTTATTAAACTATATTTATAGAATATACTACTAGAGCTTAGCTTAGGCTTTCTTAGCTACTATTTAGTATAGTAGTTATAGTAGTACTTAGCTTTTATTATTAGTAAAGTTTTTATTATCTACTATATTATTATTTTTATTTAGTTTGTTTCTATTTTTAGTATTATTATTAGTATAGTATTAAAAGTAGCTAAGTATATAATAAAAAAATTTATCTAGAAGCTTCTATCTCTATCTATACTTCTACTACTATAACTACTATAGCTAGCTATTACTATAGTATAATATAGATATTAGATATATAACTAAAATACTTTACTATATTATAAAATAGAATATAAAAGCTAAAAAGCTAATATATATAGTACTAGTAGCTATAGTAGTAGTATTATTATAGGTAAGACTAGCTTAGACTATAGAACTACTATATATTTACTTTTCTATATAGACTTTTTTTTATTTAGCTAAAATATTTATTTCTTTTTTTTATATAATATAGTAAGTAAAAGTATAAAGTAATAATACTACTAAGCTAACTAGTAATAAATTAGAAAATCTATTAGAAGAAAATAATATAAAATATAAACTTAGTAGTTATTCTAATTTAGAATAAAATAGTTTTATAAAATAATCTAATATAATATTACTAAATAAAAAGTATACTCGATTAATAGAAGTAGGCCTTTTTATATACTTCTAGAAGAAGATACTAGAAGCTATAGTCTATCTATATAATAGAATACTATATTTGTTACTAAGTAAGAAAATACTATATAAAATTTATTATAATAAGCTTTATAACTTAAATTATATTCGAGTTTTTAGATCTATAGCCTACTATCTAGGTCTAAACCTAATAAACTAGATTCTAGAATTTATAAAGCTATTCTAATAGGCTATAGTAATATAAAAAACTCTAAGCTTTATAGCTATTAAAAATATAAGCTCAACTTTAGACTATTAGGTTAGATCTAGTATTAGGTAGTCGATTATATAATTAGGTTATATAATCCGAGATATATAATTGCAGGTCTATATCGACCTATATAGTTATATAACTAGATTATATAATTATATAACTAGACCCGCCTAGAAGCTTCTAGCATCTTCTAGAGCATTCTAGTAATTGATACCTAGGCTACTAGGCTTATAGCTATAGGCTTATATAAGCTTACTATAGTAGTTTCTAGTATATTCTACGATTCTAGAGTCCTAGAAAGCTATAGAATACTATAGAACGCCTATTAGTAAGCGATCTTTCTAGGAGGTTCTAAGACCTTCTAGAGACTTCTATTCTATTCCTAATTAGTCCTAGAGGCCGCGTAAGCTAGCGTGGCTTAGCATACGCATACGCGTACTATAGAACCTTCTAGTAAAGCTATAGGAGGGTATATAAGGACCTATAGAGTCCGCCTCTAGATAGCTAACTCTAATACTAAGAATTCTTCGACTCTCTACTACTACTACTACTACCTATCTACCTACAAGCTTCTATAGCTTTCTACGACATTCTACGCCGAGATACGACCTAGATCTACCCGAAATACCTCCGAGAAAGCTTCCGCCACTCTATTTTCAATACTTATAATAATAATAAAGATACTAAAAGTATATAAATTAAAATTCCTAGAAAGAGATTAATACTAATAAAACAATTACTAGATTAGTAGATAATAAAATAGAATATATAACTAAAAAGTTATAAAATATTATTTAGAAAATAAACTATATTTTTAAATTAGCTTATATATTAGTTAGCTACTTATTATATACTACTAATATTATATATTTTAGTAGAGCTTTAAATATATTATTATTTAGAATATTCTAATACTATTCTAGTATAAAAAGATAGCTATTTTTTAAAGTAATATATAACTTAAATTAGTAGCTTTTAGCTATTTAAATATTATATAGTATATATATTATTAATATAGAGAAGCTACTAGTACTATATCTATTTATAGATACTAGTAGTAATAGGCTTAGTATATTTTAGTATAGGAAAAATAATAGTAATTAGAAGCTTAATCTAAATTATACTTAATAGCTAATATTTTATAATACTATAGTTAGATATATAATATATTAATATAGCTAAAGTATAAGCTATATTAGAAGCTTTTAAGCTATAGAGTTAGAAGTAGTATAGTTAGAAGCTTATTATCTATATAGATAGTACTACTACCTATTCTAGTATTATATATTATTATTTAGATAGCTTTATAATTAGTCTTCTAAAAAAGCTACTATTAATTATATTTAAGTAAAAGCTTATTTAAGAACTAGTTTAGCTATTTTCTATAGCTAATAAACTAGCTAACTTATTATATTTAAAATTTAAAAGTATTACTAATATATTATATATTAGACTCGGCCTAAAAAACTACTTACTAGTATATATACTTAAAAATAACTAGTCTAACTCTATATTACTACTATTATCTAATATCTATAATAAGCTACTATATTACTAGCTTAATATAGTATATTTTCTATTATATAATATTAGTTTTCTACTAAAAAATAGTTTTATACTTTACTAATTAGATAGTATAAGATACTATATATTTAGTTAGATAAAGCTCTATAGCTAGTTACCTAGCTAATATTATATATATACTTATTAAAAAATTTTTTTTAAAATAAATAGTAGTATAGAGTAATATTCTAAATAGCTATATTAATATTTTTAGGTCTATATATATTAATATATAACTACTAGTTAATATATTTAGCTTGCTTTATATATTAAAGCTATAATAAAATACTATTAACTTTAATTTCTTAGCTACTTATAGTAAGTAACTAATTATAAAAAACCTACTAGAGAAACTATTATATCTATTATTTAAAAACTATAATTAATTAAATATTAATATAGTACTATACTTTATTTTTAGTAGCTTTTCTAGCTTAGTAGATTAATCTATAATATAAGTAATTCTATAGCTTTACTATATTAGCTTATAGAATATAGTATATATAGTAATCTACTAGTTAATAATAACTACTTAGTTTTAAAATTAAAGAAGTCTAAAACTAATAAAAACTATAAAAGTATATAAGTAAAAGTTATAGTAATAGAAAAGCTAATCTATCTAGTATATTATATAAAACTATTATTAGTAGTAATACTAGTATTATCTATATCTCTATTATTTATACTATCTTCTAGTAGCTTTCTAAAGTAGTAGATTATAAACTATATATAGTTTTAACTAGCTATACTTAGTTTAAATATTTAAAAGTATACTAGTTATTTACTTTATAGTAGTAGAGCTACTAATATAAAAAGAAATAGTATTATAAAATATAAAATAATAGTATTAGATAGATAGAAGTCTAAGTTATAGAAATAGTATATTAAAGTATTATATATTAAATAGTTTAAGCTTACTTTTATAGCTTAAATAGTAAACTACTTTATATAGAAAAAAAAGCTATAATAGAAGTTTATATATAGAATATATTAATAAAAAAAAGTATATTATTAGTAGTATTTACTAATTATTACTATTATTTAATAGTAGTTTAGAGTATATAGCTATATATACTATTACTATACTAGTTATTTATTTAGAGCTTTTTTTAGTAAAGCTATATATATATTTTATACTAGTATAGGCTAATTTAGCTACTACTACTAGTATATATATAATAGTAGCCTATTTTAGAATAAGTCTATATAATTCTAATTTTTTTAATTTAAGTTTACTATAAAGCTATAAGTATAAATAGATATTTAAAGTAATAGGCTATTTTCTACTTCTAACCTAATAGCTATAAAAGTTTTAGATATATTAGTAGTACTATTTATATTCTCTTTAAATATACTATTAGAAAGTATAGTCTAGTTAGACTATCTAAAAGATATCCTCTAGGAATTAGAATATATAATATAGGTTATATAATAATAGGTTATATAACTTATCTAATACTCTATATCTTAGAAGGAGATACAACCTATAACTAACTAATATAATTAATATAGTTAATTCCTATCTAATACTTCTACTTCTATTATATATTAAAACTCTTTCTATATATTATAAGTATATATATTATTATTCTATTTCGATAGATTATAAGCCTAGGTTTATAGAGGAAGTATTAGATAGTAATAGTTAGCCTTTTCTAATAGTAGAATACAAACCTATAATAAAAGAAGTATCGAGAGACTCGAGGTATACCTATCTATACTACTAAGAAGATATAAAAGATCCCGGCGAGTTTCGAACATTCCTATAAGTAGATAAGATAGAGAAGAACCTAGTAAAGTATACTTAAGAAGTAGAGCTTAAAAGGTATAAAAAAGAAAGAATAAGCTAGAAGCTAAAGTACTATTTTATATAAATAAAATTTAACCTCTATACTAGAGTACTACTAATACTTTAGAAAGGTATATTCCTCTAAAAAGAGACTTTTTAAGTCTATCTATAAGTATAGATAAGTAGGAAGTATAGGAAACTATACTAAGCTTATCTAAGAGAAAAGAAAGAGAGTCTTAGACTAGGAAAGTAGCTATCTAGAAACTACTACTTAAGTTATTTAAAAGAGTATTAATTTTTAGAAGTTTAGTTTTAATATTTTAGATAAAATAGATTAAAAGTAAGAAAATAGATTTAGTAGGAGAGTAGCTATACTAATACTAACAAGAGAGAACTATAAGTTCTAGTTTAGAATAATAAGAATATATTTTATATCTAAGTAAGTAGAATAGATTCTATTAGAGACTATACTAGATACTCTAGTATTAACTCCTTTAGAACATATATTAACTATATTATTAGACTCGCTAGATAGCTCTATTAAGAGAGCATTCTATAAGAAGTATAATATAGTAGCTCTCTATAAGATATATATCTATATATTAGTAGATAATTAGGAAGTAATATAGAAAATTAAAATAGTAAGCGAGCTCTAGGAATAGGCTAAAAAAAGGTATAAAAGTAAGCTTTAAGCTATAGGAAGAAGCCTTCTTAAATAGTATACTATATTTAAAATATAAAATAGCTAGATAATTAATAAAGTATAGTAGAGCCTAAGTACTATTATAAGAAAAGTAGTTATAATCTCCTTATAGTTTAAAAAAATTAAAACTAAGAATAAGAAAATATAGTAACTTCTTATAGCTCTACCTAAGTCCTACTTAATAATTAGAAATAGTATAGATCTAAAGTAGAATCTTAAGCTTTAGAATATTTTTAGAATTCTAAAAGAAAAATAGAAATAGATAATAGGCTAAGAGATAGCTATATTTACTAAGAAAGATATCTAGGGACTACTAGCCTATTTCCTCTATAGAGAACTATATATCTAGAATAATTACTCTAAACTTAAAAAAGTAAAGAAAGCTACTAAAACTATAGTAGTAAAGATAGAATACTAAGTTAAGAAAAGATACTCTCTATTAAAACAAAGAAGAGAATTTTTACTAGAAAAAGATAAACTTAAAGAAATAGTAAAGAAACTTAAACTTAAAGTATAATCCTTTAAAAAGAAATCTAACTTAAATAAGAAGTATCTAAAGAAAGCTTTTATAGTATAAGAAAATATAAAGTTACTAACTACTTTAGAAATATCTTAGACCCTATTAGAGGATAAAGATATAGATAAAGTAGCCTACTTAACTATAGATATAAAAGGCAAGTATAGGCTATTAGAATAGCTACTTAACTTTTATACTTCTATTTATATAACTAACTAAGAATTACTCTTTAGGGAACTAAAACCTTTTTAGACTAGAAAGTAGATTAAGGTCGGTAGTAGCTACTTAATAGCTATATATATTAGAAAAGTAGTAATAGGGGAAAGAAAAAGGAAATAGATTATACTAAAAGATATTCTATTTATACCTAGTTTTAGAGTTAATTTTATTTTATAAAGTTAGTTTAGTAAGTAGTTTAGTATTTAACTACTAAAATTTATACTTATTTTAGCCTCTAGAAAAGTAGTTATCTAGATAAGAATATTAGAAGGAGTCCTATTTATTAAGGAGATTAATAAGAGTCTAGCTAAGTCTGTCGGGCTCTAGAGGCTCGACCGAAATTAAGTATACTTCTTATAGAAATTAATAAATAAAATATATACTTTCTATATATTAGAGAGTACCTAGAATTAGTAGGAGCTCTAGTATCGAAAGCTTATATATTTTAGGGAAAAGGTAGTAAAGAACTTTTACTAGGTTTTAGATTTAAAGAGCCTAATACTAATTCTAAAGGAGTATAGGGTATATAGAGTCTATATAATAGTAAAGATAAAGTAGTATAGAGGGAAAGAGATATAGTAGAAGCCCTAAAGGCTAGCTCTTATATCTATTAATATCTATAGACCCCTACCTATCTTAAGATTAGAATTTAAGTAGTAGCTTAAAATTATTAATAACTTTTTAAAAAAGAAGTAGGCCTTTCTACTAAAGTTAAAAATAGATATACTACCTACCTTCTACTAATAGAAAAGGAAGGTAGAGCTTTAATCTAGAAATTCTCTCTAAGTAGTAAGAAGTAATAGAGTAAGGGAGCTTCTTACTATACTAAAGTAGTAGAAAAGAGAAAATAGAATTTCTTTCTATACTACTAAGGTATATAACTCTATTTAGAATAGAGTTATTAAAAGGTCGATCTAGACCTCTAAAGAAAGAGTAAGAGTAATACTAGAAGAATCTAATATACTAATTAAGTTCTAGCCTAAAGTACTAGAAGTAAGTATTATTATTAGAAATACTTTTCTAAATAGGCTAGATATTAATAGATTTAAAGTCTTACCTAAAAAGGCATTTTTAGAATAGAGACCTCTAGTATTATACTTTAGGGTCTAGAGCTATAGAGTAGTTATATATATAAACTTAAAGTTCTAGCTAGCTAGAATATAATTAGACAAACTAATAAATAGAAGTAAGAATACTATATTTGTTAGTTATATTCTAGATACTACTAAAATATAGCTCTTCTAGAAGCCTAATATAGAGGCTATTAAGGCCTATAGTAATACTAAATAGTTTAAGTATAAGAAAGGAGGAGATTTAGAGTTAAATATTCCTAAGCTTAACTAATCTAGTATTATACTAGTTAGGAAACTAGTTAGGAGACTAAAGAAGTAGAAGGAGTCCTAAAGTCCGTCGGGCTCTAGAGGCCCGACTAAATATTAACTACTAATTATATAGCTTAGACCTCTACCGAAGGATAAGAAGGAGTACTAGAAAATAGATCTAGAAGAAGAAAACTCTAGAAGTATATAGCTTTAGAAGGAAAAAATTAAAATAGAGTAGCTAACTAATTAGCTAACCGAAGTTTATTAAAGAACTAGTAGAAATATATATATTAGAAAATATCTAGATATTATATAAGATCTACTAGAAGTAAGGGTATAATTCTAGAAGGGAAGAAGATCTATTTTAGATTAAAGAGGAAGGACCTAAACCTAAGGCTTATAGTATAGTTATAAAATAGGTCCTCTAAAAGAGGTAGAGAAATAAGAAAGAGGATATACCTAACCTAAAGTATTATAAAGTATTTCTTAGCCTAATTAAAAAAGAAGGAAATTATATTTAAGAAATCTTAGTAGAGATTAAGAAGGTTATATTTATAGTACTCGGACCTAATATTACTTTAAAGTAAAAGGTCCCTATTCTAAAGTCCTATAAAGAGGTAATATAGAATTCTAAATAGAGCTATATATAGAAAGAAGCAATCTAGAGAAAACTAGTAGCTTTAGATAGTAACTATACCTAGAAGCTAGTTATACTACTAAAGGGTACAAACCTTATAATATCTAGGTAGGTCTTTAATATAAAAAGATTAATTAGTAGAGCTATTAAAAAGTTTAAAGTAAGACTAGTTACTAGAAAGTTCTTCTAGAAGTTTAGAATAGACTTTAAAAATACTTTTATACTAACTATAAAGTATAATACTTTAAAAGTATTTATAGTAGTTATTTATAAAAAGGACTTAGAGATATACTAAGTAGATATAAATAATATATTTATAGAGAGCTTTCTAAAAAAAAATATTTATATAATTCTACCTCTAGAAGTAGAAGTCCTACTAAACTAGGTTCTAAAGATTCTAAGGAGTCTCTATAGACTTAAGTAAGTAGTAAGAGACTAGAATAAACTCTATATTTTAAAGCTAGAATAGATAGAATTCGATTAATTAGAGATCGACCTATACCTACTTATCTATAGGGAAAGAAGAATTATAGTCCTAACCTATATAGATAATATACCTATTATAGTACTAGAGCTAAAGGATGTTTTCTAGTTTAAGAAATAGCTTAGTAAGGTCTTTAAGATTAAGAATCTAAAGAAGCTAGAAAAGATTCTTAGAATAAAAATAATAAAAAATAGAGTTATAGGAACTCTAAAGCTTAATTAAAAATACTATATCTAAAAGAACCTTATAAGGCTAAATATAACTAAGGAAAATATCTATCTAACTCTCTTACTAATAGATAGTTATAAAAGCTTTACTAAAGCAATCCTATCTAATAAGAGATATACTAAATAGAAGTACTAAAGCTAGATAGGTATATAGATATAGCCGATAGTTATAATAAGACTAGATATTACTTTTGCTCTTAGTAGACTAAGCTTATATATAGCTAACCTAATAAGAGAATATATAAATACTCTAAAGAAACTAGTAAAATACTTTAGATTGTTCCTAGACCTAGAACTTATATTTAGAAAAGATAGTAGAAGCCTTATTAGATATTTAGACTCTAACTATATAATAGATAAAGTAGATAGAGTTTTAATTCTCGGATCTATCTTCTTCTTCTATAGAGTACTAGTATTTTAGATAAGTAAAAAGTAGAAGTCTATAATAATATTAACTATAGAAGCTAAGTATATAGCTCTAAATATATATACTAAGCAATCTTAATTCCTAGTAGCACTTCTAAAAAGAAATAGACTATATAGAGCTAGTAGAAGAATATTCTTTTTAACTACTTATTAAAGCAAACTCTAATATAGTAAATAAACTTAGACCTATTTAGATTATAGAAGACAACTAAGTATTTTTAACCTTTATTAAGAATATCTATACCTATAAAAGATTAAAATATATTAATATTACTTATAATAATATTAGGAAACTTTAGTAGTAATAGAGGATAGTAGTAGTATATATTCTAATAAAAGAGATAGTTGCAGATAGGTTAACTAAGCTAAAGAATAGTCTCTAATTCTATAAGTTTATAAAATAACTCTAGCTTACTTAGCTTCTATTAGGCCTCTAGAGCCTAATAGGTTTATATAAAAGATAAGTACTAGAATATAGGATAGAAGAACTATCTAGCCTAAGTAGGAGTATTAGAAAGTATAGTCTAGTTAGACTATCTAAGAGATACCCTCTAGAGATTAGAATATATAATATAGGTTATATAATAATAGGTTATATAACTTATCTAATACTCTATATTTTAGGAGGAGATGCAACCTATAACTAACTAATATAATTAATATAGTTAGTTCCTATCTAATGCTTCTACTTCTATTATATATTAAGACTCTTTCTATATATTATAGGTATATATATTATTATTCTATTTCGATATATACTAATATATCTTTTTTTAGTTAGATAGAAATATAATCTAAGAGCCTAAATCTTATAGTTTTTTTAATTTTTTAGATATATAAAAGTAATAGAAAATATTATAGATACTTAAAGAGCTCTAGAGCTCTAAACTTAGAGTTTAGATTATAGCTTTTTCTAGAGCTCTTTCTAGAGAAAGAAACTTAGATAGAATTCTACTTTCTAGCTATTTACTTTAAGTTTAGATTTAACTTATAATACTAATAAGTATATTACTTTTCTAGTAGATATATCTAGACTTTATACTACTAATAAAATATCTTTTTTTACTTTTTATTTATATAGTATAAAAAGGAGTTTTAGTAGCTATAGGCTTTCTAGAAAATTCTTCTATAGTTATAGACTAATAGAGTATACTTATATATTCTAAATCTAGTCTAACTATTCTATTTTCTTTACTAGTATATTACTTAGTTAGAACTTCTAGTCTATATATAGACTATATTATAATAGTAATAGCAAGGTCTAATATATTTATATTTTGCCTAGAAATACTACTTATACTACTTATATATTACTTTTCTCTATTCTATAAGTAGGAACTATTAAAATTAATTAATATAATTAATTAATCTATAGAATATAAGTTCTAGTATTAGTACTAACTTTTGTCGAGTAATATACTAAGTATTATACCTAAGAAGAAGATAGAAACAAATAGTTATTAAGATATTAATTTAATCTAAAAAAGTATTAAAGTTAGATTAAGATTCGACTAGGTAAGCTTATAACTATTTAGAAATAGAGTAGGAGAAGCTTTCTTAGAAGTAATATATTTACTAGTAGAATTATTTTAGTATAGAATATTATAGAAAGCTCTAGAAGCTTATAGATAGATAGTAGTAGTAATAGTACTATAGTAGTTAAAGTAGAAGTAGTAGAAAAAGAATATAGTAGCTTTTATCTAGAATATATAGCTAAGAGAATTAAATTTTTTACTTATAAAATAGCTAGCTATATATAAGTCTATATATTCGAAGTTATAATTATAGTATATAGAAATACTTTGTAAAGAAAGTTCTATAATAAATATTATACTAGACTATATATAATTACTAGATACTACTTAAGTACTACCTAGTAATATTCTAGTACTATAATTATATAGAATATAGCTATATTAGATTACTAGCTTAGAGGTATATAGTTATAAAGCTATATACTCTTACTATATATATCTATTAGACTAGCTTTGCGCAAGCCTTATTAGTAAGTAGATTATCGTAGTATTTGTTACTATTCATAGATTTTTATAAGCTATCTTCTTCCTATCCTAGTCTACGACATGCCGAACTATACTTTATTTGCGAACCCGGTATAATTGAAGCTAGCAAAAGTAGCGCCAATGTCGCTGCTACTACTGTTTAGAGTTAGGTAGAGAACGTACGTCTAGTACTCGAACAGGAAGGAGGAGCTGTTGGTTAGGAAGAGCGATGAGTTGGCTCTGCTAATCGCATCTTGAAGCTGCATATAGACGTCCTGAGTGACCCACTCCTTGGCAGACGAGATGTCCGAGCCGTCAGCACTGACTGTCACATTGTCGAGCTGGGACTGTGCTTCACTGATAGCCTTGGTCAGGTAAGTACGAGACTGACCATCGCTTGTAATTCCCACTGGGCCACCCGTGTTGGTGCTATTTGTTACTGGGACAAGCCAGAGACTAACATTGAGACCAGCGGAGGTGTCATTCGTAAACTTGAAGTACTTTTGAGCATCAGTGAACTCGCCAGGCCGGTTTGAGATGAACAGGTTGTCGCGTGAAAAGCGCAGTGCATCTTCGTACACCACGCTACCAACATCGTAGCTCGTGTGGTCGGCACCATCTACGAACAAGCCGATGACTTCCTGTGCGCCCTTCATCGCCCAGCCATCGGGGCCATACCAGAAGAGTGCAACGGTGCCAGACGTTATGTTTGCATCAAAGTTTGCTTCCGGTATGAGGGGTCCAGAGCCGTTGAAGAGGTCGTTGTCGAAGATTGTGCCTTCGTTAGGCGTTTTGTTGGTGGTGTCAATGTTCCCACGATATACAGAGTATGTGCCATTATGATTCCTGGTCACAGTGTCGACAGTGACGCCTTCGAGATGATCGGCATCGATAAGGTCGGTAAAGCCATCTCCGTTTGTATCCCAGAAGCGCACCTCCAAGCCAGCGACGATGCTAGTGGCGACTAACAGAGCGGCAGTACTGTAATTTTCTGCTTCGGTCTCGCCTTGATAACCACCATAATATGTCGCAGTCGTCGTGTTGTAGTACAGCCAAGGTACCTGATTAACCAAGTAGCCAGATGAGCACGAGCTCATGTTCCGGAAGATGCTCTCGGTTGCTGGGATTGGCCATAGGTCTGGGAGAAGGTCAGTGATTGATCTTGTGTCTGGAAAAGGTCGCTTACTGATGAAGAAGTTACCAAAGGCGACGATAGCTTCTGTGCCCTCCAGAGCACTTCCTTGGCTGAAGTACTGGTCATACTGAGGAGCTGTGACATTGGAAGCATCGGTGCCCATGTCCAGAACGACGGTGTATAGTAGAGTACCATTGACTGTACTGGCAGGATACGGTATGCCACAGGTGGCCATGCTGGTAGCAGACAGCGCCCCGATGGGCAGGACGTAGTTCATCCTCATGCTGGCATGGAATCCGAAGAGCAGTAGATGGGAAAGGGTCTGACGAGAGACGGCAATGATCCAGGAGGGATGCTGGGTACTTCGTACTCAGTGAAGTGCGGATCGCGGAGTGCTGTCTCACAGATTCTTTCTTAGAGTGGCAGCAAAGACATCAAGAGTGATGTTGATACCATACTGAAATCCTGGCCATCGTGCTAGCAGAACGCGCAAGCAGTTCAATCGCTTCGAGCACGGGCATTGATACTCAACATATTGTCAGTCCCATCCCACGTCCGTTTGTTGAAGATCATCGGAAATGTCAGGTCTGGACGCTTGGGCACATTATCGGCACATCTTTGCTTGCACTCTTGTAGTATTCGTGCGAGGCAATCATCCGCGAGATCTCTTGTTAAGTACGAATCGATTCGCTGCGTCTTGAGGACTACGAATGTTTCGCCGAGTGCCGTGCGTGCAATCAGAGCTTCGCGTAGTCAGAATCCGAACAGGTCGGACTTAAGCTGTGGGTATATACCGAGACTTGTCAGGTCTTCCATATTGTTGTGGATCTTCGCTGCACTGGCATCCGATGTATCAGTACTGAATCCGCACGATCAGGATGGTCTTACGCATTCATGCCAGCATCGGTCAATATACTCCTGCTTGTCACCGAGCTTGAGCCATACGGCTGTATCCGGTCATCGTGAAGGCATTGCATTCATGCCATGCTGTTTTCTGATGTCAGCACTCCTTGACATTGTGGGCAGCAAAAGTCAGATGCTGGAGACGAGCTTGGTGTGAACTGCCGCTTCACTTGGCTGTCCGCGCGCGCGAGTCGCAAAACCAGCAGCAGACTAGTATAGTCCCAAATCTAAGTCGTGTTGACAGGTTGGCCGCCCAAGCAAATCATTGCAAGAGCGTGAGAAGCAGCAAGTCCAGAGGATGCTTTCCTCCGGTTCGCAAGTGAGCGGCCATTGGGCGGAGGTCTTCAGAGCCATAGCCATAGCCATAGTCGAGATTCCGGTCAGAGTTGGATGCTGCACGATGGGCGATGGAAGTCGACCAGGAGTGGACAACATGGGATCGTGCGTGTTGCGGCTGACGAGAGGGGGGCAAAGCTACAGTAAGAGAAGCAGTCACACAATGTTGAGACAGACACGTCTTGGCACGCACGGTACGGTATCTTCTGTGTCTCTACATCACCACGATGCAGCTGATGTGGCCTTGACTTCAACCCAGTTGGCGCAACAGTCGGGCACTGAGAGACGAGCCGGGCAGAAAGAGCATGCACAGGGGTTCGCAAGATCGGCTGACAATTCACGCTAAGCATCACCAAAACCCCACCCTCTTCAGCGTCTAGTATATCCTTCTAGAGCAATATTACGGAGTAGTTTGTATGGACAATGTTGTAGGAAATAACGCTGCGAGCATTTTTATATTACAACTTGTCTTGCTTACTCGAAGATTGGAGGCAGCAGGGAAGTGTAAAGTCGGAGATACGGTTGGGCTCCGCTAAATAGACCAAGCGACTTTTCTAGCGGGCTCGAACCACAACGGATTCTGACCGGAGGAGTTGCGTATAAATCGCAGCATGAAGCTGAGTATATCCTGTCATATAAACATTATCCTATTGTCGTTCGTTGTCGAGGTATAGAGACTAGAAAAGTGTGGATCCATACAGTAACGAGCGCGAATTGTCAGCCGATCTTGCGGACCCCTGTGCATGTGAAGATATGATACGAGACCACGTGTCGTGGCGGACAACAACTACCGGCACTGTCTTCGATTACATTGGCCACATGTCCGGCGTTCATGAGACCATGTCCTCTCGTAGAACAGATCCTGTCATGGCACAGAGAGAGCACGTTTGACTGTGGATGTCCATGATGAGAGACGCTTGACGTACGCGCAAGAGCTCAAAAAGCAGCATGCCGACCTGTTCAGTGGGGTGGACGACTTCAAAGCGGTTTTGCTTGCGCGGGGCTTGGGGATAGCCAACTTGGGCGAGCAGAGGGAAGGGATAGAGATGAGGCTGGACCTTCTGCCGGGAAATGGCCACGCTACAGAAGATGCAGATGCATCAGGCGCAGAGCCGTGATGAAGACTTCGCGAGACAAACTGCCTATGAACTCCAGCTTGGTGCTCTTCGCTTCTGGAATGCTACAGATGGCTCTACGGTCGGATAAGAAACAGCAGAGAACCGCACCCGATCGCAGCAAGGCATTGGGCTTCACTACATCTACCGCAAGTTCTCAAGAGCCCACGTGGGCAGATCCTGCGCTCTCAATACGGGTCCTTCTGCAGCAATATCGTCTGCACGACCCACAATTGGCTGACGCTCGGCACTCACCTCCTCCTTCCTGACAGGCGTCTGCTCAAGCACAACGCTTTCTGGCACCTCTTTCACTTTGGAAGGATGAGGAGGCTCTTCCTTGTAGACACCGTACTTATACCGAGATCCGGAGTGATCGTCCCTGAGGCTGCTCTGGCCCTTGCCATACACTTTCTCTCGGATCGTGAGTGGCTCCGCATCGGAAGCTCTTTTCTCTGGATACAGTCCGCGACGTCGAAGCTCTGGGATTAACAGCTCAACCACTTCTTCAAAGGTTCCTGGCGTAGTGACATAGCCCAGGTTAAATCCGTCCAGGTCTGCCTCTTCGATCCATCTTTCCAACTCGTTTGCCACTGTCGCTGGTGAACCGACACCCACAGGACCTAAACCTCCAATCGCTGCTCTCTCGGCAATGACTCGTGGCGTCCATTCGGGCACCTCCTTACTGGTCGTTGTGAATGCCGACATCATACTTGTCACCTTGTTCGCCTCCTTGGAGTCTGCTTCCGTAATGACCTGGTCCAGCGGAATCTTGGAGATATCAATGCCAGTCCATCCGGAGAAGAGCACTAAGCCGCCGATAGTGGACGCGTTCTTCTTGATCCGCTCATACTTCTCACGGGCCTCTTCATCAGTCCTTCCAACGATTGGCGTAAAGGTCCCAAACACCTTGACCGAACGCGGATCACGCCCTTCCTGTGCTGCCAGTTTGCGGATGTTGGCGATTTTCGGCGCGAGCACTTCTGGTGAATGTGCAGAGACGCACACTGCTTCTGCGTGTCGGGAAGCGAACTGCGAGCCCGCGGACGATGTCCCAGCTTGGAAGAGAAAAGGTGTCCTCTGCGGTGACGGGTCTGTGATATGTCTGCTCTCCAGATCAAAGTACTTTCCATGGTGCTTGATGGTACGGATCTTATTGGGATCGAAGTATGTATCATTCTTTGCATCTGCGACGATGGCATCATCACTCCATGATCCTTCCCAGAGCTTGTACAGCACTCGCATGTATTCATCTGCTTGAGCATAACGCTCGTCATGCTCGATTGGCGACTCAATACCAATGGCTTTGAACGCGGCTTTCTTCCAAGACGTTACGATGTTCCACGCAATGCGGCCCTCTGTCATGTGGTCCAGCGTTGAGAAACGCTTCGCCAGTAGGAACGGCGGCTCAAACGATGTGGAAGCTGTTATGCCAAAAGCCAGATTCTTGGTCACTGCCGCCATGGCACTAATCGGAATTGTCGGATCTGTCATTGGTCATTGTGCTGCTCGTCGAATGCAATCATCGAGACTGTCGTTGTAAGTGTCATACCCACCATACGTATCGGCGAGGAAGAGAGCATTGATATCGCCTTTCTCAAGAAGTTTTGCCAGGTTGATCCAGTATTCCAGGCGTCGCTTGGTTGTGCTTTTGTCGTCGGGATCTTTCCATTGACCTGGAGAAAGATGGCCAATGGTTGACATGTCGAAAGCATTCAGCAGGATGTGCTTCTTTGGCTTGTGCCCATTAACGCCATTGGTTGGCTTTACAGCAGATGATGGTCTGAGTTCTGTCTGGAAAGCCTGGCGCAGTCCCGCAAACGGTCTTGGCTGCCCGTTCAGCGCGCCATCATTGTGATGGCCACCATCCATGATCGGCCGAGTCACAATGGGTGTGCTGCTCCGAGACGAATGAAGCTCTGATTGGAATGCTTGCTTCTTGGGACGTGGTCCTTTCGTGGTGTGAACGCCATTCGAATTGGAGTCAAGTCGGACGCGAGTGATAGTCATTAACTGGAAAGACTGCTCTGCTTCTGCTACCACTGTTCTAGGACGAGTACCCAACTCCGATCGGCCGGCTTGTCGCTTCGTGCTGGCCATCCTGGTTTACGATCTATCGCAGCTTCGTCTCCTTCGCCGGTCTGCCACTATGGTCCGCTGATATATGTCGAGGCTAGTATGGCTCAAGAATGCTGACTACTGGCTTGCTCGCGTCGTTGAAGGTCAAGGTAACATCACAGATATCACGTCCAGCTCAAGCTATCAGTTGTAGCCCATACCCTGGTCGGCGTACCTGCCTAGAGTCTCCACCTGGCACACGCCGACTGGTTGATGAAGCTTTCAGAAGCACGCCATCCATGCAGGCATGAGTTGCTCTTGGCACTCCTTCAACCTGACATTAGACGAGCTTGCCACTGGCAGAAAGGACTGTTACCGATCGCGTGTCGACCACACCAATCTCTCGTGTTTGGCACATGGCGGATGAGCATGCCGAGCAATGTCCAGTTTCCAGGATGCCCTTCGGTGTCAGCGATGGCGAATATGGCTAGCATACCATGCATAGGATCGAACCATGCCCATTCGCGGCCTTGTCTCTTACCACTACATCTCCTTGTGCTCTCAACAGTTCTTCTCGAAATACGCCAGACTGTCGCCTTGTCAGCTCGACATTGTCCTTGCACCCAATGGCGATTATTAAAGATGATGTCAAGACAGACGTTGCAGACATTCACGCTGTTCAGTCGATCTCTTCGAGTCTACCCAACAACGTCGCTGAGGCTGGCAGTAGAGAAGCATTCCTAGCATGCTTTACACCAGAAGATGACAAGGCCATCATGAAGAAAGTGGATCGACGATTCCTGCTCCTCATAGGCATCTTATACATGACAAAGAACATCGACTACACCAACGCGGCGAATGTCAAAGTCTTGCAAGTCGGCCAACCACGAAACGTCCTGAACGAACTCAACATGACTGCGGATCAGTACAGTTGGGTGCAATCGATCTACTTCATTGCGTACATTTCATTCGAGGTACCATCAAACCTGACGCTGAAGAAGATGACTCCAAGAATCTGGCAGTCCAGAATCATCTTCACCTGGGGCGTTGTCTTGGCTTGCCATGCAGCGATACTAGGAACTCGTACTATGCTTTGCGCTTCCTCCTGGGCATGATGGAAGCAGGTCTCTTCCCAGGCCTGGCAGTGCAGCTCTGCTCTTGGTATCGTTCCGACGAAATGGGCAAGCCAATTATGTGGATGTTTGGATGGCAGAATTGTGCGGGTATCGTTGGTTCACTCCTTACGTACGGCATATCTTACATGAATGGTCTCTGCGGCTTATCTGCCTGGCGATGGGTGTATCTTCTAGAGGGCTTGGCCACTATCTTGCTAGCAGGCATCGTCTGGATCGTTCTTCCCGACTACCCAAAATCGCCAAGGTCAAGAACATGGCTATCACCCCGTGAACGAGAGTACTTGGAAGTCCGACTCTCCGAGAATGCACCTTTGACTGATGAGGCAGCCTTCAAGAAGGAAGAAGTTTTCGCGGCACTGAAGAACCCAACAACATACTCTTTCATGCTGAATCAGCTTTTGATCAACCTTGGTGGCTATGGCCTTAGCTGGTATCTACCAACCATCACCACCAACCTTGGCTTCGCAGGACTGCCACGAAATCAGCTACTAAACATTCCACCTGCTGCAGCATCTGTGCGTGCAATCATAGGCGCAGGACTTCTCCTCGATCGAGCCTACGTGACGCGACCAGTCTTCACGCAGCCGATCATGGCGGGCTGTGTCATCTGCTTTGTGCTGTTCTTCACGATCTCAAGCAAAGTCGGAATATACGTCGCTTGTGTACTCGGCACAATGTTCTACTCGGTGTACTTCATTCCATTCTGGGCTTGGCGATCGAGCACACTCAGAGGCATGACAGGTTCAGCCTTCGCGCTAGCATTCCAGAGTTGTGTTGGACAGGTCGGTGGTGTTGTAGGACCTCAGCTGTTTAGATCCAAATGGGCACACAATGGCTATAAAACGAGCTTCGATATCTGTGCTGCTGCGATCATCGCAGCGTGGGCATTCAATCTCTTGACTTGATGGTTGACCAGACATGTCGAGCGAGATGTGCATCGAGTCTGGCGACTGCGTATCATGGCAGAGAAGGAAGGTGCAGTGTATAATGGGGATGATGTTAAAGTATAGATGGACAGTCTCTCATAATTTCGTTGTCCTAATGCTCTTCCAACGCCCTCTTCGCAAAGTTCGTGCGTCCTCGCACACTCCAATGGACCGCGATCAGAAGAATCACCAAGCCATACACAGCAGCCATATAGTTCATGTTGGAAGCTGATGCTGGTAGGTACGGGGGCAACGAGAAGCTGCGATGATGATCAGTCTCAGAACATTGGTTCATCATGAAGAGAGGATACTTACACCACGACCGTGAACAGCGTCCAGCCAAGCAGGATCCAATTGCACAGCAGCCCAAGCGTCTTCAGCCAGAAGGGACCCGGTCGCAGCGTGCTTCGTCCTCGAGAGAGTAGGCATGCGACAGGAATGCAGTATGAGATGTATGGTAAGGTGATCGTGCCAATGATGATACTGATCACAATAGTCAGCACTATCATCCGGAAGTCAACAAAACGTCACAGCAATACCTTGCAAAGCCAGACGAAGAAGCAAGATACAGACATCCCAGCAGCGCAATCATCAAACTACCGAAGATATGCGCATTCAGTGGAACATCCAATTTTGGATGCACCTTTGCCAGAAACGAGCTAAGTGGCAGCCCACCATCTCTCGCGAACGTCCAAGCCAGTCTCGATTGCCAGGTGTGGCGTGCTATGAGCCCGCCAAAGGTACACACCACAAGCATTGTTTGAAGTACAACAGCACCAGCTTTACTGCCCAGAGCCTGGTAGAAGAGCTCGAGAATGGGCCAGTATGTCGATGTGTTGGCGACTGCATCGAAGTCGTTGAGGCTGAAAAGCATGCCAATGATGAATGGGAGTAGGGTCACGAAACTGGTGACTACTGTGCTGAGGATGGCAATTGGGATGTTGCGTTCTGGTCGTGGAATCTCTTCTGCCATATGCACGATTGCGTCGAGGCAGCTAAAGCCCCTGTCGGTAGCATCGCTGTCAGTCTGATGCTCGAAAGCATTGGTTAATTGGGCAACACATACCAGTTTACGTTCAGCAAGCCGATCAGGAAAGCGATGCTATCCGACTTACATCCAGTATTGTTGACAAAGGTCGCAAACACAAATCGAGCGTCTTGATGAGTCGATGCTGTCGCTGTCACCGAGATGAATGCCGCGAGGAATGACAGCAAAGATACTATCAAAAAGGTTGAAGTAATCGTCGGCAACAGCTTGCCATAGCAGTTGCTACGCTATCGTCAGTGAGTGCAAGGACCAGTCTCGAGCATGCAAACTCACAACAAGAAAGCCACTGCATTGACAACCTGATAAGCCACAAACGTATGCCAACTTCGGATCTCGAAGCTGGGATGCATAAGCTGCCAACATCCCACAATCGCAGCTCCAGCAGACACAGCCCAGCTAGCACTGCCGAAGATCGAGCCACTCCACGCGAACCAGCCTGTCATAAAGGAAAGTGGTCGAGCGTATCTCTTCGGAGCAAGTTCTCTGGTCCAGTAGAACTGTCCTGCAGCATTGGGCATGGCACTTGCGAGTTCTGACAGCGAGACAGCAATGGCGAGAGATATGACGAATATGATGATTGCGCCATATACGAGTAGAACTGGACCTCCAGAGTTGATGCTGGTGATGAGCCCTGATGCGACTCCAAGCCAGGTGTTATCGAGAGTGAAGCCAATGCCTAGGACAGACCAGACCGAGAACTTGCGAGTCACTGCGAGGCATTCAGTGGGTGATGGGGGAGTCTGCGAAGTGATGCCTACTGGCCTGGCTGTAACCCATAGCTAGGAGCCATTTGGCATCGCCATCTTCTTCGTAGATTGTTTGAATGACCTCAACTTCGACTTGCTTCTCCAATTGATTGAGCATGACTTGGGCAGGACAGGCAACGCTTTAAATGAGCGCGGCGAGAGCAGAGCAAAAGAATGCGATTAAAGGTATGAGTGGAATGATATGCCGCGCGTCGATGAGGATTCAGCTTATCGTGCCCTCACAGGCCTAGCACTGGATATAGTGTGGTTGCAACCTCTCAGGCATGGTTCGGAGCAGCTCTCCAGAGCACTGATCAAGAATAGAAGCATCGCATGAATTGCGGCTTTTTTGATTCCCACTCTCTGCCTTGTCGGCCAGTATTGTCCGCAGCAAGGGTGGGGCTGCAGCAGAAAGGCGTCGAAAGTAAAGATTGTAGCATTATCGCCAGGTAGAAACAGGTGGGCTTGACCTGATCGAGCGATCTCGTACAACACGATAGTGAAGCCCAACGCCACCAGTACCACTGTGCGACACGACAACTTTATGGCGCCTCGCCAGGACTTTGTGAGTGTGCGCGTAGTCTTGTGACATAGCCGCCTGGACTTGATGTCTTGCGGAGTCGTTCAAGTCGTTCGGCTGTCAGCTGAGCATTGTATTTGGTGTATGCACAAAGATATGCTTCGTCGACTCGTATCTGCCAAGAACATTAATCACACCGCTGAACGCATTCACAATATCCACAACCAACGTAATGAAACTCTGCCAGTCTCTTCTCTCCCATCATCATCTTCTTCTTCTTCCCCTACCACGCATTGCGGTCCCAATTCGGATCCTGCACAAAGCCGCCCAGCACTCGACTTCCCGTCTGCAGCAGCGGATGTCCCACGACAATCTTCAGGAATCTCTCCAGTCCTCTCCTTCTCTCCTCGATGACAGCATCGTCGAAGCGGTTGATGTAGACCTTCCCTGGCAAAGGTGGAATGCTCACCCTCGCACTCTCCCTCTCTAGCAAATCGCGAAAGACCTCAAAGTCCGAGTACCGCCTTCTTACTTCTGATCTGCGCAGTTTGAAGGCGGGAATGTTGGTCGACAAGCGAATCAGGTAGGTTGTGTAGCGCGAGTTGGGCGAAGAGGTCGGCTGCACTGTGAGCGGGTCGGTGACTTCGATTTCGAGGAAGTTCTCGGGGACGCCGTAGATTTCCTCAAAAGACTGTGTATGCGACTCTCGGCCTGTCGATGCGAAGCCAGAGGGGAGACTCCATCCGCCGCGCTGCTCGAGAGCTGTCTTTGGTGCTGGGCTCTGGCCGTTGTTGTTCTGTGTTGTGTTGTTCTGGGAAGGCGAGTCTTCTGCCCGAGGCTCGATGCGCTGCATGGTGGGTGTTGTAATGTGTACGTGTGTGCGCGATCTCGAAGAGTTTACTTTAGTATTGGTGTTTGATATGGTAGGACGTAGAGGAGTGAACTGAACTCTGTTTGACATGTCATCGAAGTGGGGCGGAAAGTCGCGTGCTCCTCTACACAAACGGACATCAAAGCGGCATCCTGAACTACGACTCGGCCAATAACAATTGCACCGATTTCTCGTACATCTCGTTCCCAGATGTCCTTCCCCGCCTCGTTCGCAGGACTCTCCACGAGATCCGGACTGACACATGCCGTACTAAGCCGAATAAGGGCATGAACCGCTCTTTTGACCTCCTCGGCACCATTGCTACACGCTGAAAATGACCTCACGAACGGATATACCACAGATCTGGCCAAGTCACAGACGACATCTAGGTCTTATGCACAGACGTGAGCGCTTTAGCAAAACTAGAGGAATGCCCGTGATGTAAGAGTAAGTGATCGCGTGTCTTTCTCAGACCTCACATTACCCTACACATTCAGAAGTCGCGAAGATGAGGTCGACAGCAATCCTCGCATCTCTCATCGCTACCAGCGCAGCATGGTACACGAATCCGATCACGAAATTAATGAGGGAGAGCGCGCCAGCAGTCGACATTCTGGAACCGAGCAAAGATCCCTGGTATACAGCTCCGCCTAACTTCGAGCACGCAGCTCCAGGAACAATCCTCAAGGTCCGCTTAGCTGCAGGAAACATCACAACAGTACAGGGAAACTCAAGTGCAGCATACAACATCCTCTACAGAACAACCGACTCGAGATACTTACCAACATGGGCCGTTACCACACTTTTCGTCCCAAACACAACAATTCTCTTCGGCAACGATCGACTCCTCTCCTACCAAATTCCGTATGATTCTGCAGATGTCAACGCAAGTCCATCCTACGCACTCTACGGCGCTGGGCTGCCCGACATTGGTGCAGCTTTGGGGAAAGGCTGGTACGTTAACGTGCCCGACTACGAAGGACCTCTAGCCTCTTTCACAGCAGGTGTCATGTCCGGCCACGCAACACTCGACTCAGTCCGCGCAGTACTCAACTCAGGCTTCGGTCTACGGAACGGAACCAAATACGCAATGTGGGGCTACAGTGGAGGAGCGTTGGCAAGCGAATGGGCCGCTGAACTACAAGTCCAATACGCACAAGATCTGAACTTCGCAGGAGCAGCACTAGGTGGTTTGACACCAAACGTCACCTCGGTCCTCGAAATCAGTACTGGAACTGTTTATGCAGGATTGATCCCAGCTGGGATTCTCGGACTCGCCAGCCAATATCCAGATCTCGAGCAATACCTTGTCGACAACATCAAGACGACTGGAGAGTACAACGCCACAATGTTCTTCAACGCTCGCAACCAAACTCTGATTGAGGCAATCGGCGCATTCAACGGAGACAATATAACCGACTACTTCGAAGGAGGTCTTTCAACACTCTTCTCGCCCGTCTCCCAGCGTGTCATCAACCGCGACGGCATAATGGGGTATCACGGTGTGCCTCAGATGCCAATCTTCGCATACAAGGCGATTGGCGATGATGTGAGCCCGATCAATGATACGGATAAGTTGGTTTCCAGATATTGTGGAGTTGGAGCGACTATCAGGTATGACAGGAACACCGTCGGGAACCACGGTGCTGAGGCGACGAATGGCAACGCGAGAGCTGTGGCTTTCTTGGATAGTGTGCTGGGAGGGACATATAATGCGACTGGGTGCCAGATTCAGAATGTCACTGTGGGGATATAAACCATGACTGACGGGTATAATGATACTAATGTATATATGATGATGCCAAAAAAGAAACAAGACTTTCCCAGTCCCATCCATTCTGAATGAAGCAAGTGAGGCGGTCTCCGAAGCCTCACACTTCCCCTCGAAGCTTCAATTCCATCTTTTGGTGAAGTTGTACCTGCATATGAGCCGAGTAAGCTAGTAAATATGGTGTCTAGTACTGCAAAACTGCACTCTTGCCCTTCCGCTCTCAATTTCCCATATCTTGGAAGGAAAGATGACCGCCCGCTACACCAACCAAGAATGGCAGCGGATCATAGTTGACGTCGAGAAGAACCTCAAGATTGACGAGACGAAGACGTATCCGGTCCCCAGTAGTGGTATAGCCAGCACAGTAGACCACACGCTCCTCAAACTCGACAGCCAAAGCCACCAATTCGACGACCTCTGCTCCGAAGCCAGAAGAGACCAGTTCGCTTCAGTTTGCGTGCGTCCAGAATGGGTCAAGCAATGCGTGGACAACCTCAAAGACAGCGGCGTTCGCGTGGCGAGCGTGGTTGGCTTCCATGAGGGCACATATACTCTGTCGGAGAAGTTGAAGGATACGAAGACTTCTCTAGAAGGAGGCGCCGCGGAACTGGACTTGGTCATCAACTGGCCGCAGGTGCAGCAGCAACAGTATGAGACAGTGTATGCTGAGCTGGCGGCAGTGCGCACAGCAGCACCACACCCGACTCTCATCAAGCTCATTCTCGAGACGAGCCAGTTGAGTGATCAGCAAATCATTGCGGGCGCTGTGTTGGCTTCTGCGGCGAATCTGGATATGATTAAGACCGCTACGGGCTTTCATGGTCACGGTGCGACCCGTGAGTAGCAGCCATGCTTGCAGAGCTGATCTGTGGAGTAATGCTAACACGCACAGTACCTCACGTCCGACTCATCAAGGCAGTTTGCGAGTATCTTGCTAAGAACCCACTGCAAGCTGATAGCAATCAGATGCTTGTCAAGGCATCAGGTGGTATCAGAACATACGACGACGCTGTCAAGATGCTGGAAGCTGGAGCGAGCAGGCTGGGCACGAGTGGAGGTGTGTGGATTGCGACAGAGGCGAAAGAGAAGGCGGCAGGCACGACCTCTGCAGAGAGGCCTAGACAGACGAGGTTATACACTGATTATTGAGTGGCATACTGTCCTACAGTCATCCAGCCATGACTTTTACATCAATGCCCTACCGCCATCGACCGGCAGCTCGATTCCTGTTATGAAGCTTGCCTCGTCACTCGCAAGGAAAGCTGCTGCATTGCCGACATCTTCAGGTGTTGCGACTCTGCCCATCGGAATGCCCTTCATAACAACCGCTCTGCCTTCCTCAGTGTCGGTGCCGCCAAGTACAGAAGCCATCATGCCGGTATCAGCTGCGACGGGGCAGATTGCATTCACACGAATGCCGTCTTCGGCGAACTCTGCTGCGAGGCCTAGCATGAATCTATCAGTCACAAGAGCTGGTTGATGCAGAAGAAGTTTTATCGCTCACCTTTAGTCACTGCACTAACTGCACCTTTACTGCCTGCATACCAGACTAGATTCGGTCGAGGACGAGGAGCAGAGATGGAGCTGATGTTGACAAACACGCCTTTGCGCTGCTGCTGGAAGTATGGTGCTATGATTGCAGAGCTATGATACAGCGGCGTAACATTTATCTCCATGATGCGATCGTATTCAGACTTGGGAACCGTCGGTGAAGGCTAGAGAATCTCAGCTAACAATAATAGGCATGAAGAAACAACGAATACGACTTACAGCAGCGACATGCACCACCCCAGCATTATTCACCTAAGCTGACTGTGAGCTAGCCACCTTCGAGACTTGAAGCATATCAAGTTGAACCTCACCACTACATCCAAGCCTCCCCATCTTCCAAGCACAGTCTGCAGTGCTTCTCTCCAGTGTGTCTCTTCAGTCACGCTTCCAGTGAACAGATGGATCTGGTCCTGCGGCAAACTACTCGCAACTTGGGTGCCTAGCTCGGCATTGATGTCGAAAATCATCACTCTTGCACCTTCGTGCACGAACTTCCGGACTATGCCTTGACCTAGGCCCATAGATCCACCTGTCACGATGGCGATCTTGTTTTCTAGCCGGCCTGGGTGAGCGGATGACATGTCGCTGAACGATGGTGAGAATGATGCGTAAGCGAGAGTCATATGTGCTCTGAAAGCAACAGAGATTGTCAATTGAACCCCATGTTCGCTGGCGGCTTTTACCAAGGCTACATGCAGCAACTCCTCACCACGGCTCTACAAGGTCTTCGGACCTGCTCTTCAGCTTTACCCAGGTACCACCTTGAGGTACAATGCGAAACAAGCTCTCGCGTTCAACGTTCTGCAGCTCTCCCCGCACCTCAACTTGATCCTCAGAGCTATTGTGTACCATTGAGTTTACATTACACACTATATAACGAACGTCTCCTATGGATATTTCGATCAATCTCCGAATTCACATATACTTGACAGCCTCTTCTCCTCCATCGTCATTTCCTTCGGACTCTCACAAATCTCAAAACGCGCCTCAGGATCTGGATTACTCCTATACATCTCCAACTTTTGCAGTCCATCAAGACTGATGCTTCCACAACGACTGACGTCCTGAGAATCAATCTCACTGTTATGACTATCCTTCTTCTTTCTACTGCATGACTTCTTCTCGTAGCTTGCGGCCTTGACTTGAGCAGAGTTCAAAGCTTCGAGATCAATGGAGCCGCTGCAGTAGTGCTTAGTGGTACTAGATGGTCGTGCTGAGTCGTATGGGATGTCATCTCTACCTTCGTCGTTGTCTTCCTCCGAAGAGTCAGAGATGGAGTAGCCGGATACTGACGAGGTGGAAGAGAGTGACTGGGATATGAAGTGTCAGCAGCGTCACTCTGCGGTGCGTGGCACACGTACACTCGTGTCGACATCTGGCGCTTGCGTTGGCATCGCAGTTTCGACAGACCGCGTCGGCAGGTCACTGGTAACCTCATTGGATGGACCACTCCTGCGTCCGAACGGCCATCTGCGTGCTCGCGGTGCTTCCTCCTCTTCAGCCTCTACAGGCTCATCATCTGGTCCAATAGGCTCTACGACAGGAGGCTGTCTACGATCGAATGTAGCAGACCGCATTTGGAAAGTGGAGAGGCCAGCGTGCAATCTAGCACTCTTCTTCAGTTTTTCCTTCCTCGGCAGATCACGCCAATCGTCATGGCCTGGATCGAACATAGGCGGAGTCTTTGATGTAGGTGGTGGATCGAAGCTCTTCCTTTTCTCTTCCTTGCTTAGCTTTCCGTCGACATCTTCTATATACTCGCGCTGTTTGGCTTTGCCTTTATCTTTGCCTTTAACTGGCTTCGGTTCTAGTAAACGAGTATACCATTTGTCCGATACCGTTTGGGAACTGAGAACTGGCTGCGATTGCGTCTTTGATAGCATATCATTGTCGTAGTTTGGCAGGTCGACCAGAGAATGATCTGGCATAACTTCCTCGCTCTTCACTTGGACAAGTTCAGCTGGAGTGCCCTCGGATGATCTGGGCGAGTAATTGTTCGCAAATCGCACATCTGGCGGTCCATGTCGCAATGGTCTCTCTTCAAACGAAGAAGTGTCAGGTATAACACCGGGTCGATAAATGAAACCGCTGTTCTCTGGAGTCGTAGCGGCAGTCCCCTGATCGCTTCTTCTGCTGCCAGCAGTTTCTGACGATCCAAACTTCGATCGAGAACCCGTACTCGTAGAGTGGCCTCCGTCTATGAAGTGAGTATCAGGCCTTGTCTCATCATGACTACCACGCACGTTGCTCCTCTTTCGGTTCGGCGGCGTGCTTGGACCAGGTATACACTCTGCTCCCGCAGATCTGCAGTTATGGATTGGGATCGGCTCTGTAGGCTTTGTCACGTATCTTGGTGCAGCATGCGGTACTGCGTCCACAGTTTTGCTACGCGTAAACTTCGGCCTGATGGAGAAGAGATTGGACAGGCTCCTGAATGTTTTGCGCTTCTTGTCGGATTCGTCTCTGTTCTGGCCCTGCATTGCGCGTGCCCTACGGATCTGAATGTCAGCCCCATGTTCATCGAACACGTTTCAGAGATTACCAACTCCGCATTATCAGCTTCGTCCATAATCCGGTATAACTGTACTCGAGCACTCGTGCGAATTGCGGTCGTTGAAGTGGACGTGAGGCTGTCGTGCGCTCATGTCAAGCTGTGTCGAACGCTGAGAGGGCGACGAAGGGAGCTCGAGCATGGTGCAGTCAAGAAGGCAATGCTGCGGATGTACCACCTCTGTGCCATTGACTTTCAAGGGACCTGCCAATGATGATGCCCATATCTTCTAAAAGAATGGTATCTAGACCGGATAGTCAGCAATAGCCATGGTACAGTCCCGTGATGCGCAATTTCTGTCGTGCATTGTATTGACAGTTGGATGACATCTGATTCGACCAGTCATTGAATGGTATGCTTGGCGTGAAGCTCCACCTTATGTGCTCCACCACCACGAGAACGACGTGCTATACCTGGTAACATGGCTTCAAGCCAGTCTGCTCTTGAAGTCCAGCAGGGTAGAAGGCATGGATCTCAGGCTACTTGTCACCATACTCCACCCGGCCTGCTTTCGAGTTTAGATATTGATTTCTGCTCGCGAGGGCGATCAGCATATTCACGATAGTGCCCACGTTCTGGTTGGGTACCACCTCACCTCTCCTCAGCCCAAGTCAAAGCCCACCAAGCTCCAAACATTGGAGGTAGGACATACAGTGCTTGCCCACCACACCTTCGGATCGTATTCCGAAGTCCTGCAAGGACTCCATGGTTCCAGAAGGAGAAGGTCGGAGAGTGTCGATTGGGCGCAAGTCTGTAGGAGACCTGCCCTTTTTGCTTGGGTAGCTCTACTTCTATATCAGTCCTGCAATGCAGCTGCACTGTGACGTACAAAGTATATGATACTTTTGTGGCCCCAGCAGAGCACAGGCATATGACCTGGGCCTTTCAGCTCTGGATTGTATTCGATTCCACTGGCAGATGTAGAACCAGACATGGTGCGTGATGTTAGTCTCTATGATAAACTATGGCACGAACAGACGTTGCAACAGTGCGATGGCCATCTTGTGCAACAAGGTCTGCTATTTATGATCGTCTTCTGAGTAACTTTGCCTTTCCTCAAAGACGTGCCGGTATGTTTGTTTGCTCTTGATTGGCTCGTGTCCCGGAAGGATCTTCCTTCCCTTCCTCCCGGGCCGGAGCATTTCGAGTAATGCCTTCACTTCATGCGGGCGAAGCAATTCCTCCGCTTCTTTACTCGCCTACCGACGTTGCTCGCGATGGTAAAGAACACCAAGTTGCGGAAAGGCCGGCAACGGCCATCTTTCTGTACAGTGGTCGTGAATGCTTAAGGAGGCCTGTTCATTCCCGTATTCTCATCACAGTCTCGAGTGTGTCATGCTTTCGGCGTCCATGTGCACTCGCATTCTCAAGACGCTGGAGGGTCTATTTCTTCTTGCACAAGCTTGTACTCGGGTAAAGCTTTCCTCACCCCTCCAACACGATTGAGACAGAAGTCGGGCATTTCGTGCATGATGTCCATCCATCTGAAGCCTGGACTAGAGTCTCGACGATTCCACATCGTCATCAGAAACGTCTTGGTCCACACCTCTACCTTTGGCGATATACCATCGATATGTATCGGTACACGATTCAAGACGTGTCCACGGTCGCTCGGCGGCACATCGAACGCTGCTAGAGTGAAGGCAAGTGATAAGAGACATGGCGGCGAGCCTGCTATGGCGGTAGCAAGGTCCAGGTCCGACATCACGCCCATTGCTATTACTTGAGCTGAGCTATCCTCTAGGCCAAAAGGATGGATGAGGCGGTGGATAAAGAGCTTCATGGCTTGCTTGGAGACTCTTATCTGCGCTTGGAGATGTGTAGCTTCGATCGAAGTAAGCTCCTGCAGCAAGAGGGGTGGCAAGCTCGGTTGCCATGCATCAATCCTGCGCTGGATATCGACCAGTGCAGTGTCGTCTGCTTCACATCCTTGAAGCTCGGGCTGCTGAGATTGGGTAGTTCTTGCACAGGAGATCGTACACAGTTCGTACCAGAAGCGAAAGAGCTCTGGGCATATGCCAACGAAGAGCTCATTGTTCAGCGGGTCCAACAGGACCTCCGGAACGTTCATAATTGGCATTTGTCGCTTTATCACACTGTCGGTAATGTCCAGTGCGATCATCGAAGGTATCAACGGATGCCGGGCCATGCTATCGGAAACGCTGCCAAGTTGATTGAGGTGAGTGAGTATGAATCGACGGATAGGCGCGTTGTTGAAGCCGCCGAGTACACAATGCCCATGTATGAGAATGGTGGTACCTAACCAGGCCCAGGGCACGAATTCCTCCAAGGTCTGCGGCAGCTTGTAAGCCCCAAATTTCGCGACAGCCTGAGATCCTCGTCGCAGAGTTGTGTTATAGTCGTATCCTGGCAACTCGTCACCAGTTACAGTATGCATGAAAGAGCCGAAGAGCGCCAAGTAGCCATCGTGAAGTTCGTCGTAGCGCATGAGCAGGCATTGTACAGCCTGTTGATGCATTTTATGCCCTATTCGAGGAGCTACCATCTGCAGATCAGAGCCAAAAGTCAGCGATTGTCACTGATGGTGTATTGTACAGCTTGCAAGTCGAGTGTCCCTCGCGATAAAATACCAAACGTCGTATCCTCTCTAGAGGCCACTTCGATTCCTGTGTTGGGTCTGTTCGGACGTGCAACGACTTGCCCGCCGCTCATAGACAGAGATGCTTTTGTAATGCGACAGTGCGATTGTCCGACGTGTGATTCCTAACCACCAGTGTCCGTATGCCTGCCTCATGCATGCTGTGTCAAATGCACTTCGATGCGTTTGGGACATCATAGCATGGTGCTCTGCTCGTGAATAGAGAGGGCACGGCGACCACCAAGCATCTTTCTACCATAATGTGCGATGTGCGCTGTGCGATGTGCGAGGTTTTCGGGTCCGATAGATGTTTTACTTACAAGATCTCTAAATTGACTAGAATCCAATATACTGTATAGCAAGAAGTCATCAGCGGGACCTAATTGCTTCTCTGTAGAGCCCAGTGGCCTGAGCTGGATAGGCAGTCTAGGCGGTGGTGTGTTTTCGGACGGCTTCATGCGACTGGCCTTTAAAGGTCGACTCTTGCGTGGCCGCCCAGCTGCGCGTAGAGGCCGCTCGGTCGTGCATGGCTTCTTAAGCCGACTGCATCGGTAGCAGTCTGCATCAGATGTCGGATAGGAGCACTTCTCCTTAAGTGCATAGCACGTGTCACAGGCTCTCCGATCTCCTGCCGCGTGTGGCTGCTTCTTGTGGTTCGGGTTCGCTGACACCTGCCCTGTTGTTGATGATGACTCCGGAGTATTTTTTGACGAAGATCCTCTCCCTCCATCACCATCGTTCATGGCGTGTAAATGATGATATTGCTTTGTGCATACCGATGATGAGGACAAGGTTGGTGTTGCTACCGCGTTTCCGTCGGTTCGCTTTTGTCGCCGTGAGAGTTTCGCAAGGATGGCGCATTGGATCACGTGCGTAGGTAGCCTATCTCGGCCCTAATATAGCCCTTTCTAATTCATGATCCGATCGCTAACACAGCAATATAGGATAGATCATGACGAGCAGTCCATCAGTTTCACTTCCTGTTCGTTCAGTCCACTTGGAGTGCTTGCTATAGTGCGAACGCATTTTCTTAGGCATTGAATACACGTGAATGATGATCGATGTAGTGTGACCTGGTATCATAGAACGTCGGCTGCCATTCTGTTACCACTTTTTCCTTGTTTCAAGGTGGGCACGGTTACTTAGTCGCGACAGTAGTGCAATAATGCCACGTGCCACTGTATGCGCAACTCAGTTCTAACTCATGTCCACTCACTGTGTCCATCGCAGCTTCGCAATGGAAAGACTGCGTGGGCGCCCTCGATCAAACAAGAGTTGATCGACTGTGGTGCGTTGTAGGGTGTTGTTCTGAGTGGTGGTTATGTTGATTATTTTCAAGTATAAGTTGTCAGCCGTAAGTAGATGGCCGCCTGCGGCTCCTTCCACAGCGTGACGGTAGCGAAGGTAGCTTTGTGCACTTGATATTGAGCGCCACTCTCTTCTGTCTCTGACGAGAGATTGCATTCGGGACACCCGATACTTGCATCGTCGAATTTAGATCCGAAGGTTCTGCTACTGTGCGGTGCTGCGAAGGCATCAGAATCATGACCTGCCACAGTAATGACGGTTCCGCCATGGCAGTAGACGTCTCAAGGACGATTCCCTTCCTTTTGGGCATGATTGATCATTGCACGGCTTGTGACAGCCGTGGTCATTTGCGACTTGTTGCCAGCTGGCGGGTTGCCGCGATGAGCACAATGTGCAGCAATCAGCCACCGAGAGGGCTCTGTTCGTCCTCTTCCTCGACTCCGGGAATGATGGGTCGTATGAGCGCCGGCGACATGTCCTCCAGGCTCTGGTGGTCTGTCGAGCACATGACGCCTCGTGCCCTGCTTGACTTGCAGCCACTACGTGACTAGCTTGAGGGGGTTCCTCGTGTAGATTGGCTTGTCTGCGATGTGCGATGCTGAAGAGAATGGGGCTGAAAGTTAGCGCCAGCCAAGCGAGCCAGAGTCGTTCTTGCCTCAGGTTGAAGTAGTGCCAAGGATTCGCTCTTGCCCACAATCGGCGGAACAGAATTCTTCGCCGACGCTTGACCTTTGCGAACGCTTGCGACTTCAGCACGAACACCCCCATCACCCAGCGACAAGGACAAATACCGCCAACATGACCAAGGGTACCAGCTCCTTCGGAAAGTGAGTTAGGAGAAGAAGGCAACAATCGATGTGGGAGAGGCATGCTGACAGGAGGATAGGCGCCACAACAAATCGCACGTTCTGTGCAGACGTTGCGGTAAGTCGGGACAACAGGAGCAGAAAAGGCAATGGCAAAAGGAGGAAACACTCGAGGCCGGAGAATGAAGCATTGCAGAAAGAGAACGAATGGAAGCGTAGCCAAATGGGGCCAATGCTGATTCGTTATGGAAATATACAGGCCGCCGCTCCATGCACGTCCAGAAGCACACCTGCTCCAACTGCGGATACCCAAGCGCCAGCGTCAGAAAGTGTACGTGACTTCCCCTCCGAGCCAGCACGACCGATCTCAATATCGATGCCCGCACCACTTAGCATGCCCTTCGCTCGGTCCCATACTAACACATACTTTCAGACAACTGGGGTGAGAAGGCCAAGCGCAGAAAGACCACCGGTTCCGGACGCACGCGATCGCTTAAGCTTGTGCCACGCAAGTTCAAGAACGGCTTCCAGTCTGGCGCACCAAAGGGTGCTCGCGGCCCAACTGCCACCTCCTCCTAGACGACTTCAAAAAGGCATGGGATATGATGGGTAGAGCACGAAGCTGGGTTGCTCGGAGTTCAGGTGGATCAGACTTTGCTCAAAGAAGATGCATTGCAGCTCGAATGGCCATGGAAGTCATGGACAGACAATAAGGGAAGGCGTCGGGAGACTGCCTGCAGCCACTGCGAGAGATGTGCCGTTAACAGTAGCATGAGATCAGACGATACTGGCTGGATGAGCGAATATGAACCTCTTTGCAACCAGAATGTGTGCTGTTGTTCTCACACCTTCAAAAACCAATGTACCGTGAGCAAGCACCGAAGTGAATACTGACTAGCAAATACCGCACACGGATCATGCGCAACACGACCGACTTCTCTTCTCGAAGTATCGGCTCCAAACGCCTCATCTTCGAGCAGAGGGACTCTACGCTTGGAACACTAGCTTAGCACTTGGAGGAACGCAGTCTAGACTCTCATTACTGAAGAGCATAGTCTCTCAGGAAACTACAACTCGTTCTCAGATGTCCATCCTTTATTGATGAACATTTCAATCCATATCGTAAAGTCATTGCTCGCGGAAATCCTATCCGACACCCGTTTTTCACGTCATGTTCGTACTCTCAAGAGTCTCAAGAGAGAATCTGCTCCATACCGCGTAAAGTGTCAGGTCAGTCCTGGAAGCCCGTGTCCAGGAGCTGACGGCGATGGAATAGAATTTTATACAAACGCGACCGCGCGGAGGAAAGTACTGCCGCGACCCGCTCTTTCCACTTTGAGAACTTTCTGCTCTCTGTCTGCGACTTGCACTTGAGAACCACCAAATCAACTAACAGGATGATGCTCACGGAGCACTTCATCGCGTCTATAGGCGTGCCTACGAAGGCGCCAGGCACGAATGTCGCGAAAGATGCGGCCATCTTCCTCCACGAATTCCAGCCGCTATCACAACAGCGAGCAGTTTTTAAGAAATCCGCAACATCGCCAAACGGCTTGGCCATAAGCGAAACTCATATCTTCGCTGCACAAGCAGACAAAGGTGTAGTCCATGTCTACAATCGTCAGAAGGGTAATCAAGAGGCCACGGTGCCCTACCCGGAGAAGATCTCCTCTATCACTCTAGCCTGCGAAGATACCGTACTAGTGCTTGGCACTATTGAAGGAAGAATCTTTCTATGGGAGACATCCACTGGAAGGCAGGTCACTACAAGCCAAGCTCATCTGCAGGCTGTGACAGCGCTTGCGGTGGATGCGACCTCAAACTTTTTGCTCTCAGCTTCGACAGATGCCACGATTCATGTCTGGTCGATACCGCAGCTCCTATCCTTTGCGAATCCCGGCGGCACTTCACCATTGAGAACATTTTCCTCGCATCATGCCGGTATCACGGGGCTGAAGCTTGGCCATGGAGCTTTCCACTTGAACTTTGCTGTCTCCATATCAGCAGACAGAACATGTCTCGTCTGGGACTACAGGACTGGGAATACACTGCGAACATATCTCCTGCCTGGAGTGCCACTGTCAATTGTGCTGGATCCCGCTGATCGCGGAATCTACATTGGATATGAAGATGGCACCCTCCACCTTTTGGACCTTTACGCTTCTCCTGCAGGTGGGCTAGATGCTGTACAGAATGCAGAGGCTGCTTTTGAGCCCGTGCAGCCTTCGGCTACGTCGCAATGGAAGCTGCCCGAGCCATCGCATGGTGCGGCACTCAGTCTCAGCGTCTCTTATGATGGGAGCGTGGTTGTGTCTGGACACGCGTCTGGGGCAATTCTCAGCTGGGATGTTGCACGTGGCGCTTTCACCACAAACCTTACGCCTTTGCCACTGCCAGCATCTGCGAACAATGTTCTGTTCTTGCCGGTCAGTGGACATTCCGGCCCAAGTACAAGCAGCAAGAAGACTAGAGTCAGCGAGATTATCAAGCCGAAGTTTGGAGTCTTCGATACATTCGAGGCGGGAGCTGTTCCTGGAAACTATGCTGCGCATGTGCAGTTTGTGTCAGATGTCAATGAACAAAAGACAACGTTCCAATCTGCATTGACTGCGCCCACTTTCCCAACCATTCTGCTCGACGCAGGCTTAGACGAGCTGGCCAATTGGGGAAAGATCGCGAAGCTGTCGAATGGCAACACGGACGCCGATGGGGATGACTTCATGTCGCTTGACGATGGCGTAAATGGCACATCTCAACAGACAATGCAGACTGAGAAGTCAAAGCTGAAGTCTGAACTTGAAGCTATGCGCAAGGTGATGAAGAAGAGTTTTGAAAAGGTGGAAAAGCTGAGCGAGGAGAACCGGGTTCTCCTCAGTAGAGAACAGAAGAGGATGAAAGCTTCAGCAGGCCAAAAGAGTAACGGAATCTCTGCCGACAGCGACGATACAAGTGATTGATATGGATTGCATCTTCGACCTGTCATCTGGCTACCTTGAGATTCTACATGTTGAAGATGAAGGATGAGCGCGAGGCGAAAGTAGATGCATGCCTTGGCGCATCTTCACTTCATGCAAGGATTCCTTCCAGCAGCACGAGCGTCCCTACATTCCAGGACCCCGCCTCCATGGCCCATCGACCACGTATTTGTTTTGCGTTTCGATGGAGGAATGCCATATACTCTTCTCGACTCGCGTGACTATCTGCAACTTCTGCAACAATACAGGTAGAGCACTGGGTGCTTACTACATCGACAATTCTGAGGATACGGCCGTTCTTGTCAGCAGTACTAACACTATCACTTCAGCATCGCCAGTCTTTCATTCAGCATCATGGCGCACTCGTGCTCTCTCATTACGCTTTTCATTTCCGCGCTCGCTTTCCAGGCTAAACAGACCACGGCGCGTCATCTTCATCAATTCAAGCATGAGGCTGTCAACATCCAGCGCAGACAGGCTGAGGCACCGATCGAAGCTTCGCCCACGACACCAGTCGCCGACGTTTTATCGACCACTTCTGAGCCGGCAATCTTGACTTACCTCACGCCTTCGCCAGGCGCGTCAGCAATCGCGATCACTGAACAGAGTCAGCTGGAGACATCCTACGTGCCACAGTTCACACTATGTGCGCTTCCACCAAACGCTGTCTATCCAGTGACCCCGCTACCAACGATCACCACGATGACTTCTCCATGGCGCAACTATTCGATCTCAATCCCTCCTGGTAACGGTACTTGCACGACCATCTATAGCCCGACACAGACGATGGTCTGCGCAACGACATTGACCGGCCTTGTTGAGCAATACACTGTCAGCAGATGTGACCAGGACATCACCTTCTCGACTGAGTACGGCTTCGTGCTGGCCTCTTCAACCGCAGACTCGAACTCCAGTGCCTTTGCTACTACTGGTCCCGTTATCACTCCTCGTCCAACTGTACAACGATTGACAACATACTATCTCGCCCCATGGCAAGCCGTCACTGCTGGTATGGCACCGTCCGATGTGGATCTGAAAGTATGCGCTTTGTATGCCAATGGGACGGAGGAGTGCATCCACCAGTACGAAGTCTGGAAGACATCTCTCATCACGCAGTCCGCAACGCGTACGACTTCTGTCAACATTTCGACGACCCTGCATGGTCTCAGTCAGGTCATTGTGGAGACTTATGTGGCGAACATTACCGAAAAGCTCACAACTTTCTCCATGTCTACCGACATGGAATTTGAGTACGCAACAGAGATCATTACGACACAGAGAAAGAGCGTTGATGGTGTCACTACTGCGCCAACGAGCTATCTGACTGTCACCTTGGAAAATGCTACTCCAAGCGCTACTCCTGCTTACCCGTGGGTTCGAGCACTGCGACAGTATGAGGATCAAGCTGATTTATGTGCAGAACTACACGAACATCCACTATCAAGCGTACTAGCACAACTACCTTGTACGTCGGTACCACTACAGTAGCACTTCCTGATGATGCCGCTACTGCGACTGATGCTGCAGATTCAGAGTAAGTATATCGTGAATTGCTGTTTAGTCTCCGTACTAATATTGCGTAGGGAGTCACCAGACTGGGTTTCAATGTTGGGCATACAGACTGCTGTCAAGAAGCAGTGACACAACAAGCTGTAAGGAGTGTAGGAAGTTCTCATGTAGTGTATTCAATCCAGAATGTAGCGCTGGTCGTATTCTATCGACAATTCTTGCGATCTGTTCCTGCCTCATTACGCGTGAATTATATTGGACTCACACTGCTTCCAACACTGTCCGCTACCACTTTGACATCGTCGTCCAGTCCTCGTCAACCTATTCACACCGCAGCCAAGAGCGTACATGCGCATAATCAGCACACCGCGCCCAGGCACGCTCTGCTTCACACGTCTTCGTTCTGTGTCTCAACGCAAAGTTTCTTATATATCGATAACCACGAATGGCGCGACCCTCTCAGCTACCAGCATCCGGGCAGGGTGGTCTCGTGGGACGCGTCACCTCCGTGCCAGACACGACATATTGGTCTTGTGGTTGTCCCTCTTTCTCCTCTGATCAATCTCCCCTCTGTTCCTGCTTTGCTTCTCATGCTCCGCTGGAACATCGATGTGCCACCTGCGAACAGGACTTTGGGCAACGACCAGCTACACCACCACCCCAGCGTTCGCAGCGTGCATTCTGACTGGAGGAATTCCTTGGAAAGCACGAAGCTCAATGGCGATGCCCACGAAGGGCTGATCGTATGCGACGAGAACTGGCTGTTCAGATCTGGAGGCCTCGTTGAGCTCTCATCACTTCTGTCAAACACAATTACCTGCACCACTGCCCCGTGCTCTACGTCAGCATGGCATGGGGTCGGCGGGATTCCACGATACGGATCGTCGGCGGAGGTTCTTCAGTCGCAATGATTGCTCCTGGGATTCTCTCATACAGGTGGGTTCTAAAGACTGCTCTGGCATGTGTTTGGTCAGAGAACAGCGGTTGCGAGCCTGCCGAGATCTCCGCCCCTGGCAAGGTTGATCCGCGTTAATCTGCCAAGTTCGCCATCCGCCCTGCAAAGACACCAAGGCCGCACCACACGAAACGATCAAGAACCATCTCAAGAACGGACGACACGCCAACGATTCTGTGGCAAGGAGACTGTGGCGATGATGCTGATGTCTATTCTCGGCTGCAATGGCAGCTGGCAATGGCTGTGCGTCGTTCGAAATGCGGCAATACCTCTGCCAGAGGATAGAACTAGAACTACCCTGCAGGCTTCAGAAGAGAATCCGATGCGAGTTCAGCGCTCTGCGACGTGCAAAGTGCCCAAGAGCCACGTATCATGAGCTGTTCGATGCGATGTCTTTGCGGCTGCGACAGAGGCGTGGTCAAGAAGATGTGGTTGAAACGAATGCTGAGGTTGATCGCTCGGCGCATACGAATCCATCATCTCCTGCCAATGCTTGGACCGTCTTGGTGCTTGGCCATGCCCATGGGAGTTAAGAAGAATGGCAGTGCGGTTTGTTGCTCTCTCAACATCCTTTGCATCTTCCTAGTTCTGTATTTGTGTCCTTACGCTCGTTCTTTCTTGTCGTCAGCTTCTTTTCTAAACCAAGTCATTCGCTCCAGATACTCACGAAATTGCACGAACCACAAAACTACACGATGAAGGCCACTCTCAGCGCCATTGCGCTGGCGCTCACGTCACTCACATCCGCTCGAATCATCCCTCGCCAGAGTGGCAACCTCCCAACAGTTACATCAGAAGGCAACGCATTCTGGACATCGAATGGCGAGCGGTTCTACATTCGTGGTGTAGCATACCAGCCTGGTGGAGCTGCTGATGCGCAGGATCCTATGCTTGACATTGAGACATTCCGCAGCGATGTCGAGTCTTTCAAAGAGTTGGGCATCAACACCATTCGCATCTACACGATTGACAACAGTGCGAATCACGATGAGGCAATGAAGTTGTTGGACGATGCTGGCATCTATCTGGCGCTTGATGTCAACGCTCCCAAGGCTTCGCTGAACCGAGAGAACATCGACTCGCTACATGCCTCATACAACGATGTTTATCTTCAATCCGTCTTCGCAACGATTGATGCTTTCTCTGGCTACAGTGAGTGGAATGTACGAGCTGAAGTCATAAACCCTGCTAAACCTTTCTAGACAACCTTCTCCTCTTCTTTTCGGCCAACGAGGTCATCAACGCTCGCAACAACACCAATGCTGCGCCATACATCAAGGCTGTCACCCGTGATATGCGCAACTACATTCGCGCACAGTCTTCCCGCCCGATTCCTGTTGGCTACTCGTCAGCAGATGTCGCTGAGAACATCGAGGCTCAAGCACTCTACTTTGCATGTGGTGAAGATGAGATTGCTCGCTCTGACTTCTTTGCCTTCAACGATTACTCCTGGTGCGATCCCTCTGACTTCCAACAGTCCGGATGGGACCAGAAGGTCGAGACCTACAAGAACTACTCTCTGCCAATTTTCCTCTCTGAGTTCGGATGCATCACCAACACTCGTGAATGGAACGAGATTGCGGCTCTCTACTCTGAAAACATGACAATCGCATACTCAGGTGGTCTTGCTTACGAGTACACACTCGAGGCTAATGGCTACGGTCTCGTCGAGGTCGGCTCTGATGGCAAGGCTACTCCAAACGCAGACTTCGATCGGCTGAAGGCTGCGTACGAGGCGACTGCAAACCCAACTGGAGACGGTGGCGCCACACGTACGGCTCGTCCTGTTCCAGACTGCCCAGCTGAGTCTGAGGAATGGCAAGTCAGCACTACGCTCCTTCCAGCCATGCCAGAAGGAGCTGAGAAATACATGAACGATGGCGCTGGTACTGGACCTGGTCTTGATGCCGAGACCCAATGGGCCGGAACTCCTACGACCACCGATGCAGATCTCTCCAACGGTGTTTCTAGCACTGAGGCTGAGACCAGCAACTTCTCAAACTCGACAAGCGGCAACTCGACTAGTGGAGGTGCTTCTGGAGCTGCATCAACATCTAGCCCGGCTATGACTGTCATGACTATTGTGGTCTTGGTTGCTGTCTTCGCTGTGGGCATTTAAGCGGGCTGAATATGCTTCAAGGAAACATGACTGGGCACAGCATGAGTACAAAGCCAGAAAAGGCTGGGTTGGGATATACTGTAATGCTTGTACAGTATCTGCATTGCGAGGTGTTTCATCACGATACCAACATAGCCACCAGTAGCATGAATATCTAGATGCTCCAAAATTTGTGAATAATCATTGTAATGAGAATCCCTCTGATCTGTGACTTGGCTTCTGTCGATGCTGAGCACTCTCAACACTTGCGATTTGACCTTGACGACCAATCCCAGGAGGGTCCTGATCGTAGCTCGCTACCCCCGTGAGACAAGTAGCTGGGGACGTTGCTCTCAAATCGACCTGGGGCTGAGACGCTCAACCACCTCCATGTTGAGCCCCGAAACTTCATTCAATGACAATGACACCTTTCTCAATCACTTTTTCCCTCCTACCTCTCATCTCAGCTTTCTCCCTCTCCGTCTCGCTTTGCGCCTGCTCGGCTTTCTCCCTCTCTACGTGCACCTTCAACTCCTTAGCTATTTCCGTCAGCCACGCCTTCGCCTTCACCGTACTCTCGCCCTGCTTAACATCAAACAAGCCCTTCACGTTCGTCGAGATGCCTTGCGACACTATGCAGTCTGGACACATCCAGCCCAAGAATCTTGGAGGATGATCGGGGAGGCCTACACAACTCAAATGGAACCAGCCAACCTCACAATCTCTCACGCTACACCTGATCAACGCTTCGACTTCCACGTCCTCCACGACGGTTTCGCAAACGCAGATGGACATCTCTGAACTCTCTGAGCTGTCTCGATCGAGTTCCAGGAAGAAGTCTGAACCACGATAGCCAGCGAAACGCAGCCCTTCTTCATCTGTGTGCTCGATATCTGTGGAACCGGTTGCGACCTCATCTTGTAGTTTCTTTGTTGAGTCGGAGGCGCGGAGATCTGTTTGAAGTCTGCTGGATTGACGATGTGCTGGAGTATTGGCTGAACTTGAGAACTGTCCATTTGTGGCACGGACTTGAGAAGCGGCGGTTGCTGCTAGTGTGGTGGCGCGTTTGGCGCGGGTTTCTCTTGTTGTCGGTGCCAAACCTCGAACATTTGCCATATTGGCAGAGTCGGCGGCAGTGATCAGTGGAGGTCCTCCCATGTCGATGTTTTGTCCGTCCCGCGTGCGTTTGGTGAGTTTGAGTCTCGGTCTGTAGTGTCAGTTGGTGGAGCGAGTTGTGGAAGTGCTCTTCGTGCGAAGGTGAAGGTGGAAGAGGTGGGCATGTGCAGCTAGCAAACGTCTTCTGTGTCACCAAAGTTCTCCGGCTTCACTTCACGACTACCTTTACTAGGAGACTGCATCTACAACGCGGCCAGAGCCAAGTTATTTTGAAAGTTCGCATCCTTGAAAGGCACATTCGCGCTTCCTGTCATGTTGTCAGCTTCACTTCATTTTAACCTCACATGAGAGACTCACCAAAATCTGTATTTTCCAACGCCGTCTTCGCAGCCGTAGGCAAACTCTCACAGGCAATCAACGGCTGCTGTCCACCAACCGTACTCGTGAAACCCAATTGATGATTCACCGGGTAAATGCTATAATACCTGATCAATGGACTCGTCCCACTCAAGTTCGGGCTCGTCGTAGTATCATAATCGCCATGTGCGCTCGCTGCAACTCCATTCAAGGTTGCTGAAGTCGAAGCTGCTGATAGCCAGACTACAATGCTTTCCCAGTCGTGGCGATGTCCGAGACCTGTCGACGGGGAGTCCTTGGGCCAGTACCAAGCATACATGATCGCGTACGCGCCATTGTATGTACCGGCTCGCGAGTAGATCTGGCCAGTGCTGGACGAGCAGCCATCTGAGGAGCCGCCTGTTGGGGCGAGGCCGCCACTGTGTGATAGGGTGAGCTTTTGCAAGAACACTTCGACATTGATATGCCATCTTACCTGGTATTGCCACTCGCATCGACAGCCGGGAAAGGTACGCAGCCATTCTCGACCTTCAGGTGCGGCTTATACTTCAAGCAGAGCGTTCCTGTGGTTCCACTCGGAACAGTTTGTGCGAACCCAACGACTGCATCGTGACTGATAACAGCACGTTTGTCGACTGGAGCAGACAGAGCCGTGGCCACAAGGGCCAGCAGTGTAGTTGAGAAAAGCATCATCGATCGGAGTGTTCAGATGTGTGGTGCCAGGAACATGATTCAGCTGCGTGCGAACGAAATAGCTTTATACCTTTGAAGTCCCGCAGCTGTGTTGGATTTTACACTGGTGGAATTTGTCCAAGTCCTCGTACTGAGCAATCGCCTGCCTTATCCGGCAGGTCGGTTGCAGCTCTTCCGACACTTAAGTGCAGCTGGTATGCTTGGTGTATAGTGTTTGCAGCCCACGTGCTTCGAGTCGTTCGTGGTCGCAGCTTGCAAACATATGAGATGCAGTGCATGTCGGCTATGTTCCTTGTAGTGCTATAGAGCGATCTATTTGCAGGCAACGCCGGACAGATCTGCAAGGAACGGTCAGTAGTAGTGTCGGAGGTGTAGCTAGCTGCGGCATGAAGCCATGCAATCCCGGCTTCATGTCGAAAGAGGCGAGAAGTCCGACTTCACCTCTGCGCACACATCACGATTAGACAAAGAGTAAGACATACCTTCTTACCAATATATGTAACGGCAGAATGCCCTTCATGAATGATGTGTCATTCGCTAAATATGTACACATCCAGAAGTCCATCCATACATTATGAGCTACCTCCCATGCGAATAAAGGCCACCGAGCCACGATGCCTTCTCGTCATACTCATCAATGATCGTATGTCTCCTTCTCTGTGCCATACTACAAATACACCGTAGCGTGTCGTCGTTAGCCCGAGTGAAAGCGGCCCATACATACGAACACGCACAAGACGTCCGCCGACGCCTTCGCTAATGCCGAAGTTTTCGCCATTTCGAGCTTGAGAACATGCTGCTGCTGCCTTTCGAGATACGCTGCACACGCATCAACAGCAGAATCCCTTCCTCTCACCATACCGGGCGCTCATCGGGTCTGCTTTGTCGATATATTCACAGCCCGAGCTCGGCTCGTCAAATTGCTGTTTCGCCTTGGTGCCACTGTGGCCACTCAATCACGGATCCGCTCGTAGAGCAAGATATAGGCGACCTTGTTATCGCGAATGCCTTCCTTCTTGGCGACTGGGGTCCGCTTTCCTGTGGTGCTCGTGGGTGTCGCAGTTCCGTTTGTCATGGAGGCAGCAACGCCACTCCAGTTCTTCTTGTGGCCGCTCACGTTGCCGTTGACCTCAGACCATGGCTTCTCCTCTTCGGGCTCCTTCTCGGCCTCATCGAGCCCCTGATACATGTTTCGCTGCTTCTGCAAGTCTTGATCAGCTTTGTGCTGCTCGAGAGCTTTGGCAAGCACCTTTGGGTCCTCCTCAGAGCCACCCTCCGCGACGTCTTCAGGACGAATCCGACGAATGATGGTATCGTCCATACGAATCCATTCCCGACTGTCCTGGCGAATGACGTCGACGGTGTAGTGGCCTCCTGCCGCAGACTTTCCGTGATGATAAACGACGCTGGTGAGCCTATACTTTGGCAGGCCTTCCAGCTGCAAGCCTGCGCGTCTAGATGGTGAAATAACCTCCTTCGGAATCTGCAGCTCTAGTGGGTAGCCGACCTTCTTCCAAATCTTCTGAGTAGTACCAGTAGTGTTGTTATACTCGAAACGCTTGAGGTGCAAGATGAGCACCGGCGGCAAAGTGTCGATGAAACTTTGCTTCTTCGCAGTGTTGCCACGTCCACCGAATTCACCAGTCAAGGTCTCGGTGTTGGTGAGCCCCTTCATTGCATCAATAATGTTGCTGACGTGCTGAGCGCCAATATCAAGCTGCAGCGGCTTGTAGGGTTCCATGGTAACGGAGTCCTTCAGTCCAGGCACACGGAATTCGGCACGAAGGTGACCTTCGAAGATCTTGGTGATCGGAGATGGTTCCTCTTGTTGTCCGGCAGTACGGGTGATAGCTGACTTCTGGTTCTTGGTCACCTCCTGCCAACCACCATCGGATGAGGGTGATACGACTGTCTCGGGAGATGACAGGCCGTTAGTCTGTGGCTTCTGCTCAACCTGGCCGAGCATAACCTTTACACACTCATCGTGGAGTCCTCCAAGCAGAAAGCCCAAGAACTCCTCAGCGTCTTCCTGGCGGCCGCGCTGTATCTAGTCAGTTCCAGTCCGAAGTGATAATACCAATGAACTCACCATCATGCTCGCAAAACGTGGCAGGTTCTGGATCGCTTTATAAACATAGTTTGGTGTGACGGAGTCGCCATACTGCTCAAGCTGCTGTTGCTTAAGCTGAGAACGAACAGAATCGGCCGTCTCGGCAGTTGCCAAGGTCGTGAACTCGTTCTTGAACGTGATCATGGCATCGATCAGAGGAGTATCGCTCTTCATGGACTGTACAGTGCGCTTCGCCACCTGATCCAAGAAGTTGTAGAAAGGAACGCAGAATACCAAGACTTGCAAGATCTATCCCCTTGTCAGCGCCTTCCTTTGTGGTATTAGCAGACGACGTTAGACCTACCGAATTCATGTAGCACATGTTGCCGGTGTTCACCAGACCTCTCGGTTCGAGAAAGTTGAGCGTAGCTCCACTGGTCACACTGAACGCCTTCAAAGCATCGGCAAGAGACGCTGATTTGGGTACTTGAAAGCCATTTGTGACGACCTCGCTCTTTTGCATACCAGGAGATGGGGCAGCTCCCTTGGGCACATTGCGCTTGAGCATGTCAGCCCATGACTTTGGCGCTGGCTTCGACTGGTGTGCTTTGACTGTGTCTGCTGCAGGTGCCGCCTCTTCCGAAGTCACACTCTTCTGCTCTTCTGGTTTTGGTGTGGTTTCCTCCCCTGCTTGAGACTGAGCTCCCTTCTGTGAGACGGATGGTGGTGACGCATCTTTTGGCTTAGCAAGGCCAGGGATTGATGGCACTGCTATGGCTGTTCTCGTATCTCGACGTGCGTGCGAGGACTGTTGGGTCGGCGTGGGTTTCGGCGAAGATATGGGTGCTTGCGCGGGCGTTGCAGGAGTCGAGACATTGGTGAAATCACTTTCGGAGGGCGCTTGAGAAGTGGCGGGTGTCTCGGGCTCGGAAGGTGCTGCAATGGTCGATGCTTCGGACTGTGGCTCTGGTTCGGGCTCTTCTGCAGATGGTGTTTGCGGCGCTTCTGTTACAGATGCTGGGACTTCTTCTTCTGCTGCCGGCGCTTCCTTCTCTGCACTCTCGAATGAGGGCAATGCGACAGACGCGTTCCCGTTGCGAAGATGCCTTCTACGACGTCGTCGATTGGTAGCACGTGCCGGAAACGCAGCGCGGGCTTCAGCTACACTATACCATGGAAGCTTGTATTACGTCAGCATATTGTGCAGAATGGAATGGAGAAAGAGCTTACTCCTCCAGGAGGCCAGTATTGGTCTCTATACTCCGGCTCCAGAGATAGCGGATCTCGAGCAGTGCTCTGGCGGCGCGACGCTGGAGGTGGAGGTGTTTCCACTCTCTCCTCTGGCTTGGGCGCGACAGCAGGAACCGGCGCTGGAACTGGGGCAGGCGTGTAGACAGGAGCTGGCGTGTGGGCTTGGACTTGAGCAGGCGATGGCGAAGCGGCGGGTGGCTGGTGGTGGATGTACTGCGGGATAGGTCGAGGCGATTGAGTCGACTGCGGAGTCGGCGGGATGGCATGTTGCTGCTGTCGTGTGACGGGTGTCATAGGCTGTCCGTGTGGTTGCGAGCTCACAATCATGGGCGATCGCTGTGCGTAGTGTTGCGGCTGCTGCATCCATTGTTGCTGGTGCGGCATGTAGTGTTGCTGGTAGCCCGGCTGATATGCTTGCTGCTGCCACCTAGGCTGCGGCGCGTGGTAGTATGCAGTCGGGTGCTGGTAGTTGTTGTATGGCGGAATCGGCTGGTGCTGCGGATGCTGCTGCGCATAAGGCACAAAGTCTCGCCGCTGCGGGTGCAGAGGGAGAGCAGGCGGCGCGTTCGAGCCATGCCCTCCCTGGTATGCGTGGTTGTTCATATCAAGCACGTAGTACAGCCCTGCTGAAAACGCCGCCCAGAAGTGGTCGTCAGGCCTTCTCTAAGAGCCCGAGCCTGCATTGGACGACATGGATGCGCGTGGTCGATAGTGAGGGAGGGCGAGGGCGAGGAACGCGATACGGGCGGTGCGAGGGCGAGCGGAGGTGTTGTTGTTGAAGACTCTAAGAATTCCACATGAGGCCGCCGATCAGATGAGGTCTGACCAGGAGCGTCGCAGTCGGTGGTAGATGCGCTGGACTCGAGGCGCGGGCTGTGTTGTGCGCGTGAGATGAGTGATTGATGAGAGGGAGGTGCACGCGAGTAGTGAAGATGTGGTCGCTGCTGGTGCATGGGACATTTTTTAGCTTCGACGACTCCACTTCGAAAAGCTTCGGTATGACCCGCAGCTGATCACTGACAATATATCGACATTCGCATGCAATATGAAAACTAGAATGATGTATGTGAGGAAAGGTCTGCGATGTGTATATTACATCCATGCTACAGATTTAAGCTGACTCTCACTACCAGTCCTTCTACAATGCACTAAGTATGTCTTCGAGTGACGGATAAGTAGCTCCTCCAGTCCTGGAGTCATTCTCCTGAGGCGATGCCCACCATTCTGCTAGCGAGGGTAACTGCTCCTGTTGCTCAGAAGTGTTACCATTCTCTGGCAGTGGCACAAGACTGGCGAGAGACGGAAGTGATGTGGTATTGTTACCCTGACCGCCCTGTGACAGCGGTGGATCAGGCGCGTGCATTGGCGGGATGCGTTTCGGCAGTGTTAGCATTGAAGGGTTGATGTCAGGAGGTCGTGATGTGTCCATAGGCGGAGGTCGCGCAGTACTACTTTCGGCCCAGTCCAATATGCCTCGGTCGAGAGTGATACGTTCATGTTCTGCATCTTCATCATCGCTCAGTCGTGCGAGATAGATGTCGTCAAGGCTGAACAGCGATGGTTGATGCGATCTGCGGGCTTCTGCTGGCCTGTAGTTGGTGTTGCTCCCAGGCTGGAGATTGGGCTGCGCGCCAGTCTTAATCTGCGAAGAAATGCTGCTTCTAATGGTCGAGACATTGGGCTGTGGGTTGGCACTATTTCTGAACTGCCGCACATCATCTGCAGTGTCTTCGCCTGCCTGGGAAGCTCGAGACGTTGCGACCTGCTTCTTTACTCGTGGTGCTAGTCCAGACTCAGCATACTCCTCGGGGTATCGAGTGCGCATACGGTCTCGCAGGTCGGTCGGTTTACGACCAGACAGCTTTAGCTCTGGATCGTCCACGATAGCAGTCCATGCTTTGCCGTGCTTTTGGAAACCTTTTAACAAATCATCATCTTCAGCTTTACTGTACCCGTGTCTAGCACGTCTTTTTGTCCCCTCGAAGGGTTCGCTGATGCCCAGCTTCTCCAAGGTGGACGGCGCCACTCGCTCGGATGGAGGCCCTCGTTTTGCTTGCCTCACTGGAATATGACGTCCTTCTGTACCACTAGAGATGCTGTCGCCACTTCTAGACGAAGATCTTGACTGACTACACTTCTTGTTGTGATCCGGAAAGCAGATGCGGAAGCGATCTTTGAGATCTAGGGCGGTGCGATTGTTAAAGTGGTAATCTGAGCAGTTCCAGATTCTGGTCCAGCTTCCCACACCAAACCGCGAAACACCTTTGAGTAGATCCTCAGTCTCCTCGACAGTCCATTTGTTGCGCACACGCTTCGTTCGCCCCTTTACTGAGTTGCCCTTTTCATGCTGTGTGTAAGGGACTTCCTCTGTGGGTTTAGAACTACTTCCGGCCGCATCCGAGTAAGTGAAGGCTGTCTCGTCAGGTTGTTCCACATCTCTGAACCTGGGTGGAGGGTTCACAGGCTGTTCGACATTGATACTTGGCAATAGTCCAGCATCGGGTGGAGGCTGGTGGAGTCCAGATAATGTTGGTGGAATCCGTAGACGTTTCGCATTGTTTCTAACAGGCAGCTTCGGCAGATCAAGATGCAGATTATCCGCAGGTCTCGGTCTCTTCGAGGAACTTCCAGTAGGCGGTACAGTTAGTGTACGATGGAATAAATCGCTGTTCGATGCACTTTCAAGCCTTGTCTTCTCGAGATGAGGCGTTCCGTTCAAGGGATGCTTTTGCAATTCGGGAGCTGGCTGTATCGGATTTGGTAGGTTGATATAGTCAATCGACGTCGGTCGATATGCCGAGGAGTCATTTCGGTCTTGACACGCAGCCATATCTCCTCATGTTCAAGCATTATATGTATCATCAAGAGTAAGAAGTCCGGAGGCGAGAGGGAAACAAGGAAAGTGTGAGGATTACTCGCACCGGAACCTCCCGCTCAGCATCGGCTCTTGTCCTCCTCTCCTGCCACATCTTCCACTTCCCAATTCCATCGACACGAAGCGCATACAACACGAAGCAGAACTGCAGCAATACAACAGAACGTGTTCGAAGAACGAATTGACGCCTCATATCTATCTACACGCGTGCAGGCGATATTACAGAAGCACGACGATCGTGTCTCGCGTCCACCTCCGATGCAGCCACGTCTGCATCAACATGCGAGGGAAGCTCATACCTTCCATACACTGGCGAAACCAATACTTCATTCGCGTTTTCTGGAAGTTCACTCCGGCGGTATTCTTCCGTGACTAACAATTCCGCCCTCTCTGGAAACATAGTGTCGCCACTCAGCTCGCTGGTCCGTTTTCCGTGCAATAGAATCGCATGCTCCCATTGTGCGATAGATGCAGCTTCTTCGGCACGAGATCCTGGCTTGTGATCTAGGAACCCTGTTGCTGGCCTGTACGATCGACGCCTTCGTCTGACAATCCACCACCACGAGCCTGCTACGACCAGCAGTATTGCAACCACTGCCGCAACAGAGACTCCCGCTGCTGCTCCTGCAGAGAGACTGCGATCGCCAGTCCTTCTGTCCACCGCAAGGCCTGGAGCATAGATGGCGACAGGAGTCTGTGCAGACCGATCTGGAAATAATGCTTGCCCAACAGTGAAGTTCCTCCTATCATAGTCGGCTATCACATATGCCTCCTGCAGAAACGCTCTGCCAAGAGTATATTGTGTATCATTCTGTGCTCGCTTCAGCGGAAAGTATGGTCGACTGATGTTGAAGTACGGTGCTGATATCTCGAGATCGAAGGCCGCGTACGGAATGCTGATAGTGGTACTGCTACCTTCGTTGTTCTCAGCCGAAGCACCAATCTTGAAGGTTAAAGTTGGGTTCTGGGCCTGGAGACTTGCGTGCGTCGCATTGTCAAGCAAGTATAGCTCATATATGTCGTTCCAGACAAGTCCAAAAGCTTTCTCGAACCCTGCACATACGCTAACGGGAAGCCATAGGTGCGACACCAGGGAGTCGATGAACATGTATATCCCACTTGTGAGCAGTGGCGAGCTGCCTAATGTATCGTAAGTGATCGACTGGACCCCGAGCAAGAGATCTCGAGATTGATCTGTCCAAAATGAAACGCTAACTGATTGTGTCAGATTGATTCTCTGTGCATCGTAGCCACCGAACGTAAGACTGCCAAAGACAGGAGGACTCTTGTATACTGCTCCTGCTGTATATGCCCAAGTCGTGCTTGGGACCAAAGAGTTGTTGGGACTTCTCAGAGTGCCAAGTATGCTTGGTACTGGATTGTTCAAGGTTGTGAAGTTCATCGGCAGAGGACTGAGTCCCAACATGCCGACGAAGAAGTCGTTTGTGCCGATGCCAGCGATGGTCTGGCCAGACAGAGTTGGCAGCCCGGAGCCTGGCACTCCAAGAGAAACTGAGTCAAAGCCGTAATATGCATTCGCTGACAGGCCAAGTCGCTCTTCCTCGTACAAAGCAACATCGTAAAGACCATCGTTTCCAAGTCGCTCCGTGGACCAGGTTGTTGACGCATTGCGGACGAAGAGGTTACCTCTGGCCTCAGCACAATTTTCGAGATTCGGATTGGCTGTGCTGCAACCTTCTGGTAGAATAGCCCACACAGCACTTGAAGCTGTTGCAGATGTTCCTGGCAAGACGAAAACTAACTGCGCTACCAACAGTGAGCTCGAGTCTCTGAGATTCTTCTATGCGACATCAGAGATGTCATACCTGGTGACCCGATCTGGAGTGGAAACGACGACCACCTGCCGTCGTTACCATGCCTGGCCGCACATCAGTCGATCGTCAACAAAGCACCTCACACGCTGGACGCTGGACCCACCAATACTCGCTAGGAGGGACAATCAGTGGCTGAGCCGACGATATGTTCTTTGCATTGACTAGCTTCACAAACAGTACGACACCGAGAGCCCACAGCACCTCGAATGCGTACATCTTGCAAATGCTCGTAGATACTGCTTCAGCGCAGCATCAGCAAGCTTCCATGCTTGACTCTAATAATTCCTACAATCCTACGCTATCGTCTTCACTCAGCTATTCCGGCTCGCATGTTTGCCACTAGCGCAAACTCAAAGCTCGAGGTCGCATAATTGGTGGCCTCTTTCGCATAGCTATGCTCACCCTATTGGAGCTGCCAAAGGTGTATGCATATGGGAGCTATGCATGCCGCCAGCACATGTGCATATGAGTGTGCAGCGCCACGATGCTGCTTAGACGGCTGTTCTTTTTGGGCGCAATGAACATCAGGCTGGACAGCCTGATCGCGGATCATGTAGTACGCAGGCCGTGCTTTCATCCGAGCAGACTCTCTGCTCTCTGCATCATCCAGCAACGGGTCGAGATCTTGCGCAGCCTCAGAGTGCAGGACGTCGCACAATGATGCACTATACACTACTAATACTGGCTGCAAGCAGTTCATTAATATGGCCAGCAAGCTTTGCGCATCTCAGACGAAGTCGTAAGTGCTCGAAATATGGCATAACATACACGCTGACACCTCGGCCGTAGACAGCACGGCGTATAATTTCACGACTCCTAGCAGTCGCCTGGACGATGCTTCTACCACGACCAAATCCTCCATCAATAGCATGCGGACAGATAGTAGTCCTGCGCAGTGCGGTCTCTTGAGCTCCAACAAATGGCTCGATCCATATCCAGTACCATCTGAATTCGCGACGCCCGCCCCGCAGTGTGATCTCTGCTGTGTCTATGAAGCACCGAAGCTGCAAGCCATGTTCTGGTCGTATATGCCTCCGCAGCCAGTAACAATCGGTACGTGCTAGCGAAATTGATACATCGAAATTGTTCACTAATTGTGGTATCTTAGGCACTGTGTATACGTTGGTTGATGCCAAGGGAAACAGCATCTCTCTCACGACTGAGTTCGTGACCACATCGGTCGAAGTTTTAGATGGCAATGGCCAGACCATGACATTCGATCCAAGCTCTTGGCTGAGCGACGGAACATATATCAGTCCATTGACCACCACAAGGACTACAGTAGTGACCGACTCTTTCGGTACTGCTCATGCGATGTAAGCTATCTGAGTCTGAACAAACGACGTGACAGCACGGTTCGTGTATATTAACCTGAGTAGAACTTACCCTACTCCATTCTTGGATCCCCCTTCAACTATGAATTGGGCTGGACGCTTCCCCATCAGAACAAATGGAAGGACGACATGTACCTACAATACCGTTGGAACATACGATCTTCCTAGACCGACTGCCATCCCGACCACTAAAAACGATGAAATTTGGGCGAACTTAGGCGGCAATGGTGTACAGCCATTTAGTAAAGATCCTTTTGGACAATTCCACTCACTCTTCGAGTACAATTACATTGATATCGGACTGGTAAATGCTTCTACTTATGGATACCCTACCAACGATATCTTGTTCCCTGTGCTCTCGAGTTGTAAGGGTCCGACAGCTCTGGTCGCACCTTTCCAGACAGTGACCGCAGTGCAATTCTTTCTTGGGACCGGAGGAAGCATCACTCGCGACACCGTATCACGATCTACAAGTACAGCTGCCATCAGGGACAATTCAGCCCAAACATCTCCTCTGAGGACTACTCCATTGCCCACCAGCGAACCCACACCGGGTATATCAACGTCAATCGCCCAATCGAAAACTACCAGTCCGATACCGCAATCAACGTCTGCCAGCAATACCTTACTCTCACCTGATGTAACACCAAAGGAGTCTGCTCAGTCGCGCAGTATCACATCAGATCCACCGGTCACTACTACAACAAAAGAACCATATGTCCAGGCGACAAGCACATCTAGTGAGCGCACAACTTCAGACACTGTCGAGACATCACCTCTGGAATCTCCTGTGTCCGAGCTCTCGCTCTCATTTTCGCAGCCGCTAAGATCCGCAGTCTCCTCACTATCATCGACTACGATGGTTTCGGAGACCATGACCACGGCTAGCCAGCAGCTCAATCTCAGTGGAGATAGCAACAGCTCGAGCACTAGACACGGCACATCGTCGATGCAGGCTGTGTATCCTAGCATTATCTCAATCTCATCGGGCGCTATCGCTCTTTCTCGATCTCCAAGTGCATCAGCTGCCGCGTCAGTAACTCCTGTTGTACCCACATATACTGCACTAGCAATACCTTCGCCAGGTCCCAGCATGACCAAGCAGATCGGGTACTCGAGCATTCCACCAAGTACTCCTACACCTCGTCCTCGCCAGAGCTCTACTACAGTGACATCCGGAATGGCGAGCACCACACCACAGGAACCTGGTAGACCAGCAGATTCCACCAGGTCTAGTTCACTAGCAGTTCCTACGAGGTCATCGCAAACCACGAACGGCATTGGGGACTACGTCGCTTCAGTGATGGGTTTGACCAACAGCAACTCGGCCCGCCCCACCACAGCCATCTCAACAACTAGCCTGCATGCTTCTGGAAGCACTATGCCTTCACGGGCCACTACCACTTCTCGAAGTGTGTCGAGGGTATCTTCATCGAGTTCAACGCAGACCAATACCGGCATTGGGTGTTATATTGCTTCCGGTATGGGTATGCCATGTAGCACGTCGGGCCCCAGTTCTTCGCAGTCGAATTATGCACTGTCAAGCGCTTCGACGGACCTACGGGCTCGCTTGCCTGTAGCCGTGAGTGCGTGCATCGGTGTTACGACTCTGCTGCTAGTGGTGCTGCTCTAGTGTTCAAGAGGAGGAGCTCTGGGCAGGGCGCCGTTCCAGATAATGTTATTGTATAATGTTCTAGAAGTTCTTTTCCATACGATCGCGAGGTAACGACAGCTGTGTGCTTCAGACGACTGCGAAAGATTCTTTCTGTGGGTGTGCTGAACTGTATTTCAATGTTCTGTATACATTATGTATAGCCATGCAGACACTCTATCCGCTACCCTTCCCGAACAGACCATATGCTTTCCTGGCATAGGTCCTGACGAAGCAATTCTCGATCCGTCGAGTCTTCGAAGTCTTGAGATACAGAGCTCGAACGCCGAAGCATGCTTACATGCTCAGAAGAAGTGAGAAGCAAGCCAAAGCGGCCAGCACAGTCTTAGTGGAGACGCGTGTGTGTTGGGAAGCTGATCCAGTCTGCTGAGGTGACGATGCAGTGCCGGAAGAAGTTACTGCTGCAATGGCAACAGTCATGCTAGTTGTGGTGAGTGTGATCTGCGTGATCGTACAGGCAGACGTGCTCTGGACTGATGTGGCCGTGCTTGCAGTGTCCATGGCTCTGGTACTCGGGCGGTCTCTGGGAGTCTTTCCGACGAGTCAGCATAGATTCGTGTATCAATCTCGAGGCATGACCCACAAATGTCAACGGCCATGCTGCGGCGTTGATAGCTTCTTTCTTCCGGATCGCCCAGCTGAAGCCGCCTTCGCCAAGTCCGCTGTCCAAACTCTTCGCCTCCACGGGATCGCGTATCGAGGACTTGTCATCAACCCAAAGAGCCGACTGGTCTTCAAGGACGAAGATCACGCCGCCTCCCTCTGTGGAGCTGTTGTAGACCTGGAATCTGTTGTCACTCAGTATACACTTTCTGAAATGATGGGAGGGACCTTGATGTCGTATTGCACTTACCGACCAGCATGTGTCATGCAATCCTGCAGGGAAGTGCCATCAGCGCAGTATTTCCCTCCGCTGGTCATGGAGCGAAGAGCGTATATGCCTTGGCTTGTGTCTGGTTCCGCTGCAACAAACTGCCAGAGGCTTATGCTAGTAACACCGCCGAGTTGAGTCAGGGCTCCCGCGGCGGCCGGAGCTACAATACATCAGTTCGTGCTGAACAGCTTAAGAGAGTGTTGGCTTACTGGAATTGATGCCGAGAAAATAGTCCGATGCGGCTGCTTGAATGGAATACCATGAGTCAGAGGGGATGCCAGTATATTTGGGGCCGAGAAAGTCTACGTTCGAGGTCATATTCGCGGTAATTTGCGGTATGTCGTGGTAGTTGATGGTAAGTCGATGTTGCTGCGGGATATCGCTGTTGTTGATGCTATGTCGATGTTGCTGCGGGATGTCGATGTTGATGATGAGAGGGTCGGGTCAACAGCGCAAGATAGCTGGAAGCTGAACCTGACCTTGCCTGCCGCGTGCCTTCTCCGTTGTGTCGTGGAAGGCGGAAGGTAGATAAAGGTATTCGCAGGCTCGATGGCAAGGTAGGAGTGAGCTTTGTCGAGATGGCAAGAGTCTAGACGACTTTTTTGTGCCGACTTCGGCTTTACATGTGAGAAGTGAGGTTGTTGACTTCAGCTTGTGTTCTGGTTTGTGTAACACTGTTAGGAATGACGATAGCCTAGAGACGCCACATCAAGGTTCCTGACTTCTCTCAACCTACCAAAGCTATGTGGCAGGCGTCGTGGTGTACAAGAGGCTTTCTAAGCTGTATGCCTTACAGGTCTGCTTGTGCTCGTGTTGTGAGGTGTGAGCCTAATGCAGGTCAGGCATAGCTGCAGCTGAGTTGCCATGTCAACAATGCCAAGCACGTTTCATGTGAGCATGCATCAGCTATACCACATATGAGCTCTAGACGTTAGGTTGCTACTTACCTCTGAGTCCCTCTCTTGCTAAGCTCGCGATTATCATAGATATTGCACCCAGACTTGGAGTGTTCCAGGCAAGCACCAAAAGTCGAGATCTCCGCTCTGAGCAGACGAGGTCCATTCCTTCTGCCTCGTGTCGTTTCTTGACAGGATGACAAATTTGATATGTCCAGTTCATATAGTCATTATATCCTTCTGCACAGCTTTTTATATTACACTCGTAGGATCGTATGCCTTGCTCTTTCGTCCATTACCAGCTTCCCATCCATCCCAGCCACTGTCCAGCTCGTATATCGATGCTCTCGCAGCCTCTACAGGTCTCGCATCTCCATGGGCCTCATATCTGGCTCCAATCGGACTCAACTCTGTGGGTATCGTAGCCTGCGAGCTCGCTGCTGAGTGTCCAGGTAGCTCAGCTTTGCCGAATTGCGACACAACTCGAGGCCCTTTGTACGGATAGTCTTTGTCGAATGTGTTCACTCGTTCCTGTCTCCGCTTCTTCTTGTATCTGTAGAGCATGAATATCCATGCGAAGATACTGACGGCACCAACGGCAGCCAGGACTGCGCCTGCGCCTATACCGATCTTCGCGCCCAGACTCAGGCCAGAGTCTCCGCCATCTTGCTGGGCCGGCTCGCTTGTCGCTGTCGCTGTTGCCGTAGCTGTCGTTGTACTCGCAGCGGACGTGCTTGGACTCGTCGAAGGTCCAGTGATAACATTGTACTGCGCACTGGGCACATCATCGCTGCCCGCCGCAGCGTTTGCGCCATCCAACGCTGTGCTTGATGTGGTCCCGTTCAAGCTGATCAGCGTGAATCGGTATGAGTAGTTGATGACCTTGTTGCCGTCCGTGGTGTTACTCGTCATCTTGAAGTAGAATCCGTTCTCTATTGACTGCGCAACATCTGCTGCAATCTCGCCTTCCACCTGCCCATCTGCTACGCTGCTGGAATTCGTCCCCAGCGTAGCTATGGCCTCTGAATTCGTAGCTTCATTCCCTCCGACCATTAATTGTAGCATATATGTATCCAAGGCGGCCATATTCGGCGATCCTCCTGCATCCACCCATTTGACTGTCTACAGTGCCATTGTAAGCTAATCTCTCTCTCATACCATACCATCTGATGAGAACTCACTATTGGACCTGCCGGCCACGTAGAGCCGGCACCTGGTGTGGTGAAGCTGACTCCGATCGCATAGACATCGCGTACCAGTAACGAAAGTAGTAGTAAAAGGAACGAGAGTAGCTCAGAGCGCCGTAGGAAAGACATCTGGCATATTAAGGAGCGGCTTCGCGTTCGTAGCGCGAGTAGTAAGAATGCTTGAGCAGAGTAGTGTATCTACATCACCGTATGGTCATCGTACAGAAGAGGTCGAGGAGGACCGCGCGGTCGCCAGGTCCTGTTGGTCTTGGTCCTGTTTGCGAGTGATCTTCAGGCACCCGTAGGACCCGTCGTTAGTTCAAGGAGGTCCCCATGTCCATGTCCATCTTGGTCCATGTCCGCCAAGGTGAGTGAAAAGGGCAAACTTGGACGCGTGGCTTTGGCTCAAAGTCGCGCTCCTTTCATCAACAACAACTTCACGATTAGCGATATTTCACGTGTCGTTGCACTCGGAACTTTGCAACTACACCATGTCGCATTCGATGGGTTGTATCATTCAGATATGCCTATGCTCACAACGCGACTTTTCTGGCCTGAATCTTGGCTAGGGACATCACTCACGTACGGGATCATATCGGGACTCTGCGATCGCAAAACATGCGAGGTCTGGACCATGGCTAACCATTCTCACGGATCTTTGCAATCACTGCGGCTTTGCAAGCGGCACCCACCTCCTCACAGAAATCGTCCGTCATTCAGAGAGAGCCTATCAAGAGAGGCGCTTGCAAATCGAAAGTGATTACAAATGTGCGTGTAGATGGTTAGGACATGGAGGGATGGAAACGAAACTGCAGGTCAATGAAATGGAATCGAATTGATGCTATGCTGCGCTCAACCACAATGAGTGTCCTGTTCCACCACCAAGCTCGAATATGACATGAAATGCAAATGGCAAGCGACATCTCGAAACTACTCAATAGCAGACCGGTCCACTGGAGGCGATAGAGGCGGCCGTTCAGTTGGCGATCTAGCCTGCGGCGGTGTTCTCAGAGGTGCTGGTCTTTCTGCTGGCGGAAGTGTGCCTTCTTCTGGAGCTGATGCCAGACCCGCGTCGACGACGTGATCCGGATGTCCTTCAGCGGGCTCGGCTTGTGCGCTGCGCATAGCTTGTTCGTTCGCATGCAACTCGTAGAATGGACCAGTGTTGCTGAACCAAGAGATGCCTCTGTCACTCATAGGCGGCGAAGGATGGCCAGGCGAGGGTGAGTGGTCTGCATTCGGACTTGGCTGGCCCATCGAACTCCCATACGACATGCTGCGAGCGTGACGATTCTCGATTGGCGAGATTGTGGCCCTTGATATGCCAGTCTGGTTTGACGTTCTGCGAATACTACCCGCCGAGAGCTCATGGCGGTGATAAGATGGTGCACCACGAGCCGTGACAGTGGCGTCAAGTTCTGGCTTGAAAGCATCCTCGGTCATCCCTGGTGGTGGGTCGGGTTTAAAGTACTCCATATTGCTTGGGGTAGGGGTCTCGTTTATCGTTGTTCCTGCCATGGACGCACGCGAGAAAACATCATGTGCGGCAGAGTGGAGCTCTCTAGTTTTCCGCTGTTGACGACGACGACGCCAAAACCAGAAGGCGAGCGCGATCAGGATGATGCCAATGGCCGCACCAGCGACTGCAATACCGACGATGGCGCCTGTGCTCAAGCCTCCGCCACTTTTCGCAGTCTTACTCAACTCGCCATTGACACCAATTTTAATAAGATTCTTTGCACCAACTGGATACGTGGCCTGCGATACGTAGAAATGATGTTGCTCATAATCGACGGCAAGGTATCTGGTCAAGGCTCAGCATTATTCGCATGGATGGTACGCTTGATGCAAACCCGACTTACGCTTCTTGCAGAAAAGTACGTCCCAGGAAATACTGCTCCGTGTCGTTGGCTCGCTTCAGAGGGAAATAGCGCAGTGTCGTTGCGTAATCAGAAATGCCAGCAAGAGGATATTGAAGCTCAAGATCGAACGCGCTGTACGGAAGCTCTATGTTTATGCTCGTCGTCGAGGTAGTATTGGCCGCCAGCGTGAAGTTCACACTTCGGTCTTGGGCCTGCAAGGTGGCATGCTGGGTGTCATTGACCAGATAGTAGCCTACAGTATCATTCCAGACAAGGCCGAAAGCTGATTCAAAAGCAAGACAGGCAGACAGCGGCAGGTGGAGCTCTGGCACCAGGGAATTGATGAATACTGTTATACCCGAATCCAGCTGGGCTGGCGTGGAAGTTGAGCCACTGCCGATGGTGATTGCTTTGATCGCGACAAGTAGATCCCGTGTACTGTCCTCGCCAAAGGATACGGGCCCTAATCGGCTGCTATTAACATTGCCACGACCAGAATCATATCCGCCAAAGGTCAGCGATCCGAATGTCGGAGGCTAGAACGATGTCAGCTCACGCAGCGCTGCCTGTTCGACAGTATGCCTACGTCTTTATACCTTGCCCCAGCGGTGTACCCGTAGGACAAGCTTGGGATGCTTCCATTGCTTTTCATGGCTTGGAGCGGCGATTCGTCGGTATCGTTCGCATATCTGACGTGGTTCGCCCAGCCGCTCACACCAAGCAGGCCTACATATGGAAAGAGGTCGCCATAGGTCGCGATCACTTGGTCTTGAAGCGTATCTGCGTTGCCGCACGGGTTGCTTCCAAAGCAGATACTGTCAACGCCAACGATGGCCGTGCCGGTATAGCCCAACGAAGCTTCAGAGTCTGAGTAAGGTAATTGAAAGTATGGATTGCTAGGGTCATTTCTGCTGATGGCGTCGAAGCTGCTAGAGGAGATAGCCTGGTTATAGGTGCCACCTCTGAGGTCTTTGCAGTCGCCCGAAGCACTCGAGCCATTTGTCGCGGGACATCCTAGGATATTTACAGGCCATATCGACGAACCCGAAGTGGCAGGAAGGACGTGGAGCAGCTGTCTTTGCGACCCAATCTGCAGTGCGAAGGTCGACCAGTTTCCATCGTTGCCCTTCGAACTATTCAGCCTGACATGTATTCCGACAATGCTTGGACAAACATACCTCCCAGAACAAACTTGGTGGAATTTCTAGAGCGGTGGCCATTGCGATAAAGAGTTCGGACGCCGGAATGCCTGCTCAGAGACGCTGACCCAAGATCAAAACAGTCGCACAGGACGCATGCCAGGATCGACGACAGCATACATGCTTTGCGGCCCTCGAGATGATTCACGTCTAGATCACCTCCATCTCGGAAAAGCGGGACCTGGGTGTGCAGCCAGATGGACCTAGAGCTCCGGTGGTGCAGAGGACATATGCAGCTCGCTTCTGTGCGCCTCTCACGATCGTGCACCACAGCAGGCTGAGGATCATTGACTAGGGCTTATCGAACAAAGCAAGCGCGAAGCCGCACTCCACTCAGCCTCGACGTTCTCGCGAGCTACTCCGATGTCACCAGAATCAATACTGTTGTGCTGTCCGCCTACCATGGTAATTACCTTCGACATTCGAATGCTGCAACACAACTACAACAGGACGCGCGGACGCCATGATGGCGCAAGCTGCCAAAAGCAGCAACATATCCCCGGTCCGAAAATTCCGATCGCATGGCATTCGGGAACGGTGTGGGATCCTGCATATTGTGTGCATAAGTGCCGAGGAACTAACAAGCCACCGCAGCCTCGTTCAACAACACCTCGCAAGGCTGTACTCACTAAAGACTTGATTCTTTGACGAGTTTGACGTTGCAGTGTTTGAAAAATCATTGCCTTGCAACTGATCGGTCACTGTGCCTGCCTACGAGATCTCGTGCACATAGCACGATCGATGACTTTGTTGCACAGTGATTGAGTCCTGTCGCAATAACGACCTTCGCAGCCTCGCAGGATCAACAAGCTCGCCACCCCACAGAGAAAGGCCCCGAAAAGCAAGCAGCTGCTACGCCAATTGCATGTGCCTATGCAGTATACACCAATGAGATCAACCACACTGCAGCGACCGACCTATGAACAGCACTAATCCTCCGCAATGTAGCCTAGCTGCTGGTGTCCCAACAGGCACACCCAACAAAGCTGTATGCCACCATGCATGAAGACAACGCACTGTACCGCCATAAGCAGCTGTCATTGGCAGATCTATTACCTATCTGGCCTCTCGCGTGTCTGCCATTGGCAACTGAGGCTGCGTGTGGTGGAGCAGCAGGATAGCAAACCTTCCTAAACACGAGGATGAAGTGCCTTCGCGCAGCACTGCTGCAACGCTTACGCAGGCAAATGAATCTTCCACGATGTCACCCTACCAGGACATGTCGATTCAGCCCATCTTCCAAATCGCATGAGTCGATGCAGCTGCGAAGCTGATCACAGCCCCAAATCGACGCACACGCACGATGAGGCTCGATATTCAGCCTGTTCGACACTTCCGATTAAAGAGCTGACCGCCCGTCCGGCACACCATCACCTGCTGCTTTGTCCGCGCCGGGTGTGTGACTGAAGGTGTAACCAGGATCTCAGCCAAGCTGGGAATCTCTGCATAGCTATTGCTGAGCTTCTTTGACGGATTTCTACTCGCTCAAGTTCAGTGTCCTAGTCCCAGGTACCACAAACATGAAGCTCTCTTCGAGCGTCATTGCCATTGCAGCTCTGCAGTTCGGCGTGCTTGTTACTGCCAATACAACAGACGCGCCAGACTGCTATGGATGCACGCCATCTTCCTACACGTATACCAGCACTTACGAAACGGATTGCACTACCGAGGTGCCCTCATACGAGACTCCAACAGTGACTGTCACAGAGACTTCAGTCTATACCAAGCCTGGAGAAACAGTTGAGACAACTGAGTGAGCTTGTTTATGACAGTCTCCTACAATTGCTTGAGCTGACTTGTACTGCTTAGATACATCACCAAAACCACGACACTGCCACCTCAGACAATCACTACGACAAGTACTTACAAAACGACTGCGACCGAGATTTGCACAACCACTGTCTACAAGCACGATACTACGACAACTACGGACACAGACACCGAGACTACGACAAGCTATGTCGATCGGCCAACGACTATAACCGACAGCTATACTATCACTAAAGATGGCACAACTCAAATTATTTCTACCACTTACACGACCACCGAGCGAATAACGGTGCCCTCTCCAACCACGGAGTTTGTTGATCGACCAACAACAATCATTCAAAGCTATACTGTAACTCAGAATGGGACGACTGAAATAAGATATTCGACAATTACCGATCGAGAGACCTATGTTTCGGAGACCACAACAACCGCTATCAGCCTCAGTCTGATAACCCTGCCAGCTTCGACGATCACCCTCAGTGGGTCGGTAACCACCCTCCCTCCACAATTACAAGTACCATTACTCAGCGAGAGCCATATGCGGTCCCTACAACTGTTTTCGAGACAGTCATTTCTGGATACACTTCGCTTGTTACGCTACCAATACAGACGCAATTAGTTACTGTCATTTCTGGAACTACCATCACTTTGACGACTGATCGACTGGTTCCCACAACCATCATTCAGCAAGCTAGTACAATTACAACTACGCTCACTCTCCCCGGATCGACCTCCTTGACGACCATTACCCAATCTGGCAGCACGTTTGTATCGACAGTAACATTGCCAGGTAAGTTTGATCCTTATCACTATGATATGCTTGGGCTGTGCCCTTAGCCGGCTATTCGAGTGGACGAACGAGAGGAAGATGCTAATTCTATGCAGGTACCACTTCCGTTCAAGTCATTACTCAGCCTGGAACGACCTTGATAAGTACGGTGACCATTCCAGGTCCTACCGTCGTCGGCCCGGGCGAGACCATCCAGATCACACAACCCGGCGTGGCACCTGCCCCACAAACGATCACGTCCCCTCCGCAGACGATCACAGTCCAAGCGCCGCCGAGTCTTGTGACAGTCTCACCGCCGCCTCCTGTATGCTCAGAGACTGGACTTGTGGCAGTGGCAGATGCAGCAGGTTGTGCTGGCCGAAGCTGTCAGATCGAGTTCCAAGAAGGTGCCGCTGTCCACTGGATTCCATTTCCATTGAGTGAGGCACCGCCTCTACGAACGGCGATCACTTTCATCAATACAGCATCAAGCCAAACATGCATCACTACTTCGTGTAATACCGAAGCTTTCAATCAGTACTATAGAACAAGCCGCGCAGTCTGTGCCCGCCCGCCATGTCCATCGAACACGATAGATTGCGACTGTAACATTGTTGTGGGACCTATTGGCTTGCCTGGTGGTAAAACAACTTCGGTCACTCAGCTTGGGCAATCTGGGTGGAATCTTAATCTTGGTCCAACAGCAACGGCTAGAGATGTTGGCCGCTGCAGTGCAGGAGGGCCCGAGTGTATAACTGCAGCTCCGCGGACCCTCTTCACTCCCTTAGTATACACAGGCGAGGTCATCACACCCACCTCCTACGACAACATGACAGGGGCAATGGCAACCAACTATTTGCTCCCTGGCTTAGGAGATTACTTCCCGCCTGGCGATCCATTCGGCGACTGTACAACAGCTGTGCTCAATACTGTGGATGGCTTCGGCCAAAGACTACGTGCCAGACAGATTGGTGGATACAACTCGAAAGTGAGCCCATGGAAAGGCGCTCCTACTTTCGCAGTCCAGTCCACTATTTCCGCCCCACAAGCGGCGCAGCTTGCCAGCCCTACGACGGCTTCAGCGGCCACGACTACGGAACCGATCGTTATTCCCCCGCCGTCCTCGCCATCCACGAATACTCAATCGTCAGCACCGAATACTCCAGTGGTATCGTCGGCGTCGACCATGTCTGGAAGCCCACCTGATACTCAGACTGCTCCAGCGCCATCGCCATCACCATCTGGTACATCTTCTACGGATACAGCTGTGCCACCATCGACCAACTCACCTCCGTCTGGCGAAATATCGTCGTCAACACAGACAGGTGTCACTGTCACTGGAACGCCTGCATCTGCCCTTTCTGGCACCATCTACGTCACCAATACTGTCTACTACAGTATGGTATATGCACCGGATCAGCAGTCTATACTGAATGCTGTGTCAATGATCGAGACTGGTGCCAGGACTGTACCCTCTCAGGACTTTGGCGCATACATCACAAGCCTTCTGGGTCTCAACCAAACGTCAAGCACTGCTGGAGCCACAACATCATCTGGAAGCGTGAGCCCAGCCACTGCGACTGGTACTGCTACTGGTCAAGCGCAAATCTCTTCGGCGCTTGCAGTTATCTTTTGCCTCGTCACGGTCATTTTCGCAATGCAATAAGCTAATTAACAGCCACACGGGGCGCCAAAATTACATGTCTATGTCTATATCTTGCACGGCAAACGTAATCATTAATGCTAGCACACTTCTCAAACTCTGAAGCTCTGATCGTCACTGGCACTCAGTGACTTCGGCTCTCTTCCCTCCAGCTCTTCGCCACGTTCACCTCGCGATAAGGATATATGACGAGTCAAGACGATCTTTCTTATTGCCAGACCACGTCCAGCCAGCAACGCCTTCACCTCGCTCGGATGGATGACCGCGAAAGCCACCATGACGATGACCATGAGCAGCGTATCGAAGACATACGTGGGCCATTCATTGGAGCTAAAAGTAGTAGGTAGAAGGATTAGCAATTATCTCTGAAAGCGCAGGCTGTCTCATAAAGTGTCTGTCTTTGAGCTTAGCACCCCAGTGGATGTGAGCTCAGTGAGACACTGTTGATAGCCTTCTGCCTACTACACTTACTAGAGGTATTTGTCCGTGCCCATTGCATACTCGACCAGCCTGAAGACGCATCGAATGAGTACCAGCACACTTGCAGCATAGATGTTGACCAAATGCTTCTGCCACGGAAGGTGTGGATATCGGATCATCTTTTCTGTTGCCTTTTCATGGACCCGCTTGTGGAACATGACGGAAGTCACCACGAAGAGACCGAAGAAGACAATCTGGATCGCAAGACCGACGATGATCACCTTCTGGCCAATGTCCGCCGTGTTGCGATTGTTAGATGCTGTGAGACCGGCACCTGTGACGCAGTGTCAGCCTTCTCACACAAGAACCTCCGCGAAGACGGTCGCATTACCTCCAGCCTGTGTCAAGAAAGCTACCACATCACCAATCACGAAGATCTTGGTCAACCAAGTCACTCGAACAATGGCGTACGCCTCTCCGCCACACAGTCGAATGATTCTTCCAAGCTCCATGTACATGCTAGCAGCAAACAACGATGGTGCGATCAATATCGCGACTCCACTGATCGCGAACGGTCCGACCGAATAGTCTGGCTTCTGTTCGGCAGACCAGATCCTCTGGCGGTCGGATCAGCAAGCATTATCAGAGCTCAATTTGTGGGTGAATCTTACAGTGAGGTACCCAATACATTCGCACAAGCCTCCAACCCAGAAAGCGATGAAGTACCAGGTCTTGGTACGGAGAAGCTGATAGCCATGGAGTCCGGTCAAAACGATGAAGACGGCTGCAGCTACCACTGCAAGTGGTATCGATGGCGAGTACTTCCAGAGATCCGAATGGCCCGACATGTTTTGAGGATGAGTTGTTGATTCTCCTGAGATCTTTGTGTTGCTGAGGAATGGATCACATACTCAGGCTTGCTGGAGGACATATTTATGGTACTTGTCATCTTATCATACTGCGAGAAGAGCGACATCATCGTCGTGGCTGTACAGTGAGTTAGTGTGCTGCACATACTATAAGCAGCATCCTAAGCTGTGATGCCCTGGACAGTACGAAGGCACGCGAGCACAACGAGATTTACGAAGTGGAAGTCGAGTGAACAATGTTTGCATAGGGAATAGCTCTTCCGGCGGACCTATCAATCTACTCTGATTTTCCTTTGGTATCCACTTAGTCATCTTCTGCATCCCCTTGCAAACTCGTTGCGCAGTGTCTACTGCATACCCGCAAGCCACCCGCGTCTGGCTGAGCAACGAGAGTCGCTGTATAAATGCGGGAAAGGTGCGGGAGGCTTGTTTTTAGCGCAGCGTGGACACCAAGACTGTCCAGCACAACTGCAAGGGGCTATCTAGCCTCAGCAGGTAGATGACACCGAAATCAGTGGCTTACTGGAAACTCTATCCCCTGTCAGCTACAAATTACGCCGTCAAAGTGACACCTTAGCATGGTTTTCTGCTCGAAATGCCAGCTTAGATTACACCTGCTAATAGCTACAACTAACGTTGCGCAATTGGCTATATACTATTATTATTGCTACTTAAAAAAAAAAAAAAATATAGATAATAAAAAAGCTACGCTTTAGCTTTATCTCGGCTAGATCTAGATATACTAAGTATTATATACGGACTATTTCTACGACTATTTCTAAAACTATTTCTAGCCTAATTTTCGCAATTTTTCGAAGCTCTAATAGGCTAGAATCTAAATAACTTAAGTATTTTTTCTATATATTAATTAGATAATTTCTCGCGTTGCTATTGCGATATATTTTGTAGTAGATTACTACTAAGAAATATAGCTTTTTTATACTTCTATAGCTCTATAACTTCTAGTTAAATCTTAGTAAAATAAAATATATTAGAAAAGTCTAACTTAGGCCTATAAAATAGCTTACTTGGACTCGAAATCGGCTAGAACCTCGCGATACTACGTATTGTTTCCTATATACAATCTATTAGTAAATAGAGTATATATATATATTTAGTAGCTTATAAACTTTACAAACACGCCTTATATATATTTAGTAGACTAATTAGCTTTAGGCACCCTGCAGGCCTTAGGGTAACTTATCTACTAGATAGTTTCGTTTACTCGTATCTGGGTTGTTGCAGGGGGTGCATGGAACTTAGTAAGCTTTGCGTCCGATCGTAAACTCGCAACTTGATCTGTGCAGTGCAAAGAGCCATGTCTCATACCTTGCTCGGTTTCTGCACAGCCTCCGACAGTTCCTGTGGGATGTGAATTGTCCGTGAGCGGCTTATGCACGTCCAGTGCGGCACCAGATGAGTCCGTCCCAATTGTACATGAACGCAGCACTATAAGACAGCCTGCTTCACCTGTCAGACCTCGGATGATAGCCGCACAGTTGTCAGCATCTCAGTCGACCTCTACAGGGTTTCATGGGTGTATGCATGCGGCTATACCGAAAAGTCTGTTCGGTCCATGCTCTACATCAAACCCTAGGTTGGCACATACAGACGGCACTCCCCGTACGCACTTGGCTTTCAGTAGGAGCTGATGATGTATTGCTATATGCTGCCATTAGCATTCTGGTGCCGCCAGACCATAATGAGCAAGAAATAGTCTTGGTCTCCAGGTGATCCCTGTAGCAAGAAATAGTCTTGGTCTCCAGGTGATCCCTGTAGATTGGAACGTCCTGTCAAGTCTCCGTATTCTCGTAAATCTTCGACTTCGTCAGAGAATTTTGTGCCTCGTGTCCTCGTCTATACGTTATCGCCTATGGAATGAATCAATCGACTCATGCGGCCGCGTCTGGCAACAGTAGTGCTGGCGGCACAGGCACTCCACCGCTCACGAAGGCCAAACGTGCATCCTACAGGAAATCACGTCAAGGATGTATTCGGTGTAAGGTATGATCGACGCACGAGTTCTGCCAGTGATTCACGAGTATAGCTTCGTTCGCTAACTTTCGAAACAGAAAAGGCGAATCAAGGTTGGTCCATATCATTCCAGACTTGAGGTATGTAGCTGATATCCATCGTACTGCAGTGTGACGAAGGAAGACCATCTTGTCGAACGTGTGTGGTCCGAGGGGAGACTTGCCATTACACAAATGAGTTGCCCAGTGCTTGTGAATGCATCAACTGCGAGTGTGTCAGTAGACAAACTGAGCAGAACGAGGCCGAGAGTATCGTTGAGTTCGAGCTCACATACCACTTCGCAAGATATACACAGGACACTCTCCTGGTGGAGCCGGTGAATATGCAGACGAAGCTACTGCTGGAACCACCTGCATCGTTGGAGTACCCTTACTTACTGGATGCGTGCATGGCTATCGCAGCTGCACACCTGGCTCTCCTGAACCCAGAGCAGTGCCACGGATATGCTGCTCATGCAATACACTTCCAAAGTCGTGCGCTGGCTCGATTTAGAGAGGCATTGCGTGGCACGCATACCGCAAATGAGTTCGTAGCGTTGGAGCACTTTTCCGAGACCTTCACACTCCTGCACATAGCACTCTCGCGTTTTCCAGGCCATAATGAAACAAGAGGATCTTGTGTGGCTGCATTGTGCGAGTTCAGACAGCTACCGCGCGGAACGGATTCCATTCGAGCTATGGCCAGAGCTGCGTAGCGAGTTCAGGCAACGGATCCAACTTCGTTACACGAGCACGTGGCTCATTACGGCGAGGAAGCAGGAGAAGAAGCATCCGGTTTCAGAACTGCGCTCTATCTGCAGATCGATAGGCTCGAAGCTTTGCTGCAGCGTGAGAGCGCGTATGAGAATCAAGCTTGCTATAAGCAAGCAACGCAGGTGCTGAGGAAAAGCTCGGCCTACTACAAGAGTTCCCTTGCGGTCATGTGTATCGGCTTCTTCGTGTTGGTGGACGATCGATATGTCGAGCTGCTCACACAGCGCGACGCGGGCGCGAGGCTCATAGCGGAGATATATGGCTTGTTGTTGCATGGAATCAATAATCGATGGTGGGCGAGGGACCTTGGCAGAGATGCAGAGATATAGTTGAGGAAGTCAGATCTGAGCATGATGAACCAGAGCATGTCGACATGCACAACCAATATCAGATTATGTTGCAGATGATCTGAAGCCAGTCACTGGCTGAGAAAGTGTTATTCCTAGTCAGCGAAGCGTGTTAGCCAACGTGACTTCAGAAGAGTGAGGACAGGTATAAGTCATGTTGATGGTCGAGTGAGCAGGAACAACTTACTGTCGAAACGTGGCGGAATGATGCAACAAGAATCACAACACTGATGTGCCCTGTGGCATGTGCCAGGATGTATCCTAATCGTGGACCTTTGCGATTCTGCATACAGTGCCGCTCGGCATCGCAACTATCCTCTCCGTGTCGAGCGCCGACTATACTGCTTCCATTGCGGTGATCCCTACAAGCTGGCCGCGCAAGGGGATATAGAAGACCATAGACAGTCGTAAGGAGCATGATAAGGCCACCATCCCAATAGATCCTGGATCCTGTTCACCTGGAATCGGCAGCATCAGGCCTGTCTGTCAATTCCTTGGCGATTGAGGCTGTACGAAATACGAAGTGGTATTAAACAACGGATCCGGACACTGCTGCTCTCAAAAGCGAAGGCTCAAGTTCGGCTCGTGAGTGTGCTTTTCCCTGGATGCGCAACGTCAGCCCTCTTCCTACAGTATCGTGGCGGCGTACTTCAGAAGACAGACATTCGGTCGCCAGAGTGTAAGAATGAGCATCGCACCAGTGTATGCACCCCCTAGGAGCTGAGGGCATCTCACAACTCGAGCGGAAGAGTCTTAACCTCAAGTAAGGTGCGGGCATTCCGGATCAAGTCTCTGCGATCTTCGCGTCCAGATGGCTAGAGAATATGGCTGCTCAAGGCACACAACCCCCAAGAGACGCAGGAGAAGATCTCTGATGATCGTCCATGGTGTCTCTCGAGCTTGGCCTTGTCTTCCCGAGGGTACCATTGGCCCTGGGCGATCTGATCTTATAAGGCCCCGTCTACTTTGTCGATAGGTCGGTTTTTGTCTTGTCGTTAGTTGTCGCTAGTTAGCGACATAAGGTTATTGTCGATAGCGCAATAGCTAAGTAGACACCTGTCGTTATCTTAGTAGTAATTACGGTCCGTAGAAGCGACTATGCCGCCGGCTTGGCTGCATAGCTATACTTCACTTTGCAACGCATTTTCTAACGCGTATTATTCCTCTATTATCTTACTTTCTAATTACTCTCTTGCTACTACTACTATACCTCTAAAGCACAAAGTAATAGATACTATTATAAAGCCGAAGAAAAAGAAGACTACTATATAAATTAAACTAGCTATAAGGCGCAAGGCTTAATATAAGGCTAAGAAGCTAAAGGATATACTAAAGTAGCTAGAACTAATATATTATAAAAATAAGTATCTCGAGTACTTTCTATAGTAATTAATAGAAATTAAAGCTAAATAGACCTATAGTAAGAACTTCTATAGTAGTAATCTACTAGTAGTAGCACTTCTTATATAGAATAAGTTCTATATCTACTTTACTACTAACTTTTTAAAAGCCAAATAGTAGAATAATTTAAAGCTTTACTAGAGTATTTAGTTAAAGTATTTAGTATATATTTCTAGTTATAATAGACTACTAGATTAAGTACTAACTACTATTACTACTATAAAAGAAGTATATACCAAAGTATAGCCTAAGTACTATTACTTTCTTAAAAAAGTAGAGCTAGAATAGAAGAAATATATAGAGAAGCTTATTAGTAATAAAATAGTAACTAGTAATAAAGCTACTACTACTACTAATCTTATTATAGAGCTAAAAGAGTAGGAGAAGGTTATTAATATAGACTCGGATACTAAAAAAGATAGTAAAAGTAGTAAGAATAGTAAGAATAACCTAGACGAGTTATTAGAAACTAAATATACTACTATTATTACTTATAGAGCTAAGAAGGCTTACTAGTATACTAAAAAGAAAGCTAAAGTAGATACTAAGAAGAAGCGCATCTATTATATTACTACTACTAAGAAAGTATAGGCTACTACTACTTAGAAGGTACTAGAGCTATTTAATTATATACTTATAGAGTATCTAAAAATATAGAAGATTCGTATAGCTCTTCTACTACTATAAGTAAAAAGTAATATAGAGCTAGTATTAGAGGTAGTACTAGCTATAGAGTTTCTTTCTAATATACTATTTAATAATAAGATAGTAGTCCTCGAGTTGCTCGGCGCTACTATATTTTATATAAGTATTATAATATTATTATTATTAGTAGAGAAGAAAAATAAGTTAGAAAACTTTATATATAGATTACTTTCGAAGCTTTATAAAGCTACTTTTACTCTAGAGTATCTAGGTTAATAACTATAAGTACAAACTCTATTATATAGGTATCTAGAAACTCTTTATAGTTAGAGTATAATACCTATTAGTAACTAATACTAAAGTAGTAATATTATTAAAAAAGAAAAGCTAAAATAATAAAGTCGAAATATAGAAGCTTATTATTAAGCTAATAATATTTATAGAGTAGAGTAGTATTAAGTTAATATTTAATATAAGTCTAAAAATATTATAAAGTAGGTCTATACTATTACTTTTAGTAGAGTTCTTATATAAAATCGAATTATATATAGAATACTTTATATTCTTATACTTATATTTACTATCGAGCTTATATTCTATAGTATACTTAGTATTTATAGAGGCTTAATAATATATTAACTTCTTATCGATTTTGTAACTCTATATAATAATAATATACTCTTAATACTTCTATAAGAGTACTATATACTAGTAGCTATACTAGAATTATCTCCTATATATATATAATAATACTACTACTCCTACTAGAAGCCCTATCGATCGTAGCTATAGCGCTCGAGGTATTTTTTATAATCTTACTATATATCTTCTACTAACTTATTTCGAAACTTTAGTATACTTTTATTTTCCTTAGTACTAGGTATAATATATATTTTACTACTAATATTCTTATTACTAATAAACCTATTAGATCTAAGTAGGTCTAGCTCCGAAAAAAGAGGCTATTTACTATATATAAGAATAAAGTTATAGAGGACAAAATAAGCTATTAGAATATACTTCTAATCTAGTATTATATAGCTATTATAAGAGCTATAATAGATATATTCGAACTACTTTTTAATAATACTAAAAATTCTTTTAATATAGTTTCTAAGCTATATATAGTAGAGATTAAATAGCTCTTTTTTAGTCTCTAGTCTAGTATTCGATATAATCTATTTATATAGGTAATACCTTATATATTAGTATAGAACTAGTAGTTAATTATCTTTTAGTAAATAGCTACTATCTATAAGATAATAATAGCTCTTAGGTATATATAGTCTGCTAGTCTTAAATACTCTATTTATAATAGTACTATTATTTATAGAGCTTTTATAGCCGACAAAAGTATATAGAAAATTATAGCTAAAGTTATATACTATAAGTATATTCTATATAATAAAGTTCTTTCGATACTACTATACTAACTACCTTTCTTCTAGAATAAATATATAGATATATATACTATCTAGTATACTAAGAGCTCCTTTAAAGTAGCTAAACTTAGAGTTTCTAAGTATTAGATAAATAGCTATATTGTCTAGTAACTCGATATAATTCTCGGCTATTCGATATAGTATAAAGCTAACCTTATTAATAACTCTTTCGAACGTTTTCTATATATAGTAGTAATATAATTCGAGGTCTAAAATACTCTAGTTATAAGCTACAAAGTTATAGAATATTACTACCTATTTAGTAATAGAAACTCTCGCTTTTCTATAGTTATCCAAGCTACTATACTTAGTTAACTTATTAACTAAGGTCGATAATACTAGCTATTTAAAATATATTACTATATAGTAGTACTTCTCTAGTTCTTTTAAGTATCTATATATCTCTTTCTTACTATATCTAGGCTCTATTTAAGTCGTAATCTGGCCTAGTAGTCGATACTAGTATTCTATAATATATATCGAAATAGGATAATAATATATATACTTATAATATATAGAAAGGGTCTTAATATATAATAGAAGTAGAAGCGTTAGATAGGAACTAACTATATTAATTATATTAGTTAGATATAGGTTGTATCTCCTCCTAAGATATAGAGTATTAGATAAGTTATATAACCTACTATTATATAACCTATATTATATAATCTAATCCCTAAGGGAGTATCTCTTAGATAGTCTAACTAGACTATACTTTCTAATAATATATAGTATTATAATTAGTATTATAGTAATAAGTATAGCTATAGCTACAACTCCGAAAAGTATAGTAATACTCGAGGGATCTATTTCTTAGTAGTAGGGTAGGTAAACAATCGATTCGTAGAGTATATACTATACTACTATATATCTCGAAGGGATTAAAGACGCGACTATAGGCAACGGCCTTACCTAGAGGCCTAATTACTATATATAGTTATTAGAACCTGCTTTATTATTATTAGAGTAATAGGATATATTCTTTTATAGTAATATCTTCTAGCTTCTAAAGATAGTAGATCTAAATAGTATATATTAGATACTTCGAATAAGTTAAGTATAAAGCTCCTAGCTACCTACTAAAAAGTATTATCTATATACTTATAGCTTTGTACCTAAGGGTTACTATTCCCTAATTACTTTAATTACTTTAATTACTTTAATTACTTTAATTACTTTAATTACTTTAATTACTTTAATCTTAATTACTCTAATCTTCTTAGTATAAGTAGCTTCTTTATAGGTCTTCTATCTACTTATATATCCTAAGTAAATAGTTATTATTACTCTATATTAGAACTATAATACTATCCTCTATCTAGCCTAGCTTCGTCCTAAAGCTTACTTAGTAACTAAAGTTCCCTATATTATTATTTTATAATAATATCTTTTTTAACTCTTTTATTATAATATTATAAATAGTAGTATAGTAAATTAGGTTGTAGACAAAGTATCTAAGAGGAGCGCGAGGGCGCGAACGAGTAAGTATAAGAAAAGCGCCAAGCGCGCTAGCCGCATCGGGCCTAGCCGCGTATATATAATAGTTATAAGTAAATATAGGTAGGTAGGTAGGTATTAGGTTATAATACTACCTCCTCCTTAAAATAGCCTCTATCTATAGAGGCTCTAATACGTGTCTATAATATTAAGCTACTTGTATTATATATATAAAGGTAATATTATTATCTAATCTATTATCTAAATTATCTTCTTTATCTAAATTGTCGTTTAAGCTATATTTTATATTCTATTCCTTCTAAGTACTAATAGTATCTTCTTATCCTATAATTAGTCCGGCCCTACCTCTACTCTATATCGGACGTAAGAGCTCTTCTAGTAATATAAGGTTTAAGTTAGTAAAAACTACGTTATTACTTTCGATTATATTTAGGTTAGTATTACTAATATAGGTATTATAATCTAAAATATTAAGCTCGTTAATAGTATCTACTATATAACTACTAGCGTCTACTAGTATATTCGTGTTTATAGTATCTTAGCTACTAAAGCTAGTAGTAGAGCCTTATAGTAAGTATAAACTCGGTATTAGAGCTAGGCCGTTCTTTTAAAGACTTAGTATATAGTACTTCTAATCTATTACTTTAACTAACGCGCAAGTTACTTGTTACAAATCTATATACAAGTCTAGTTCTAGACTAGTTATAAGGTACTTAACTTCTATCGTCGGTAGGTAAGGAGGTATATTAGATATACTATTTAGTAACTTCGTATAAAAAGATACTACCTTATTAGGTGCGCTTTCGAAGTAACTCTTAGGCTCCTATATTAGCTTATTATAACTAACCTACTTTACTTTAAATATCGGTATTAGTTGCTTACTAAGCTCTTTCTACTATATATATATCGGCCTGCGAGTTTCTACTACTACGATCTCTTCTACTTTGTACTCGAAGTCTCCTCTATTATCTCCTTCTCGGTAAATATAAATCGGTAGTAGAGGGCCGTTAGCCGGCGAGGTTTGACTAGGTAGAGGGTTGTTATTAGTAGATTATAGGAGGTTCAAGTAGAAGATAGAGTACTTCTATATATCTAGTAGAAGGTCGATATAGTATATATTATATAGTAGAACGTAAAGAACTTTATATAGCCTAGAGAATTTATAATTAAGCTTCTTAGTATTATAGTCTATACCCTAGTTGCGAGTAGCTATATATACTAGGTTATCTTTATAATAGATTAGAGCTAGTATACGGCCGCTATTAGTATTATCTACCTATCTAGCCTGCGCTAAGTATATATATTCCTAGGTATACTTATAAATATTAGTAATATGCTTACTAAAGTCGCTAGCAGCCTAGGCGTCTAGCTATTATTTATATAGAAGTACTAGTATATTAGACTAAGTATCGATAATAGGTAGTTTTATATTATATCCTCTAGTAGCGAAGAAAGGTAATACTCCTATAGTCTCTAAGTCGTAGTTATTAATTACTAGCTTACTAATAGATAGAAGGTTAACCTAGTTGTCTTAAGTATAGTTATAGAAGGCTCGGAGATACTACTTAATACCCTTATTTGTATTCTTAGACTATCTATCTATTTCTAGGTAGAAAGCTATTAAAGGTTTCTACTTAATATCTAGAAGCTTATAGAAGTACTTAAAGAAAGCCGACAACTAGTTAGTTCCTCTATTAATTATAATAGACTCTAGCGCACTATATCTTATAAAGATATTCTTTAGGAATACTAATATAATATAAGAAGCGTTAAGCCGATATATAGGGATAGTATGCCGCTTTTTAGTTAAGTAGTAGGTTGCTATTAAGATATTCTTATATACTACTCTATTAATCTTACTTTTTAAAAGTAGTAGCTTAATAATAAAGTCTATTATAATATATTACTATAGTTAGTATAGTATAGGTAATAGTGCAAGCAGGCTACTATATACTTAAGTAGTTGCTTTTATAGTTCTATATACCTTGTAGTTACGGATAAATCGCTTTACTATCTACTATACGAATAGCTATATATAGGAGCGCGTTAAGAGGCCGAATATCTTCGTAATGCTAGGGTATCTAGCGGCTAATATACTATAGCAATTCTTGATTATAAAGGTTTGTATTAGATATATAATCTTAGAATCTATTAGTAGTATAAGTATGCTAGCTTCTCCGAACCTATTAGTAATATATATTCTCTAATCGCATACTATTACTAATACTTAATCTATTTTATATTGTCGAAGGAAACTAGCTATCTGCCTAAGTAATAGTTCTTTAAGCGCTTGTTAGACTAGCTTCTCTTAGTATAGCTATTTAATTGCTATCGGTAGATCTATATTCTCTATAGCTATAATATCGGCGATCTTATTACTACTAATATCCTTATCTTCTATTAGGTTTATTACTACTACCTTTAGTATAATATCTAGTCTATTAGGGCTAAGGATTATCTACTATTAGTATAGAACTCTTAGATTATCTAGCAAAGTAGGCAGGTCTTAGAATTATTATATTAAGCTATTAGGTTTAGTGCTTTATAAGCTAGGTCTATATATAATCTTAAAGTTAAACTACGATAAGAACTTAGCCTAATAGGCTTGTTATCTATTAAGCTACTTAGTAGTTATAAAATACTCTAAGTTCTTATAGTTAGATAGTACTCGGATATAATTATTACTATTAAAGCATTCGAAGTCGCTATCTGCTTCTCCCCCCTCTACTATAAGCTCTAGACGCTATTTTTTAAAAGCTAGAATAATAGCGAGGAGTTCCTTATTATAGATTTCGTAGTTGCACTCTATAGGACTTATCTTCTTAGATATATATATAACTAGCTTCTACTTCTTAGTAATAGGGTTAAGCTATAAAAGTATAGCTATAGTAATATAGTTAGATATATTAGTTTCTATAACTATCTACTACCCTATATAGTATATTTCTAATATTAGGTTAGCTACGAAGGCTTGCTTAAGGTCCTTAAAAGCCTTCTCGTATTTAGTAGTTTATATAAACTTAATATAGCCCTTCTTATCTAAGGCTTTGCTATTACTAGCCTTCCTTGTTAGAGCTATTAATAGTACTATAATGCGGCTAAACTTATTAATAAACTTATAGTAGAAGTTACTAAAGCTAAGGAAGGCCTATACGTCCTTAATATAGGTAGGAGTCTCCTATACTACGATCGTAGCGATTTTCTTAGAATCTATATATACCCTATTTTTACTAATAATTATACTAAAGTACTTAGTCTCGTAGACGAAGAACTTATACTTCTTAATATCTAGTTATAATCTAGTATCGAGAAGCTTCTATATTACTTTCTATATATATTATATATATTCTTTACAAGTATCGCTAAATACTAGGCAATCGTCGAGATATATAGAGTAGAATATATTAAGGAAGTTTTATAATATATTATTAATATAGCTCTAGAAGGTGCCTAGTATATTACAAGCTCCGAATAGTATTATAACGTATTCAAACTAACTATAGCGAGTAGTAAATATAGTCTTCTATATATTCCTAGCTACTATATAGATATAATTAAATACTATAACAACGTCTAGCTTAGTAAACTATTCCTTACCTAAAATGCGGTTTAGGGTTTCTTAAACTAATAGAATAGGATATTATAACTTAATTATTAATATATTAAGTCTACGATAGTTAATATAGACGTATAGACTACTATTTGGCTTTTTAATAATAAGAACTAGTACTACTATAGAGGAAACTAAGCTGCGAATATTGCCCTTCTTAAGTTGATTATTAATCTACTTTTTAATAACCTTATTCTTATATTAAGATATAGGGTAGGGGCGTTTGAAGGGTAGAATAGCACTATCCTTAAGCTTAATTGTATAGTTAATACTAGGTCTATATAGTAGAAGCTTTTCTACTTCTCTCTAGTCGAATAGGGCTACGAAGTCTTAGAACTCCTTTAGTAGTATATCCTTAACTATATTATAAATAGTTAGGTTCGTTGTACTAGTTATAAACTTCTCGTAGTCTGCTATAGCTATAGTATATACTCGTACCTAATAAGTATATTTATCGATAACTATAGCTACTAATCTACTATAGTAGGTAAAAGCTTTCCCTACCTTTATAGTATAAGTAGTTAGCCTATCTAAGAGTATCTATTTCTACTTATTCTAACCGACTATCTATATAGCGTGAATCTTAGTACCTTTCTATTATAATATACGTTATAGTATTATAGGGCTAATCTCTATAATATCTAGTATATCTACGTCTATAGCTTTCTCCTTATATATATAAGTATATATAGTTGCTAGAAAGCTCTATACTAAAGTATACTTATAGTTAATCTTATATAAGGTAGAGTCTAGTATTATCTTACCTTCTACCTATATAATACTTAATTAATATTAGTCGAACTACCTACGACTAAGGACTATATCGTAGTCCGGATCTAGCTTAGTAACGAAAGTATAGAACTATTCGAGGTAGCCTCTAATATTAAAGTTTATTTTTGTAATATACTCGATATCTACTAAAGCTTGTTTGCTAGTAGCTAGTCCGAGCCGCCTAGCTTATTCGAGGAGGATAAAAGTAAAGTATTATTTATATTTATATACGAAGGATAAATTAATATAATAAGAGTTAGCTCTATAATTAAAGTAAAGTCTAGTATTCTAACTATTAGCTATACTATCTATAATAATATACTCTATAATCTCTAGTAATATACCTAGTAATTCTACTATTTCTATCTCCTTTTAGATAGTAGTAGAAAGCGCCTTTAGCTTTGTTAATTTATTACAACCTCTACTTATTATACTTAAATAGAGGTCTTGCTATTTCCCTAACTACTATTATTAGTATTAGAGCTACTATTAGTACTTATAGTATTAGCGCGTAGTAGCATCTAGTACTTCTTAAAGACACAAGCTAGATTACGACTATAGTAACTATACTCGTAGTAGCGCAGATAGTAACTACTCCGAATAAGTTTAAAGTACTTATTATTAGTAAGTAGCTTTAGATTCTTAAACTTCTCTAGCAGATCGGAGTATAGAAGTAGGCCGCTATTATTATTATTATTGCCGCCTCTACTATTAGAACCTCTACAACCTCTATACTAACCTCTACTACTACCTCGGTTTCCTCTACTACTATAATTATTATTATTATTAGCACGAGCTAGCTTGTTTGTATCGAGCCGAGCGAAGCTATTCTAGATATTATATAGGTAATCTATTAACTCTTTAAGAATATAGTATATAGAGCTATTAATTAGACGATTACTATAGTAGTAGTTAAAAGAGCCTTCGAGTAGCTACTTCTCGGACTCGGCTATAAAATAAATATAAGTATAGTACTTCTAGAACTTAGTATAGTAAGTGCTAAATAACTCCTTATCTCCTTACTTAAGTATAGATAACTTGTAGAATAAATAGTTAGCTTAGTTATACTAGCTATAGCGCTCGGTTATATACTCTAGTATCTTATCGAGAGACTTAAAAGGGTCGATAGTAGCTTGCTTATTAATATAGGAGGGGATATATAGGTTAAAAAGTTACTAGACGTCTAGCTTAGTAAGGCTATAAATATAGGTAAGTAATAAGTTAATATTATAGAAAGTACTACTACTAACCTTATTTTCGATATTGCGTATCTACTTATTAAAGGCTAGCTCTCTATTATTACTAAACTTGTCTAGCGTACAGATATTGCAACTACTCTTAATAGTAAGAACCTATCTATTATTATACTAAGTAAAGTTCGACGCGCTAGATTAGGCGCCTAGAGTATTACTATTATTAATATAGCAACTACGTCCTTGCTAGAGGAGGTCTCTATTAGGACTATAGGCATCTCCTTTATAGTATCTAATATAAAGTAAATATAATAAGCTATTATAGTAGCTGCGAGGTCTAGATCGCGAGTATAAGTTATAGCAGCCTCGACCTTTAGAGGAATCTCCTCTACCTCTACCTCCGCCGCTACTACTAGTACTAGTACTAGTACCGTTAGCTAGTAGGCGGCTGCGCGAGAAGAGGCTTAAGTTATAATAAGAGAGCTACTAGATATACTCCTCGAGTTTCTTATTCTTCTAAGTAATATTTATAATATTATTATATAAGATACTAAGCTCGAGTAAGGTTTCTTAACTAGCTTTAGCTTCTTAAGCCTCTAATTAATTAACCTTCTCTTATAGTTTATTAGATAGATTCTTATAGAAGTTCTTATATTACTTAATACCTTCTATATTCTTTTTTAACTCGGCTATAAAAGCTTTGCTATAGTTGTTAATAATATTGCTAAGCTCTCTATTAATTATATCCTATAGTCGCTATACCTTAGTTATAGCTATATATACTTTAGCCATAGCTATATTCTTCTCTATAACTAAAGCGTTCTTTTTAGTACTTAGCGTCTTTTTCTTAGTACTTAAAGTATCTCTTTTAGACTCGAGTCTATTATACTAAGCGACTATATTCTTATTCTTCTATTAATTAAGTTTGTTAGCTTTCTAAATAACTACTAACTAGTTTAGAGCTAGCTTGTAGTTATAGAAGATATTATAAAGTATATTATATATACCTTCTAGTACTACCTTAGTAATATCTCGAAGCTTAAAGGGAGATAGACTCTTAAAAAGAGCGACTTCTAATATAACTATCTTACTAGCTACGTCGGCAAAGGTAATCTAAGTACGGTCTTTATTAAATAAGTTATTATACTTGTAGGTAATATACTCGAGGAGGTTAAGACTATTCTTAAAGTTAGGCTCTTCTTTAATTATTAAGAGCTTATTAGCGATCTCCTACTACTATTAGTAGAGTGCGTCGGCGTGCTAGTAGAATACGTCGCCTTCTAGTTAGCGACCTTAGGTTTAAGAATCTATATTAGTAGCTCCGAAGAGCGACTTGCAATTAAAGATAGATATATATAGGTTAAGACTACGAGTACCTAGTAGATCGCTATTAAGTCTCGCTATATTAAAGTAGCTCGACTCGACTAAGAACTAAAGTCTATAACTACTATAGTAACTATAACCTTAACTAAGAACTATAATTTTACTATAGGCGCGCTTTTGCTAGAGCTACTTTAAGTTCGTACTTTTGGTATAAGACGCGTTCTAAACGCAGCGTTAACTATAACTATAACTAGGAACTATATACTATAAGTAGGATCTATAAAGTATAATATTATAAATAGTAGTATAGTAAATTAGGTTATAGACAAAGTATCTAAAAAGAGTATAAAAGTGCAAACAAGTAAGTATAAGAAAAGCGCCAAGCGCGCTAGCCGCATCGGGCCTAGCCGCGTATATATAATAGTTACAAGTAAATATAGATAGGTAGGTAGGTATCGGGTTATAATAAAGAAAAGGAGATCTATTTTAGATAAAAAGAAAGGATCTAAATCTAAAGCCTATAGTATAGTTATAAAGTAGATCTTCTAAAAGAGATAAAGGAATAAAGAAGAGGATATATCTAACCTAAAGTATTATAAAGTATTTCTTAGCCTAATTAAAAAAGAAAGGAATTATATCTAGAAAACCTTAGTAGAGATTAAGAAGGTTATATTTATAGTACTCGGACCTAATATTACTTTAAAATAAGAGGTCCCTATTCTAAAGTTCTATAAAAAGGTAATATAGAATTCTAAATAGAGCTATATATAGAAAGAAGTAATCTAGAGAGAACTAGTAGCTTTAGATAGCAACTATACCTAGAAGCTAGTTATACTACTAAAGAATATAAACCTTATAATATCTAGGTAGGTCTTTAATATAAAAAGATTAATTAGTAGAGCTATTAAAAAGTTTAAAGTAAGACTAGTTACTAGAAGATTCTTCTAGAAGTTTAGAGTAGACTTTAAAAATACCTTTATACTAACTATAAGGTATAATACTTTAAAAGTATTTATAGTAGTTATTTGCGAGAAGAACTTAGAAATATACTAAGTAGATATAAATAATATATTTATAAAGAGCTCTCTAAAAGAAAATATTTATATAATTCTACTTCTAGAAGTAGAGGTCCTACTAAACTAGATTCTAAAGATTCTAAGGAGTCTTTATAAACTTAAGTAAGTAGTAAGAGACTAGAATAAACTCTATATCTTAAAGCTAGAATAGATAGAATTCGATTAATTAGAGATCGACCTATACCTACTTATTTATAGAGAAAGAAAAATTATAGTTCTAACCTATATAGATAATATATCTATTATAGTACTAGAACTAAAAGATATTCTCTAGTTTAAGGAATAGCTTAGTAAGGTCTTTAAGATTAAGGATCTAAAAGAGCTAGAAAAGATTCTTAGAATAAAGATAATAAAAGATAGAGTTATAGAAACTCTAAAGCTTAATTAAGAATACTATATCTAAGAGAACCTTATAAAGCTAAATATAACTAAGAAAAATACCTATCTAACTCTCTTACTAATAGATAGTTATAAAAGCTTTACTAAGGCAATTCTATCTAATAAGAGATATACTAAATAGAAGTACTAAAGCTAGATAGGTATATAGATATAGCCGATAGTTATAATAAGACTAGATATTACTTTCGCTCTTAGTAGACTAAGCTTATATATAGCTAACCTAATAAGAGAATATATAAATACTCTAAAGAAACTAGTTAGATACTTTAGGTCGTCCCTAGACCTAGAACTTATATTTAGAAAAGGTAGTAGAAGCTTTATTAGATATTTAGACTCTAACTATATAATAAATAAAGTAGATAGAGTTTTAATCCTAGAATCTATCTTCTTCCTCTATAGAGTACTAGTATCTTAGATAAGTAAGAAGTAGAAGTCTATAGTAATATTAACTATAGAGGCTAAGTATATAGCTCTAAATATATATACTAAGTAATTTTAATTCCTAGTAGTACTTCTAAAAGAAATAGACTATATAGAGTTAGTAGAAGAATATTCTTTTTAACTACTTATTAAAGCGAACTCTAATATAGTAAATAAACTTAGACCTATTTAGATTATAGAGGATAACTAAGTATCTCTAACCCTAGTTAAAGATACTTATACCTATAAGAGATTAAAATATATTAATATAGCCTATAATAATATTAGGAGACTCTAGTAGTAAAAGAAGATAGTAGTAGTATATATTCTAATAAAAGAGATAGTTATAGATAGGTTAACTAAGCCGAAGAATAGTCCCTAATTCTAGGAGTTTATAAAACAACTCTAGCTTATATAAATAGCTTTTTTATACTTAATAAGTTATCGAGATTTAGAATAGAATATAAGTACTAGAATATAGGGTAGAAGAACTATCTAGCCTAAGTAGGAGTATTAGAAAGTATAGTCTAGTTAGACTATCTAAGAGATACTCTCTTAGGAATTAGATTATATAATATATATTATATAATAGTAGGTTATATAACTTATCTAATATTCTATATTTTAGGAGGAGATGCAACCTATATCTAACTAATATAATTAATATAGTTAGTTTCTATCTAATACTTCTACTTCTATTATATATTAAGACTCTTTCTATATATCGAAAGTATATATATTATTATTCTAATTCGATACCTTCTAGTATAGAGATTCTAGGGCACCTATCTACCTTCTATAGTATCCTCGAGATACCTCTTTAAGATTAGAGTACTCTTATAGGTATTCTACTAGATAATCTTTTAGAAAGTCTCTTTTCTTCTAACTTACTATAATAAGAAACTATAGTATAGTAGTTCTTTAGGTTTTCTACTAGATAGATTTCGAGATAATATTCTTATATTTCTAGTATATATTAAGTAGAGTTATTATATTAAATTTCCTATTAACTTTATTTTTCTCTTTATAGTTCCTTATATAGTAGCCTTCTTTACTATATATATATAATAGGTAAAGCTTTATATTTGCTTCCTTCCTCTTTTAGTAATATCTAATTCTATAGAATCTCTATATCTAGAGTTATAGCTTCTAGCCTTAAAGCCCTATCTTCTACTCTAGGTAGGTCTCTAGAATCTAGGCTATATAAACTAATTATACTTTAACTTCTAGAGTCTCTTATTAATTTCTTTTACTATTTTAATTATTACTTCTAGTATAGTTAGGCTAGAGTTTCGGAATAGTTCGGCCTTAATATTATTTTTAAGCTCTAGATAGAACTAGAAATAGAATATTTTTAGAACTCTAAAATATAGAGAGCTATAGAGGTAGTTTGTCTAAGTTATTAGATATACTAGTTAGTATATACCTCTTTATTAGGTATTCTATATAGATTATCGAGTTTTGTCTCGAACTTATTATAGTTATAGAAGATCTTTCTAGTTTCTATTTTTAGAGTTTCTCTCTTACTCTAGTTATAAAGCTAGTTCTTAAAGTATAGTCGAAATCTCTTAGTAGCTCTTCCTCTTAGAAAGAATATAGTATATAAGACCTTACTAGCCTCGCTATTAAACTAGTATAGGTTAAAGTAAAGGTATAGCTAAACCTATAGCTAAAATACCTCTAACTTATTCTTAGTTCTATTAAATATCTCTAGTATAGATACCTTAGGTCCTCTAGTATACTTCTATATACTTATAGAGCTTATAGAGAATATTAATTATTTTCTACTTTCTATAATTAATATATTACTTATATACTCTATAATACCTATTAATAGCTACTATCGTAATAGGCTTTAAGTTGCGTTACTTCTAGATATATATAAAGGGCTCTAGAGTAGTACTTAAAGTTATTAGAACTCGCTTTATTATTATTAGAGTAATAGAGTATATTTCTTTATAGTAATATTTTCTAGCTTCTAAAAGTAGTAAATCTAAATAGTATATATTAGATACTTCGAATAAGTTAAGTATAAAGCTCCTATCTATCTACTAAAAAGTATTATCTATATACTTATAGCCTTATATTTTAGAGTTACTATTCTTTAATTATTTTAATTACTTTAATTACTTTAATTTTAATTACTCTAATCTCCTTAGTATAAGTAGCTTCTTTATAAGTCTTCTATCTATTTATATATTCTAAGTAAATAGTTATTATTACTCTATATTAGAACTATAATAATAGGCTATAAAATATACTTCTAGAAGGACTATTTGTAATAGTAGAGCCTGTCCGAGTATCTACTAACCTAAGCCAGTGCAGCGATAGCGATAGCGAGCTTTTCTAAGATTATATAAGCTTATTAGTATTTATAGTATAATATTAATAACTTCTTATTAATAGCGAAGTAGACAGGTGTCGATAGCAGTATAGATACTGCTATTACTCTATCGACAACGACAATACCGACCAAATAACCGACAAAGTAGACAGGGCCTAAGCACGTAGGAGGTCGTCTTGGTAAGGAGTAAGGTATTGTGGCGATGATGATGATGGAAACCGACCGATTACGACGAAACAAAAACAGACACGCGAAACTAACGCGCCAAGAGTGCACTAGTGCCATTGCGGAAGCTGCTCATCTCGCTCATTTCCAGGACAGCCAAAAACCTACGAGATTGAGCGCCAGTTGGCCTGTCTGGATCTGTTCCTATCGCATCGCTCCTCCTCTTCAGAAGCGGCGAATATACACGACTACACATGTGGCGCCATAGTAGCGAAGCCAAGCCAATGTCAACGCCTTACAGATCCATAACCAAGCCAACACAAGAACAAATAATTATCCAGCCATTTACACCTCAAGCCCAGTTTGAGACTCCTACACAAAGTAGATGTATGTGAACAAGCGACATACCCAGCACCCAGTGAACAACATCACGATGAACTCCACTCAAGAAACACAGTCTCCTTCGCAGACATACACATACTACCACGCAGGCCCACTCTTCACTCAAGGCGACCTTCTGGCCAACGTCCTCCTCTCTCGCGCGATTACACGGCTATCCCATAACAAGTTCAATCCCCTACTCCCTCAAGACCTTGAACAGCGTGGAGAGATGGTGACACCACACTCCATACGTGACAAGGACATTCGAGCTTTACTCTCCTGCGACCTCGCACTTTTCACTTACGATGGAGCAGAACTCGACTCTGGAACAGTAGTGGAATTCATGTTTGCGAAATTTGCCGATATTCCCAGTGTGATCTTGCGCAGTGACTTTCGCGGTGGTGGAGATCAGGGAACTCATCCAACCGGTGTTGCAGAGCCGTGGAATTTGATGAGTAGCTTTTATCCGAGGACGAGGAGTGTGGTTGTTGATGGGATGAAAGAGTATAAGACTGCGTTGCTGCTACAGGCTGATGCTGGTGTGGATGTCAGCAGAGTGGCGGGCGAGGCTGTGATTGAGGTTACGGCGCAGAGATGTGTTGAGATGATGGAAGAGGTGCTGAAGCTGCCGGCAAGAATGCCGAGAGAGCTGAGAGGGAGTGTCTACCAGTGGTTGGGGCTCATGCCTGGTCATTCCGAAAGAAGGGATGAAGAGGATATGAGTCGAATGGGGCAGCTTCTAAACGTCAAAGAGGCGAAAGGACTGTTCGGATGAGCAGGGTAGGTGATCGGCGACTACCGAATTTCCGATCATTCGCTCACTTATAGCTACGTCCTCTTTCTTGTAGCATCTTGTCGTGTCTCATTGCCGCATCTTCCAGTGGTATTTCCATACCCCATGCTTTTGCTGTAAACGCTTCAGATGCCCCTCAACGCCATGTGTGTGTGTGCACACTTCTATGGAAGTCTGCGCGGGTCGCTGGGGAATGCAGTCGCCAAACGCACATTTGGCAGGCCCAACCACAGCATGACGATACGCTCAAGACCGATTCCACCTCCAGCGTGTGGTGGGCAGCCTTGTCTGAATGCATCGACGTATGGTGCAATGCCAGGGTGCTTGGGGTCGACAGCATTTGGGTGCTCCTTCATTCTCTTCTCCAGGAACTCTGCCTTGTGGATACGTTGAGCACCAGACATGATCTCCTGTCCTCTCATGAAGAAGTCGTAGGAGTTTGAGTAGCCAGCGTTGGGGTCTTTCGGGTCGTAGGCTGCTTGTGTCTCGGTGGTCGGCATCGTGTACCACGGTCGCACAATAAGTGGGTATTTGTCAAGTACGTAGAAGTCGGAGCCGTACTTCTCGAGGACGAGAGCACCGAGTCTCTTCTCTTGTGGTGTGCTCAGGTCATCGAAGTCTCCGATCTCTTCTCCTGCATCGCGCAGCATCTGGATTCCCTCCTTGAATTCGAGTCGCGGGACTTTGCCAGCTTCTGGCAGCTTGAATGGCTCAACGTGGTAGACATTTCGTACGTGCTCGGTCTCCTTCTTGTAGCGCTCGTTCAGGCCGTTGAAGATGGATAGGAAGAGATTCTCCAGTAATGACACAACTTCGTGGTAGTGCTGGTTGAAGGCCATTTCCAGATCGAGTCCAACGAATTCAGTAAGATGGCGGTTGGTGTTGCTGTTCTCGGATCTGAAGACGTGTCCGATCATCATGACTTTCTCAAATCGAGCGGCGATTAAGCGTTGCTTGTAGAACTGTGGGGACTGTGCGAGGTAGCCCTTCTTTTCGAAATACTTCACCTCAAATACCGACGCGCCACCTTCTGTGGCAGCTCCGAGCATTTCCGGTACGTCGACATCGAGGAAGCCACGCTCCTCAAGATATTCTCGGAACAGTTTCTTGACACCGGCTCTGATCTTGAGTATTGAGTGATTGAGGCTCGCAGTCAGATCAAGAGTCCGGTTGTTCAGTCGTGTGTCGATCGAAACGATGGCCTTGCCATCCTCTCGTACCTGAGGAAAGTCAATCCCGGAACATGAAAGTCCTTGCAAAGTGACTTCTTACCTCGTTCTCAGCACCCTCGGCTGGAATGCGCCCTTCACAGTCAGCTACCTGCAGTGGCAATTGCTGGTCGGCCTTGTTGAGCAGGTAGAGCTTCGTGACGTGAACCTCAAGGTTCTGCACTGTAGTGCTCTTGACTGGCTCGAATGGCTTCTGGAGTACTCCGTGCACAAAGACCTCGCTCAATGTCGGTATGCTGCCAGCGAATTTGACCATCTGCTTGCTGAGCTTTTCACTTCCAGCCACGACAGCTTGAATAGTCTGAGAGGACACCAGTCAGCAATTGTATCAACCACCGGCAATATTTCTTAATTCAGCATATCTTACCTGCTCCTGCTGAGCGAATGTGAGAAATGAGAGTTTGGCACTCTGATTTCTTGCGTTTAGGACAGTTGCTCGGAAGACCACTTTGGGTGCGTCCTCTGGTGTAAAGTCCCTGCCCTCATACTCGGCCGCAAGATCGATCAATGTCTCGTACTTGGGTCCTGTTGTCTCCCGCACCATTGGCAGCTCGCCATAGTCCTCCTTTGACACATCGCTGGCCTCGTCGGCCTTCTTTCGCGCAGCTTCTTCTGCAGCCAATCTGGCCTTTTTTTCTGCCTTCTCCTTCTCCTTTGCCGCCTTCTTGAGAGCAGACTTACTAGGTCCTTTCTCGCCGTCGGCAGCGCCTTCTGCTGGTGACTCGTTCTCTTTCGGTCGCGCGGGCAGTTCTTGTTCAGACATTTTTGCTGTTCTGAGAATGTGTTAGCGTTCAGTCCAGAAGAAGAGATTTGTTGCTGGTCGAGACTTACATACCAATCTATCGGTGTCTGTGTTGTTCGACCGCTTCTGTGACTCTTCTGTGTCTTCTGCCCGACTCACATTTGTAACATTGGAATTCTGGCGGGGCAGGCGCGTCATCGGCTTCGGCTTCACTTTGATCCGTTCGAGAGAGGCGCGATGAAGACCTCTTGTCGAATTTCTACCTGCTGGGCTGGGTACTCTTCAACTTGTACACATATTATATAAGATCACGCTGCAATGGGCATCCAGAGGCCATGGGAGTAGGCTGGTGAACCAGCTCGTTGCTGGCTTCCCAAGCTTAGCCTCGCTGACCGCCGGATACAGAGGCAGATCCACCGTGCCAGGACATCTATTCGCCATTATGGAGTGATCTAGTAAGGACGGTCCTACAGCTTGTACGGGAGGAGCATCAAGAGATATGCGCGCCCCGTTTCGCTGAGCCCACGTCGGGAGTAAGGATGCCGGAACGACAAAATGAACGAATCCTTCGCGTCTTGGACATCTTGAGAATCCCCTGACGCGCCGAACACAAAACTTAGACACGTCCACTGATTTTTCTCACGCGCAGACCATCTGCACTTCGGTTGTCAAGCTTTCTGAAGTTCCAAAGTCTCTCGCAATGGCAAAGTCATCTAGCATGGCCTGGATTCTAGCAGCGATCTACTACGCGTGTCTGGTTCATGCTCAGCGAGCACTTTACTCCAACTCATTCGAGACGTGCGTGGACGACAGCCAATTGACAGCAACACATTTCAATGTCAGCATTACTCCCGATAACAACACGCTGTCCTACGACCTATCGGGCAGGAATGAATATAGTGGCAACGCGACTTTGACGTTCACTGTTACTGTGGGTTCAAATGAGGTGTACAACTCCAGACTGGATCCATGTTCCGAAACAGGCACTGCGAGCTTCTGTCCAGCCACGCCAGGCGAGCTTGCTATTAACGCGAACCAAGAAACACCTGAGGGCGGTTTTGACCAGATTCCCAACGACACCTACACAATGCAGAACCCGGATGCGTATTTCAGGTTCGTTCTGATCGACTCGGCGACCAACGACTCAGTCGGCTGTTTGCAAGCAAATCTCACGAATGGTGCATCGCAAACTTCTGCGAGTGGCAATGGGACTGGAACTATATCTGGAAGCATGATTGGTACTGGAGCTACGAACAGCTCCAATAGCCCTGCTGGAGGCTCAGGAGCCAGCACTACGTACTTGAACTGGATATTATCTGCGTGAGTTAAGTGCGGCTAGTCGTCGAAACGAGGCTGACTTTGTCCTATAGATGTGCCATGTTCGCATTGATTCTTGGCAGCTTGCTTTGAGCGATTTCAGATCACTAAGGTCAGGCAATCGACACCTGGTACTCGAAGAACTTGCATGACACAATCCATCTCCTCTCGACAAGCCACATATTTCTCTCGGTCGGCGTCCGCTCGCCAGGGCTCTCGATCTGCAGATATAGCACTACATTGAGATTGGAGGCTTGGATTTGTTGTTCCAACATGGACTAAGCTGGGTGCATACCTCCATGCTTTTCGTGAACAGTGGACAAGCAGAAGCTTTACACTCCACTTCCACGTGCTACTGATTGCGCCTCAGCATGTATTATTTTCGGACTGTCGCACACTTTCCGAGCCCTTGTCTTATAATCAACTTTCACAACACGACACGAATCCCAAAAGTTTGTGTGAAGATATCATAATCGCCGAAGTTGCACCTACTACCCAGTACCATCATCTCAACCCATCAACCGACACTACAAATATGGCAACTACGGACATCGACTGGGACACGCCGCTCTCTCAAGTCTTGAACTTGGCGTGGCGGTGTCAAACACTTCTCGTCCCCATGCTATGGACGATTCTTTGGATCACATATAACCTTCACGTTCCCGACGAATGGATACCGAACAACAACGTTGTGGGTCTACCTGTGCACACTATCATATTCTCCAAGTTCAATCCAGTCAATATTCTCATGCACTCGGGCATTAAAGTCAAGCTGCCATTTCTCAGCTACAAGATCCCGATCTTCCCGCAGTTCGCGCCAGACACTTGCGCCGCCGCTGCGAAGGTTGAGGGTGGTGATGGTTCAGTGTGGCCGTGCAAGAGAGATGCGATATTTGGATGGTTCGACCGCTTGAGGGTTGGCGATGAGAGTCTGCGAGAACTGTTTCTAGGTGACAGATTCTCGGTGGTATCTGGGTTCATATTTGAAGTGGCGGTGTATGTTGTGCTTGTCGTGTGGGGACCGCGCATTCAAGCTGCGCTGTTCAAGAGACTGAAGCAGGGGAAGCAAGATGGCGAGAAGGAGACTGCGCTGGATGCTGCTGCGTCGGCAGATGTCGAGGGAGGAAGTCAAGACGTCAAAGAAGCTCTGGATCTCATATCGGTGGAAGCGACGATGGCGTAGGTCAACCTGGACGATGCTGCTCTAAAGCCCGTGTAACCAAAGGTCGGAAGTCCTGTCCAGCAGCTCCTCTCGAGTGCTGCATTATGTTTTTTGGTTGCAACGCCTTAGATACTGCTCGTGAAAGGAGAGAGTCTTAGGCATCGGGATGAATCCTGATGTTTCTCGACTTCACATTGCGTCTCAGCTGTCCATGGGCACCGCCAGCTTACAGAAGTCAAATGATGAAAAGCAAGGCTTGTACTTTTGATGACCAAAGTAGGTGTAAGAGCACGTCGGCAGCTTTTCAATGCATGGACAATGCCCGACTACGAAGCTAGACGTGAATTTGGGCAAGAGTATGGACATATTCCAAAATACCAGATGTTTATGCAGAATGGCTAATTCAGACTTTCTCGAATTGTGCTCGACAACTTCGATCAATCGACATCAAATTACTCAAGCATTCTCCAATAGCTGTCTGGAGCCCGAATTCATGGTTTGATACCTCTGATACTATCGTTGTCGATTGTTCACGCAACCCTAGACTTCCTTTCGATATACTCTGATATGTCGTCTTGGCAGTGATGCTTCCGCCCTTCCGTCTTCGTCCAACACCACCTGCATGAACCTTGTGCTCCCCACATCAGATCACTCGCATGTGACGGAAACAGAAGAGGGGAGCCATGGATGCATACCAGGTTGTCCATGAGCTAGCAGCAGGATTGGAAGCAGCTCGAAAGACAGAGATCTGATACCCCCTCTTCTTGGTTGTACAAAAGTTAGACGTCAGCTCGTCTCATAGTAAGGAAGAGAGTAGCATTGGAAACTCCCCATTGACCTTTTAGAGTATCATTATCTCCCCTCACCTAGAGACAGAAAGACAGACAGTATAGACAAAAGCCATGGCCGCCGCAGTCGAAGAACAGCCCCAATCACTCCCCAATCCACAAGTCCCATCACAGCCTCTACACGAACCAATCGACCCATCAGCCGCCAATGGCGCCCAGATACCTCTCACAGACTTCAATATTCCCTCCTTCCCTCCCGAAGCCCGTGGACTCCGAGCTCTGACATTGACGTCCGATATCAAGGTCGATGACTACCAAGAAATCCTCTCTCGTCCTTGGACCATTCCTTCGACCCTCCCAACCTCCATCGAATCACTCACATTAGAGCTCTTCAGCTTGGGATACCCGAAAGGCTTCCTCTCAACTCTCGCGACGAGATTGCCGAATCTGAAGAGTTTGGTGGTGTACAGTCAATTGCTGGGAGGGACAAACAAGGAGAGCGAAGATGACGCTATATTGGCATTCAAGAAATGGAGGAGTTTGAGAGCTCTTCATTTGTTGGATGTCTTCGCCAGACCGCATTTCTTCGAGACAATGTCTGAGTGGGTCAAGTATAATGATAGCGAAGCTGATGGGGAATCGAGGAGAGGATTGATGTTCTTGGAGGTGAACTATACGTTCAGACATGAAGATGAGGATTTCATGGGGTGAGCACTTACACGTCCCTTAATTCTCTGCTTCTTCAAGCGCTGATATGATCGTTTTGCAGCAAAATCCAAGCCACCGAACTCCCTCTCCTCATAGGTCCAGGTCTTATTTCCTGCTCCTTCAATCTCGCCGAACCAGAAAACGTTAGCCCGAACGAGGACGAGCAGGACCCAACCGTGATTGCTGGAGCATCCGATAAGGAAGGCATAATGGCATTTAACAAGACACTCACAAACGAGTTGATTCATGCTCTCACAGAAGACGAGAAAAGACCGAAAGGGCTTCGAGCATTGAACACGACGTTGTACACTCTGACGCCAGAGCAGATTCGAAATGTACTGGAGAAGCAAACTGGTCTCATGGTTATCAGTCTGACAGCGGAGATTGAGCCAGGAGAGGACACGAAGAAGGCATTGTTGGGAGCGATGGAGAAGTGTAAGGAACTGGAACAGGTGGAAATCGTGGCTAATCCGAGCTTGATGTTCTTTATGGGTAAGTACTTCTTTTCTGTTGAGCTGTGTCTGCTATCTAAATGCGAATCTGCTGCTGCTACTTGTCGACAAGCGGCGGCGTGATCGAACTGTTGTTTTCTGCGGAGCCCTCATTTTTGCAGGCGGCTTCTCTGCTTTGCACATGCTGTCTGATGTTGCTGCTTGTGGAGACCCGAAGGCGTAGTGGAGGAACTGGGAGGCGTCGATTTCGAATGGCACAATGTGTGCGATCAGGATGTGTGTTGTGCATATGCTGATCGATTGCAGAGGTGCAGAATCCACGAAAACAGGTGCTGGCCAAGACGTTTCCGGATGTATTCGATATGAACAGGCTTTCCGAGAAGCTGGAGAAGTTGTCGTCGTTCAAAGCAAACGTGCTGCGTACCGTAACGCTGGGTACGATCGAGTGGGAGAAGGTTGACGGAAAGTGGAAGGGTGGCGTTAAGGTGAGCGTAATGCGCCGTATGTCTTGAATAGCTGCTGACTTTCTGTGCAGGAGGGCAAAGGGCTACCGGCTGGCACAGTGCCTGCAGCGTGATGGAGAGCGTTCTCAGTCGATGTGTGGCCACTCCTCCTCACTTGGGACGTCACATTCATCCACCTGTTCTTCAATTACACAGAGATGTTCACCGCATACCCGACTTGCCTCCTTCAGCACCTTACGCATGCCCTGCATCTGGTCTTTGACACGTTGCTTTGCATCTTCTACTCGAGCCAACGCTTGCTTCACACTCTCCACATCGATGTCATCTAGTTCGACGCGCAGCAGCTCCAGACGAGCTTGCATGTTCTGCTCATATCCAGCCCCATGGAAAGCCTGCGCTGCAAAGCTCGTGACTGAGTCTTCAAGAGAAAGTAGGCGTGTCATCCTAGCAGGATCTCCGTGATTCAGTCCGCATTCTTAGTAGGGATACTCTGGGTCCACTGCGTCGAGGAGTGCCATTTGATCGTTGTATTCGTTCAGCAGAAGGACCATGTGCTTGACAGTATTGCACACTGGCTTCGAGCTTTGCAAGTCTTTGATTACAGGCACACGAAACCTCTTCGGGGCATCAATCTGAACGTAGGGGACGTCGCGCAATCGGCGGAGTCCGTACAGAAGGTGACCGTATTCCCACTCTTTCCACCCAAGCTGATCAATGTCCATGGTGACTCGAAGGTGCTTGATCGAGTGACTTTGCATGAGAAACGATGCCAGTGTGGTCAAGAAGTGACTCAATGGCAGCCAGTCATCCCCTGATGAACTTGCTGGATCCTTCTTGTAGGTCAGATGTATCGCGACACGTTGAAAGCGTCGCAAGATCGCCGGATACAGCTCGAAAGTCTCCAGTATTATACGCTCATTAGGTACCTGCTTGAGCATCTTGCCATCGATGAAAGCCATTGGACAGCAGCGGTGGCGCGGACTCATCATGTCCACCTTGAATTCACATACGACGGTATGATCGCCATAAAGTATGTCGGAGGCCTCCTTGTCAATAACCTTGCAAGTTCGCAAAATAGAGGTGTCTCTGTTCGAGGCTTTTCTGTCGACCAGTAGCTGTCTGTAGACCTCGTTCCTCAGCTCCGCCGGCAGTCCGAGGAGATCGAAATGACGATCACAGTCTGCAGCTTCAAGGACGCGTATGTAGTAGAACTTCAGCATGAGCCTGCCTGGGAAAGGATCTTGCAGTCCTCGATCCTGAATGAACCGCCTCAGCTCCGGTGATGTGCTGTTGTCGTAGGCTCGGCGATTTGGATGCTTCACATCTGTACTGGTTGGCTCCTTGACGAAAGAGCTGTCGTGGACGGGATTGAAAGCTACCGGCGGGTCGCACTCCAGCCATGGGAATTGTTCATATGCATCTCGCCAGCACGTACGGCACTGACACGACTGTGCTGGATCGTCCAGTCTGAGCTTGATTGCCTGGCTGACGGACTCTTCATCGGCGATTTCGAGAAGGTCGCATAAGTCGCAAGAAATGCACTCCCAGGAGCACAAGCAGTCGAGATCTTCATCGAACTCCTCCTCGTCATCATCACTCGCCACGGGCAGCTCCTGGCCCGCCGCGACATCAGCGGCTGTAGTATCGAGTGGCACCGGCAGCACACCCACCGCCGCAGCTGTCGTGATGTTCGCCATTGTCCTGTCGGCGGAATCTAATGACTCCAGCTCGTATGTCTTGTTCGCGGTCCAGAGTCTTGTGTGCAGTTGATCTTGTCAAAATTGTGATGTTGTTGTTGTAAGTCGGTAGAAGATGTGAAGCTGGAAGTTGAAGAACGCCTTAAGGCACCAGGTCGCGCTAGTGTCGTGTCGCGTCGCGAGGAAAGAACTACCACCACGACATCACCACATCTCTTCTGTACCTATGCCGACCTGATGTTTCTGTGCCAACCACATATCTCGTGCTCTCACAGTTGCCTCGGTAGGCTGTGCCCCATCAAGTTCTCTGAAAGCGCGAACAACTTGCACAGCACCACATCTTCGCAGTCCGCGGCGTGGATCCGACACGCAGCAGAGACAACCCGTCATGTGAAACTTGGTTACACTCGTTAGGCCATATCAAACGTTTTCTGGCTACTCTTGTCTCTAGTATCATCTCGACAACCAAGCTGGTACACTTCCAACTCTCATACACAGCCTCCTGCTCCCTAATCTCAACAATCAACAAGGAGATGTGGTCTGATGGTAGGGCACCCTTCCAGGGGTAGAGAGTCGCTCCAGACGCTCCGCTGGCTTGCCGAAGGCGCCGCCGAACTGGTTGGAGGACGCTTGGTTCGATTCCGGCTGTCTCCAAAATATTTCAATTTCCTTTGCTTGTAGTTCTGGACCTCTTCCTTTTCTTCTTACTCCATCCAGTCCGTCGTTCTACTGCAAAAGCAGGCAAAGCGATAGCAAAACAATCGCCTCTGGCAGTGCGGTCAAGACGACTTATGAGGACTACCGCTAGACCATTGAAAACTGTTGAGAGTTGTCTATGACTCTTGTTTACCAAGGGGACGATCGAGCGGGCTCTTTTCGCTGGTACGTATCTGTAGTTCTTGCCATAGTTTCTTATTAGTTTGCAGAACAGAAGAAAGCATACTTACTGGTCTGGAACATATCAACGCTTTCTTTCATTCCGATCTATATGTAGCAACCTCGTAAGAGCCATAGCGCAAGCCAGATGCGCGAGTAAACAACGCTTGTATGCAAAAAGCACTTCACACACTTTTGCGCCATCTCTATCCTCTTGAACATGCAAGCACGAGTCCCTGTCAGACTCTATGCAGAGCCGTTGCTGGTGGCCTTTCCAGCCTCAATCACACCTCGCACGCCACCCTTCCCGCCCTTCTCTTTCGCCACAACAGTAAGCGTCAGGTCCGCTGCAACGTTGATTTGTACTTCCACGACGCCCTTGGCCTTGACACCTTTAATCGCGAACTCTGCCAGCGGCTTTCCAGCTTTCCAGACCTTCTCGCGGACCTCCTCAGGCTCGTCATCTGAGTCATCATCACTGTCATCATCATCCTTGCCGTTCGTGGCAGCCTTCTCCTCCTTGGTCACCTTGATCGATGAGATACCTTCTGCAAGCTTGAGCAGGACATCTCCACCCTTTGGAACGGTGATTTGTGCTGTTCTCCGTGCTGGGGCTGGAGTATCTGCTGGTACGATGACGGAGAACTGGTCATCTCCTGTGACAAGTCCGATGGCGTTTTGCAGGTGAGGTGTGACAGTCACAACGGCTTCAGTGTTCTCCTTGACATCAGCTGGCTCGAACTCGGAGATCAGGGAAGCCTGGATCGCGGCTCCTCGGGCTGTAAGTTCTGATGGGTTGACGGCGGTGGGTGTCGTGCTTGGTGCAACAACGAATGTGCTCTCCGGGAAAGCGTTCTGCAGGTTTGAGGCGATCTTTGGGACGTGCGAGGTTCCGCCAGAGAGGAGGATTTGGTCGACATCTAGAACATCGAGATCGGCTTTCTGGACGGCAGATGTGATTAGGCGTGTGAAGGAACCAAAGACTTTGTTGCCGAGAAGTTCGAATCGTGTGCGGTTGACTGTGAGGGTGAAGTCGATTCCGTCGACTAAGCTCTCGATGGAGAAGTTAGCAGACTGTCCAATGCTGAGGGCCTTCTTGACTGCCTCTGCCTCGAGGGTCAGTTTTGACAAGCTGCGCTCGTTTTCCCGTGGGTCCTTTGCGTTCTTGTTTTTCTTGAGAAACTCCTTTGCGGCGTACTCGATGAGCACCTTGTCCAGACTGGCTCCTCCAAACTCGTAATCGTGTGCAGTTGCAAGAGTGGTGTAGATGCCGTTCCTGCTGGCGACCACTGCAATGTCCGATCGTGTACCTCCAAGATCTGCCACAACCACAATCTTATCCTGGTGTGCGGGCTGCGACTCTCCGGAAGCGTGAATCTTCGCATCGTAGGCCAGAATTGCAGCGACTGGCTCTGGAATGAACTGTAGGACCTCAATCCCAGCGTCCTTTGCAGCAGTTGTCAGAGCCTCTTTCTGTGCGTCTGTAAAGTCTGAAGGGACTGTAATGACGGCAGCATTGATCTGCTTGCCCAGATAGTCTCCAGCAGACTGTGCTAACCGTCTGATGTGTCTCGTTGCAACCTCGCTGACAGTCAATGTGCTCTTCTCGCCCTCTCCACCTTCTGGCACTTCCTTTTCTTGTACCGAGAACGCCACCTTCTTTCCGCCATCGAGCTCGATCGGGTGTGCGCTGGAGTGGTTCGCGGTAGGATCGATTTCCTTGAAGGACTTTCCAAGGAAATCTCTGAAGTATGCGACCGTGTTGCGTGGATTTCTCACGATTTGGGCCTTTGCCTGTGCGCCAACAAACTCTTCGCCGGCGACGTATGAGATGACAGTTGGGATTTGTCGGTCTCCATCAGGGTCGGCTGTTCCAACATATTAGTAGTACTATCAAAAGTGTAGTAGGAGAAGAAAGATCATACCAATGACTTCAGCCTTTCCGTCTGCGGAGTTGGTGTAGGCGATACTGGAGTACGAGTTGCCAAAGGAGATTCCAATCACATTGCGCGAGCTCTGCTGTTCTGTTGATTCTGCCATCTTGAAGGGTTGTGTATAGATGGAGAGAAGTGTCTGTCTGTTTGTACTGCAGCATGGAAATGGACTGGACTATCAAAAATATCTCGCAGGGTTCATCCTTATGTAAGCCACTTGACGAACACTCTTCTCCCACTACAGCAGTCTCTCTCTCTCTCTCTCTTCTGGTACATATTGTCGTCCTGCTTGGGAAGTCGATCGACTCTCTTCCACAGCCAACACTAAAGAGAACAATGTCTTCAACCGTCCTCCTCCCCGGCGACACGATCCTGCCCGAACTCCTCCCCAAATCGAAGAAAGGCACTCTCACCCTCGGTCCTCATCTCCGCCACCTCCCACCATCAACACTCACAGCAACCTCCTCCGGCACTCTGCAGGTAGACAACAAGAAATCCGCTCTCTGGCTCGAACACCCCAATGGCCGCTATCTCCCTGCTGTCAATGACCTCGTGATCGCACAAGTCCATCATGGGTCACCAGACACGTTCCATTGCAGTTTGACACCTCACACACCATATGCACTCCTCGGGCATCTAGCTTTCGAAGGCGCGAACAAGAAGACACGACCACAACTCAAGTCAGGAGATCTCGTCTATGCGCGCGTGGCCAAAGTGAGCAAGTGGGAAGATACAGAGATTGAATGTGTCAACTCAAACACCGGCAAAGCAGAAGGCATGGGTCCGCTGACAGGCGGCATGGTCTTTGATGTCTCTGCTGGCTTTGCAAGGAGGCTGATGCTAGGCGCGAAGAAGGGAGGCGTCGTGGTGCTGGATGTTGTGGGTGAGAAATGCAAATTCGAGGTTGCCGTAGGAAGAAACGGAAGAGTGTGGATTGACAGTGGGAGTGTGAGGGAAACTGTTGCTATCGGGAGACTACTTACAGCTGCGGATGAAGAGGCTTGGGACGAGGAGAGGCAGAGAAGTGAGGTCAAAAGGATGCTGAAGGAGATCGTAGGTTGAAGAGATGAGGAGTTGAGATCTGCTATATGTGCTGCCTCCGCTGAACCTGGAGCGTCTCGCTAGAGGAGCGATGATTTATGAGACGGAAGGACAGAACTTCTGCCTGCACGATACTACTCGAAGCTGAGAACGGGGGACTTCTTTCTCGGCGAGTCGACCACGCGCCGGACTCCGTCTGCTGAGCAGAACCGAGAGCGAATGCTACTTATGGTCCGTGAACAAGGATGCTGTTCTGTCATCTCGCACGGGAAAGCGGCACTGCGAAAAGCTCTCAGGTCCGTCCAAGAAGACCATGTATGCCAAGCTTACAGTCTAACTCTGGTCGCCTGCACGAACCGTGCGAATTCATGGCGACCGCCAACGCGAGACTATTATCAGCCGTCCGCCTAAATACAAGTCTCTTCTTTGGAGCAAGGAAGACCAAGAAAGATCTGCTGTATAGCAACTTTTTGAAGCCCTGCGAGTACTCATCGATCTCGCAGCTCTTGGAGGAATAGGGTCTGGCAGTTTCGCACGAACATCTTCGTCTGGTCTGAAGCACTTGACCAGAGCCTCATGTGCTAGGCTATCAAGGGTTATCGTACTGTAAGTAGATTCGACCTGTCTCTTTCCAGATTCACTCCGGGTATGTTTCCATTTCAATTCCACTGCCCAACCCCCGACAAACCTGGGACGGTTCGCGAGAAAGATATATAACACTCGTCCACGCATCCAATCAACTTGTTCACTCGCTCTTCACCTCACAGTCTTTACAGATCTTCAGCAATGCATCTACTTATTACCATCCCCTAACTCTCCTCATCCCTCCACCCGCCTTCTGCGCGCCCGTACCAGATGGTGGCTGCGACATCGCAAATTGCGTCCACTGTCGACTGTTGCATCGCTTATGCACATCTGGAACTTCTCACTTCACATCATCTCAAGGAACAAGATACGCAATATCGAACCTTATCTACGCCACTCATCTGGACTTCTGGCACCTTCAAGCAAATATCAAACTTCGGATACGAACATACCTCGACTTAGCCCACACTCTTCGACTCTCCTTTATCTATACCTCAACAACGACAACAATATAACCTCGGCTTCACATGTCACACTTCTACCCTTACTACCTTCGCCATCTACCATTCTTAAGCACCCTTCACCGACTATCCACTATGCCTCCCAAACGCATCCAAACCACACATCCAACCAAGCCACAAAAATGGCCCACTGAAGGCGACCGTCCAGCACCACGAGCGACACTCACAGGCGCCTATCCGGGTCAGAAAGCCATTCGAAAGAAACCAGTATCACTACCACCTCCCGGAGAGTTGACTCAGCACGCAGAGGAGGATTTGAGAGCTAGTGAACTGAGAGCTGAGAGGCGCGTTGGCTCGAAGAAGAAGGCGAAAGAGGCTGCCATGGAGGGTGCTAAGAGAGAAAGGAAGAGTAAGACAGAGAATGCATGCAAGGGGAAGGAAGTGGCAAAGAAGAAGAAAGGTTTCGGTCAGGTCGGATTGACTATGCAGCTGGAAATGCAGAGCAAGAGGGCTGGTTGGGGTGTAAGTGTCTCTGTTTCCTTGATATCTCTTCTCGGGATGTTGACAATGAAGCTGTGGGCGTGGAGATCAGATGCTAACGGAGATGACAGGTCAGTGAAACAGGTGAGCTGAAGTGTATCCCTTTTACGGATCGCTTCGTTTCTGCCAAGACTTTGCGCTTCAGACAACAGCGACAAAACGACAATGATGGCATTATGCGAAAGAAGGGGTATCCGAAGGGTACAGAGAAGCAGGAGGTAATAGAGTTGAAGCAGAAGTTCCCATTCCTGGATCTCCCGGACTCGGTGAAGACTCGAATATACCACCTCGTGGTCGTTGACTCGAAGTCGTGTATCTGGCCTACTTCACCTACAGGCGCGGAACAGCCGGACTTATCCATGGTCTGCAGGGAGATCCGCTCGGCGGTCTTACCAATCTTCTATGGCGAGAATACTTTCGCAGTCGACATCGCTATGCCTGCAGACGATCCTCGGAAAGTCAGACAGAAGTCTGGTCAGGCACCGATGACTCGCGCGATCTCTGGACTCCAGGCCGTGCAGAAATGGGCCAAGGTGCTGAGCGAGAAGCGCAACGATAACGGAGAGTGGTTTGGCAAGATTAAGAACTGGTGCTTCAACTATCAGGACCCGAAAGCTGGATTCGAAAGATCAAAGGCAGCGGCGAGTGCTAGTAGTACGAACCGAAGTTTCGTCGTAAGCCTGCGGATCCCGGATACGAAGGGCGAGGAGAGTTTCGTCAACGTGCAAGTTCACCGACACGCAGCTTGTGTCATGCCGGGATTGGCTGACTACTACGACAGATGTGCCACCAAATGGGCACCGGAGCAGCTGTGCCAGGCAGTTGAGAGTTGGCTGCAGCAGACTGGGGTAGATGAAGCACAGAGGTTGAAGGGTCTTGTGCTGGAGATGAGAGAGATGACTGCCTTGCTTTCGGATCCGGACAAGCGGTGCGATTCGGTCAGAAAGAGTATCGAGACGGAAGACAGACAGCAGGCTATCGAGTAGGGACAGCCAGATGGTATGGAATCTGCATATTCTGAATTAGCTCCGTTCACGAACACCCACCAAGCCATGAAATAGTCAGACAGAGCTCGGAACTAGTCACTAGTAGTTTTCAGAGACGTCTCCACAACCTGAGCCTTCATACATGAGTATGTTTTCGTATACTTGACAATTCAATGCCTTGATATATTCTCCAGCTCATACGTGAGGCGTCCACTATCGTTCTTACTGCCAACAGAAAAGTGCATCTGCTTGATGTTGTTGGTGCCAAGGCCAAGATTGAGCTTTGACGCAAACACAAACTCTACTTCGACGCGACTGTCCTCCTCCTCCTTTTCCTCACCCACGACAGCCGCTCAAAGAACTCATGGCGACCATGCATCAACGCCAAACGATGGAGTCGCACCTATCCTCGAGCTCAAGATGGGAATCACGAAGCAGCAGACTGTGCCGCTTCGGCGGGAAATAATTTGGAGGTTCTGTCAATGCCATAGCATTATGCTATCCTACGACATTGCCTCTCGAGAACATCGTTCGGCGTGCTTGCCTAGAGCTGCATCGAAGGTGCGCAGTAATTAGGTTAGCTGAACCATTTGCTCATGTACAGTTCCGACATCGCTATATGTTGCACAGCTCATCAGACTCGTGCTCTCACAACAAGAGCGGATCATCAAGAGCATAGCATGCACTCGTAGGAGTGGTCTCACCAATGTCGTCAGATAAAGTTTGATATATCGTCATCAGACACGCCAACGCGATTCTCCACGACTCCACTTCACAGGAAATCTTCGAACGCGTCAAAACCTCAAGCATGTTTCTTGCAGCACGTACAAGTTTACCACGCAGGACTCATCATGCCTCCCAGAAATGGCGACGAGCGGCAGCCTCTTCTTAGGCAAGATGACCAACATCAGAATCACCAAAGCCAAGATGCTGGCCACAAGGAGAAGGTCGAGTTCGACAACACTGACTCTGCCGATCCGAGACAATGGCCACTGTTCTGGAAATACGCCGTGGTCATACAGATTACGATGACCGCTTTCTTTCTGCCAATGGCATCCAGCATATTTGCCCCAGCTGGCGATGTCATTGCTGAAGAGTTTGGCGTTTCAAAGCAGCTTGCTCTGCTCAACCAGACCGGATTCGTCTGTATGCTGGGCATCGGACCTCTGTTTCTGGCGCCAATGAGTGAGACTTTTGGCAGAAGAATTATCTATCTCACTTGTCTTGCAGTATTCACCTTGCTGCAAGTTCCATGTGCACTGGCACCTAATTTGGCTACCTTTGTGGCTTTTCGTGCTCTCTCTGGCTTCTTTGGCTCCGTGGGCGTTGGGAATGGTGGTGGTTCAATTGCAGATATGTTTGAAGCAAGTGAGAGGGCCAAAGTACTCGGATTTTATATGATTGCTCCCCTCTTGGCCCCATCAGTCGGTCCGGCCATCGGAGGTGCAATACTGAATGTCACAAGCTGGCGAGCCCTGGCCTGGCTCATGCTTATCCTCGGTGGAACTACTACCATCGTATCGTACTTCTTCATGTACGAGACACGAGCGACTACAATCCTGCAGCAACGCAAAACTAGATTGGAGGAGAAGCATCCCAAGACACATTACTACGTCGAGGGTGTGAACGAACAATCGATACCAGCAAAGATTGCAGGGAATAGCACACGTGCTGTGAAGATCCTAGCGACACAGCCTATTGTCCTGATCATGTCAATATATCAAGCCTTGATATTCAGCACGATGTACAGCCTCTATGCATCGTTCAGCACGATATGGTCGGATCCTCCCTACGAGTTTGACAAAAGGCAGGTTGGCTTGGCTTACTTGGCACCGGCTTTGGGCTTCATCATCACGGCCTTTGGGATTATCATACCATTCATCGACAAGGTGTACGATCAGCTATCACAAAGGTATGATGACGACGGAAAACCGGAGTATCGCCTCCCGCTTGCGAACATAGGTGCAGTTTTCCTGCCTATTTCTCTCTTTTGGTTCGGCTGGTCAGTCGAAAAGGGCATGCATTGGGCTGTCCCGCTTGCAGCTATGGTCTTCTTTGGAGCGAGCCAGGCCAGCATATTCAATTGTGTCCAGACTTACTACACCGAGGCTTACGAAAGCAACGCTGCTTCTGCCCTCGCTGCCGGATCCTTTCTTCGAAGTCAGGTTGGTGGTGTCGTGCCACTATTCGTGAGCACTTTGTTCCAGACTGTTGGCTACGGCTGGGGGATGTCGACTTTCGGCTTCATAGCAGTTGCCTTGATGCCAGCACCTTTGCTCTTCTACTGGATTGGCGGACGACTGCGAGAGAAGTACCCGTTCAAAGGCTGAGTACGAGCAATCACACTCCACTTGTTGTGGTGAAGAGGCCTCCTGCTTGCAATTGATCATCAGGCTTCGACGATGTTCTTCATTTCGGCAACAAGGCCGCTCGGCGTTAAGCTTCAGCAAGATCTTCGATCTGAACTCTACTCGCAATAGACTTCAGCCGCATGGAGAAACATAAACCAAATCGTCCAAACGTCATTGTCTTCTTGCGCTCACTCGCTGAGTTGCAGTTTGACTCCGCACAAGCAAGTTATAGCGCTATGCTATGCTTTTCTTCTCCTCTTCTTTGGTTCCTGCCAAGTCTGCACGACTCCCGCAACGCGTGCCATGGCGGTGTATGAGACGTCATGCAAGGCTCGCATTTGTTTTATACTGTAATGTGGTGGGCTGACTGGCGCACACCAGGTCACACTCGCGACGTCTTGACAGGAACTTCGAATCTCAATGTCTTGGAGCACAGCCTTCGTGGTGTTGCTGCCGGTACTGGCAGCTGCCCAGCGACCGTACTATCCACCTGGCTTCCCACCGACACCCATACTGCCATCAAGCTACAGCTACGCGCCTAGCGTGACCCCGAATGTAATGGATACAACTGCACCGAACGCGCAAACTGTCTGCCCTGGTTACAAAGCCAACAACGTTGTCGAGAATTCGAAAGGTGTGACAGCAGACCTGAAATTGGCCGGGGCAGGATGCTCTGCATATGGCAACGATATTGTAGAGCTATCTCTGCTAGTCCAGTATCAAAGTGCGGAGCGTCTCTCCGTCCGCATGTTTCCCAAGCACTTGACAGCAGAGAACCGCTCCCAGTACCTCTTGTCAAAGGACTACACGCCACAGCCTGGTCAAGACGCAAATGCATCCAAGGACAAGAGCGACTTGCTGTTCGAATGGAGCAATGAGCCTAGCTTTCAGTTCAAGGTGGTCCGCAAAAGCTCGCAAGATGTGCTTTTCAACACGTACGGCAGCAAAATTGTGTACGAAGATCAGTTTTTAGAACTCACGACATCTATGGTACCCAATGCGAACACATACGGGCTCGCGGCTTATGTCCACTCATTCAGGCACGGACAGAACTTCACTCAGACGTTCTGGAACGCTTACAACCTCGACAACGATCAAGTAATCGACAGCCAACCCCACGATACTCATCCGATGTATCTCGAGACAAGATATGGCAATGGCACATCTACATCTCACGGAGTCTATGCTCGGAACGCGCATGGTCAAGATTGGCTCTTCCGACAAGGTGAATTGGCTTACCGCACTATCGGTGGCAGCTTCGACTTAGTAAGTTTAGTAGGCAGAAGGCATGCGCTATTGACAGTGTCTCACTAAGCTCACATCCACTGGGGTGCTGAGATCAAAGACAGACACTTGATAAGACAGCCTGCGTTTTCAGAGATACTTGCTAACCCGTCTACCTACTACTTTTAGTACTTCCTGTCTGGCCCAACGCCGACCAAGGTCATCAGCCAGTATCATACACAAATTATCGGAACTCCTGTGGAGCAGCCATACTGGGCGCTGGGCTTCCATCAGACTAGGTGGGCTTATCAGAACTGGACGAACCTACAGGAGGTCATCGATCTGTACGCTGCGCAGAACATCCAGCTCGAATCCGTCATGAACGACCTGGACTACATGAAAATGAATCGCGACTTCACACTGAATCCAGGACACTACGATCTCGAGGAGGGCCGGAAATTCCTGGCGAGATTGCACGCTAACGGACAGCACTGGCTGCCAATCCTCAACCCAAACATCTACGCGCCGAACCCAGCCAATGCGTCTGATGCGTATGCCACTTACGATCACGGAAAGGAACTCGACGTCTACATCAAAAACAAGGATGAAGGCATCTACTATGGAGTCATGTGGCCCGGTTTCAGCGCCTATGTTGACTTCACCGCACCAAATGTTCAGCAATTCTGGACCAAGGAGTTCCAGGAGTATTACAAGCTTGTAGAATTTGATGGGTTCTGGCTGGACATCAGTGACCCGACCTCATTTTGCACTGGAAGTTGTGGAACCGGGCAACTAGGCATGAATCCTATTCATGTTCCTTTCGCTCTGCCTGGAGACCCTGATACGGCTCTTGCTGTCGACTACAGATATCCTGAAGGTTTTGAAGTCACGAACGCCACAGAAGCTGCTTCAGCGAGCGCGGCAATGCAATCACAGTCTGCCGCATATCCTACACCATTATCGACACCAACACCGACTCTTGGCCGAACACTCGCAACGCCCGGAGTCCGAAACCTCACCTTCCCACCATATGCCATCAATAACTATCTTGCTGGGCACTCTCTTGTCAAATCAGTTGTCTCTCCAGACGCCCTCAACGCTGATGGCACTAGTCAATATGAACTCCACAACATTTACGGTCACCTCTCCGGACGTGCCACTTATAACGCATTAGTCACTCTGTATGGCGGCAAGCGTCCATTCTATATTTCTCGCAGTACCTTTGCTGGGTCTGGCACTTTCGCAGGCCACTGGGGTGGAGATACAAATGCAAAATGGGGAAACATGTACTACGGTATCGCCGAGGCTCTTCAGATGAGCATTGCTGGTAAGGATATCTGGGATGTAAACTTGACAGCACGCTGACATGTACAGGAATACCTTACTTCGGCGTGGAGACCTGCGGCTTCAATGGCAACTCAGACATGGAGCTTTGCACTCGCTGGATGCAACTCAGTGCCTGGTATCCGTTCTACAGAAATCACAACAACCGCAACGCCATTCCACAAGAGGCATACATTTGGGCCACGACGGCCGAGTCCACGAGAAGGATCATGAATATCCGGTATTCACTGCTGCCGTACACGTATACCTTGTTCCACAAAGCACACATGGCTGGAGAGACTGTTCTCAGGGCACTAGCGTGGGAATTCCCTAACGATTCCTCGCTCGCAGCCGTCGAGACACAGTTCATGTCCGGTCCTGCCCTTCTGATCACACCGGTGCTTGTGCCACTTGCTACCACCGTGAATGGTGTTTTCCCTGGAGTAGCTGAGGGCACCATCTGGTACGACTGGTACAACCTCACCAAGGTCGATGTCGCTCCTGGCGTGAATAAGACACTTGAAGCTCCTCTCCTGCATCAGCCAATCCATGTTAGAGGTGGTTATATCATCCCAACCCAGAAGCCTGGCAATACCACCTCTACGTCAAGAAAGAACCCATGGAACCTTATTGTGGCCCTTGACAAGAGCTCGAAGGCCAAAGGTGAGCTGTTCCTGGACGACGGTATCAGTATCAAGCAGAATGCAACGAAGTTCATTGGGCTGAGCTTCGAGAACAATACCTTGTCTGCCAAGATTAATGGAACGTATATGGATGGCAACCCACTCGCCAACGTGACCATTGCTGGTTATGACTGCCAGCCGAAGAGTATCAGCATCAACTGCGGTGGACAAAAGAGCTCGGCTGGCGTCCAATGGCATCTTCAAGGTGGAACTTTGTACATTACAGGTCTCGAGAAGGCCACGAAGGGCGGTGTATGGAGCAACGAGCTGACCATCAGCCTGCAACAGTAGATGACAGCAAACTCTTAGGTGGTCGTTGCCGCCTCTCCAGTTTGACGCTTGACTACGCTGCTCAAAGCGGAGCCGAGTCGCGCAGTTTTTTCCCGCGTAGCAATGGAGAATGAGCAAGAGTGTCGATCTCACACCCAAAGTATCTCTGATTCTCGGTGTGATCCACGCAGCTCGGCGCAGAGGCAACGAAACGGCGGCAACGACCATGTTCTTCGAGCCTCGCCCACTGCTTGGCCCTCATGTAGCGCAAGGCCGGAGTAGAGGCCGTTGCGTAGCTAGGATGACGATGTTGTGATATTTTCCGAAGACATCCCATGATTGGCTACAGCCCCTTGCTCATGATTATCCCAGTCGAAATGGTCAGAGCGTTGTGAGACTCCCACTTGATCTCTCAGCGTGCAGCACAACCACCTCTTCGCTCATATTCTGCGTCATCATCTGGAAATAGCTAACTGCAGATAATTCAGTCCTCGATTTGGAAGTCCTAAGCATATGGTCTCCACCCCATATCGACCGCAAAGCCTTGGGGGATTCCACAGACGAAGATGGGAAACGTTGTCAGCAATGCTATGCGAAATCACAGAGGATCCAACTTAGCCAGACGAGAGGTAGAAGATATCCTGAATCGATTGGTAGTGCTATCTGAAGTCAAGGTGAGAAGTCCGGGATCTGGAACTACTGCGAGTACTGATGACTTGGCCAGGCAGCCACCCATTATAATCGCGTAACTTCGGACCCGATAGACGGCGATCTATTACCCATCGAGAACGTCGTAAGGAGACTACATCTCGCACACTGTGGAGTTACGAACAACGTAAAGATCGTCCGAGATGTCATCGACGACCATTTTGGCTACTACATGAAGCCTGAAATAGTAGGTCACGAGGTATGTTCGTTCAGTAAAAGCAGGTGTACTAACAGACAACAGGTTGAAGGACTTATTGCTGTCATCACTGAGACTATTGGTCACCTAATGAATAGCATATCAGACAAGAACAGTAGCGAGTTCACAAGCTATGCGATCACTATTGGCAAGACCGGCGGTATAGGAAGGATCGACTGCTATATGTTCTACTACAAATTCGCCAGTCCCCACCTCGATAGGATACTCGGAAACTGTCTTATATCATCCTTCATTGTGTCCATGGTGGAACCTTCGAAACTATGTCTGGATAACCTCCAGTTCCTCTCCAAGGCTCCATATTCGTCACCACTGCCAGGAGAAAGTGAGAGGGATGCAGATCTACGTCTGGAGAACATCAAGAGGATGCTGGTCGAGGTAACACAAGCAGCTATAGGTGCCAAGCTCAGGCGTCCCGCGTCTGCTTGAGCATCTTCGGCGATTCACAGGCCACTTGCCTGATTCATGACGCTTTGTTCGCAGCCGAATATTCGCAGGACATTGCTGGCTATCGAGGAGCGATGAGATGCTTCTTACTCATCTATCGTGTCATAATGAGACAAAGCGACCAAAGGTAAAGTGACAGCTGACTGTTCTCGAAACCGTATCAAGCAGCACCTGCTCATTCGCCGCCGCTTGAAGCAGCTTGGTCAACGTCTTGTGCACGATATTGGGCAGGTCTTCGCGAGCGCTGTCGTCTGGAGCATTCGTGGTTGTCAGGTTGAAGGTCTTGGGACATGCTACGACCTCCAGGATGAGCTCAATGGGCTTCGAAGTATAGTCATTGACCTTGACCGCCAAGTCCAGGTTCTTCATGTCGGCATCGAGGAAATTTTGCCTGATGACCTCGGACTTGGTGCGCCATTTTTGCATAGAAATGGCCTCTGTTTCTACCTGTACTACGGTCAGCATGTGGGGCGTGGTACTTCGCAGGTGTCGTACCGCGCCGAAGCTGGGCTTGTTGCACAGTTGCTGTCGGCTGTGTTGGCCACTGAAACATAAAGATCGAAGAGTGGGAACAGGTAACCATTAGTGAGATTAAAATGAGTACGACAATATCAGAGAATGTGCCAGGTCTGTCTTTGGGTCTGCAGACGAAGAGATCGACCAGATTCGAAGAAGCCAACTGCTTCATTTCACTTACCTGTATCGCACCTTCTCGTGGACTTTGATGTCGTATGAACTTGTATGTAGGCAGCTTGGCGAATGTAGGGCACTCTACTCTCATGGCATCGCATACACTTCCGAGTACTGAATCTGACGCGAAGATTGGTGACTTTGGTATGCAATAGAAAAGTCGCGTCAAACGAATGGAGATGTTCGCGCACGGACCGTGCTTCGTGACACTTTCGCGCATCCTTGCTGTCTTCTTTCAAGGCCATCGCAGCTCTGCTTCCTGATCGCAGCCTCAAAGCCCTGTGGACACGAGCTCGCAGGCTTAGAAATGTCACGGGTGATGAGAGGAGAAGCCGGCACAAATATACCGACGAGGAGAAAAGCAAAGTCAGGCATCTGCGCCAAGATCTCAAATTGCCATGGCTGGACATTGCAAAGCAATTTCCTGATCACAGTGCTTTCCAATTGGAATCAGTTTTGAACCGCATGAAAAGAAACGAGGGGACGGGGCTGGAGCCAGCAAAACGATGGACCGCAGAAGAGGAAGCACACCTGACGCAGATGCGTGCACAAGGTGCAGACGATAAAGCTATCAGCCTCACACTACCAGGCAGAACTCCTAAAGCGGTCACACATAAACGAGTTATACTGGAGATGCGCGAGCAGCGTATGCGAGGCAATAGCAGCGCTCTCGACATCGACTGAAAGCTGTGGTAGCCGTGTCACAACCACAGCGCAATCAAGAAGACGAACGAAAAGCAGAGAAGCAAGGTAGCTTGAGCACTCTAGCTCCGAAGAGATTGCCAGCCGTGGCAACAGTGTCAGAGCCAGAGCGCGATCAGAGACGAGGACGCGAAACAGAGAACACGTGGACAGGAAGCATAGCCGCTCTCTGCAACTGCTGACAGCTGTGTAGTACTGGTAACAGTTAGCCACTTAGCTTGCGGAAAGATCATCTTATGCTGCCTATGGAACATCACTCTTCTCCTCTAGCTCACAGGCTGATCCTCCCAGAAAACAGCACACCTCACCTCCAAACTATGTCTCTTTCTGCCATAATCATGCTCACCTCCCCGCAACAGGTTCCGACGGCATGTTATGTCACGTCGATCAGAACAGCGCATGTCAGCATAATCTCACGAAGCTTCCTGTCATGACTGAGAGCTCCGTCGTTGCAGAACTCAGCTCCAGCTGTGCGCTCAGCTTCAAGACTTACCCACTGTAGAGATATATCGTTCACGGCTGATCAACCTTGTAAGATCTGCACTATTCTTGCGTACCAACTTGAACCTGTTAGTAACATTTGTTGAGATGCTGACCAGAGCGTTCCTCAACTCCGGGAGTGTTGCACAGCTGTGAAGTCAATCGTGTCAAGCAAGCTGTGTCTGAGCAAGAATGGGAGCCGAATGCCGAGATCTGCCTCGAGCCCCATATCTGAGTGCTTACCGTCGGTCAGCAACAAAGGAATCAAGCTCGTCGAGAGTGACGCCCTTACCATCTGCGAGCATCGAGCAGCTGAGCATAAGCCTCTCGCTTCACGAGACTGGGCCTCCAACTGCGCTGTCTGAGCTCTGGGCTGCATGGAAAACAGCTATTGCGAGAGACATCAGTGAACACAATGCTCGTCTTGCAATCCAGCTTCTCTCCGAGGTCTAAGATCGATACGATTTGCAATTTGTATTCACTCTGAGTAGTGCGCTTGGCAGTCTTGTATGAGACGAAACCTGCTCACCTGCTCTGCTCGAGGGGCGATCTCGTCGCTTCTCTGCGATGTTTGGCTGACTCAAGCAAAAGCCAAACCAATTGTGAATGCGTATACTCGACGTGGGCAGGAGAGTGGTGAGGCGCTGAAAAACGAGACAGTAGATCCTGTGTACTGGTATGCATCCTCCTGGATCCATACAGTGATCCAGACTTCGGAGGATTCGAGGTCTGAAGTATACTGTATGCATTCGAGTTTCGAATAAGAGTGCGTAGTGTTCGAAGTTCAGTTCCGAAGCTCAGTTCCACCTTGAATCCATCTTGACTCTGTTGGAGAAATCCGGTATTCGGAAGGCGATCGTAGGAGGCGGTCAGGGTCCGACGAACGATGTACTCTGAACACACTCCGCGATCATGTATGATGATCTCCAGGTAACGCAGGCGGGTGGTGAGCAATTGGCCTGGTCGTACCGCCTCGTGAGCTATACGGATATGAGAGTGTGTCCGGATACGTTCACGCCAGCCATGCCTGGCAATGCATGCCACTGCTAGCCGAGCTACAGAAAACATTCACCATGAGGTAATGCAAGCGTATAGGCATGCGTCAATGCCAGTGGGGTGGGTTGAGGATCAGGATGCAGTGGACGCAACTTTGTGCCACTGCGTCTGGTCCGAACATTGGCCATGTACTCCTGGTGGACCCAAGGCGAGGAAGACCATAGCAAGACCTGACTTGCGGTCTGGGTGATGGCGGCGACCGAGAGAAAGGACGACAGTGTCGAGCTCGAGAATCGTGTGCTAGGCTTGTGAGAATCTGCGAACATAGACCGGCTTCGAGTCGAGAATGGAAGCGTGGTCGAAGCAGATTGCTTTGTGGATTGCGATGGTATGAGATCCAAGGTCCGCATTCATGTCCTCGGAGCAGATCATCCTACTTTATCGCCAAAGAACCACTCGAACGTCATCGCAGACACACGTCTTATCTCCATGGACATTACGAGGCCGTTGCTGAGTGATTTTACACCATAAATGTCGCAGTTCGATCGGACGTCCGCGCAAGCTCAACGTTGGTTAGGTATAGTGATCTGTCAAATATCAGCTGATCGCTGCTGTGTTAGTAGGCCAATTAGGAAAGGCAATAACGTTCCAGGTGAGAGTGGATTCATTAGCGAAAGCAGATGACAACCCACAAAGAGCAAATTTGGATGTCGGACAGTTTGGCAGTTATCCAGAATATATCCAGGCATTGGCCAAGGTAAGAATTGTCGAGTTTGGTCGAGCCGTTGAACCCACTTACAGATCTGCAATGCAGAAGATAGCAGAGAAATCGCTTCCATGGGTTGTACTCGAACCACGATGCAGCGCCGTGCTACTACCACGATCGTGTGTGTGTTGTAGGTGGTGCCGGGCATGCTTCTATGCCTTGCGCTGGTACTGTAAGATCGTACAAGCCTTTCGAGACATGTTCTCCGTGTTGATTGATGGCCAGGAAACGGAAGGGCGCAAGCCATAGAAAATGCGGCTGCTATGTCGGCGCTGTTCTGGAAGCTGCAGGCTCCGGCAGAGATTCCCAAGCTCTTCCAAGCATTTGATGCCGTTCGTCAACCACGATCCCGCAGAGCAGTAGAGAGATGTCGAGGCAGTCTGACCGGATGTTCACTTTCACCGAACCTGGAGTGCGAAGAGGAGCATGTCGACGAGATGTGGCCAATGTTCACAGAGAGGGCGCCGCATTTGCCAACGATGTCGATGTCGAGCAGCAGCAGAACAATGAGGCTCTGCATTTGTTCGAGGCCAGTCATGGTTGAGACGATGGCGCGCCTCGGCACCAGCGCCGTGACATCTTGGGAGCGCTGCCGAGTTTTGATTGGGACACGATGATCATCGCGTCGCGTACCTGCAGATGAGGGCGCGTACCTGCAGTGGCCGCGGAGAAGACGCCTCTAGCGCGAGAGTGACAGCCCAATTGATGCAGTAGAAAAGGAGACCAGTAATTCGCGTGAGTCGTGATGTTGTTTCCCCTCAGCACAGCAGGACAGGACAGTGGAAGCGATCTTCTGATCTTGTGCAGTGCGTTCCGGCATGTCGTGACTGGAGGCATCGGGCTCTTGTTGTAGATGGCGCGCTCAATGATTCGTTCGTGCGTGTATTTCGCCAAAGCACAACATCGGCGAAGTGAGACGACGTGAGCCAATAGAGTTGCGGTCGGTCGTTGCCGCCCTGATGTTATCGAATGTTATCGGCGGCGCGTACCCACAACAGTGAAAGCTTGTGCGCTTCTTCTGGGCATCTCCTGGACAATCTCACTAGGGTGGCTCAGCCGCTGACTCTTCTATGGACTGCATAGCCGAATGTGAAACCGCCACTCCACCGCCATTGGAGGCTGATGGTGCCAGCGTCCAACCAAGCAACGGCGGTTTGTGAAAGAGCTCGTATTTTCTGTTTCCGCGTGGACCTTTGGCCTTGCTGGCTCGCCGCCCGGAGATCACCTCGAACGTCGCGTAATCAAGTCTCATTTTCCTGTCTTCCTTCTGGTTAAGGGGAACCGAGATGCGGTGTTGACTGACAGAAGACAGCAGACAGAAGTGCTGTCCAATTCGAGGCTTCTAGACCTCGCGCAAGTATAGATACACAAGAGGCGGTTTCGCGGTGAAGAAGTGGATAGAACAGCATGCGCCGGCTCTGGGGACAGCATGGGCAGTGGTACTATACAGTGCTAGAGCCATGCAAGCGGGTGGGACGAGTCCGGAGTATTCGACCACAACAGTGGCGATTCGAGCCGCCAAGACCGGTGTAATAACGGCATCGAGATTTATCGAGGGATGAGAGTGGACCAGTCCACCACCGCTACTGGCCTAGTGCATTCGTCAAGTGTCGACTTCAGCTTCCGAGTTGGGCGGGCAGGATGAACATCCAATTTCAGAGATTGAGCCCATCCCTGAAACACGGACACCACACGTGCTGTCAATGGGCCGACCGCTGAGTGAGCCACTAGTCTGACTCCCACGTCTAGGTGATTATATACCCTCCGCTTGACTCTCGTCCTCTTTCTGCTCTCCATCCACATTCGTTCAGAACAACCAGGCTTGCCAACTCGCATACCTAATATTCCAACTACCCACACTCTTTTCAAGAAAACCAACCCACCAAATCAAAATGCGTACCTCCACCATCGTCTTCGGCCTCGCCGGCTCTGCCATCGCCTCATACGTGAGTTTCACTCTGCGAGCGCAAGCACTCCCGTATCCGTATCGAACGTGGGCTAACCGCACTTTCAGGCTCCTCCAGCTTACGAGGCCCCAACCACCAGCTCTGTCCCATCTTACCCAGTTGAGACAACTTCCAGCTACGTTGCTCCTCCAGAGTAGTATGTCCTTGCCAACAAATCGATTTATCGGAATAATCGATCGTCTAACATTTTTCAAGCGAGACTTCTTCCTCCTCGTACTCTCCACCAAAGTACGAGACTTCGTCCACATACGAAGCACCAAAGTACCCAACCACCACCAGCTCGTACGAGGCACCAAGTAAGATCATTCTCAGACTCGATAGCGAGCATTGCTTCACCATATAGAACGATCGACTAACAACGAACTCAGAGTACCCAACCACCTCATCGGCCCCTGTCTACTACCCATCGACTGTCAAGACCTACGAGACCGTTTACACAACCTACTGCCCAGAGGCTACTACTTTCACTCACGAGTCTAAGACTTACGTGATCACCTCTGCCACCACCCTCACCATCCCAGCAACCTACACCACCAAGGTGCCAGTCTACGAGACCACCAAGGTCGAGACCAGCTCTGTTCCATACAGCCCAGTCAAGCCATCTTCGCCAGCTCCTTACTACCCACCAGTTGGCAAGAACACCACCGCACCAGCTGCACCAACATACCCAGCCAAGACCTACCCAGCTGGCACTGGCTCTGCTCCTTCTGCCACATACAGCAAGCCAGCTACCTACACTGGTGCTGCCGTCGCCAACGTTGCTGGCGCCGCCGTTGCTGGTCTCGGTGCCTTCGCTGCTTTCTTCTTGTAAATTTAGCATCTCTTGCGAGATTTACTAAGATGAAGGGATAGTCAAGATGTTACATTGGAAGAAACTTTTGTACAGTGTCACAAGCATCAGTTCAACAGGCTGAGCTTTGAATGTATGGGAGATTTTTTAAAATAGGTACAGCGACAGGAAGAATCGACGCCACGACTGAAACGCAGAAAGCCTGGCCAGGTACGAATTTGCATTGCATACTCGTGTTGGTTCTATATTCTTTTATTATTCGCAAACTGGGGCGATGGATTGCTGAGACTCTGCATGCCTCTGTTCGGATTGCCACCAGGAGACATCGTCATTAATGTAATAGATTTGGCAGCATATGATACCCGTTTCTTACTCTGATCATTGTCACTGCTGTCTTGTCGACTTTGTTTATGCTTCTTGATGCATGGCTTCTTGTATGGTAGTTTGGAGTATTCAATTCTCTTTCTGCAATACATTCCGCCGTCTTCAATGTGTCGTGATGTGGAAAGTGGAAAGTGGAAAGCGATGTCTCCCAGCCCTGTTGACTTTGCAACGACTCCCTGGCCCGGTCGCACAACCACAATCGATCTGGATCTCAACTCAATCTTGTACCGCCACATCACATCCAGGCCTATCGATATTGGTGTTGGTGTTGGTGTGGCACATGAACTTACAACTTTAGACGAGGAGAGATATGAGAGGTGTGTTGAGACTGACGCTGATACTCATCTATCAAGTCACTTCGCAATAGGATTTGACTGTTTTCTTCTGCAAGCCCAACACCCAGCCATACACCCAGCCATGGTATGTCCAGAAACACCCTCAATGCAATTGTAGCTCTTGTCAGAGAAGTTAACAAGACATCTCATCAGTGGAACATATCGCAGCCGTCCTCACAATGCTGCCACAGCAGGAGCCATCTCCACACCAACCGCCTTTGGCACTCCATTCGCCTTTTTCAGATGTCCATTGACCAACCTTTCGACATTGCCACCCTTCTCAACATATCCATTCCCACTCGTCTCCAACCCCTTCACGTCGATGCCACCTTCGACCTCGAGAACAGACTTGCCACCTCCGTACTTCTCCAAAGTGATGGCATGCTTCTCCTTCTTCGTCGCCAGAATCTCCTCTCGCGCAAGCCACGCGAGCAGTAGAAAGGACGTGTCAACAAGTGGGCGAAGAGAGTGTGGAGTTGCTTCGTGCAGTACAAGGAACAACGCGCCATAACTGAGAGTCTTGGTGACAGAAGCCATACCAGCGCGGCACAGGTCCCAGAAGAGGAGACTGATCCATAACACGCCAGCGTGTACTAGTCCGAAGTGATTCCAGTCCAGGATGTCCATCTGAGGAACGCTGAAGTCGAAGACGGTTGTCGTTGAGATCTTGTTGCTTTGATATGCGAAGACGATAGCAGCGAGGCCGATCATGCCGCGAACTGTTCTGCGAATGGTTGGCAAATCGGCATGCAGGTTGTGGATGATATCGTGCTGTTCCGTGTCCTTACTGAACCGAGTGAAAAGCATTTGCACTGCGAGGATGCCGACTGGTGCTCCAAGTCTCATAACTTTCAGCGTGTTGTCGGTCGGATTGAATGACATTCCCAATGCGATAGGGATCACCACATTTGCAAACATGATCAGAAGTGTCGGTAAGATCGAACGAATGTATGCGACGTTCATCAATCGCATGTCTGCAGCTGCGAAGGCGTCGACGCTGCTCGAGAGGTAGTGAAAGAAGAAGTATATGGGCATCACGACACCGATACCTGTGTACACGTTAGCAGGACGCAAGACGTGGAGATGGCACGAAAACTCACTGTATATCTGTGCAGCGATGGCAAAGATGATCGGGAATTTCAGAAACAGGTTGAGGGCATTTGCACGTCGTCCAGATTCCAAGTCTCGAAGGGCGAACAGCATCGTTTCGCAAACTCCAAAAGTGACGATACGCAGGATTCGGTCGCTGTCCACGCCAGAAGCCTGCAGCAAATCTCTCACGCAATGGTCGAAGTAGGCTTGTGTGTCAGGCGTCTTCTGCCAAATGAACCACGACAAAAGCAGTAAGGGACTGGCTTTCAGTGCTCTCAGTAGAGTACTTTCGCCTCGTGCAGTACCTTGGTGCTGGTTGAAGCCCATAGACCCCTTGAGAGATCGTTGTGGAACAGGAAGCCATTCCAGAAGCTCGGCACCAATGATGTTGCCACATTGCATGTTTATAATGAGGCTTTGGCTGTTAGGCACAAGGACGTAGTGAAAGACGTATGCCATGATGCTGTCAAGCACACTGTAGCGACAGACAAGAGCAGCTTCTTTGCAGGTAGCTTCGATCCGAGCTTGTCGCTTAGCCTGCCACTTCTTGAAAGCAGAGGTGATCTCTGAAGTCTGGAATGGCTTCGTGGTGTTGCTGTGGGCAGCATTGAGAGTATAGAGCTGATTAGCGAGCGCAGCAGCACTCTCGATCGCGTTATTACCAGCCTGTCCATGATTAGCGGTCATCTTGTGAGCGCAATCACCAATTGTTGCGATGCGTCCCCAGCTCCACTTGTCGAACAGGGCTTCCTCCATGGTCACCAGCGTGTACGTGACTTTGGTCTTCCAGAGATCACCGAGAGTCAGTGTCTCATGGAACATACGATCAAGGTTGTCAGCTGCGACTTTCTCTGCGTCTGCGCGAGTGTATCTTGGAAAGTCTGGCTCGCTGTGCTTGTAGACTTTGTCCAGCTTCTCGAAGAAGAACCAATATACGCGCTTGTCTTTCCCTGTGATGACTAGAAACGATTTGGCTTTGTCATAGCAAAGGTCGCAAACTCCTGTATTATCCAGACCAGGAACCGGATCGGAGATGCCAAAGAGGCATCTGTACTCAGCAGTCAACTTCGACTTCTCGGCTGCTGAAAAGTACTCTGGATCTTCTTCACCTGCAATCCGCCACATCTCCTGTCGGACCTTGCTGTTCACCCCGTCCGCACCGACGACCATATCGCCATCATAGGAAGTACCGTCCTCGCAATGGACGGTGACACCCGTGCTAGTGTGGACGACTACCTTCATACGCTTATTGAGAAGAAGTTTGTGTTTCTGCTTGATAGTGTTCGCAGCTGAACGAAGGACCAGTTGTCTGTCCAAGAAGCTGAAGCCGTAACCTAATCGAGGCTCGAGGAGTGAGAATACAGGTTGCGGATCTGCTATAAGTGCACCGTCTCGACTATGTGCTCGAGAGTACGTCAATGGCACTGTTTGGTCCAGTATATCTTGTGCCGCGCCGAATTGATCGAAGATACGTAAGCCATGCGCTCCTAGGCCAATACTCGCACCCACTTGTGGATCGAGAAGGCCACGGGCTTCGAGAAGCAGAAAGTCAATGTCGGCATGCTCAAGAGCATTGGCTAACGTGAGGCCAGCAATACCGCCTCCTTGAATGAGAGAAAGTACAGGTTAGCAGAAATTGTACACGGATCGTGTCTCAAGCTCTTACCGACTATGATGACCTTCATGACGAGATACTGTCACAACCAAAAGTGTGAAGAATTGTCGTGATCTTCTTCTGCGGGCACTGTACACTATAAGTTGTGATAGTGTAGGATCGCACTCTCGAAGGATCGAGCATATCCACTGCCTCGCACTTTTTGTCCAACAAGTGTGATAAGCTCGGCGAAGGAGTGCCGACCATATAGGTAGCCCTACCACGAATGGGGGGCCTCGTAGTGCATGTGCACGCTGCAGGAGCAGCTGAAGACCTAGTGTTCAGGGATCAGTCTAAAGGGTATATGCTCAGCACCACAGTATATTAGCAAGCACTCGCGTCGTCGCGTAGCTGGAACTCAGGATCAACCAACGCAGAAATAGGGTATGAACTCCAACATAGCAATGGCATTGATATGCTGGTTAAGGTTTCCTGTAACAAGCATGAAGACTCCTTCTTGCTGTCTCATCTGACGGAAGTCGACGTGAGGATCTGGCGTACCCACATCAACCGGCTAGCATGTGAGAAGTGGAACGACACGACAACAGTTGATACCCACATCGCTGCTGATCCAGTCCCACTGCAGGTGCCTTTGTGGTCGAAGTTGCACGGTAGCAGGCGAAGTGGTCACTGCAGCTCAGGCTTGCTGTTGTGATACTTGAGAGTCCATGAGCGCGGCTCTGAACAGGACTTGCCGACAGCGTGGCGTTGCAGCGTTCTAACTTCTCAGGATGTCAGGGATAAGAGTGCAGTTGCTTATAACGCGCATCGCTGACTGGATCCTCGTACGCGTGACTCGATGATGGCGACTCGATCGTGATTGTTGATGTGATGGTGAAGGTGTGAGATTGAAGGTCCAGGCGAAGCGACTGTGCCCGAGCGCCAAGTAAGGGAGGGTGAGAGTCATTCACATTCCCACTTGCAAAATCCTCTCTCCTCTAATTCACACTTCTCACGCTCCTCTTCTTGAGTACCTATCTTCTGAGACGGCGGACGCTCGCAGACGGAGGGACGAACATGCGACGACGCGCTCAGACTATCGCGACATTCGCGACTGCAAGCAGGCAGAGAGCAGAAATCCCATAGTAGAGAGCGTGGAGCGCGAAAGTTGGTGTCAAGACCAGCAGGCTCGAAGAGAATGGTCGTTGCCGTCTTTGTATCGTCTCTGCGTCGAGCTGCGTGGATCGCACTATGAGTCAGAGACATATCGAGTGTAGATTCGACACTTCTGATTATTCTCCATTGCGACACGATAAGGGCTAAGCGACTTAGCCCTGCTCCGAGCAGCATGGACAATGCTCAAAGCTGGAGAGGGGGCAACGACCATTTCCATCGACCCTAGCAGCGGATCTGCTCTACTGTTCCAAGCAAGAGGCAAGAGAGGAGAGGAGCTGTGAGGATAAGAGACAGTCTATGATGATGAAGAGGTCGGAGATACGAAGTAACCAGTATGCTCCGTTCTGCGACTTGACACGAGCACGTCGGGACACTCCATGTGCGCTGCTATGCGATACCATGGCACATTCGACGCATAATCTCACACTATCCTCACTCCACTGGTAGTTCACGAGCAGCAGGAGCGGCGGGCGATGCGTTAAAAGTGGCCTCACCGACACTACTTTCTCGAACGCATGCGTCAGCGCTCGTCGCCATGTGTAGAAAGTGCCTGACAAGATGCAAGATTCGGCACAAACCACCACGACGTCTGGATCGGACCTCTTAAGGAGCTGGGCTATTCTGCAATATGGCAGTGAGCACTGGGACCTTTCTAACGTCACGAACGAAGATCTCACGTATTTGCAGACTGTTCTGCGATAGGCATGTCTGCAGAGCTTTCTATTTGACCACGTGGAACACGCGTATACCAACATACACCGCCAGAGCTAAAGCCAATTTTGCAGCGTGGGATTGGCTCTTTTGATACTCCGGTGCACCGCCCATAGTGACGAGCGTGGCTAGGACCTCACGCATCAACGTCGTACATACTATGCTGACTGGCTTGCAGTGACTGCAGCATCTTTGCGATTCGCTGATTCTGTGCAGGACATTCTCGATCTGGACAACAGTGCCGCGCTCTTCGCGGCAAAGGACAAACCCTACTTGAGTCTAGTGCGGCAATGATTACACTTGTCGATACGGCTGAGGTCCGTCGCTCTACGGACACTTCGACATTTGTGACGTCTGGCCATGGCTTGTCCATCTCTTGTCGAGGATCAAGGAGTGCGGACGAACTACATAAGCGTTTCGAGCCATCCGTCTGAGGTCCGAGCCACTACTCAATTACACTGTGTTTAGCAGGCCTCACCCTACATTCTTGCAACTTCTCAGCCTCACTCTGCCTGAACATCAACGCACGCCAGAAGCGGGTAACCTGACTCACAGCCTGTGCGTTTGCACGGATTCTGGGTCACTGCGTCCCCAATTCTACTACTCCCAGGGTCGTCTTCAGCTACACCACACGGGCATCGAAGGCCAGGAACACTCCGCCACGACAATGCCTATCGACGACACCTGGATGAAGATCATCACCAACAGCGTGAACAAGTTCTTAGATTCCGACTATGGAGACAAGCTCTGCCACCACGTTGGCAACAGGACTCTGAAGGACGAAGAAACGTGCAAGAAAGACAGAGAGAAGCGCAACTCCTCAAGCTCAGAGTCGTCAGGACATCATCATGATACCAGAAGTAAACGTTCGTCCCACGAAGGAGTTTCGAAGCGTAGCGCTGGTTCCGAGAGGAAGCCACATCGACAGCCACGAAGGAATGGTAAAGGCGCAGTCATGCCTGAGGAGAAAGAGACTAGGCGGGTAAAGAAGAGGACTTAGCAGCCCTAAAGATGGGGACTATAGATTGTGACCATGCTGGACAAACTTGTATATTACTTATTCTATCAATGTGTATCAACGTCTCCTTTGATCAACGTCCGTAACTGAGTATGTATACTCAACTGACCTGACAATCCTCACTGGTAGGTTTCCGAGCCTACAGTTCTGGGCGTACTCATGAATGTGATTGGCACATGGCTTCCTGTCCGAACCATGACTTGCTCGCTTGCTCCGCTTAGCCTCCTCCGGTATCGACGGCGAGGTGGATGGCTTGCTATGGTGTGCTGTATTCAGAGTGTACGAGGCACATCAGCATGCGGACAGCGAGTTTTCGGTCTTATAATGTGGGTCAGAAAATGGAGCGCAGTCAGTACAAGTTTCTGATCAAGGTCCAAAATATCAACATTTCAAGAAAATCGCTAATCCAGGTTTCTGCAGATCATGCTCTCAATCCTCTATCAACGGGTGTAAAAGCTTCCATAGATAACTCCAATAGTACATCCTATCAGATGACCTCCTAGAAAGTTGGCTTCGGCGGCCTCGTCGTCGTCCCAGTGGTTTCCGGCAACCCTAAGACACCTCTACCCAAGTGGGTCTATACCATCTCAGATGTCGTAAGTGTGAGATCACTATTGAATCTGTACAGACTTCAACATCGATTATGTAAATGGTATCTAGCGTTTCATAAGTGAGTAGGGAGTTTTCAACGCCAGTAATCGAGCACCTTCGCCACGGCGAAGTGAGCACAAAGGTTTCCCAACTGTCGTCACGACTTCCCAAACATGATGTCGACTTCAGCTTGCTGCTGAGCTGTTCTGGTGTTCTTGGTCTCTACCTTCCCCTTCGGATCATATATCAGTCCCGGATACTGACTATATGCTCCTTGGATCGGCCTTCGAACTGATGTTTCATGATCAGGACTAAGAAGATCGAATGGATCGTTGTTCGCTTCCTCCCGTGGTGCAGTATCTTTGCTCACCACACTTTCGTCCTGGGCTTCTTTGGCTTCTCGCAGCTTCCTTGTTCGAAGTCTTTCGTTCAATATCAATGTCGTAGCGAGCATACCGAATGGTAGCAGGATGTCGAGCCAGCGTTGTGGAGCGTGCATATTGTCAATGGTATGCTTGAAAGAGGAATGTGATGTATGACAAGGTCAACCGTACGTCGAAGATGCCCTTCAAGGAAGGTATGAGGAGTCATGCCTGTGTGCCGGCTTTTCCCTTGGAGGATGTGGCACAGCTGGATGAGCGTACGATCGTCGCGCTAAGTTTACCGGTGTAGAATCTTGGCGAGAATGAGCCGCAACGAGCAGATGTTCCAAGACCGAAAATTAATATATCAGAGGCATGGTCCAGCAAGCCAGTCCTTCCAGAAGACTTCAGTTGTCACGTAGCACCGACGAGTCCCTCACGCAAGCTGACATGTCGATGAATTGATCGGAGCAACGCAGAACCTCGCAGCCCTCGCCAACAGCAACAGTTCATACCGACGCACACGAGGCCACTCCAATTCGGCCCACCCTCTCTGACTTTATTCCGCTACTGCAATCTGGCCTGTTCGCGACTTTAGCAGCCCAGTACTCGCGCGATTTGGGAGAGGGATAACATGAGAACTCGGGATCGTCACGTCCTTCTGTCGGCTCGACGAATGGTCTCTGTACCCTCTTTGGACGTGTTGCATACTGATCTCTCATCTGCAGTCGTGTACCACAGGAACAGGAGCAGGTTGAGATTGCGGAGGCGAGTCGCACAAGAAGCCATGTCGCAAGGCAGGCGCAGCATTACAGCATGGTATGCAACCGGTGATCGAATTCGTTCATCTCCATGGCAATTTCCAGGTGATAGTACCCAGCACGTAGTAGTCCAGTCGTGCTGTTGAAACAGATGTCTCACCTGATCTATCTGCAGCTCCCACAACGCCTTGATAGCTCGAGACCTCTAGATGTATCGCAGGTGCTCGTCGAATTCTGCGGCCGCTTCTGCTTCATCTACAGTAAGAAAAGTTGAACCAGCGCGTCCCCAACCTTGACCCGTGTAGCTATCTATGAAGTGAACCTCGCCAAGTCCCGCCATAGCTTCCACGAGGAGAGGCTGCAATAAATATGGAGGCTCACGGGCACCGAAGCTGGTTTCGAAAACAAAGTGATCTTCCAAAGGCTCTTCGTGGCGATAATTCATCAATTTGACCCCACAAAGACGTATAGTTCGCAGCGTGTCTCCATGAGCCTGTGCGAAATCCCAGAGTAGTTCTGGGTGTACTGCCAGGTCGTGGAACTCCACATAACGCAGAGCAGGCCATTGTCGCCTGACCTTCCCAATGCACTCTGGACGTACGAGAGAATCGAATGGCATCCTATGTGTACCGTGGTACCAAGTTCGGTTGTCTACACCATATGACAGTCTCTGCAGCTTGCATAAAGTGGGTATGAACTCCAGGGCGAGCCACGAGTCTGCGCTCATGAAGCAGTGTCCAACTAAGGAAGGCTCTGGTTTCGTGCTGTGCCAGTGCCCTGGCGACAAAACGATGTCCAGTGAGGTCAAGTCTGCGAAGACGTCGTTCTTCTGCCATCTAATGAAGTCGGGCAACTGTACGCCAAAGTCCCGATTGCCCATGCTAAGGCTCCTCACAGGGTATTTGCTCTCAAGCAGAGCTTTCCAGAGAACGTAAAAGCCGCGAGGTTGTGATCGGTCTAGGCCAAAGACCCCATCGGAAGGTGCTCGACACACAGGCTCAGCTCCTGTGGCGACGATCTCTGGAATATTGCCGGTTTCCATGATATTTCGAAAGACTTCAATGAGGAGATGCAGATCCATGCCAGATTGGCAGAAGTCGTGAATTTTGGAAGCCCATACATGATATGTATAGCGCCACGAGTCTGGACGCTCGCCTAGATCGACCATTTCTTCATACCTTTCGAATGGCTTGATAGTCTCAAGCGAGAGTCGGATCGTGCGGATATTCCTGCATAAGGTCTTCTGGCGCGAAAGATCTCGAAGAGCGGTCATACTCCTCGCGCTGCATAGCATGACGGCGCAGTCCTGAAAGCACTTTTGTGCAAACAACCTGCGAGTGTCTTGTGCCACCTTGGAGCATGTTGTTCGCAGAGCAATGATTTCGTCGGGCTTTAGATACTCTGCGATACTCTCGATGATCTCACATGGCGCGTCGAGCAGCATGGTGCCTGCGTGATGCTGAAGAGCACAGTCGATGGAAATGTTGTTGTAGAGAAGCAAGCAACATGAAGATGGCGGTGTGCCGCGCGTCTCCGCCAAGGATATCACGAAATTGCCACGAGAATTCGAGTCCGCGCGTTGCGAAGTTCAGTTCGCCGCGCTACCCCGTCGGGTGTGTCTTCTCTCAGGACAGCCATGAGTACAGTCTGGAAAGTTGCAATCGGGGCACGGAAGTGGCAAGAGACGGAGACTATGCCGTGCGTACCATAGGCACATATACTTTCCACTTCTCGAAGTATGCACTGTCTCTCATGGCTCGCCACGCCCAAGACTCTGCTTCTCGGTCTAAATCGTCCAAATGGCTTTCTTGCTGCCTTCGTTCACTCGAGTGTGCAGTTGACACAGACCAAAAGACCATGGATACCAGCCGAGAATGACCTGTTGACGAGGCTAAAGAGAGAGGGAAGCGACTGGATTACCATCGGAGCTGAGCTCGGTAGAACGCTACCGTCTGTCAGAAGTCGCTGGCGCAATACTCTAGCGCCACGGTCACCAGAAGTCCTTCCACCTCGTAAGGGTTGTTTGTCGGCAAAGGAGAAGGACACGATCATACGTCAAACGAAAGAAGGCCGGAGCATCGCAGATATCGCCAAAGACTTCAGTCGAAGAAAGGACACCATCCAGAGATACATTTCCAAATTGGGCTCTGATGAAAAGCAGGTGTCATTCGAGTGGACTAGCGAACACCTCAATCTTGTCGAATGCATGAAGTCGCAGGGTAAGCAGGCCCGAGAGATTGCTGCATATTTTGGACTCGAGCCAGCTAGTTTCAGCGGTAGGCTGAAGTATCACACTCGCCACATCAGAGCTGTTCGAAAAGCCGAACAGTCTCGTATGATTAGGGAGCTACATGATGCATACGCGAGCGTACCAGAGATCGCGGTCAAGACTGGAACGTCACCAGCATACGTTAAAAGGTGCATCACAAGAGTAGACGGCTCTATCGTATCACCGCAGATCGCAAGAGCTTGGTCAGAACATGACTGGAAGATCTTGGCCGAGCTGTATAACGCCGGTAAATCCACGAAAGAAATTGCAGTTTCAATGAGCAGGACGCTATCAGCGGTAAAAGGTGCATTGGAGAGTGCTCGTAGCAAAGATCGAATTGCGGTCAATTCGCGTGCGAACGCAAAGCCGTTCTCTCATGCTGAGTTCGTGAGTATTGTCCACCTACGACAGGATGAGCATCTGCCATGGGCAGATATCGCAACTCGACTTGATCGACATTGCCCATCAATCATAAACGCGTACAAGAGGTGGCAGCAGGATGGCACGATCACAGAATACCTGAGAACGAAGAATCTGGCGACCGTGTCGGTGGCCACGCCAGACGCGCAACTCGGAAGAGCGCAAAGCAGCGAGCGCGAAGAAATGCTGCGGCAAAGTCAACAATGAGATTGTTGTAGCGTACAGATCAAGGCATTTTATTTGAGAACTCTGGCACTACTCAACTACAAAGGACGTCAAGCTCTCAATACCTAGTAGCATCTACTCTGGTTTTCGAACCCGCGCTTTCGCCACACCCGTGCGATTGCCGTAGCCCGCTGCCAGCCAGTAGGAGTGTGCGCGACAATTCTCAGCACGCCCAATGGACAATCGAGCCAGCATCAATGCGACGCTTGGTCTGATCGACATCTATCCCGGATAGCCGCACACTGAAGGCTCGAGCTCAGCATGATAGGTTGGCAAGTATCTCCAATTATGCTTCACTGTCTCGAAAGCGTCTGTCCATGAAGCTGTTGCCACAGCGGACATACTTTCACAAGATACTGTGGTAGGCGACACTTAGCGCTTACGCAGAACCTTTGCGAACGCGCTGTTTACCAATTGCCGAACCGCCTCGAAGTCCTTCGCCATGAGCTTGGCCCCAAAGCTGCTCTCAATACGTTGCAATCCGGGTGCGAGAAGACCTTTAAGCTCGTTGGCCAATTTGGTTTTCTCTTCTTCATCGGCTAATTTCTCGTTGGCCGGCACTTCCCAACGTTGCATCTTCACCTGGTACTGCAGCTGCAAACCTCCATCACGCTCCGTAATCACATCAACCAAGATCCTTGCTTGGGTGAAGTAGAACGTTAGATGTCTGATGTGCTCTACACAATCATACTCCTCGGCTGTTGCCAAATAGTCACGCCAAACCGACTCACTCGTGGAGGGAGTCCGTTCATCCATCACGAATCGGTTGTTCCAGTAATACATTGCTCGCCAGTTGCCGTCGCGGAGACCTGTCAGATGCGCCGTATCCTCTCGATATCTCGTCAGATAGCCATCGTTGTTCTTGCCTATTGGAACGAAGAACCGCTGCAGCACGTGGCCCATGACCTGATTGATCACCTCGTTTGGCAGGGCACGAAAGCATGTTGCGAACGACACCTGGCGATGGATCCTCTTGTTATCCCGCTGGCCATCGGTCGCAGGGGAGAGTTGCGCTCTGAATGCTCTGCGCTTGCCGGTCATGATGAGACAGACGAGGGACGATATAGCTCTGGACACGGTGACACTTGCCTGCACTTATTGTCTCCGCTTCTGGTTGCTTGGCTTCTCCTGAACCGCGGACAGCTCTGCTATCGCTGGCACCGATCAATTCCGTCAGTCCTTGGACACCGACACTCTTTGGCTGGACGTTGATGTTACAGAGACGCCCTTGAGCACTTCTCACTCTAGGAGGTATGGTGATTACTGTTCTTGCCTTTGTCCTGCAAGATCGAAGTGCAGTAGTTGAGTTCTTCGATTTCGAAAATTTGTTGTGAAGAAGTGCTGGAGGATAATAGGCACAGTCAGAAGTTATTATGTAAGGCGACAATATAAGTTATTATGTAAGGCGACAATATATTTCCTCTGGTAGCCTGACTCTGGTACGGATCCGGTTGCCACGTGGTCATCACCAACTTGATACCCACACTCGAATTTGGCATACCATACGTTACTTGCACCAACGAATAGCGCTCGAACTTATGACGATGAGACGGAAAATGCGTGGTCCCAGAACAGAAATGGCCTATCAATTGCTTCATTCAAGAGACTCAGGCAGACCGCAACCGCAACACCCATCAGCGTCCCCATAGCAAGCTGGCCCAGGGAGGTGTACAAGCGTAAGCCTTTGTAGGTGCGGCGTTCGAAACTCGCTCACAGCGTTGGCGACCAGATTCCAATCGGCGCGTTCTCCATCTCGTACTTCGTTGTCCCCATAACAGTACATGTATTCTTCAGGATGCAGACCTCGAACGTACAGCTTCAAGTGCTCCAGCTTAGGCAGTCGAGCCACAGCTCCGAAGAAAGTACCACAAGCGCTTTCGATCTCTTCTCTCCTGTACCTGAGATGCTCTTTCGGAATCCATAAATCGAGGCTGAGTCTCCGTATTGAAGTTAGGACTGCCATAGATATTTGTGAGTACAAGTCATTGCCGTTGAGCAGCACAGCGAGTGCATGAATTGGCAGACTCCAACCTCCACCCTTCGTGTCCTTGATCGCGAGTGCCGTAATATGTACTCCACTGCCAGCCATTGCTCCCAACACGACCATGATACCCTGAACGTCGTCCGGCTCAGGTATCTGCCAGTGTGCAGGCGCATGACCCTGCTCGTAAAAACCACCGCTTGGGTCCTTCCAATTTGGTGCCCGGCTTCCACAGCTAATGCTCAGCCCTTTGAACTTCTTGCTATGCTTCCCAAGCGCCTGAAATATCTGCCTCAGCAATTTGCCTTGCCCGACACTCCCTCGAAACAGCTTCATCTCTTTCACAGCCTTTGCTTCACGCCGACCAGCCGACTCTGCCCAAATATCCATGTAGAACTTCGCTTTCCTGAGGAATGGGCCAGCGAGTGGATGGCGCACAGTTTGCAACAACCTGTTTAAGCTTCTTTCATCATGGATCAGTGCAGAACCCTCCGCAAAGAAGACATTGCCGTATACTCTCACAACTTTCGCGCAACACTCTCTCGATGTCCGGCGCAGTGCGAGAAGAGAATGTGGATCGCATTGCTTTGCCACAAGCTCGAAAGTCTCAGCTGGTAGCTTGTCCAAAGAGTGCAGGTCATGCGCAACACAGTTCTGAGGTGGCTTCAGCATTTTGAGAGCATGAAGTGTTTTGACGTATTGCTCGTACAGGATTGGCCAGTCCTGTCACAGAGTCGGTGATGTGGCTGACTTCGAAATACAGTGGATGGGAACTCGATATGCGTACTCATTGATGTGGTCTTGGAAGTGTTGAAGGTAAATCGAAATCGAAATGTCTGGAAGTCAAGCTTTCAGATGTTATGGTTCGCGGGAAGTAAGACCCGCCAGCGACGTGGCTAGGCACATCTGGCAAGGGTTTCACTCAGTCTTACTCCTTGATCGACCATGTTACCACTCACTGGTACTTGTGGAGAGGGTAAGATCCATAATGGATATCAATATCATTATTGCGTGACGTCTAGACAATGAGTAGTCATCATGATGATCTTGTCGATGCCCAGACATCGTGCACTCATGCATGTTAGTAGAGTCCTTCCCAACTCCTCGCTTCGTTCTCGTCAATTGGTTCCTTGATGCACAGCAGAGTCATCAATACCCATACATCGTCTTCATGAGAAGTACGAGGAAGCCTTGTCCTTCACTTCTCGAGCCGGTGGTGATGTGCCATGCTCCAAATCCTTGTTCTCGTCATGATCATCAATCCTGATCGACGGCACATACGGCCTTTCAGCAGTGTGAACGTCGCCTGGCAAATGGCTGGGCGTGGGAAGCAGGCCAGCAGGTGTGGCGGCAGGTCTGATCGATGGCACATACGGCTTATCAGCGGTATAAACCTCGCCTGGTAAATGGCTGGGCGTCAATGGTAGGCCACCTGGTGTGACATTACTGTTGAATGACGGCGCGTACGTCTTGTCGCCAGCCAGAGCCTGTTCTGGAAATCTCGGCATCAGGGCCCTCGGCGTCACAGGCATCTCAGCCGGCGTAGGATCGTCGCCAGCAGTCGTGAAAGTGTCGGCTTTACTAGCGGAGTCGTCATGCTCGCTACTATCGCCGGTGTCCTAGCGAGAACCATAGCCCGGATGCATGCCGTCCTCCAGCCGTTGTGGATCAACATCTTCGTAACTCTTCTGGCTTCCATCGAGGGTACCAGCACCAGTACCGGGGCGACCACTTGCGAGTCCAGGGACATGGCCGGCATTGGGGGATCCTCCGTATCCCACTTGCGGACTGCCGTATGCACCAGACTGTGGGCTGCGATCACCATATTCTGGCATCTGCTGCGTGTTGCGTCTTTCAGCTGTCGAGTTGAGTCTATCCTGTGGGACAGGTCGAGCAATGTCAGCACCAGTGGCGGCATTGTCCTCGTCAAAGTCAAAGTGTTCGGCTTCTTGCTCGTTGAAGTCTTGGCCCGGGTTCGCAGTCTCGTACTCCAAGAGCTTGACGAATCTGTAAAACCCAACAGCAAGAAGGGATCCGAGCGCAGGTCCCAGCCAGTAGATCCAGTGGTATCCAGGAAAGGATCGCAGAACGACGCAAGGACCAAAAGAGCGAGCTGGGTTGAGAGAACCTGGGTCGTATCAGCGATCTGCACTGGCGTTATTGATGTACGTGCCAGGACTTACCGCCGGTGAAGAACACGCCGGAGAGCTCAGCAATGAACAATGCTAGACCAATGCCAATGGGCGCGATGAAAGTGGCCTTGTGCTTTTCCGCGGCAAGCATGAAGATTGTGAAAACAAGCTCAGCTGTCAGGAACATCTCGATGAAGAGTCCGCGAGCGATAGACGTGCCACTACCAAGCGCCGTCGACACTGCGAGTGGTCCTGGAAACAATGCCGACACAACCGCTGCGGAAGCCATGGCACCCAGCATTTGAGCAATGAAAGTAACAATGGCTCTCGCCCAGTTGATGGCTCCGATCAAGGCAAGGCCGAGTGTCACAGCGGGATTGAATAGACCTGTAGCAACATCAGTGATCTGATCAAGTGTCTATCAGCTGAACCACGACTCACCACCGCTGATCCTGAAGAAGACCCATGCATTGACAGCCAAGCTGAAACCAAAGGCCAGCGCAATGTACATCAGCACACTAGCATTCGGTACTTGAGCCAGTGTAGTGTCTCCAGTGTTTGCTCCGGCTGCTGCAGCATTTGCAACTTGTGTACCACTAAAGGCGAAGAACAGGAAGAGGAAGGTGCCAATAAACTCTCCGACCATGGCGATGAAGTGGTTTCGAGTCTTATTGGGAAGAAAACCCAAGAATGGCACTCTGTGTTCCTTGTGGTGTCCAGGCTTCTCCTTGTTACCCAGCCCAGGAACTGGGATGTGGAGACCTGTGTTGGCCATCTTGTCTGAAGGTGGTATTGCAGCTGTTGAAGAGTTTCTTTCTGAGGTCCCAGTCCGAGTGGCGTCTGTTTGTAGGAATGCCGTAGGTATAGACTGAGGCAAATGCTCTGTAGGTATGGTACAATATCAGGTTCGAAACGAAGTTTTGCAGGTCAATAGGCTGATGTTGTAGGATGTGGTTCGAGGAGAGATCGAAACGGGGAGGAGAAGGTATGGATGCCACGAGGTATACACACAACGCTGTAACGCAAGAGCAAGAGCAAAGAGCAACGTATTAGGTAGGAGGTATCCTGCGGTAAGGCTGTAGAAGGAAAGAAGCTGCAATCGTGGTGAGAGCAGGAGTATACGTACCAGCAGCAAAGACGCGGCCGACGACATCCTTCGTGTCTGCTCGCGAGCTCGACGCCAAAAATTTGGTTGCCGACTATGCTCTTGATGGTAACGTGAGAAGCCTATCGTATGGCGGGAGAACGATCCGAGCAGTTATCGGTCAACAGCTACCTCTAAGCGGCTCGTGTGGACGCGAGAGCTCAAATAGATCAGCGCCTGCCATCTCCATTTGAGGTTCGCCTTCCTCCCAACCTCGTCTACAGACAGCTGTAGTAGGAGCCAAGGCCGACATAGCTTGCAAGAGGCGCTTTTTGATGACAGAAAGAGTACGTCTTGATTCTTCACATGGAGGTGGAGGAGGTTGGCGGAGTGCATAAGTCGAGCTTTTTAGGCGATGCAGGGCGCCCCGCTACGATCGCGGTTTTCGATCTTGCTGAACTCTAAGCCCTTGAGCCGCACAAAGGAGTTCATCGCGCTGGGCATCTTGGGTAATGATATGGATGTTGCGAAGGACGCGCTTTCTGAACAACCAAATGTCGTTCACCGTACACTTTTCCAGCATCCTTGTCGTCACACTCGTCACAGATGTCACACGAGCAAGGATCTCCGAGCTGCAGCTCAGCACATACCACACAGAGGTCCTGTCGCAGCGCATCTGACAGCCTGAGGCATAGATGTGTCTATGTGAGACATCGAACATATCTTCTCGAGGTCGTGGTATAGTGATGCAGATCTCAGTTGCAGCATGATCTTGACAGCGTGAGAGGAGATTATGCTACGCGTGGTCGAATGTGGTGACCATAGCATGCACATGCATCGTTCTACTCATCAATGACATTGTTCACGTGCGAGATGCGGGACTTTGGATTGTTTCAGCGCAAGGCCTCAATTATGGTCGCAGCAACAAGGACATACCTACTACATTCTCCTATACTCTCCATTTCTCTTCTTGTTCCTGTTCCCGTTCCTGCACGTTCTCTTCGCTCTCCTTTTGTGCTACCGAGGCAGTCACGTTGGCGGAAAGAGCGGTGCACCTCCACGATCAACGACACATCACAGCCAGACCCAGAATCGACCTCCGCACGCCACCACCACGAAACCAACGTACTTGCTGCTTCGATACACGAACGAACGACTTCTGGCGAATGATTCCGTGAAGATAGCAGCGGCCCAGGTCGCGAGCCGACCTTCACTACATCTACATCTACAAACCTGAATGCTGCCGCGAATCAGCGCAGCAATACTACGATCAAGATGCGACCTCTGCGATTTCTCCTTACGCTCACATCATGTATCGTGGCCTTCTTCTTGCTTCTCGTCATCGGACCTTGGCACAACGACGACGGGGTGGAGGATGAGCGTGGAGGCCTGGGGACATACTTCAACTGGCGGACACCCTCCAGCCTGTTCCCTCCCAGCGCCATTATAAGCTTGACTGACGACAACTCTACCAATTTCATGGCCAGGCCTGCAGCGTTTGGACCACTGCTTCCTGCGAGAAGTCTGAGCGGGCAGCTATGGATTGGAAGTGGCTTTGGCAGTGATCACTTGGGCCGAGGAGGGTCTGGCGCTGGCGCTGGAGGAGAGCTCGGATGCAGTGATGTGCCCGGATGGGAGGATGGTAGCTGGACAAGCACGAAGAAGCCAGCTAGCGACGGCAAGAGTGCTGTAATAGAAGGTCAAGGACCACTCGCAGGCAACAGCAAAAGAGACTACCCAGTAGATGACGGAGACGAAGAGACTATGGATAAGGAGTACCCTTCCGAAGACGATGGAACTGATGACCATCTACACCATCCTTTGCCGGCCTCAGATGGGATTCATGTGAATGGCAACTCTGCAGGTAGTACTAAGAAGCCTACTCATGCAGATATCCAGTCACTGCAGGAGAGCGCAGAGATAGCAGGAAAGGTTGTCCTACTGAGCCGCGGTGGTTGTGGATTCTTGGAGAAGGTGAAGTGGGTACAGAGAAGAGGCGGTATCGCATTGATCGTGGGAGACGACCAGCGAGGAGGTCAGCTGGTGACAATGTATGCGCGAGGAGATACATCGAATGTCACCATACCATCGCTCTTCACATCGCACACCACGGCGCAGCTACTATCTAGCTTAATGCCGGTTGGCGGGAACACAATAGTCGATTCGAACAAAATCGCGGTCCCTATCGGAAAGCTAGGCCAGAAGTCCTCCCACAGGAAGATCTCCGAGGACAAGCCAAACTTCACAACCACCACTACTGCCGCGAAGAGCAAGGCCACATCTGTGGCCAAGACCAAGAAGGTGGACAAAGTAGAAACAAAGTTGAGCAAGCAGCATGCTGGAGAGGAAGCACACAGACATCACGCTGGCTGGTTCGCTTCGCTCTTTGGCAGTAGTGCGGACGATGCCGATAGTAGACGTCCTCCGAGTAGTGGCAAGCCTGGCTGGATTCTTCAGAAAGACTTTGACGACGACTACGCTGAGGACGACGAGCAGGTCGCCAAGAAGCCTACAATGACTGCACCTGCTCACAAGTCAGCGACCACTAAGCAATTGGGCTCTGATGACGGCTTCGTCATCGGTGTTCAGGACTGGCGAGATCCCGACTTGGTAGCTGAGCAGAGAGAGCAGCACCAGAAAGAAGGAACACCTAGCACAAGCTTAGCTGTCAAGCCAAAGACAACTCCAGCTGATGCATCATCGTTGAAAGGCGGCAGTATCACACCAGGCAGCGGTGAATATGGAAAGGCTCATCATGAAGCAATCGATCTTGGCAGCAAGAAGAAGCCGGAATCGCAGCAAGACGTAACAGCATTGCATGCTGAAGCGGAAGACGCCTCTCGAAGCTGGGTTGGTCGGCTCTTCAGCTCGGGTGAAGAAGCTGACACAACAGAAGAGGCCGTGTCATTGAAAGGTCTGCCAAAACATCACGAACAAGAGACGCAGCAGACAACGGCCGACATGCCACATCGCAGACCTACGAGTGGTGCACCACACCACGAAGGGCTATGGGTGACACTGTCCCAGACCTCGATGTCTTCGTCGCCTTTCTTCGATACTCTACTTGTGCTGGTTGTGTCGCCACTTGTCACACTGACTGTAGTCTATGCACTCCTCTTACTGCGTTCACGGATACGGCGACGAAGATGGCGAGCACCAAAGTCCGTTGTCGAACGCTTGCCGGTACGCACGTACCAGACCATGCCAAGCAGCACTGCCTCTACAACATCCATCTCATCACAAGCGAGCGCCACAACGCCACTCTTACCAGCATCACGTCCAATCAGCACAAGATCACGACCTCGAGCACGTACGATATCTGAACTGCCACAAGGCAGCAGCTCATTACGATCAGATGCCATGGCTTCACCTTCACTAGAACAGATAGAAGAAAAGCGTGCCGCTGGTCTGGCAGAGTGGCGGAGACGATATGGCGGAAAACAGCGTGAATGTGTTGTCTGCTTGGAAGAATACGTCGATGGCGTCAGCAGAGTCATGAGCCTACCTTGCGGCCATGAGTTTCACGCCGAGTGCATGTAAGTCTTACCCTGCCCATGTCACTATGATCTTCTACTAACACAGTTGCAGTACACCCTGGCTCACCACCCGCCGCCGCACCTGTCCTATCTGTAAAGGCGACGTCGTACGATCTCTCGCTCGATCTCATGGCTCCACGTCAGCCACTTCACCACAAGATCATCATGAACCATATCGGGATGATGAAGATGAGAGCGATGTGCAAGAGCAGGCAGTCACCTTGGTCAATGATGATACCGCTTCCCAGCAGCCTGTGAGCAGGGAAGATGAGGCTTTTGAGGACCTGGAAAGAGGTTTGCCGGATAGGAATCGGTGAGCAGAACTCTTTTCTGGAGAGACAACAGCATGATGAATGACAAGCGTTCTGTTGCTTTGATCTTGGTATGCTGTCATCGTCTTTTGGCTACTTGGCGTTGCTTTTGGTAGGTAAGGTGATACCCCACTGTTATGAGAAGACCAGCAATTCCTGTATGCACGATGTTCGTGACATTCGTGCGCGTCTCCACAAGTCCATCGTCTCGCTCCCGTCCGGTTTCTTGACCTACGTTGGCCTGGCTGCCAGGTACAGTGCCATTACTCAAGCCAACCTCGGTTCTTCTTTTTGCCCTATCCTCCCAGATTCAGCCTGGACACATCCGCTCCAATCTCCTGCCCGGTGTTATCAACAGTGCCAATGTTGGCGCAGAACGCTTCGATGACAGGCTGCCAGCTGCGCCCAAGTAGGCTCCTAGGAAACCACTTCTCCTTGCCATCCGAAGCCAGACGAACCAGATACTTCTTCTCCGGTCCAGCACCGTTGATACCATGATTGATCACAACACAGCCTGTAGCATCAGGTGCTGCTTGTCGTGCAATCTCCCCCTCGTCCGCCTGTCTCTTCTTCTGAGCCTCGAGCTCCATCTTCATTGCTGCTTCATGTGCCTGCTTTCCACGTCTCGTGCCCATGGTCTTCTTGGACGCAGCCTTCTCCTGAGCCTTGGAAGATGGTGCAGTTTGAGCTTTGGTGCCGGCAGGGCAGATCTCAAGCTCGTAGCCCATGGTTCGCAGCTGAGCCTGAGCAAGCTGTACTGGCAGAATGTAGACAGGCGTCTCCACATTAACATTGTCGTTACCAGCAAGAAGGAACGCCACCAACATGCCAAGCTTGTTGTAGAGTCCTGTACCTGAATCTCCGTAGTACCCGACAGCAGTGCCAGCTTGGACGGGATAGACACAGTAGTCTGAGGTGGCGTCCATTTCAGTCGTGTTCACATAGTGCAGCTTTCTCTTCGGTGCAACCTTGCCTAGACCAAGGCCAGTGCTGCGACTACACTTGATGAGAAGCTCTTCAGCCGCTGGGTCGAAGTCAGCCATGCCGCGGATGACAGAATTATGCCGCGGATGACAGAATTATGCCGCGGATGACAGAATTTGCGCGGAACTCGTTGTAATCAGCGGCAAAAGGGCGAGGGATTGGGCTAGTCGTCGGAAAGACGTTGTCAAAGTCGTCGGCGATCTCCTTTCTCAGCTTGATGACTGATAGGTCGTTGAGATAGGGATCTCCATCGTCGCCACAAGCCTCGAGGAGTGGACCAGTCTGCTCCTTTGTGTAACGAACAGCGGACTGCCCGGTGGTCAGGAACAGCTCGCCGATCACAACGGGACACGGGTCGCTGTCTCGGTAGTACTCCTGGTCCTTGGACCGCATCTCTTTGATCTTCTTCTTCGTTGCTGGGTCGAGATTTGCGTTGTCCAGCGCCTCGGCATAGGTAGCATCACGATCTTGACGTGAGAAGACAGTCGCCTCGAAATCACGTCGGGTGGGATGCGTCATGACCAGCTTGCCATCCTGGCGAAAGCCCATCTGGTCGGGGAGTGCTGGCAGGCGATCACCCTTGGGGTGCATTGCGTGGTGGGCACTTGTTACAAAGTAGGCATCTGTGCCATCTTCATACTTCTCGTACTCTCCTGTGGATGATTTAGCATACGATGGACTGACGGTCAGAGTAATTGCGACGTGAGGATCGCTGACTTACCAGTGCCCACAATCTTGAGCTTAAACTTAGGACCACAAGAGCCAGAGCCAAACTGAGGGTCGACGACTCTGCCATCCTTCACGCCGATTGACATGCCCACAGCTGTAGTCCTACACAATCGATGGGTTAGCAGGTATCTCTGAGTCGGAACGACCATGAGTGTTCCAGTCTGTCTCGGAGCTTGTTGCCTTGGAAGGCTTGAGCTCGGTGAGACACTCGAGAGGCGTGCTACTGTACTCACTTCGGAATGTTGCAAGGCTTCTCCTCTCGCCAGATGACAGCTTCAGAACGTTCGGCAGTTGTCTTAGGTCGTGGCCCGCTACCATAGTGCTTGATGAGAGACTCCGGTGTCAGAAGTGATGCGTCTGCGCTCGGCTTGTGTTTCTGGCGCATGCGAGGCGTGTAGACCTTTGGTGGCAAATACGCAGCTTCGGCTGTCGATGGTACTGATCTTGTTCCTGCTTGCAGGTGGGTGGCGGTCATTTCTGATAAGAGGAGCTCACATCAAGACCTTGCTGGCACCACAACACCCACTTCAGTAAGTACTACTCTCCAGCCTCTTCTACACCGGCAATGCTAACATATCATCACCTCTGGCTTCCGAGCCATTGGCGTTGCTTCCAGGCATGACTTTTACTTTTTCATTAATCTTCCTGCTCAAGAGCAGGCGATTGGAGAAGAAGCCCACGTTTCCATCTTGCCTCAACACTATGATTGCTGGTTCGCGGCACATATCGCCAACGCCAGAGTGTCCAACATCCACTTCATGCGATCCCGGTCGTGGACACTTGCGTACCTCTCTCCGTACTATCATGCTTGCATCTCACTCCACCAGCCTCCACATGGTGACCGCCATCGACAGAAAGGTGGAGAACTCAACCATCCTTTGTGATATTGCTTGCTGGCCATCCACAAACTTGCCCATTGCCCAGGAAGATTCTCCTCTCCGGAATGCCCAAACCTCCCAGTAATGCGGCCCCTCCTCAAACACTCAATCATACTTCTAATCACGTGTCTCAACGCCGCACGCGAGACGAAAACAATGTGGCCTTTCCTCAAACATCTACTCGTCATCCTGCTCGCCATTTCCGCCCTCACATGCGCCATCGCCGGACTCATACAGCTCACACGAGCAGGCTATCTCATGCCAGCTCCGCCCTACAACACCGCATGGCAGATGTGCGACGCCGTGCGACATGTCCAGCATCCAGAACACCAAATGTGGCTACAGTGGCGCCACTATGAGCGCTACGTGGAGGGACGGGCATCACTACTAAGGAACGCACTGAGTGCAAGTTCGCTGGCGATGGGGAGCTTTCTTGTTGCAGTGGTTCTAGCAGATTGGGATGATGGTCATACAGTGTGGAAGGCGATGATAGGGACTTTGCTGTTTCTTGAGGTATTGCTTGCGAACGATATGTGCTGGAGTGCTGGTGGTTGGTGAGTCTCTTCTCTTCGTTCATCGCAAAGCCGTGGCATTGAAGTCTGTTTGGGACATCAGCGGTGCAGTGTTCCAGTCAGGCGTGGAGATATGGCAGGCAACGCCAGCAGTGGAGATCGCGATCATCTTCTGCTTCCCGTTCGCTCGGTCGAGGTGGTGTCCTACTCGCAAAGAATTCATATCCAGAGGCAAAGCCAGACAGTGCAAAGGCACTCAGGAATATGCAACAAATCTATTCATCTTGCGATCTACAATTCTTACTATACAAAGATCGCCGGAGCATACGCTCTTTTTCCCCAATCGTACATCACCCACTCAACCTCCATGCCCGCATGGGTAACGCTTGCAACTTTAATGCCGCCGGCTTGATAAAGCCCCAGAACGTGATTACTCCGAACACCACGCATAGTATGTTGACGTAGTAGTATCCATCTCTGCCAATGTTACACGTCCCGCCTCCGTTTATGCAACGATGCTTCTCAGCTTCCGCTACGCACGAGAATGACTGCGTGATCAGGTCGCCCTTCAGATCGGTAGGGTTGCCAATCGGTGGCAGACAAGTCGCTTGAGTGAAGGCGTCAACGGCTTTGAGGATGAAGAAACGAGGGAATGTGCCGCCGAGGTTGGATACACTAAGAATTGTGTTAGTACAAGTGAAATGATGGGTTGCAGGGTGGTACTCACGTTGCAAGAAGAGTCATGTAAGTCCCTCCAATTGCAGGATCGCTGATCTTCGCATGGAATGCAGAGATCGCAACGAACATGACTGTACTCATGAATGTGGAATAGACATGTTCCACAATGATCAACAGGAGGTAAGGGGTAGTGATTCCTGTAGAAGGAAAGAACATGACAGTAAGCTGCGCGAAGATTGCTGCTCCAAGACGACCGACAAATGCCCAGCACCAGACTCGAACAGGCTGGTACTGTTCAGACCACTTGCCGGCGTAGTATCCTAGACCCATTTCGAAGGGGAAGTCGATCAGAACTACCAGAGCAAGATCTTCTTGGCTGAATCCTTTATCGAGGAGTTTGAGATTCGTAACTGCATCGTTGGCTTGAAATCCGATCTTCGCGATCAAGTGAATGATGATGAAAGTTTGAATGTTCTTGAGCTTCATAATACCTCCCATAGTCTTGTACACTCCCCATACACCTTCGTTTTCTTTCGTTGGGTTCTCCTTCTTCAGGATGGCCAGACCGAGAGTAACAAAGAGGTAGAACCAGCCGAAGAAGGTGAGGTAGGAGTTGAGAGTGATAAGGCCAACATCGAGGGGTTGCGAGCGGAACCATTTGTTTGCGAAGTCAGGGGAGTTGAGAGCCAGGAAGACGGTATAGCTCAGGAATTGGCCTCCAGTCAATCCCACAGTCTGCGCAGTACTGGCGTAGCTCAAGTTGGATTGCGAGAGGAGTGTGAGGGCCCAGCCGTCCACTGCGATATCCTGTGTTGCACACATGAAAACCAAACTGAACCACCATCCTGTGAAACCCCAGACTCCTGCTCCATTATCTGCCCCTGCTGCCTCCATCATTTGACTCGCTCGACTTCCCAAGTATATCATACCGAAACCTGAGAGTGTCTGAATTGGTACGATCCAACTCTTTCTCCTACCAACTCTTGCTGACCAGATCGCGTCCACGATTGGACTCCATAGCAGCTTCAGACTGTAAGGATACGAAGCAAGGCTATACACTCCAATCTGGCTATAACTCAAATGACTTTTCAGCAAGAACGGTATCGATCCTCCAGCCAGTCCCATTGGTATCCCCTGCAAGAAGTATAGCAGCACTAACAGCAGGAAATTCCTCCGATCTTGCATGGGCAGCTCGAAGAAGCCTTTGCTCTCACTCCCTCCTGTACTCGAATCAGGGGGAACTTCGTCTAAGCTGAAGTCCCTCCTCCCCATCAGTCTGTCGCGTGCAGAGGAAGAGTCTTCGCCATCATCGTAGGAGAGGGGTTCGAGGTGGGCGTTCTTCCGCCGTTCGAGGAATTGGCCGCCGTTCATGTCGGAGGATGTTGTCCCGTTCAATGAGGAAGATGTGCTGGTCTTGTGACGCAGAGAGCCACGCGGATTGGGCGATTTGGATTTGCGGGAGGGCATCGATGAGGCGTTGTCGTGGTCAGTGTCAGAGGAGTGGTATGAGTCGGTATCGTCGTCGTTTCTATTCAGAAGTCTAGAAGAGGAAGGAGCGAAGTTCTGCAATTCGTGGCCGTCTTCCAATCGTGCTGATGTGTTGGCGTGATGCAGCTGTTCTTCGCGGAGTCTCGCTGTATGGATGGGCAGCACAGGAGTCGGAAGAGAAGCTGCTGCGGCTAGGATGGAGAGGGAAAGTCGTCGAGATGTTGTTTTCTGTTCATCGTCCATCGATATGCATAGTCATAGTCACTACTGTAGCCTACGCGGAAATGTTTGTTGTTCACCCCTCACCCCTCACACATGAAGGACACGTAGAACGCGATCGTTCCTAATCCCTGTCAGATCTAGGGTCAATCCTTCTAGAAAGCTTCTACAACTACTTGTGGGACATACAGTGACAATCTCTTGTTCGTCCTGCTGTCTCACCTCACGTTCCACACAAGCACAACTTGATCTTCTTGTGATGTGTTCCATTGTCGTCTGCAGCGCAACCACTTTGGGCTAGTCGATGTCGACTCTGCGAACCCACACCTCAGGCATACTTTATGGACTTCAAACTGTTTCAGGCTGTTCAGAGGGAGGCCGACGCTCTACAACGACACTGATCACAGCTGAGCGAAGCATTCATCGAGTCCATGTTACAATCGTTCCCCGTTGCACGGCATACCTCCTGTCACTCTCACGATTCTACCGCCTCTTCCGATCATGAGACTTGGCTCTCGCAAACATCGCTTGCCACGCGATATTGCGCTTTCGTCCGCGAGGACAAGACTCTGTCCTACTGCTATCTGCTCGCTAATTCATATTCCTCCACCGGCAGTTCTCAGCGATGTTCGAGAGGTTCACTTTGTCCACTGATGTGATATTGCTGCCCTCCACCGGCACTCGCCTGCCGGACTTCCAGAGGTCGTTCCGTACCTTTGTTTCAGAACATCTTCAACATCCTTCCAACACCTCTTCGTACATCTCATCCTGCTCGGCATACACTGTCTTACTTGCTGCGGAAGTGTCACGGCAGACTGACTTTTGTACAGCGCAGCAATACCATCACAACCTCACCCTTGTGTCTCGGGCCATCTTCGCATTATGCCGCCCCTTGTTCTTTCTTGCCAACAATTCCCACTTGAGCAGAGGCGATCGAGCACTGGATAGGCGAGCCAATGGCTGTCATCGCGGTGGGTAAAGTACTGGTATAGTGTAGACATGCCACGGGAAATCTTACCTTCACCGCCTTCGTACGTCCCTTCATCTTGGACAAGCTGAAATCCATCTCCAGTCCTTGATACGAAACCACGGGATCGTTTCTAGATCCGCTATATCACCTCTCCAACAGGACGAAGCTGAGCTATCAACAGACTAGCACAATGCAACAGGTCATATCCATGCCCGCTAGCCTGACGGGTATCGGTGGAGCAGAATCTGCAGCAACTACAAGACTTCAGCCAGACCAAAACGATGGCTCTCTACTGTTTGGCGTACCTATCGAACTGCGAGAGGTTATCTACACATATGTCCTTTCATCTGAACAACGCCTTCTGGACCCAACACATGCGAAATGCCAAGATGAGACGTTCACGGCACTTCTACGTACCTGCCGCCGAATCCACAACGAAGCAAGACTACACGTGCACGACAACGATACCTACGTCTTTTCCTCTCCAGAAGCCATGAAAGCCTTCCTGTTGAAGTCCGGCACCGGTCTGCTAGAACTGAACATCACGACAATCAAATTCTCAGACTGGACCCGGTGCGAATCGTGGTTCGATGAATGGCGAGGGCTCTTGGTCCCAGTGCCAGGTCACGCTCGCGATCATGATGAGAATTTCGACCTTAATCGCGCCATCCCGCGAATCGACACACTGACCATCGACTTGGCTCCGCTCTCGCGGGTTATTCATGCGCAGAAGCCGCCACCGCAGGCCATCGTGTCTCCTTCCGAAGAGCATGTCAATGAGTACGAGCGCTGGGCATACAACGCCGGCGCCATGAATAATGGACTGCTGTTCATTCTTTACGCAATTCTTCACGCGCTGAATGGTCTTTTGCCAAGACCTGCTTGGCTTCAGACTTCCACCGTGATTCGAATTAATGGATTGAGCGCTGAGGATGCGCTCAGTGAGGTAGTGGTGGAATTATCGGCGAGCGTGGAAGCGATCTACAGGTTCAATGGACTTGCGCGAGATCGTAACGGCTTTAATACACCGCCGCGATTGACTGGATTCGGTCGGTACTTGCTGGTGCCGGTTGAGGAAGCTGATACTGCAGGCGCTGTAGTCGAGACTGTTCCTGCAGAGGTCCGCCGCGATAGTATATCTCTGCCAGTTGGGATATCAGGAGCTACCTAGTGGACGTGGATTTCGTGAAGCGTTCGCTTGAGATGTTGTGGACCGGATTAGAAACGGAAACATCACTGAACACGAATGCTGCGCGAATCTCTAAGGGCCACGGTTCTATCAAAGGGACACGATGCTTACCACGCCATCTTTGTCTGCCTTGTCATCGGACCGAGCGTTGATAGATGGCTTGGCAGGTGCGTTGCCTAGACAGGCGACAGTATGCTCCAGCTTCATCAAATCGTGCTGCTTCTGGTAGACTAGGCGACCCAAACTGCAGTGCGCACTGACCGCGAGACGGCATCTATTACCAATCTATCTCCCACTTGCCGCACGACGCACCAAGAGGACCAGCATCTTCACTTGCATTCACTACCGTTTTCAAGGCTATGGTCCAGGTACAGTTACCAACCCCGGGCTGCTGGAAATGATCGAGATACAAGCCAGCTGTGTGGTTACAGCAACATAGCATGCCCTGAAAGCGAGCGTCTGGAATGTATAAAGTATTACCTACCAATTGTATAACTATTTGCTACCAAAGCTTTTCCAATCCACGCTCCCCTCCCATGCAGCTCCAATCTTCAGGCAGTCAAGGTCCTTGAACTTCTTTCCGACGATCTGCAGTCCAGCTGGCAGCTTCACGCTTTCATCTTCGAGAGCGGGTACGAAGCCCACTGGAACTGATAAAGCTGGATGTCCAGTACTATTGTATGGCGCAGTATTGCCTACGAGCCCGACATTACGACCCAATCTCTTCAATGGGCCTAGCTCATCCGGCTTTGGGAACAGCTTGCAAGGTGGCGAAGGAAGAGTTGGCATGACCAGAACATCCACATCAGCCAACGCCGCATCATACGCGTCGTTGATCTTTCGCAAAAGATTATTCGACTTTGCGTGGATCAAACTTCCCCACTTGGACTGCATGTAGAGGTACCGCATATACAGATTCTGAGCTCCAGGCCCTAGCTTCTGGAATTGTTCATCAGTGAGCTTCTCCAGAGGCGCGCGGTCTAGTAAGTGCAGCATCTTGCGACCTTTCGGATTTCCGAGAAGTGCTGTCTCTGTGCCTGAGATCGGGAGGCTGATCATCCAGACTTCGGCTGCTGTTAGGTGGCCAGGAATAGACACCGACTTGACATCAGCTCCAAGAGTAGCCAGCTTCTCCACAGCAGCTTTGCACAAAGTGGAAATGCTCTCGCACATGCCAGGAATCACAAATCCTTCTTCCAGGACGCCGATCTTGATTCCAGTTAGTGGCTTTTCCTTTGAAACACTCGCAACGAAGGCATCCAGCTCAGAAGTGAAAGCCAACGCCTTCTCCGGAAAGTAAATCGGCTGACGATCATCGATCCCGTCCGGACCAGCGATAGCTTCTAGCAGAAGAGCACAATCCCTCACGGTCTTCGTCATCGGTCCAGCATGATCAATAGTACTTTCCAAGCTCAAGATACCCGTATATGGCACAAGTCCCCAGGTCGGCTTCAATCCAACAAGCCCGTTCATCGCAGCCGGAATCCTGATGGAGCCGCCTTGATCGCACCCAATAGCCATATCTGCTGCTCCACTACTCACCACCCTTCCACTACCCGAGCTGGAACCACCACAAGAATATTCTTCAGCATAAACATTATGCACCTTTCCAGTACAAGACGTATCAGACACGCCTTCCATACATCCATTCTCACAAGCTGCTTTACCATTAATCACACCTCCCGCATCCAGAATTCTTGTGACAATAGTCGCATCGATCTCTGGAGTCCAGTCAACAGCTTCAGTCCCGTTCGTACATCGTACTCCGGCAACGGCGACGTTATCTTTCATACCAATAGTTTTGCCTTTCAAAAGATCACTCTTCGGCGAGGTCGCCTTCACCGTGACTTTGGTTGCCCAACCTCCATGATCACTCTCTTCTTCATTCTTGGGAATAGAGATGTCCGTTCTTGGATATGCGGAGAGATCTGGTTTCAAGGTATAGTCCTCTTCGGATAGGATAGACTCGATAATAGGATCGAGAGAACCTAGAAGGACGGACCAGTCGGCAATATGGGAGTCCTTCAACTTCAGTCCAGCTTTGCTCGCAAGACCTGTTACTTCGTCTGTACTTAGAGGTTTGGCACCACTGCGATGGCAGTCAGTAGTGCCGACAAAGGATGGACGTCTGTCTATGTCTCAGAGGCCATCTACATGAACGGAGTGGTGACTTACTCTGGCAGTGTGACTACGCTCATTGTGCTTGGTCTTTGATTGAGAAGCGCCTTGAAAAGATTGTCGAAGGCTGCGTATTGATTCTGATCAGACGCTCGGGCCCTGGTATGTGTATCAGTTGAAGCTGCACTTGAGGAATCGTGGTGAAGTATCAGGTACATCTGAAGTAGTACAAGAGGAGAGCTTAAAGCTATCGGGCAACGATTGGCCGTCGGCAGATGTTTATCGCTACATATCAATTATCACTGCACTGTGCGAGTTTAACTTATATACTTGCCTATCGGCAGGTGAGTTTAGGCTGAACTCAAGCTGTGAAATGATAGACACAGCTCGACGGTGTAGTTGACATATATATATACTCGAGACATCTCGATTCGGCGCCGAAATCCGTCCTGAAGTCAAAGACGACTTAGGGTAGAGTGAAAATCGCTATAAGTCAGTGGATCATCCTTGCACTTCAAGCCACCTCTCTGAGAGCCTGCTCCGAAATCTATAGCACCATAACTGTGCTCAGAATGCTATGGGGATCGTTCGAAGGTCAGAGACACACAGCCCAACTCTACTGACATAGTCATTATTCCACGCCTGCACCTAACATCTCTGACGACGCTTTCACACCGCAATAGCACTACAGCCGTACTCTGAGTGCCATGGTAGTCGTTCAAAACGCGAAGATACGCAGCTCGAATTGACATAGCCATTATTTTATGCGTTTGCTGCTATCCTCTCCGGGAACGCCTCTGAATCGCAATAGCACCACAGCTGTGCTCAGGGCGTCGTGGTGGTCGTCACAGTTGCAGAAACACGCAGCTGAACTCGAATGACATAGTCATTATTTTATGTATTTACCGCAGTGTTCTCTAGAAACACTTTTGATCGCAGCAGCACCACATCGCTGCCCCCAATGCCATAGTATTCTTCGAAACGGCAGAGCGACACAGCCCAACTCGAAAGACATAGTCGTTTTCCCTGCATCTACCGAACTGTTCTCTGCTTCCATCTCTCTCTCTCTTAAACCTGTGCTGTAACTCGCTCCAGCAGCTTGGCAATCTCCTGCATCCTCGAAACACCCATCATTCCCACGTTCTGACCTCTGAGAAGACCGCCGTTATGGGCAACATCCCTCCACATCCGGATACTCTCCTTATTGAGCACGGTAGCTGCCACTGCTGCCTTGAACGGATTGGAGTATCTGCGACTACGGCTCTTCGGATTGTGAAGAACGTCGATGTCCGAGACCGTAAAGAAATTTTCAGCCTCATCCTCTTCCTTGAAACCCAGAAAGTGCGACGTCTTGTAGCCATTGAGTCGTGCGTCTGCCTTAAAGTCGCGCAACATCTGAACACCATTGGAAGTGAATGTAGGATCGGCGTCTTCTGTCCAGTTGCGAAGGTAGCAATGGAATTCGAAGAGCCACTTGGTCGCGAAAGCTTCACGGCTGACCACTTCGGGGATTATCGTCTTCGCTTTACCATTTGGAGTGCCTTTGGCGATATCTTCAAGCAGATTGTCCTGCTTGTACCGAGCTTGTGGAGTCTTGCTTTCAGATTGTGCCTTCTTCTTCGTTGGCTTGGGTGTCTCTTCACGAGTCACTGGTCTCCTGTTCATCTTCCTACGTGTCTGAATAAGGGAGTCGTCAGGTACGTGCTTCGGCTTCGGCTTCGTCTTGGACTTCGTCTGCGGCTTGGCCGGCGGTGGGAGGCTGTCTTTGGTCGACTTCCGAGCCTTTCGAGGAGGTCCAATTGCATCAGGCTCGTCTTTGATCGGAGAGTCATGGGTGAGTGGACGCTTGCGGTGAGGTTCCTCTGGGATAGTAGAATCGATTCTCTCAGTGCGGCGATACTCATTGGTAGCTTCCTGTTTCACATATACCTCTTGCGACTGGGTTGCTGGCTGGACTGGACCTGCGAGTGGCTCCTCCTCTGCTCTTTCGTGTGCTACCTGTTGGAAACCGTGGCCAGGAAAGGCCAGGTGGTGCTGCTGACGACCCTGGGAGATGCATTTCTTGTGAAAATCGACGTTGCTTGGCGTGTTGCGACATTCACGGCACGATTGCCAGGTTTCATCTGTGATTGGCGTGTGACAGACTCCACAGGTGAATGCTGATGTCGGTGTCTGTGTCTCTGGAACCGCAGCAGGCACAGCTGGGGGCGCGGGAGGTGCTCGTGGTCGCATGGTGTCCGTGAGAGGTGCCGAGCCTGAAGAATGGTAAGCAATGTTGTTGTTTGTCGGATGGAGGAATCGAGAGGATGAGCAGGTATTGGCCTCTCAGTCCTGCCTTCCTCAGTTGTCCAAGTGAGAAGGTGCGACTTACCGAAGGCAGGCACTGCGACGCTCTCTGGGATGGGTGTGCCAAACCCATCCCGTCTCATCTGTCGCTCCCACTCCGGGGTCGGAGGGCGGGGAGGGAGAGGGTGCGCGATGCGCCATGGCGGCAGTGGGCGCGGCACACCCAAAGGGTGGCCGGCCAGGAATGTGCTCGGCGGTGGTGGGTCCATCTTGGAGCGGAAGCGAAGAGAGATTGGCAGCCTCACCACAAGAGACAACATCGGCGCTGCGGCGGGTAGCGGAGGCCGGCCCGAAGTTCTTGAACGCGTCAATGTTGCTGGTGCATCATGCTCTCTTGCCATGCCATTCTGATTCCTGCTCGGTGTGCCTGCAGATGCCATCTTCGATGTATGCGACAGGGTCGGCGTAGTGCTCTCGCAGAAGACAGAGATGTCCTTGGTCCCCGAGGCATATATGGATATGTGGTAGAGTATTGCAAGTGGCCCTCGTTTGCATTGCTGATAGTGAAAACAAGGTCATCGTGGTCAAGCAAAGGTTTCCAGTCCCTCTCTGGCAACACTGGCGCACTGTGCCAGTCGAGGCGCCTTCTACCTTCGAGCCCAGGAAGATGGAGGCGTTGAAGAAAGGTGGGAGACGCAGGAGGACTTCGTCTGCTAGCTGCGCCTAGCGCACTCACTCACCTCTCCTAAGACCTACCCTCTGGTTGCACTACCCGCAGGTGAAGGACTTGCTCTCTCAGCAACAGCACTCGACGTCGCAGCACGCTGCTCTGCCTCTATACGTCTCTTGTTATCTTCCTGAATCGAGAAGACCGTACTGGAAACGCCTCCACACCCGTCACAAGGAAACTTATAATGCCCTGCACACTTTCTGCAGACGCCACAATGCCACTCATAGCGATCACGGCAAGTCTTGCAAGCGACACAGTGGTGTAAGTCAAAGTCGGTATACCAAGTGCTTTGACAATACGAGAAGTGATACTTCTTGTAGACCTCGGGTTCTTCTTCAGCGAGAGCATATCGGAAAAGCCAGTGGATATGCTTCTTCCGGTCGACAGACCAGTCTCTCTCGGGCTGATCAGGCTCGAAGGTCTTGTACTTTGCATACCAGGTTTGGAGCTGACTTCGCTCGTCTTCTCGCTTGTCGCCAGTACAGACTCAAGAGCTTCCCATTTCGGGTCCGTCGGAAAGCCTTCCGCATCCAGTTGCTCACACTGATCCAACAGGCGCCCTTCGAAGACACTTGTATCTTTCAGCAGTCTCGTCTCCAGGTCAGCAAGATCAAGGCCACATGACAGTTGTCGTTTACGGCTCTTCTCTTGAGCTTCCACCAAGCAGGGCTGCAGTCGAAGGTCTCCATAATCCTCGCCAAAGAAGTACCAAGCATCGTCCTCCATCTTATTGCAGCATCCGGATGCCTGCGAATTACACTTGCAGAGTGAAGTACATCCTTTTCCCCATTTGCGACAGATGCATGTGCGGGTCTGACAATGGTTCTTGCAGGTGCAGGCCCTGGTTGATATGTCTGCTGGCGACGTTGATCGGTCTGCGAAGGTTCAGCGTGCGTCGCGCCTCAAGGATTACTGTGCATACCTCAGTCGACTGGCCAACCACTGTCGAACTTCTGCCTCGCTTGCGCCCTGATCCGCCGCCCTGCACTGTATGGACATCTACTGCCAGCTCGCCATCGATGCCTTCCTCAGCGCCCAACTTGGACCAACCTCCACAGCGATCGCATGCAAGCTTACGACCAGCTTTGCATGTATCGCAAGTTTCACAATGCCATGCTCCCTCGTAGCACTCATTGCACAGAGTGCAGTGCCGCACCTTGCTGCGATCAACCCATCCGTTGCGGCAGAAAGACCATACGTACGTGTCTAGCATGTTGTCTCCTCGCGTATCGCGATCTTCATTCTTGACACTCAACGCATGAGTGAAGATGGCCTGCAGGACTGCGAAGAGCTTCTCCTGTCCCTCTTGCCGCCGTTGCATGGCATTGTACTTAGCCCGCCATGCGGCAAGATCGGGATCCAGCTCCAAAGCATCACAGTTCTCCAAAAGCTTCGTCTTGAGGTCATCGACGTCGACCTTGTGACCTCTGCGGCTCAAAAACTTGGTGAAACATGGGCTCGCAATAGCTACAGGAGCTATGTCAGCTCGAGCGCCGCCCCAGAGGAACGCAGAGGCAAGGCTATTTCGATATTCCGGCGGTAACGGTTCTGCTTCGAATAGCTCCGGGAGCTTGTCAAACGGGCTTCGACATGGAGCATATCGCGCAGTGTATATGGTTAGGCATGTACAACCGACACTGCATGAGCAACCAGCTTTACGACACGCGCATTGAACGCGGCCACACCCCGCCTTACAACTACAGCGGGCGTAAGCTGCCACAGATTGCGGCCGAAACTTTTTCGTGGTCAGCTAACCGGCATCTGGATGGAGAGGTCCAGAACGTTTGCACACCTCAGTAACGCGCCTTTCTGGACGGGCCTCTTGAATGCTATCGCTGTCCACATCATCTTCGCTCTGCGAGTCGCTGTGCTCTGACCCTGAAGAAATCGATATCGGTAGGCGGGAGCCTGATGCCTGATGGGATGCCATTGATGTTGCAAATGATGTTGGGGACGAGCAGCTCGTGGGAGTCGAAAAGATGAGACGGATTTATGAAGTGTGATGGGCGGCTACACCCCTCATTTCCGAGGTAAGCTACTCGGTGGGCCAGCCAACCTACCCGGATGGCGATGCCATGCTCGTTGCAGGTCTCCGAACATGGCATTCCCGGCCGAACGAGGTTGTGGACCATATGAGAACGACCTGTGTTATGCAGAAGCTCCATCACCCTATCCTGAGCTCATATGGAGTAGACATTTAGTGGTTCGGCGACGAGGTGGCCTTGGCTTCCTCGAGGGTGTGTCTAGCTTTTCGAGGTAGCGACAGCGCTTCAAATCGGCCAGCTCTTGCGAATCGCACTTGCTCTATCAAGGTCGCGCCTGACTTCGCCACATGGACGGCGAGACAGCCATAGACCTTCGAAGCTGAGCACAGAGTGGAAGTTGAATATCAAGTGAAAGTTGAACATCGACTCGAAGCTGAACATCGAGTTCAAGTTGTGCGAGATTGAGGGGCGGGGGTACAAGGCCACCTTCGACAGTACAACGCGCTGTGCACCATGATATGTCACAATTGTCCTTTCCAACATGATTCAGTCCAGTCCATAACCAGACTCCCGACCAGACTCCCGACCAGACTCTCGACTGGGCTTCTGACCGGACACCTCATCAGACCCCACAGTGTTCCTCTCGTACAAATCTGGGCCGATCATACTATGATCATACCGCACGCCGCAAGGCAGTTTGGTCATCGATGTGGCAGTCGTGCAGGTCGGAATGCGTCGTGGGACTCGCGGCAGTCAACGTCGCTATGGTGTCGGGGTCCGTGAAGTATACCGCGTTGTCTCGTGCGGTTGACAACTAGTTGACAAACTACTCATGGCAGGCTGGCAGGCCGTCGATGAGGTTGTTGATAGGGCTGCCGATAAGGTCCGCGTGAACGTTCGTGCAATGTTCAGGGAATGTTCGGCGAGCATTGCAGTGGGCTCTGTGGGCCAATCGACCGACAGGGCGAGAGCGAACGCATGGCGAAACACTCATGAGCCTCATTCGCGAGGTGTCTCTAACATGTTAGAGATGATAGATCGATTGGGATTGATTGCAATGGATTGGAATGCATTCTCAAGTGCGCTGAAGTGCGCGCGCGTCGGAGAAGGAGAAACTTTGAGGCTGCACCCGTCCCTTTGCACCACCCCTGTGCAGCCACCAGTCCACCACCTCTACCTCTTCCAGGTCCTCTCTCTTCCAGGTCCTCGTCAGTCGCTCACCATCCACAACCCTACGTATACATACAGCGGGAACAGAGCATCCCATCGAGAAGGCTAGCATCGCACAGATCGCGCACTTCACTTATGTTGAGTATCTGTACACGGAATCACAGTTACAACAGTCGGGAGTTGTCAATTCATTCCCGTGGATTGGCCTTTACACCTATATCCGCGTGATAAGAGCCAGCTATGGTTGATGAGGAAAGTATCTCGAGCTGCGAAGCGCTTCACGGGCACCCCAAGACGTGTCTGAGAAGTGCTCCGAACTCTCTGTCCATGTCTGCAAGAGTCTGCGAAACCTTGCGCATTGGGCGAAGGTCGCTTCCACCATCAGATCTTCTAATGTATATGCAGGAAGCTACACTAGCCAGTACACTCGGACCTCTCGGTTCCGGCGCTCTGCCATGAGGGGAAGCCAGCGCAACCTACCTCACAGTCCTAGGTCAATACGACTATACGAAGCGTTGGCACCTCTTGATATGGCTATTGTGCTCGGCCGATCGAGCGGACAAGTTGAACATCCTAGACCGGATCTCAAGGCCAAGACTAAAGACAAGCATGACCCTACGAGTGCCCCTCATACCTACCAGAGGACAGCGACTTGAAACACTAGGGAACCTGAGAATTGCTCTGGTGTACACGTACGGCTACTACAGCAGAGTAAATATGAAGCTTTGTATCGCACATCTCCTCACCAGAAGTGCCCCACCTTATTCATCATGCTGATCTACTCACATCCACAGGTTAGCTTCAATCCTTGGCAGAGGCTCTTGACTTAGGGCCCATGACCACCTTGTCAGACTCGACGATACTGTTCTTTAAAGCTCTGCTCCCTCGACATATATGAGCAAAAGCGACGCGGCTACTTGAAGTGATTCTAAACTCAAGCACCCGACGACGACAAAATGCAATACTCATTCTCCACCTATCTGATCGCTCTCCCGATTGCAGCACTACTCCTCCTCATCCTCAAGTCCTACATCTCCGTCTTCCTTCTTCGCCGGAAACTTCCACCAGGACCCTTTCCACTGCCCATATTCGGCAACTTCTTTCTAACCCGTCGTGCGCGACCATGGCTCCATTGGGAAGAACTCTCAAGACAATATGATAGTCCTATGATCACACTGTGGCAAGGAAGTCGACCTTTCATAGTCTGTAACGACGCCTGGACGATTTCCGAACTGTTTGAGAAGCGCGCTAGCATCTACTCGAGCAGACCGCATTTAGTTATGATGGGAGATATGCTCGATATCTCCGACAGTAATCAAGTGTGCTTGAAGTATGGAGATACATGGAGATTGCATAGGAAGTTGACGGTAAGCTTGCGAGTCGACCATGATCGATGGGTTGCTAAGTGGAGGTGCAGCATGCCATGATCGGCAGCCAAGCTGTTCGCAAGTATCGAGAACTACAAGGCAACGAGGCCAAAGTCCTCCTCCACGACCTTCTCACTCAACCAGAAGACTATGTAATGGCCATTGAACGCTACTCGGTCTCCATAGCTTCAGTAATAGGCTGGGGACGTCGCATCGCCAAGATGAACGACTACGTCGCACAACGAGCGCTAGATTTCATGGAAGGCGTGAATTTCATCGTCCCAGGGCAGTTCCTGATGGAAGCGTTTCCTTGGCTGGCCTCTCTACCGTGGTGGATCAATCCTGTTCCAAGTTTGATCAAGAAAGGTGTAGGCAAGGGCCACAGATACTTCTTCGAGCTTTCCAAGGAGGCCGCCGGCAAGACAGAGGACAGCTTTGCCACAACGTTGACGAAAGCGCAGGAGAACAGTGGTATCAGCGACAAGGAAGTCGCACAACTGACTGCGAATCTTATCGGAGGTGGAGTTGATACAACTAGTAGTACGTTGATTAGTCTTATCCTAGCATTGGCAGTATTTCCCGATGCGCAGCGAAAAGCGCAAGAAGAGCTTGATCGAGTCATTGGGCGGGATCGTATGCCAGACTGGAGTCATGAAGACTCCTTACCATATATCAATGCGATGGTCTCGGAAGTCCTTCGCTGGCGCACAGTGACCGTACTAGGAGGTCTTCCACATGCTCCGACACAAGACGATGTGTATGGAGATTACTTTATACCGAAAGATACTTGGATCGTCGGAAACATCTGGGCCATTCATAGGAATCCTCGAGACTATCCTGACCCAGACGTCTTCCGGCCTGAACGTTTCCTTGCTGGAAATGAATGGGAACGACCTCATCCTAACAAGAAAGGCCATAGTGCGTTCGGTTGGGGAAGAAGACAGTGTAGCGGACAGCCTCTCGCAGAGCAGGGACTTTTTATGGCGACTGCGAGGTTGTTGTGGGCGTTCGAGGTGAAGCCCGGCTTAAATGAGATGGGCGAGGAGGTGGAGTTGGACATCTTCGCATTTACCGAGAGTGAGAACCAGAGACCGTTGCCATTCAAAGCGAGATTCGTGCCTCGCTCGGTTGGAAGTGCGGAGTTGATTGGTCGAGAGGCCAGGCAGGCAAGAGAGGATCTTGAGTCTTATGATGGAGAGTCGGATCTGAGGCTGTGAGAGCGGGCCCCAAGGATCGAGTGAAGCCACCTTTCCAATTGTGAGCACTGTATACGCTGCTGGGAGCAGGGTCAACTCGCCTAGATCTTTCCGTATGGAAAGGAGAATGACTGGAAGTGTTGGTCACAGAAGTGTCGGTTCTGAGCGATCGACGCAGCTTAGGGCAGAGACAATCGAAAGGGTGCAGGCAACGACACGTTGTTGTTTGGCTGTTCGCATGATACATTCTGGCAAGGGTAGAGCTGTAAGATTGTGGGCCTCCAATGCTCATATAGTGTCCGGGTGTCGGTCACCCAGCCCGGATCAGTCCAAAAGGCCTGAACGGTCCTCGGAAGATAACCTGGCACCAGACGTTGTTACACCGAGGCCTCCTTCGTCACTTCCATCATCACCCGCGATGATGCTGGAGTCGCTCGGCGTGACGTTGTTCTCATGAACATCCGCTGTAGTACCACCATCTCCACTGACATACTCCGCGACCTGGAGAGAAGCATTGTGTGAGGCATACGGGATCTTGCAGAAGGCTTTACCGCCGCGGTGTTTGCAGTCCGGTCTCTGGCAGATGTGACCAAGATAGCAAGTTGTGGAGCGGCAATTTCCTGTGCAGAAGATGTCAGCAATGAGAAGAAAGATCCCTACTCTCATCGACCGAACTCACCTCTCATTGGACAAGGCTGATGTCTAGCTACAAACTTAAGGCATTTCAGGATGTTCTTATTAATGCTGGAGTGATCATATGAGCAGGCTGCTCCATTTGAGCAATAGCCGCCGATATGGTAGTTGTTGCAAAGCTTTTGCTTGGCGATTCGTGCTTCGAACTCGGTCCTGTCTTCACGCGGAGATGGTGGAGTATATGGATCAAGGCGATGCTTTTCGTAGCTGAGCGCGATCTTGTCGGGTTGGAGATCTTCCTGTACGGCTTTGTTAGTGGACTCTTGGGACATCGGGCAGAGCGCTATAGCTCTGCTGATGATATGTAGGATGTGCAGAGGTACGACTAAGCAGAGTCGTGCTTCTGACTCCAAACCACTGAAACGCCAGCGCTGTAAAGTCGCACATGCGAGTGTGGTTGCTGGGTCATGCAGAGACTGACTTACTTCACGAGGCAGCGTTGCTGCTGGATCGAATATTTTATTACCAGGACTTGATCGTCTTGTAAGTTCCGAACGACCGTTCATGAAGTCGCGGTCGCTCTGAGCCAGACTAGTCGTCTGAAATTTGTTGCTTTGCGTCTTCGATGGCGACGCAATCGATTCTTTTACGTGCTTGAATGTGCAACCCGAGCCATACTTGCACATGCCCTTTTGGTAAAAGGCGCAAATTGCAGTGTCGGCGGGCGTGGTCTTAGTGTGATTGTTTTGTTGCGGTGGGTTGTGTACTGCTACCACGGGTCCACCATTATTTGACAGAGGCGTACTCCTGAAAACACCGGGTATTACTTCTTCACGTAGGCTCAGCTTCGAGAACTCGTGATGAAACGCATAGTTGCTGATCAGTGTAATGCGGTCTTTGTTTCCAGTGTATGGCTTGAGCTCTGACACATAGCCCACATCATGGCAAGCCGCAAAGAAGATGTGCTTGCATTGCGTGCTCTCCACGAAGGTGCGGAAGTTGGCCCTAATTTTGAAGTCGGCGTTCTCTTTGAGCTCTCCAGCGTCCACGAAGTCGAAAAGGTCTCCAGAGCGATTAAAGTTGGCAACGAATGGTGCGAGAGACCGCTTGTCTGCTCCACAAAGCTTCGCGAACGACAATGCTTTCGATAGCCCAACAAGATTGGCGTAAATGCGAACCATGATACGACAGTGGTCAAGGTTAAGGTGTCTTAATTTAGTCTTGATGGCCTCATTGAGTAGTGCTGCGGCATTCGAGCCTCCATCGGCGCCATTGGAGACCAGATTATCTTCGAACACATAGCCGTCTCCATCAACCAGGACAAGTACGAATGGGTCACGATCCTGACCTCGGACCAGATGCTTGTACTTGTCGCGGGACTCTCGAGCCTCTTCGTGGTCGCTCTGAAGGCGTTTGTAGTCTTCTAGGAGTGCTCCATACTTTTCCAATATGTCACTCTGAGTCTGGAGGTACTTCTCGCCGTCTTTACGAAAGCTATGCAACTGGCTCGCGGCTTCAGCCAGTTCTCGGGCACTGAGCATAGTGACTGGAGGTGCCTCTACAAGTGGTACCTGGGGTCCCGCTGCTGTGAGGTTCTGTCATGAAGAGTCGTCCAAGACGACTTTAGTTATGATTGAGGAGATCGAGGATGGGAATGGCGAAGTATGTTCGGATTGTGATTCATGATACTGCCCAGGAGGATAAGACAGCTTCAGTTGTTGTCCTGTGTAAAGTGTTTGTCGTTGCCGATGAGACAGAAGTCAGAAGAAAGTCAAAAGGGTGCCACATTAATTTGCAGGGGTCCGGCTCCACTGCATATCGAAGATGGAAACCCGCAGATAGTCGCGATGAGGTCTAGTGAGTCGTATATCGAATGTTCGAAAGATCACATAGTACTCATGGGTATATATGAAGCAGAAGGTGGTACAAGAAAGAAGGACAGGAAGGAGGAGTGAAATAGAAGGCAGGCAGGCGCGACTCAATTGAGTTCTGGCAGCCCCACTAGAACTACAGTATTGAGCCTCCACTTCACTTTCGCGTCGCGTGTGCTTTCCACTGTGTTGATCTGCATGTGATGGATGGATGGACATAACAACGACATCTCCAAGATGGACAACAGCACGCAGAATGCCCTCGCCGGCTGCGTGTCCTCCCTGCGGTCCAGCATGCAGCTCCTCGAGTCGAGCATCTCCATCCTCGATAGCGGCGTCAACGACTATCCGCGCCTCGCCAAAGTGCTGCAAACAACACGAGTATGGCCTATTCTCTAATTGCCACACTACCGCATACTGACTATGTGAACAGCACTTCGAACTCGTCTCCGAACACGACCTCACAACGGCTCAATCAACACTGCTGTCTGAGATCCAACCCGAAGTCACGAATCTCCTCTCACGCGTGGAAACATATCTGGACAAACTGGACCGGCGAGAGAAGAGTCTAATGGCGAAGGCTGAATTGCAGGAGGGCAGACTACAACAGCCTGAAAGAAGCAAGAGTAAGAGCCCAGCGAGGAGAGCTGGGGGAGGAGGACTGGGCAACATGGATGAGATGAAGATGCAGCAGTTGAGACAGAAGAAGGATCGACTGTCTTATGCTGTGGGAAGGCTGGAATTGCAGGCTAGTCAGAGGCAGAGGCAGTTGAGGAAGAGTATGGCTGCGCAGTGAAGATCATCAGACCCCATCAAGGTCTGGAGCGCTGTACGAGGGAGGCGCATGTACCGAAAGCAGAGTCTACACTACTTGCTTGAGATCCGCACATGTACTGGTCCCGTCCCTCCTGCCACTGCAGGTGGCTCCAACAAGGCAGCATCGTCCATGTTCTGCATCTGGAGGTACATGAAGTACCTTACCTTCCCAACCTTAGATGCTCAGCCCGGCTGCGCCACCGCCAGGCTTGGCACAACAACAAAACAGCGCGGGCTTGTGCTACAATCCCTGTTGCAGCATGTTCCACAAGGATGTCGTGGAGCTCGAATGCAGCCGATGATGTGGATGAATTTGAGTACTTGCCGCTTGCCGCCAGCGGAGTTCGTCTGTTCCGCATACTGCCAAACAGCACACCTAGCAATATCTGCTGCCGTCTGGAAACCAGAACACTTCGTCGATATTGTCGACCGCTTGGACCGCGAACTCTATAAAGAGACATACCAAGCTGTCGACGAGGAGAAAAGGGACATCGATCACGTACTTAATGCGGTCCACGACGCTGCCCCTGATCATGGCTACTATACCGCAGTGTCGTACTGCTGGGGCAACCCTGCCATGCGGCATCTTATCTTGCTCAACGGAAAAAGATTCTACGTGGCGGCAAATCTTGCAGACCTCCTCCAGCGGGAGGTATGAACCCCTTCGATCACGCGGGTTCATCCTTGGCTATGGATCGATGCGATTTGTCTGAATCAGCGCGATGATGCAGAGAAAGGCGTTCAAGTTGGACAGATGTGGCGTATATACGAAAGCGCGGCTGCTGTTGCGATATGGCTGGGCCCCGCTACACATAACTCTGCTACAGCCTTTCACGCATTGACTTTGCGCGATACTCATCTTGCGCACGTGCCCGCGGAACTGCGAACTTATCGCTCGCTTCGGCAGTTTCGTTACAACATTACCCACAGTGGAGAGTTCTTTCTGACGACCAAGGCACTCCACGCCATACTCGCTCTTCTCGTTGAGAATGACTATTTCAGTAGAGTCTGGATCGTGCCGGAAATCCTGACAAGAAGTGGCTTTGGCCGACATCGACTATACTCTGGTCAGCGCATAATCCCACTGGCAAGTCTCTGCGCTACCACATGACGATGGAGCTCGAACTCAGGAGACTCCCAGAAGAATTGATTTTTGCGGCACAAAGATTTTCGCGACTGTGTCACGAATGCCATCCATCGGCTGATCTATCTCCACCTCCCACGGTATTGGACTTCTGGGCTCGTGGGCTCATTAGTAGTGATCACCATTGCTCTGACCTGAGGGATAAAGTCTTCGCTCAACTCTCTCTGCCCGGATATCGCGACAATTCAAAATGGGTGCCGCTCAAAGTTGACTACTCATTGACGCAGTACGAACTAGTGGTGGCGCTAATGTCTCATATCGATGCCAATACGCCAGAAACCTTCCGTCACGAGAAATACAGTGATGTTTTCGCGTCGTGTTTCAAACGGCTAGTCAATGCTGACCTGCGAGACCCGCGCTTCGGGAGCTGGCTGAAGGCACGAGTGTTCTCTAATGTGTGGGGCGACAAGCATTACATTGAAGTCAAGTCTGGGAATCTGATCGATTGTTCTGGCTACATGGTACAGCATATACTACGTTACAGCGACGCCATTTGTCGAGAGCCCATTAGAGATGCACTATCAAAATGGAGACGCTGCACCGTGCATAGATTCAAGCGACAGACATTTGCAGCACTACTGGAGCGCTTGAAATAGAGGACGACTATTCAGCGACATTCGATTGTATGGGGTGGGCTGCCTTAGCTTCTACCGCTTTCCTACCTTCCGATCTCTGCCTAACACTTGTGGCTACTCCGAGGGATGCCATGTAAGAGCGCTCGCTCCACAGCAGTGGATATGAATAAGGTCTATCAATAAGTCTGTACTGAAGTCAGGAAGTCATTAGTAAAGCTATACCTGAAATCACCAGCACAACAGTCTTGTCCAAACAAGTCCTCCGACTCGGATGCAGGTTTTGTGTACGGCGTTGAGGCATCTCAAGCGATTGGCGATTGTTCTGCCCTCCGCATATTTCTTTTGGTCTGTGACGTGTGCTTCTGTGTCTCCCTAGATGAAATGAAGTACATATGCTCCATGAATGCATGTCTCTGCAACAGTCGTCCTCGTCCTCATCCTTGGTCTAGTGGCAAGGTCGCTAAATAGTCGGTATAGCTGATGCTTGACAAGCAGGCATAGCAGTAACGGCCTCACAAGTCGATGACTTCGAACGTGATGTCTAACTCGCGTCATATACGACAAGCTGGTGGCGACTTTCTTGCATCATCTTTTGCTTACTCTCGACTTGCTCAGAACCAGAAATTATAGATCTTGTCATATATTCATTCACATCATACTTCTATCCTCTATCACCAGATCCCAACAGATTCCACGCTATGCAAGACTCAATCAAAACTTCTCCATGAAATTCTTCCTCACGGTCCACATCCTCGCTCTCTTCCCATAGATATACATTGGAATAGTCGTAAGCATAAGTGCCAGTTGTATGCCACCCACAGCAACAAACACATCCTTACTTCCCTCACTCAACAACCACTTATTGAAGAACAACGAGAACACCAATCCATGGAAGATATTCTTGCTGAAATTGAGTGTCACCAATGCCTCTCCCGCATATTGCCGATAGCTGTCCACAGCGAAGGTGATAGAAGTGGTAGACCCAAGCGAGCAGCCAAATGATATAAAACCAAAGAAGATCGTAGGAACGATCCAGGCATCACGTTCCGCTGCAGACCAACCATAGCCCATCAGTCCGATGACGGTAGTGATAGTGATGGGAACAGCCATAACGAGTCGAAACTCCGGTTCGTAGACTCCGCCATTCCGTCGAGCCATCCAGCGTACGATAAGATCTGACACCTTTCCAGCTACTGCAGTCCCGAGCACCCCGCCTACGAAAGGACTAATGTAGACCAGTCCAGCTTGGAAGGAAGTGAAATTGTAGGTGTCTCGTGAGATGAAGATCGTCGATATGGACTCTGAAAGGACGATGAGCCAACCAATAGACAGGGAGTAGACCAGAGCGGACCACAGGATGCTGGGGTACAAGAAGAGGATGAATGGGCGGATCATCACTCGTAGCCAAGAAGAGTGTGTGAGGCGACCCGAGTAAGGACGAAGCTGCTGGAGCCAGGTCTGAGGTGTTTCTTGAGAGGATAGGTGCTTTGTGTAGGCATTTCGCGGATCGTCGGTCTCTGATGTGCTGCGTTCTAAGGCTGACTGATCGGTGTCGGTGGGAGCGTCGGCAGTGGGAGGGCGATTGTTGAAGTAGTCCTCGCTGTGCAAAGCAGAAGTGGGGATTGGCGTGCTGAGCTTCGCTGGAGTCATCTCGAGTGGTGTCTCATTCTTCTCGTTTTCGTCCTCTGGGTCATCTGCAAAACGTGCATGTTTCTGTTCGACTTTGGTCTCGGCATTGTCTGTTTCGTGCTGAGCCGCATCAATGTGCGGTCTTCTTTCCTCCATCGGACTTGAAGGATGTGAGCCGAACATATGTGAGCGATTGCGCTTCAGACGACGCTTTTGCTTGTGCGGTACAGGAGTACGATCCCACACTGTCTCCGGCACGAATACCAGGAGGAGACACCAAGCAAAGCCGACGATGATGGCGACTATCCAGAATACCCACCTCCAACCAAGACTCTGAATGATGGCTGCGCTGACCAGAGGCACCAAGTTCTTACCTCCTAGCAAGAGTAATGTGTAAATACCCAATCTGTACGCTTTCTCGTGCAGAAAGTAAATCTCAGCCACAGTCGCAGAAGGTAGACACTCCACGGAGCTGACCGCGAAACCCTGAAAGATTCTTGCGACGACCAGACTCGCGAAGTTCGGCGATAGCGCACACCACACCGCACTCAATACGAAACAGAGTGCTGCCACCAGGTACACAGGTCTCTTCCCATACAAAATCGCAGTAGGACTGAGCACCACACTCCCCAGTCCTAAACCCATCATGTATAGTCCTGTCGTAAGAGCAACTCGTGGCTCAGAGACATCAAAGTCGTGTGCCACGTTGTTGAATCCAGCAGCCAGAATAGGTGTCATGCCTCCTCCGACCATGCAGTAGAACCCCAATGACAGCAGTGCAGCATCTCTTCTCCAGGTCGCCCAGTTCAGCGGGTCATTCAGACTGTCGTCAGGTTGTGGCTCGAGAACGAACTTCCCATCGGGTGTCTTCTTCTTCTCTTGCCTAGGTCTCCAGCTTCGTCTCGAAGAAGAGCTCGAAGAAGTACGGTTTAGATTAGGACGTGATGGTGTCTGCGGGAAGGACGAGGCGGAGGTTCGTGCTGGAGCGTTGCGCATACCCAGTGGCTCGTTGAACTCGGAGACTTTGCTGAGGAGCAGAACAGAACCGGGAACCTCTTCTGTAGAGGTGTTGAGCATGCCCATGTGCCATCTCGAGCCCTGGTTGACAGATGTGGGCTTCGAGGACACTTCACTGTTGGAGCGAGGCGTTGTCGTCTTGTTCTTCTGACTGGACATCATCGTTTTCCAGTCGAAGCGTCTCTTTGCTCGTCCTTCGTTGTGCTTCTCCCCTGCTTCTTGAGCCAGTCCTGACTCCAGTCTTCCATTGTCGTCTGCAGCCATGATACTCACGCCACGCCTGCGCTGCGTGGGAAGGTATAGAACGCCTGGAGATGCTGTTGATCAGTACAGAAGAAAGATGAAAGAAACGAATGAAGAAGAGGTAGAGGTGGAAGATATATCGGATATCGAAATCGGTATGCTTTATCGCGCCAGGAGGTGTATCCAAGGGCAATCCTTCTCGTGCGCACGTCAGATGCTGCCACCTGTGCACTCTATTCCCTCTAGCTTTGACAGCTAGACGGTCATATGCTCCAGGGAAGACCAGGCCTGCGGGAGGATGCGTTTGCCATATCTGCACACACCGCCCATCTATGGTGCAGTGAACAAGTTAGGCGACTCATCCTCGCGCATGTGATAAGAAGTCTGCGCGAAATGACGGATGGCTTCAGCCAAGGTTTCGTGTTGACCCACTTCACTCCGACGGGATATCGTTGGTCGCCGATATACCACCATGGTCTTGACCTCAGTTCTCTCCAGGATTGGATTGTGGTCACATTGGTGTTGCAGCTAGACAGTAGTCTGCGGAGGATTGATGGAGATGGTGTGGTGGAGAATCCTGGAGACGCTGCTGCAGCATGACCTTCCTGGTACAAAAGCGGCAAGCGTGCTGCAGCTTAACGAGGCCAACCACGTCCCGTGAGCCTGTGCAGCATGGCATGGTCAAGAGGTGTTCGATAAGAGCTTGTTCAGGACAAGAGTTGACCAAGAATGGAGCACGAGCTGTTCCGTGTCAAGAGCATCGGAGAAGTCGTATGTGCTGTACGAGTGAAGTCGAGTTTAGCCTACGCACGGTATGCACCTCCAGCATGGATCTGCCAGACAGCATCACATTAGACACACGCACGCATACCAAGGCGGCTGCCACTCACATACGGCCCGACGAGCTTACTGACTACATGTACTCGCGGCCGCTGTAGTCATCAATGGAAGCCAAGAATCCATGCATGAAGAGGAACTACAGTTCACAACATCAAGGTCGACCGCAGTTTGAAGATCCACCAGCTTGGCAACATCTATGTCTGCTGGTGCCACGAGAGTCCCGATGAATCTCAAAACAGCCATTCCAAGTTAGGGCAGCGAGGTTCATGCCTTTGCGCCATTTTCTGACTTCTAGAAACGCGTCCGAACAGACCAAACGAAATCAGGCTCACACGAGGCTTCATCGCTACGATATGCGCATGATACGCGGCACTGTGGGCATCGTAATACGCCAATGATGCATCTTGGCTGGAGTCTACATATGGCTAGGACAAGGCCGAACGAGATCATACGCTTGCAACGACACGCAGTCACAGAACAAGAACTATTTCACTCGGTGCCTGATGTATGAGCCAGCTAATGAATCTCCAGGCGAACATTGCCATCATCACATTGCTGCAACAGAGCTATGAAAGAGCAGCCGGGAAGCCCTATGATTGAGATGCCGGACTCCATCATCTATGATCGCAATTGGCGAAGTATGCCCAACGGATTATCCCGATTGTCATTATTGATCGCGAGAACTCTCTCGGACACAGAAATCCGAGATTTTCAACGCGAGAACAGCCACAAGTATCATCCCTCTTTCTCCAGACCATCCTGATCGATGTCGAGTCGCGAGAAATCGCGCCTTCGGCTCTCCGCGAGTATGTCAACCTCAAAAGCCGTACTGCTCCAAGTCCCCGCATGTAGGATGCGAAGCGATTGATGCAGCACGCCAGGCCGAAGCCCAACGCACCGGACTTACCTTTGTAAGTCTCCTACAGCATTGTCAGCACTTCACGATGATATACTTAGCTTTATAGTTTTTTCATCTGATGGTGTGCCTTCAATGCAGCTCCCGAATCCCGAACTGATGGGCTATCTGTATTGGTCAGTACCGCATACAGTCCGGAGATTCGATCGTGGTTCCTTTGTCTGTCGTATTAGCAGAATCTCCTGGCTTTAAAGTTAGCTCATTTCCTCAGTGCTGGGGAATACTTACCTTTCCTTTGTTGTCCAGTCTTTGGTTGGGGTTGATGGGTTCCTACGAAAGTTGTTAGCATGTACTAATGAGTGGGCTGGGGGCTTACCCGTGTATGTTCTGTGGCATGGACGCCAGGTCAAGTCGAGTGGATCCTAAGAAGAAGTTAGCAAAAGCTCGTCAAAAGGGGGTGGGGTTTACCTGTGTTCCAGTTCGTGTATACGAAAGCTTGTCCTAAGAAAATGTTAGCAGTATTCATCAAGGAAGGCGGGACTTACCTGTATCCTGCGGAAAGGTTTGCTCGACAGGCTGATGCCTTGTGATGAGAAGTATAGAGCTGGGATGGGAGGCGGCTTATATGCAGCTTCATGGCGACAGACAATGGAAGTGCGAGAGTGCTAATTGTGCTCAGACAAAGCCGGCTCAGACAAGGCTCGTTGTTGCAGAAGAGGTGAGAGAAGAGAATGAAAGAGATGCGCTTTGTGATCGAAGTGGCCACAAAGAGGCTTTGTTGCTTGTCACGCGTTGTTGTTCCAGACCCAGGTGGACTGAGACGCGGCCGTTACGAGCACCTCTCTGATCAGTGAAAGAGTACAGCAGTGACACAGTGACTCAAGTCCATATTGAGATGTCAACCGAGCTTAACAAGCTTGATATTCTTTTTGAGCATTTCAACATGCTGCACCAAGAATGGGAAAAGGGTCTCGTGGCCCGATCGCGTGTGTAGCGGGAAACCGCGCAAATAATTATATCTAGATTCATATATTGAGTATCTTGTCCAAACACCATTGATCGTCACACTCTGACCGCGTCTTTATGCCAGCGAGCCAGCTGACGAGCCTCGTGAGAACTGAGACCTGGGATCCACAGGTTCACGATCAACCAGAGGTTTATCGATAACTTTCACCTCGTGTAGCCTGCCATTGACATCTCGATATGACAGTCTCGTCGCTGTTGCCTCGCTCGGCGGTTCGTGCTTCAGTTCGATTCCTTCTGACGACGTCGGCGAGTAATCAGACTTCTCCTTCAATGTAGTCGCAGCATCTGGGTCAGATGCGTTCAGTGCTGGGACAGTGTCAAGGTACGAATTCGCCTGTCGCATCCGCAGCATTTCTCCATTCGTCGTCGGCCGTTCTGGATCGATCGCTTTCGCATTTATGGGCGCTCTCGAGCCATTGGACGAGGCTATGCTGCTCATAGGCTTGCCTGACAGCTTGGCCCAGATACGTTGGAGCAGGCCTGCCATTGCTGGCATGCATGTGCAGACTACGCTGAAATTACACTCGACGGCAGACCATATGACCGCGCTGGTATACTCCCAAGTCGGGTTGGTGGAGTGGCCGATTTTGACGAGATACTGAAGGCGGACCTGATAGATGCGTCAGTACATGCAAGTTCAAAGAAGATGGGCAGCACGCACTATACTGCATATAGTCACCAACATGCCGACCATGAAGATAGTCAGAACTCCAGTCTTCCTTCGCCAGGATATATTGAGTTTCAAGAAGTTGTGAAGAGGCAGTATGAACACAACAACATCGTAGCAGATGTTGATGGCTCCAAGAGCGTATAGCTGCGCAGCTCGATTGGCGCAGCGTCCCACATGTAGCCCATCCCAGTAGTGCCACGAGTATGCAACAGGCGCACAGATGAAGATCTCTGAGAACACGAAAGCCAGAATCGTAACCAGGTGCACAACAATCAGAAACCAGCAGGTACGCCTAAACCAGATTGAAACAGCGTCCTCTGTCCAGATGCGCAAGTAGAGTTGTAGGATTGAGATCTTTGTGAGCATGACCAATATCGTGTAGAAGATTGTGAACACGAAGAAGTACTAAACAAGCGTCAGCTGAGCTATGTACACACTTGGACTTATTGAAACCCACCTCAAGGAAAAGCGTGATCTGTAGCGGTGATAACGTGAAATTGTCAGTGCCGAGACCGTTGTTGGTCATCAGCTCGACAAATACGTTGAATGGGACGAGGAGTGCCATGCAGGCTAGTATCGTCCAGTCGTCTGTGCCATATCCACTCCCATGGAGTCGTTCTGGACGAGCTACGAAGCGAGCGCCGACGAACAGACATGCCAGACCGAAGAGTGACCAAGTCACACGGCGTATAGTGGGAGCATCGTTGCGAACTGTTGCACCACACAGCCTTTTCGAGATCCTCTCAACAACTATGTAGTGTCAAAATACACCTCTTCGAAGACTTTGACGGAAAGTACGCACGAAGCTGGTCTGGTATTGTGCAGTTGGCAAAAGTGCAGGCAGATATCGCAGTCGTGAGATTCGCGTTGGTGCACATGCAGGAAGGCCCGTCCAGTGGGCACTCATATTCGGGGAACGTCTGCACAAAACATAGTCTCTAGGATAGCAACTCGTTAGCTAGGTGACTATCGCAGCTATGAGGTGCCTGAAGTCTTACGCCACAACGTGGAAGGCTGAGGTCTGCGAGCTCAGCCAACCCTTGTTCCTCCTGTTGCGCTGTCTGGTTGGTCGCTTGCGCTACACTGCCTGTGCTTTTGCTGAGTAGTAGCAGCGCAATGCTGAGAAGGAACTTCATGCTTAGAGGAGGCTGTAGAAATTGGCGAAAAGCAAGAGCTGAACGTGAGGAAAGAGACTTTCGACATGGCCGTGGCATGGTACCAGTACTTCACCTACGCAAGCGGAGGAGTATGCGCTCATCGAGAGGGAACTCATGTTCATCGATCCACACTCAGTCGTGTCCAGTTGTTTGGCACTAGGAGTGTTAGCATCCCTGGTATAAGATCCGGTCGAAGAGCCGCATGAGCTCTATTCATGGTAGCCGAGTCATCCAATGTGTGTCGAATTGCATCACAGCACATCCGCCGTGCAGTGAGACTTCCGGGTGAAAGGCGTGTCATGAGTCGTGCATCATCGCGTATGTGTTGCGAGTGGTAAAGAGTGCCGATCAAGAACAACCACGTGAGCCGTTTCCTGTATTCTTGTTGATCTATCGAACAAGAGAGCAGGAGAGCGCGAGATCGTTCGAGTAGCTGAGGCGATGAGGTGCAGATATTGCGAACTCTCCTGACCACCGACTAGAGTAGTGCTTTTCGCTTGACGTTGTCTGTTTCAGAGTCCGCTACTCGTGGAATCAGGAGCGCTTAGCACGAGCTGGAGAAGTGGGCGCTGATATTTGCTGGCAGAATATGCGAACTGCATTCTATGGTTGGCTGTGGTCGTGATATTGCACCGGGTTGTCGATGATCTTTTAGTGTATCGACCAGAGTTACAGGCATCTCCCTTGTAACGAGATGCTCTGACTGCGCCAATGACATGGTGGTGTCGTTCACTTCATCTGGTTGGAATTGCCCGCCGGACGACGCGATGAAAGACGCGTCAAAGGATGAATGAAGATGTGATTGAGGTCTCATGTTGAGGAAGAAAAGGAAATAGAAGCACGAGGGTGGACAGGATAGCCGTTGTGCTGACTAAGATCAAGCTAGCAGGGGTTGACGCGACAATCTCGCGCGGTTTCCAGACTTCAACTTCATCTTCTTCTCCGTGTCATCGTCCAACAATTCACTCATGCGAGATTGCTCATGCCAGCGGGAGGCTGTTCCACCATGCTTTACGGGTGCTCAACCATCTCTTTTCAATCACCTATTGCGCACAGTCAAACAACAAGAATACCGCCGAGCTGTCGTGTCTCGGCAATCAAGCATTACTCCGACGATGGCATCTTGCTATTGCTTACCACTCAAGACTATCAACCCAAGGAGGTACGCGCTGAGCGCTGATCACGTGGAGCTTCGAGAGAAGTATGCATGATTTCCCAGGTTCGGTATGGCAGTTGGTGGCGCACATCTCATCGCCCAGACGCTGTCTAGCTTCAACTGCTTCCACGATATATTATCTCCTTCATCAGAGCTGCAACTGTACCATGTGCAGGGTAGTCGATTGATGAGATCGCGCGAAGCATGCATAGAAGAGCCCGAGGCCACGCGGTCGAGCCATAATCTGACAATCCAGTATCCTGCCGACCTTGAGGTCGCACAAGCATACACTAAGCACAAACAACTTCCTCTAGGTCTGCCCTTCTAGAAGAAATCCTGCAACGTTTCCAGCCAGACCCAAAGATCTGCGATAGTGCGGCAACTGTCACTCTCGGGCCTGCCGATAATACCACACAGTGAATGCACTTAGATGCTACGCTACCCTTGGCAAAACGACAATGCACCAGTGGAGATCTACTATGGCTCGTGCAACATCTCAATACGGGAAGGGGCTTGTGGTCTGGCTATATGTTGGTGCGAGTACTAGACGCACATAACACGACGTTGCGGCCGCAGTGCTGAGTCCAGTATTTCGCTGCCCACAACTTCATGCCATTGCGTATACCAATACCGCGATCATGGAAGGATTACTCCTCTTGCCTTTGGCCTCTGCAGCTGTCGTCCCTGCCATACCAGCAGCGCCGAACTGTAACGCCGTCTCCAGCCTTTTCCGACATGACCTCAGTACAAGACATTTTGTTCCGGCTATCTGAGCATCTCCACAATTACTACTACATCGACGACGACTTTCACTCCAGCTCCGGTCTCGGTGATTTCATTTCCAGTCGCATCGGAGCTGAGGGTTCCATTGGCGGTGAGACTTCACTGACTCTGCAAGCTGGCGAATACGTTCCAAGAACAGTCATGTGGATGAACGGTGGTGGTCCCGGAGGATTCCAGCTCTACGTCGATCAGTACGATACGACCGGTACGCTCGTCCAAACGGCGCAGGATACCTCGCAGTTCTTCCTTCCGCCTTGCGGTGGAAGCAGCAATCCGTTCGTGTTCTCGTAGCGAAAACGTTCATACGACTAAGCGCAAGAGAATACATCTACAACAGCCTCAGCTATTTCCTCGTCAATCTTTACAGGTCTCATCATTAGAGTGCTTTGCGACATGGCATTGGGGCCAACATATGTTCAAACCACTGGTGGACGGTCCAAACAACGCCGTGCCGGAAAATCAGCTTGGCAAAGAAGCGTCTGGAGTTGACACTCGCGCGTCAACAACTGAGGTGCAGTCGACGAACAACAGAATGATCATGTTGAATCCTAGAATGGCATTGGGGCTGATCTTGTGCTCGATCGTCATCCTGCGGCGCCGGAAAAATCGGTTTACAAGCGAGACAGTACCGCGAATGTGCGCATTCGACCTAAAAGGTGAGGATCACATGTGAAGTCGCTATGAAGTCGCACCACACTCTCGATACGGCAATACCAAGACCCTTGGCGAGAGGAGGTCGGCTGAATGCCTACCGACAACTGTACAGCAGTTCTATGCGTCGCGACTTTACATATACAAGCAGGATGGCTACACATTCATCGCCCTATTCTGCAACATTGAATGGAAAGCGAGATGTACCGCTCATTAAATTGTCTCGTGCTTGCACTCACAGCTCACGCCAAGTATATTGTACCTGGTGGTGAATGGCTAGACACAGATGGCAACTTCGTGAATGCTCATGCTGGTGGCTTAACAGTGGACAGCAAGAGTGGGAAATTCTACTGGTTTGGTGAGCGTAAGACAGAGGAGCAACCTGAAGGTGGTGGTGTCTCCGTATACAGTTCCGGCGATCTAGGAACATGGGAGTATCATGGCTTAGCTCTTGGTAAGCCGCGTCTCTAATATTCGATTGGCTTTTACTGATCGAGCCAAAGCACCCATTGAAGGTCATCCATATATCGGAACAGAGCACATCATTCAGAGGCCAAAAGTGGTGTGGAGCGAGCCTCTACAGCAGTATCATGTATGCGATATCAGACTTCAAGAGCATGAATTGTGCTAATCAACATCACACAGATGTGGTGGCATGCAGATAACAGCACCTACGGCTGGCTACTCCAAGGCCTCGCCACCTCTCCGAATATTACAGGCCCATACAGTTTCGTCAATGCTGTCGCGCCACTCGGGAATTGGTCACAAGACTTCGGCATGTTCACCGACTACAAAGATGGCAAGACTTACGCACTTTACTCCAACGGCGATCGTCGAGAAGGTCGTGATGTGTACCTGACAGGCTTTAACGACAACAACACTGCACTGGATACCATTATTCATCGATGGGACAAGTTCGACCTCGAAGCACCCACGATCATTCAAACCGACAAGAGCTATTATGCTCTCATGAGCCATAAGACTGGCTATCGGCCAAATAGTGTGTAACCCTATCAACATATGGAATCTCGCTGACTATCTACAGATGTGGTCGCCTTCCGAGCGGACTCATTGTCCGGCCCATGGTCTCAGCCTTTTTTCATCGCACCTCCCAACACTCGAACATACAATTCCCAGTCCGGCTTTACGATCCGCATCAACGGCACTGAGCGAACTACATACCTCTATCTCGGAGACCAGTGGGACAGCAGAAGTGTCTGGGAGAGCAGTTACATCTGGTTGCCAATGGAGATTGACGATGAGAAGAAGACGCTTCAACTAGCATGGCACGATATCTATGATCTCGATGTCACGACAGGGATTTGGTCGCCCGTCGAAGGAACGACATACTATGCCAAAGATGCCTTAGTTGAAGGTAACGCCTCCAAGCAAGTAGCCAACTTCGCGAGCGGTGGTACGATCGTGACTGGAATCTCTGGAATTGACAGCACTGTGACATTCGAGGGTGTCGAAGGTAGTGGCAAACCTCAATGGGTATCGTTCTATTACCAAAATACGGACGATATGGGCTTTGGCGATCAGCCAGGTGGCACTCCGGATCGGATTGGTGGGACTTGGGTGCTAAGAAGAATCAGCAGTGTTGTGGTGAATGGTGGCGAAGAAGTGCATGAACTGCGTGAGCGCGATACGCATAAGGGTATCATTCTCTCAGCGCCGTTGCAACTGACTTTGAATGAGGGAAGCAACAACACGATCACAATCGGAGGACTTTCCAACGGCAATGGAACATTGGGAGCTGATCTCGATCGGATTGTTGTATATCCTGCTGAGTCGTAGAGCAGATCGAACATAGCATCTCTACCTTCCGATCATTCAATGGCCGCTTCTTGTGTGTGTGCTCATGAATGCTTAGTGTCCGGCACATCACAGAGACAACCTCTACCCACTCTAACCAATCGACTTCTCCAAGTTCCCAAGCAAGTCATCATCACCATCATCAGCAGCAGCAGTCTCTGCAGCAGGAGCAGCACTGGCTTCCTCCTCTTCTTCCACCTCTGCTGGCTTGCTTGGCTCTTCACATTCCGGAATGATTTCTTCTTCCACTTTCTCATCCTCCATGGCTGTATCAAGAGACAATGGACCCGGCTCAGCTAGCGAGGCATTCCTGCTATGGCTTTGTGCAAGTGGCATCTCCGGCGAGCTCTCTGTACTCCTAACGGCAGAAACTTCGGCAGCGGTCTCGTCTTCAGTGGGCTTAGACTCTGTGGTCTCCGGGAGAGTCGTGGTAGTAAGCTCAGTGATTGAGGCTACTTCTTCTGTTGGCGCTGGCTGGCTAGTAGCTGCTTGCACATCTTCCATTGGCAGATCTGAAGCATCAGGTCGAAGGGTCAGCAGACATATCTGAGAATGTAGAGATTTCTTAACGCGAACTGTCTTGAAGCTTGTCGCCGCAATGGACTCGAGCTTAGTAAGACATCGCGAGATATTATGATACTTACCATTCTGCTCAGGCTTTGCTGGCGTCTGAGTGCCAGTAGCCGGCGCGTCCTCATCAGACAGCTCCCCGTCTTCTCGATCACTGAATTTGGTAAGTAAATGTCTCTGCACAGCGAGATTCTGCCCCGACTGGCCTGTCTCCGAGCTTATTGCCTTGGTAGGCTTGAGCTCACTGAGACATTGAACAGACAGAAACAGAACGCTTTCTGAATTATACTTACTCGTCATCCTCGTCTCCCTCCTCATCGTCCTCATCTCCAGAGCCCTCATCTCCTTCGCCCTCGCCCTCGCCTTCTCCTTCGTCGCCTTGGCCCTCTTGCTGCTGCTGAGAGACCTTTGCGGCCTCCTCCGTAGAGACGTCTGCGGTGGCTTCTTCTCCCTTCGCTACATGCTTAATGGTCTGGCCAGGTTGTGGAACGATCTTGGTGGCGTTGGGCACGATCTTCGTGTATGTTGTGCCGTCTGGGTTGGTGAATGTCACCCGCTTCTTTCCTCGTCCTGGGCCACCCTTCTTCTTTGGCGGAGGCCTGTTACGCCTCGGGGCAATGGATGGCTTCAGGTGCTCGGCTACCATGACTCCGTCCTCGTTTGCCACACCGACGCCTTCAATGACGGTACCTGTGGTGGCGGGGATCAACATGCATACGACAGAAATGATCTAAATGGAGGCAACTTACCTGGTGCAGCAGTGACTGGTTTCACATCTGCAAGCTCAGTAGATTCGGCAATCTCGCCTTCGATGGTCTGTCCCTCTGGCACAAGGACTTCGTACACGGCGACCTCACCATTCTGATCTGCTTTCTGCACCTTGGTTTTGCGCATAGGCACAACGACAGCCTGCTGATCTGGACCATACAAGTTTGGCAATCCTTTTCTACGCTTGGCCAGAAAGTTGAAGTGCTTGTGTTCAGGCTCGAGAGAATGCTCCGGTAAAGGCTTCCACTTCTTGGCGACGTAAGCTCGCTCGTCAGTGCTGCTCTGCTTGGTCTCTTCCTCTGGTGCTTCGTCCTCGGGCTTATCCTCGTCCACTTCGGCGTCTTGCTTGCGTTTGTTGCCTACTTTGCCAGATCGTGCAGCTCGGAGCAGGTATTGTGTCCAGGATGCAAGCATTTGGCAGTCGCGTGGCATGGGAGGTTCGCCCCACTTATCGTCCTTTCCAGCTTCGACCTCAGATACTGCTGGTGCTAGGGATACCTTTGAGTAAGTCTGGACGTATTGCTTGACTGGCAACCCTTCGAGGATGTCGTTGTCGGCATTTCCGCGACCAGAGCGGTTGCTTCGGCCTGGTGGTCTGTACTGTTCAATGGTAGCCATGTTAGTGAATTCTAGAAAAGATAAATTGAGGAGTTGCGGGAATCAAATGCAGTCGTGGTCCGAGCAGTAAGCAGCTTAAGTAGAACTGATGGACGATGGACAATCGGTCATTGTGCGGAGGCGCGTCGTATGTCGGTATCCAGGTACCAAAGCTTCGGGAGCATGCAGTGACCAGTGTGTTGGCGACCAGGATCAAAATGGCCCCCTCTCTGGCTCTCTGGGACCGGCTCGTGTCTCCAGGTAACTTACAGGTTGAAGTCCGATCTTGGGGTTTCGCAATAAAGAACCACTCTTAAGAGATGCTGAGCCACTCACCGGAGCCATGTCGTGTTGTCGTTACGCGCCGGGGCGCCGCTTAAGTGATATGCTGGCCAGAAGAAGCGTCGTTCGCGTGCAAAATATAGTTATGCTGCTGAAGAATACTCAAGTCGTGCTCTGGTATGATACAGATGCGGTCCAAAAGCAATGCGAGGGCTGGCGATATTGTTGTTGTCTTCTAGTGGAGAGCTCAAGTCCAAGCGGTCGCGAGCGAAGCGTGAACTCACGCCCATCACCATAAGGCATCAACCAAGGCACCACTTCCGCGGCTTCGTACCGCCGATCCGAGCATACCGTCATCGCCTCAGGAAAGTCCAGAGTCCAGTCGTTGGTGTGTCTTTGTTGCCATATCGCCGCCTCGCCTTTGTACTTGCCCTAGCATCAAGAAATGAGCTTCGCCATGTCCACAAACCAGTCCGCCGTGCAGGTGCGCTCGCTCTATCGCCAGCTCCTGCGCCAATCGAAACAGTTCGCCGCATACAACTTCAGAGAGTACGCCACACGAAGAACGAGAGATGCTTTTCGGGACAACAAGGCAGTGACGGAAGAGGGAAAGGTGCAGGAACTGATAGCAAAGGGACAGAAGGAGCTGCAGATGCTGAAGGTGAGTGACGAGGGAGATGCGTGAGGAATGCGCAGTTGGATATGGTCCCGGCCTGCGAAGTGAAAGGAAGAAGCTGACATGTATGCAGAGACAAACAGTGGTCAGCCAGTTCTTCCAGCTCGATCGATTAGTGGTAGAAGGCGGTAAAGAGGGCAAACAGAAGGGTGGACGCAATGATATAGTGCGGCAGAAAGACCAAGGGTAAGTGAGGCTGTTGTGATGCATTGCTCTTGCTGTCCTTGTGCTAATGCTCCTTCCTGCAGATGGGACTGATCAACACGGCTCTCTGTTCTCTCTCTTCGAAGTGGCATGGTCCACGATATTCCCGGGGCGCAATGGTGTTCAAGCTCGACGGGCATGTCGAAGGAGTCGTTGGCCTGTTCTGTACATTCAAGGTCCCAAATTCAAGCCATGCGGTGTGGCGATTCTGTACGTCTTCATTCCTTCAGTAGCATCTCAACCCTGCTTCTGCTGAGTTATCTGTAGTAGTATTTGCCCTCCATCAAGACTCTGATCCCGAGTAGCGGACCAAGCAGCTTTTGTCCGTCCTCGCTGCGCACATAGTCGAGGCCTTGCACACGTATTTGGCGTAAAATCAGCAGATTCAGGTCCTTGTGGCGACGTACGAAGCTCTTGAGGTCTTCCAGTTGGATATATGACGACCAGTTATCGCAACTGCACACTGCCAGTGTTCTCAGCTTCGGAAACGTCTGTGCCAACAGAGCTGGACCAATCTGCCCTGCTTCCACGACGTTCTTAGGGTAGTAGTAGCTCTTGTCGGCTGCTCTCCTGGCATTGCTCCCATTGAGAATCCTTATTCCGAGGTGTTGCAAGCTTGGAGCCTTGGCGATGCGTTCGAAGAAGCCGTAGATGAACCTTCCAGTTGTCTTCTTGTCAGGGCGTACTGGGAGGAACAGCGCTTCTACGTCCAGGAGAGTTCGGTGGAGTCTGTCCTTGAATCTTTGCGATGCCATCACAGAGCGCTGCATGGTCTCTGTCATTTCCTCGATCAGGATGCTCCAGATGTCCATGAAGAGGCAAAAGTCTGTGAAACGCAAACCGCTATCGGCTATTTGGTTGATCGTCGTGGTAAAGCACTGGTTTCGCATTGGATCCGGTGGCGCAAGGCTGAGGTCGCCGAAGCTTTCCAATTGCTGTATGATGTTGGCGGTTTGTCCGCCTTTTCTGAAGGCACGGCGTGTATTGTCCTCGACAACGACTTTCACCAGCTTGCCATGGCGCGCGAAGGACTTGAGAGCTTGCTTCAAAAGGACGGCGCCCAGTCCTGATGTATTCAGGTTGTCGTGGGCAGCACGCAGGTCGACCCACTGGTTGTAGTTGGTCGTGTTGACCAGTTCTGAGCGGTAGTCCGCCGGCAGCTCTCCGATGAGGAGAGTTATCTCTCTCACTGCAGCGCCGAACTGCGGGTGGGCGGCGATTGTGCCGAGTTGTTGGAGCGACTTCTCGTCGCAGAGCAGGACAGACACGTGCTTGAAGCAGGTCTCGCGGAATGTCTTCATGAGCTGGAAGTGGCAAGCTCTGCTTGCCAGCCGCATGTTCTTGAGGTCGGCGCCGCCCAGGAGAAGCGCGATCTCCTCAACCATCTCCGGAGAGAGGTTGAGGAGGGGGAAGTGGGCGATTGCGGCGGCCATTGGCGAGGATGTTGTTGTCGTTCGGAGAAGAGAGTCGTGAAGAGAAAGCTTACTAACAACACGAGGGCACGGACCCGATCGACTTCACATGGCCACACAGCTCAAACAAGCTGTTAATACGACGAACCGACGCTTTCGCGAGGATGTACAACAGCCACGCAACCGCAACCGCGAACAGTGCAGTTTCGCCATGGCGGCAATGAGTCAGAGATACAGAGCTACAGGCATCTCCAACAGCTAACTCGAACTCGCTGGGTAGGGCATGCTTGACTGAAGTGGCGAGGAGGTTTGGTGGGAGACGAGACCACTGGAGACGCCATCTCACGGTCCCCAAAGATTTTACAGCTCTCAGGCGACCGCGCTCGCGCATGGTGCAGTATCAGCACAAGGCGCGCAATCAGAGACCTAGTGCGAGCCACGAACCCACAAACCCACGCTCCGCCGATTATCGAACCACCATGCGACAGTGGTCACAGCCGATGCAATACCACAGAGACCACCCAGTTCAGAGATGTCGAGAGCCACGGACAGCTGTGAGGACTCGATCGATCACGAAAGGACAGTGTGTCTCACGAGAGTTGCGCAGAGCGCACATTGAAGCAGAGTCCATTATGCCCACAAACTCGCCTCCTCAGGGATGGCTGCATCGTCCACGCGACTGTTCTCACGGATCACGAATATGAAGAGAACGGCCGCACACTGCACAACACAGCTACTTTTCTCTGTTTAGAGATAGCTTGGGTTGCGCCACCGAGTGTCGGACCAGTGAGCCAGTGCGGCCTGGGGCATGTCAGCTTCACTTGGACACCTTCTGCCAGCAGCGCGGCTTGGTGCATCTGATCAGCGCAGAGGCGCGCACATGCTTCTTGGAAACCATCGACAAGTACGCAACTCCAGTCGCACAAAATGCCTCCCGCTGATCAGAAAGTCACCAGAGAGCTGTGCGCATCTGCGAGGGTTAGTTCTTGGCTACCGGCGTACCACGAACAAAGAACTCCGCTTACAAGTCACTCGAGTCGATCGTGGCAGCACCTCAAACCGCAGTTATCGATGCGAAATTCTGTGCAGCGACACCGCCGAAACAGCGACAGCACCTAGCGGCCCTGCGCTAGGGTCTGTCTCCATCTCAATCGCCTCTTCTACCCACGAACCTTCATCCGCTCTTCGGACTCGATCCTGATCTATGACCGACAGAAGCACGAAGCACGCCCTACTCGAATGCGGCTGTCTAGCGCACGAGGCCTCTGCGAGATTCCAATTTTCTGATAGTCGGTAGCAGTGCGAGGGAGAAGTATAGGACTGCAGTGAACCCCAATCAATGCACTGCTGTGTATATCAGAGATCACATTCTGGGGATCAGAACGAAGACCATATCGCAATAGAGCATGGAAGTTCTCGTTAGCGAAGTTGAGATGATAGTTTGAAAGGCATCCGTAGCCGGAACACAGCTCACGACCTCGAACACATCAAAACAGCGATCTAAGATCTACATTCGCAAAGCCTCTAGCACCACTTCACCAGCCCTCTTCATCTTCCATTCTTCATTGAACAGCAGACACTTCGTTCCCTCCTTCGCTCTCCAGCTATCACAATCCCTCACACCCCAGCTCGTGATGCCAACACATTTCGGCTCTGCAAGACACGCTCTGACAACATTGACATATTCCTCTGGTTCAGCATCGACAATATCCAGCTCTGTAATGGCAACTTCATCAACGACCTGAGCCAAGTCCCGCAATGTCCAACTCATGCGATCTGATTCACCCCTGGAGACATGACCTTGCACGCCAATGCCATCGATCGGAATTCTAGCTTGTCTCCAGCGACCGACGTACTCTGCCACACTGCCAATCTTTGCACGAGCGGTCATGTAATCATTCAGGTATAGCTCCGCTTTCGAATCCGCTTTCCTCGCGGCATGGAATGCTATACCGATGTAGGACTCGCCTAGGATACTGAAGAAGTGATTCGGACGTAGACTTCCGTCGTTGAGAAAGGCTTCATTGACGACATCCCAGGCATATAATTGACCTGCGTATCTGCTGACGACTGTCGTAATGTGCTCTTCGATGACAAGAGTAAGTTGTTGCGGGTCTGTGATCTTTTCGACCCACTGTGGAAGGGAGCGATGCCAGAGGAGAGTGTGGCCGCGGATGAGAAGACTGTGGCATTGAGCGAAGTTGACGAGATTGTCTGCTCCAGAAAATGTATATCTTCCAGGGCTCGGGTGGATTGAAGACCACTTCATGCTATTTTCGGGTGTGACCTGACTAAAGTTCTCGAGAAGCGTTGCGGCGTGAGAAGAGTCGTCAAGGTGCTTTTGATCTGTTGCTGTGCCCCAGTAGAGCTTTCCATGGGACTTGATGGCTGAATCAAGCGACATGGTTGCTTGTTGTTGCTGGATACCTGTGAGGCTGAGGTTGAGTTGAGATGCGCTGCAGATCTCCACAAACGTCGATCACGTTGTGTAACTATGGCTGCTGCACCTAGCGCCAAGGTTTTGTATTACAATTATAATTTTGCAGCTATGTTTATACACTGCCCTTCTATTTGCATGATGTCCCATTACCACTAGTAAATGCTGCATGTCGAAAGAAGATGAAAATCCCAATGTTTACGCGGAGCCTGTCAACAATGTCTAGTTGTAACCATAGCCATAGCCATACGCGGCTGATGTCGTGCAGTACTCCTTGTTGGAGCACGTAGATGTAGTTCCCGTGCAGAGAGACTTGGTCGTTGTGGGAACGTGCTTGGTTGTAACAAATGTCTCTGACTTTTCGCTTGTGATTGTGCTTGGCTTATGCTCCACAGAGGTGTACGTGCTTGGGACTTGAGTCGTGTATGTGCATGGCGTTTCTGTTGTGACCGTGGTGTGGTAGTATGAGTCTTTGAGATATGTAGTCACATAAGTAGTGGTGACCGTCTCGACAGTCTTGGTTTTCGTCTTGATGTCGGTGGTGTATGTGGCGGGCTTCTCACTAACATAGGTCGAAGGCAGATACGTAGTGACAGTCACAGGCCTACAGGTGCTTGTCAGCGCATGCACAAGCATACTGTGGTGCTTGAAGCTCTAGGAGTGTGGTCGGATGGGTATCAGACGAGCAGTTGACGAGACGACTTACTTGTCAATGTATGTAGTTGTCGTGTACGGAGTGTAAGAGGTCACTGTCTTCGTCGTCTCGTAATAAGTTGGAACATCCTTGTAGTAGGTAGTGTACACAGCTTTGCAGGTCTGTGTGGTGTGGCAATCCTTCTTCGGGTAGGTATTTTTGCCGTAGGACTGTTCGCCTGGAACGGCAGCGGCCAGAGCCAGGAGAGTTGCGAAAGCTGCGATGGTCTGCATCTTGAAGACTTTGTGGTGATGAGCTGTAGCTTCGGTATTGACCTGCGATATGAATGAGTGTGGGTGAACGAATGTTCGAACGAATGTGGTGCAGATGAAGCTTGCTGGTTGTCGGCTGGAGGACAAGGAGAAGGAAGAAGTAGACGTCTTATAACCTGCCTGGACTCCATATGTTCCAACGACCTCCTCACTGCTGGTGCATATTACCGACATGATGGTCCAAGCCGACCTGATCCACAATCTATAGTCCGACGCCCGCATGGCGTCCGAGTCACAAGCATGGAGATCTGGAAACTGCAGCATACTTGGGCTACACTCCAGGTCTATGGCCAGCAAGATGCCATTCACGAGCACCACATCGAGTTGAGTTTGTGTTGACCGGAGTCCTAGGAGGCTCGTCTTGTGCACTTCTTGATCTCTGTGAGCGAGTGAGGAGACCATGCTGATGCGATTCAAGGGCACATGCATAACAGGGCTTGGTGTAGACATGTCGTCGGCAGGAGTCTCCACGTGGGATGGTTTCCACGGGCCGGAAGGCTCGACGCCTGATAGAAGTCTGCTTGAGTGAAGAGGTAGCCATCAAATCTCCACCGCAACTTACACAACTTCGTGGCCGTAAGGCTGGAATGCTTACCCTCCGATGCCTCAGATGAAGAAATCGGAGAGGAAACTAAGCTCACAAACAAGACCTGATGCCGTTGCAGGAATGAATGCTTATTAGCTACCGCGCCATGTTCTCACACAATTCCTATCTTCAGAGGAGTGGGTACTCTGCGATTTGACTGGTCTGACAGTATTTGCATCGCTGGCTGCGGCATCAGCTTCACCGTGAAGGCTGAAGAGTGGCGAGAGGACGATTCCTTTTGACATGGCCGCTTCCCAAGATGGCAATTGAGAAACTGTAGCACGATCGATGGCTGCAAGCGAAGAGCGAAGAAGGGAAGTGGACGAAGTGATGATGGAGTTCGAGATGCTGGTTGCCCCTTGCGCTAGCGATATCAAGAACGGCCCGCTGGGTCAATGCGGTCAATGCTCTTGCCAAGGCTGAGATCCTCGGCGGTTCGTACCACATCATCGACAACATTGACACGGCCACCAGGACGCTGCAAACGACATTACTGCCACATGCCGGCTGGCCAGAGTCAAGGGCGGTGCAGACGTCTGAAGACCCGCTCCTCAGAGCCTCACGATCCGGCGATGTGACAAAATGGCTATCGAGGCGGCGAGTGAGCCGCAAGATGCTCTTCCGTTTCCCTGCTCGCTCTGCCAAAGACGTTTCAAGCTTCGAAAAAGTGTGACCCGGCATATGCGCACAGTCCACAGCACCAAGCGGTTGATATGCTCCCACTGCGGCCACAGCTTCGTGAGACAAGATATCCTGGACCGCCACGTACGAACTCAGCATCAAGGACCAGCCGATACTGTGGAATGCAGCTTTTGTGGTAAGCAGGTCCGTCCGAGAAGTCTCCCAAATCATCTAGCCAGTGAATCCTGCCGGCGGCTCCAGGAAGACTGCCAAAAGATTGATACGGCCACGATAACAGCTAGCCAAGTTGAAATCATCCCTAATACGAGAGTCGCCATTCTCTCACCACGAATACCATATTATACTCTTGTGATATCGGATCCTGTGCTGCTTAGTTCCTGGATGTTCATCAAGCTCAAGCCGTGGGGTTCTGGGCTCGATTGGATGAACCCTCACCATGACCAGAATCTTGCTCCAGTGCCAGACCCTCCAGACGAGGTACTCATACTTCGAGGAATGGTATACCGGAGCATCATAGTCAACCTAGACTCTACCTGTCTTGATCCAGAGTCCACGGTTGCCGATGCGATAGCTATACTCATCTTCATCACCTGCCAGACTGATGGCTGGAATGCAGCTCTTGTCCATGTCCAAGGATATGTCGCACTTGCCGAGCGTCAGCTTAAGGGTACGGATGAGCCTCAAAGATGGCTCCACAGCAAAGCTGCATTGAAGGCATTTGACTATGCTTTGGTGCAAGACAAAGACTTGGCACCCAAACTAGGCACTTACAGAAGAATATTCCGTCTGGCACTCGACTTGATACGACGAGCAGCTGTCGATATGCTGCGTGCGCCGCTCAAGCTCGCACAGGAGCCTGTGGAAACCCGAGTTCAGCAACTCAAAGGGAGTGATTGCATCGAGCGGTATACGCCGGATATCTTGCCCATTGCGCAGCTGGCAGCATCTGTTTCGTGTGAAGTCGATAGTTGATAGTAGCGAGCATCGGAAAGTCGAGTGGGCAAGAGGAGAGCGAAGAAGCGACCATCTGTACCCTCACGTGAATGGCGCATTTTCGGGGCCGTTGGCGATCGCTTTTGTAACGCACGGCAGTAGGTGGTATGAGTTCAGATCGATGCTCTCATCAACCTGCCTTAGCCTGAGTCTTCTTCCAGAACGGTCGAGCCTGATTTCGAAGCAAATATCATTGGCGATCCTTTCGCTCGACGACCAGACGAATTGCGGAGCCGTTGCGTTCGGGCTTCTTGTCACTTGACGAAAATCGCACATATGAGGTATCTCTGCCGCATTCAATGCCAAGGCTGCGGCTGTGAACATTCGAATTGTTTCAAGCATTCTACTTGGCCGCTCTCCTGCCTGGAACAATCAGCATTACCCCCATTGCATGAGCTACTTGTCACCTGCACAGTTCAGAAATTCGAGCTACACAAGCACATTGACTGTACACTCTACACCTCAGCTCATATCTGACTGCAAACCGACGGTACATCGCAGTACACCTCGAAGCCCTACACGCTGTATCAGTTTTTGCCAAGAACACATCAAGCAATTCACTTACAAGATCCTTTCCAGGTGCATGAGCACAATCACCAGAAATCGGCGCGAACCTCGCCAAAGCCTCCAACGTGGTATTTGGCGACCTGTTGAAGACAATCGGCGCATCTGGCGACACTTTCTTGAACAAGTTGACAGTCTCAGTGAACTGTACTGTGAGCTCCGAAGTGTTTGCACCTCTCTCGCCATATCCCACACCAGGCACTTCCCAATCGATTCCTTGCATTCGCTCTTCAAGTTTGTTGATGGGTGTTTCTGGACCGATGAGGACAGCTGGGCCAGTCAGAGGCATATCTTTCCAATCAAGACTTGAGACAGCTTACTTCTGAAATTGTAACCAGCTGCTCTAATATTGGCTCCGTCCGCTTTGAGAGCTGCTTCAACCATTGCTGGATCGTAACCTTGGGCGATCACAAGAGGGTGGTAAGGTGGAAGTCCACTACGTTATCATACGTCAGCGAGTGGTCAAAATCTTGCGCGCAGCCATTTGTCTTACGTGAAGTAGAAATCGATCTCGCCACATCCGTTCGTGCTATAGCTGGCGGGCTTTGGATCTGTAGGTGCCGCCGCGGCTAAACTCACAGAGCAGAGGCCGACGAGGATGATGTTGAGGCTAATCATACTTGCAGTTCTGTTGTACTGTAAACCAGCACAAGAAGGATTGTGACAAGCGACAATGTGCATCTACGAGACTCGCAACAGTCTTGTATATATCTCAGTTCTGACACGAGCGAGATCATGCCGGTTCAAGCGAGCAGCGCCAGCCATGAAGCTCAAGATCTCATGCCATACCATGCGGTGGGAAGCCTTGCGTAGAGAGACGAATCTACAGATCCAGCCCTACGGACGTATCGAGATCATGGGATCCTAAGCTATGGAGCTGGGATGATGACTGAACAATGCTTGATTTAGCATGTCCTACCTTGTTGCGGTGTACGACAAGGTCATCCTTGGCGACGAATCCGAGCAGAGCGGCTTCTGGAGTCGTTTACCGCGTAGCTTGTTGCACTTTCACTTCAGCATATTGTACGTTCTCCAAAAAAAAAGGCTGATACAATGGATCCTGACTCGTCTACACCTTCAGCAGCTCAGTTGACGATGATACCGCAGAAAGATAGTAGCACGAAGAAAGGCAAGGTACACTCCCACAGAAATGGTCTTTGTCGGCCGCATTGGGCAGGTTGAGTATATCAACTTGCAGCCGCGGATCATTCCATCTCCATATCAAGGGTCATGCTCAATCGCATCATGAAACCAAGCTCACAGTGCCTCAGCATGCATGGAAGAGGAGAGACATGTCCCTCGTGAGTCGCTTCCACACTCCCAATATTCCAGCACCTCTCTGACTTGCTAATACTTCAGCTCCTCCGACCAATCGCAGCCTAAGCAGCATAGTAACGAATCGATGAGAGATAGATTCCTTGGGTGAATATCGATCACCCGTAAACATTGCGGTATATCCTACTTTCTACTATGGCTCTTACATATCCATACTATACCCCAACCCTCCTTTTATTTCAAGTCCTTTCTGAACTAAAACGAGTCATTATGTAGGATCTACTATCTGCAGCTTTCAACAGTCGTCCTGGCCACCTTGGCCTGGTTGGTAAGTCGTCAGCAAAGCTGGTGCTCGACTAACATTGCTCAGTTTGTGATGACATGCAAGTGTCAGTCTATACTTGGCGTCGTCCCAATTGATCTTTACGGTCCATAAGACCCGGACGATTGTTTTGCTGTTTTGCTGTTTTCTTTGTTCTTGTATTTCTTTGTTTGGGCTTTGGATATGATCGTCAAAGGACTCATGACCATATCACAGGTGATATCCTGATTGATGCAATAGGAATGGACATTAATATACGATAGCAGCTCTTCCATCTTCGTCAATCGTCCAGCCTTCGTGGCTCAATCAGTAAGTCGTCAACTATGCTGATGCTTGAGTAACGGACAGGCAGCTGATCAAGAAGGCCGACAGACAGGCCTAATCAGACTCTGATGTATGGATAGACCACCGAAAAGGGCGATTGTTTTTTGCCTTTCTTTTTGCACTTCTGTCTTCTACGCCTTTGCTTCTTGCAATTTTTTTGCTGAATCCTCCACAGATCGTAGTGAGCATTTATCAATGACCAGATATCTGGTCTCCTCATCAGTCGTCGTAGCCTTCGTGGCTCAATCAGTAAGTCGTCAATTCTGTCTGATGCTTGACAATCGATCGGGACAGACATCCTTCTAAGACTGACTCACACAAGTCAAAGGCTAGTCGCATATCTGTTCATGCTGCGTACTTGCGGCGATTGTTTTGCCTCCGACCTCCCAATGCATCGTCCTGCTCTGGAATTCCGTTCTACATTTTGCTTCATTTCCTCTCCCGTCATGGAGCTATATATTGATGCTGAATTCCGTCTTCTCAACGATCGTCCAAAGATCTATGGCTGAGTTGGTAAGTCGCTGGTAATGCTGGTGCTCAGACAAACAGCAAGTTCGCAGAGACGGTATAAGTCGCAAAGACTTAGATCCGTCCATGGATCGGGTAGCCAAGAACATCAGGGCGATTGTTTCGGCAGATGCTTCTTTTTTTGGTCTTCGGTTGTTTCATTCTCTTGGCGATGAATAGGCGGATACATCTATACTTCGTTGGAATCGTCTATGAATCTATCATTGTCATCAGCTCTATCGTGTATCATCAAGCGTGATAAAAAGCCGCCTTTCAGGTTTAGAAAGGCACATCCATATCCTCCACACTCTCCTCTTCTTCCTTTTCTTGACTCCCCTCCATGGTGTCCCTAATGAATGCGATCAACGGCATCAGGCTCGCTTTTTGCGTTGGTAAGAAGTGTCCGCCAGGATGATGTATAACTCTCCCCTGCCTGTCTCCATCTACACAATCGCCAACCAACTGCATACACCTCTCTTCTGATACGACAGTATCCACACTCCCAATGAAATGCTGCATAGGAGTCGTGATTTTCGGTTCATAGAAAGCCTTATACTGCGGATGTCGACTCGCTCCAAACCCAGAATATGAGACTGCAAATTTGAGCTGAGGGTGAAATTCTTCGCCGCCGAGGAAAGATCTTGGGAAAGGATAACTGGTGCCATTACTTGTTTGGTGTAGTTCATCGAAGGCTTTCTGTCGTCCCGGTTCTAGGAGGGCTGTGATCATGCCTGCCGCACAACCTCCTTGTGAAAAGCCAATGACTCCGGCGAAGGGTCCTTCTTCTCGTAGCACTTTTGCGATGGAGTCGAGGCCAGCATCTAGTCCATCATACAAATAAGGCTCTGTGTCGTTCGCTCGTTTCCACCAGCCATAGGCTTCATCTCGTGGTCCGCCAGCGTCTTCGGCTATGGATCCAGGCATGTCAGCTAGGGAGAGTTTCATGGGAGCCGTGGGGTAGACAAGCTCAATTCCCGGGAAAGCTTTCATGAGGGATTTCTTCAGAGCTTTGGTCTTGATTTCGAAGAGAGGGCCGGATTGAGTGAAGCCGTGAAGCATTAGGATGCGGATCTTCTGGGGTTGTTTGGACATGATGTCGGTCTTGACGCAGTAGTTGGTGCCTTTCTTGCTAGTTACTCGGAAGGCGCTTTCTTGCAGTAAGAGTGAGTGAGTGAATATGCATGCACGTAGTGATGTCAAGTCGATGAAGTTCCTGATGTTTGTTGTGGAAGAGTAGATATCGCGGTTGGAGAAGTATGCTGTGATTAACTTCCCAAATAGGAGGACTGATATACCAGAAGAGAGAGAGAGACTGCTGTAGTGGGAGAAGAGTGAAAGAGGCTGAAAAATAGACTTCAGACCCCTGTTCTTCTCGGCCATGTGAAGTTGAGTGGATACTGTATTCCGCAAGCTGTCCTCCGTCGTACATAGAGCTCTCCTTCAATAACATCGAACACATCTCCCTCCCACCAATTCACGAACGAATCGAACAAATACCGCCGCAATGGACCAAGCAAAGGAACTTCTCGAGATGCCACGCGAGTTCGTTAAGGACGGCCGCCAATTCCTCACGAGATGCTCCAAGCGTACGTTGTCTCTTACCCCCTTCTCCTCTGCGGTATGCTGATGTGTGTTATAGCCGACAAGCGCGAGTTCCTGCGCATCTCACAGGCAGTCGGTATGGGGTTCTTGATCATGGGAGTCATTGGGTATATCGTGAAGTTGAGTCAGTCGTGACCTTTCTCCCTTTTCCTACTGATATGCACAGCGGAGGAGGGCAGTTGCTGACGTGTATTGGCAGTTCATATTCCCGTAAACAATATTCTGGTCGGAGGCGCATAGACGAGTCGAAAGGAATAAGGAGAGGAATGGAAGAGGAGAAGATACCAAGAGCCACCGAGAAAGACGGAGATATCGAGGCCGAGGAGGACACTTTCATCAAGATGAATCAGATGAAGGGGATACCAGCATAGCGAGGCGTTCAGGACGGAAAGATCATGGGGACAATCAACTAAAAAGTCAACAGTACGTCGAATGCGATCATGCGTGTATCTGTAGAGAGTACGGTATATGCGCTTCTGGATATTGGAATGAAGAGCTCACGAAACGGAGCTGTGAGTGTGCAAGCCAACTCCTGTGGCATGATCAATATGTCTCTAGAATTCATGAGGTGAGCGAGTGAGATAAGCCTAAGGAGCGCTGACGCAATGCAGAAGAGGCCACTTTCGCCTTGCTTTGGCTGTATCGGATAATATTCACTACCAAGCATCAGCTATGCCAACGACGTACTGGTGTACCATTGCACCACGGACGACCATTGAGACCCCAAGATTTCAGAACATATATATCCCTCCATTTACAAAGCGCCGGACCCAGCGAAAGAAGACTAATAGGGATGCGGTGCGTGACAGGGTGGCAACAGCCCACGACGTACATGGCTGCCTTTCTGGCAGAAGGACCGCCTTGCGCTCAGTCGATGTTTGGAAGTACCTGCCTGTCAAGCCTGGGTTGCTTGATCTAAAACAGATTTATCTGCATTCTCAAACATCAGCTCCACCGACGACTCATTGGTTCACCTTTAGGCCACGAACGACTGGTAGAGAAGTGGCAGTCACGACCGACATATGACCCATCATGTACGAGCAGCCAAGCGAGCAAAATAAGACAAAAGAACAGCAGACACTACACTCAAGACCGCTCATGTCGCAAAACAATCGCCCTACACGCAACAGAACCAATACGGGTGCAACGCGAGGCCGCAAAGACCTCGAGCTATATAGGCCATCTGCCCTGCCAGACATCAGCTACACCGACGAATTATTGGTGTACCGCTAGACCGCGGACGACTGGTGAAGAGGGACGATTCTGGATCACATATAACCCCTCATATGCAGACAGCTGTGCTATCAAAACAAGGCGACGATTTTGCCAGCATAAAGGACATCAGGTCGGCAAAAAGTCGCCCCAGTGGCTTGTTGCCACTTGGAGTTCGCTCAGACGAATATTAGGTCATGCTGGCCTTGAGCATCTTTCGAATCGATTCGTGTCCAAACATTAGCTATGCCAACGAATTACTGGGATACCACTGCACCACGGACGACTGTTGAAGATACAGCATTACTGGCCGTATATGGATGTCAGTTGCTACTGAGATGTTCTTGAAGAACAAATAGATAGATCAAATGAGTGATACAAAAATGAGGCACGATGCAAAACAGTCGCTGTGCCCTTCTGACAGCAGAGTAGCAGAGGCATTAAGTCACATTGACTTGAAGCAATCTGCCTGTCACTGCATACAACTCAGCATCAGCTACACCGACGACTTATGAGCTTTTCCACTAGACCACCACTGTTGAAAGCATCATAATCATACATCGTATATCATCCTCCAAACATAACTCGCGAGTGGGAAGCAAAAGAAAGAAGTCCAATTATCAAAAAACAATCGCCAATTCCTCAAGTGGCTGTAGATAGATGAAACGTTTCCGACAGATGAGGTCAGTATAGGCCTTCAATGCCTGCTGTCTTTTCCCACAATGTACAAGCATCAGCTTTGCTGACGACTTACTGGTTGAGCCATTGAGGCTAGGACGACGGTTGAGAAGTCAGATATTTGACTTGTATATGGATGTCCATTTCGGGAAGAGACTTGCAGCAGAAAAGGAGAAGGGAAGAAAGATGATAGAAAACTCAAATGATCGCCGCTGTAAGTAATTTGAGCCCACAATCACCGAGCACGTTACCACGGATGATTGCGGAAGGACGAGCATTGAGTGTTGTGTGTGATACTTCAGTTGCCAGATTATGGGACTTGCAAAAGAAATGGAGATGAAGAATGGACGGTCAGAAGAGTCGCCCTCGAGGGCTATAGATAACAAGTACCAAGGTCAGGACATTATCAGGACAATGTCCTAGAGGAGTCGACCTTAGCTGTTTCGATTCCAGCATTGAGTTGATCAACGACTTTCGAGTGTACCACTGCACCACGGACGACTATTGAAGAGTAAAGATTTGAATCCGTACATGACCATCAACCCGATCGCCCTTCACAACTTCAATTTCCTGGCCTTCAAATCCTCATAATCCGGCAAAAACGCCTCAACCTCCGCTCTTATGAACTTCGCACCCTCCTTCCCAAACTCCTCCTTCCACTTCACTTCCTCAACATCCAAATCCACTTCCGCATCTCGATTACTCCTCGCCAGCTCCGGCCTCACACCCTCACTGTTCATCAGCGTCTTGAGCAAGAACTGCACATGAGGATTCATCTTCTCTTGCTCCTCTTGCGGAATCCTCTCCCACTTGAAATACGCAGCATTCTCATTTAGCCCCACTCTCCTACACACCTCCTTCACGAATCCCGGACTCGTAACATAATCTTCACTCTCAACGACAATAGATTCGATTCCGTTTGCTGCGTACCAGGAAGCTAGTTCATTCTGCCAGCGGAGATTTGATGTGACCAAGACCTGTGCGGGCGAAGAGTGTACTTCTCCTAGTAGCATCACGAAGAAACGGTAGGCGTCTCGACAGACGTACGCTGGGTGCTTGAACGTGAAGATTGGAATCGTTCCTGGATGTAAGAGCAGCTGATCTGGGGCGCAAGTGACGTTTTGTGGTGCCTTGGTTAAAGGAGACTTCCATTCTGACTTGGCATAGGGAGCTGCTCGATCGACATTGAGGGCAAATTGGGGATGTTCGTGCATCAGAAGGACTTTCTTCTAGATGACGTTAGTTTCTGTCATGGAGTTCATGTTCCATCGTATTACGATACCTCTACTTGTGCTTCGTCAAGAGCTGCTTGCCACTTCTCGATGGCAATCTTCTGCTGCTCATCATGTTCCGCTCGAGACTCATGTGGTACTCCAGCTGCGATGGATTCTTCTGAAAGAAGTGGAACCTGTTGCTCTCGAGCTGGAAGGAAAGGATGCCACAAGATCTTGGCGTTCGGCTGTTTGGAGAAAAGCATCTTCTCGAGAAGATGGCATGCTGTTCTGCCTTGAGACCATAAGATGATCTGAGATGACTTCTTTATTGTGGTAGAGTCCATAGGTGGTGAGCTTTCTTGAGGTGTCGATCGGTATATGGCTTCCATGGCTTCTTATTCTAGTAGGACGATTGCGATGTCTTGGTATTTAGTGTGACAAGGAGGATGTTGTTGTAACCTTGATGCAGGTGCAGACCCGAACTTTTGTATGTTTGCGCGGTGTTAGGACCTAAGCCAGAGGATTCGCTTCCTGCAGGATCGCAAGCCACAAAGGCGTTGTCTTGGTCAGCTTGATATTCTCAATACGGCCAATGCTCACTGTCAGACATAACTCGACCATAGAATCTGTAATGCCCGCACGCAAAGTGTTTCGTGTGCCCTTGAAGCTACATATATTCTGCCATGGCCTCTCCAAGCAATAAGAATAGGGGAAGTGGTCTAGTGGTTTATGATATCACTACCTTATTAGCGGTGCTTGTACTCTCACCGGGGTTTCCCCTAGAGGTCCCCCCCGAGGTGCAATATTCCATTCGTGGGGCCCCTTGACTCCGGTCAAGTGAAGTCGCCGGTTCGATTCCTGCCTTCTCCACAATTCAATCTTTTGAAGGCAGTCTGCATGTTTTGTCGCTTCGTTTCTTTTAGCCTTTTGAATGTTGTCGCGGCGCCAATTGCGACACCTTCAAGTCCTCCAGGCTAAGTAAGTCAATTCTACTGATCAGAATCATCAAGCAGACATTGTAAGCGATACTGGGCCGGTGGCGCCCGTGAATCATTGGACTGCTGTGGCTTCCCATCACTATCGCTGTTCATGTCTTCAATCAAAGCTTGAGCCTGTGGCTTGATAGTCCGTAACAGCCGATTTGCCTGAACGGACGATGGTATCTCGACTTCTGGTAATGTTTGCTTTCCATCTCCACTCGCATCTTGAGGATTGTCCTCGATTGCGTTCTCAGGATCTGCATCGTCGCTTTGAACCATGAGAAGCAAGGAGCATACGAAGAGCTCTTTAAGATAGGCGGAACTAAACCCATTCGTCCACTTGGCGACGACAACGCAGACTTCGTCCGGGAACTCGTCGTTGTTATTATTGAAGCTGTTACGCCAGTAACGACAGTAGGATAGCCGCTCATGCTCATCGGGCAGGTTGAAGTGATACTTCCGATCGAATCGACTTGGTCTCTTAGTGACAGCTGGATCAAGACGGTCAAGGTGGAGCCAATCATCAGAATCCCATCGTTCGCAGCCAAGCCATCCACTTCGTTCAAGAAGTAGCTGCGAACGCTGTCCGCTACAAGACTATCGAGGTCTTCCAGGGCGAGCAAACACGGAGCTAAGCGTCGTGCCTTCTCAAAGATCTTCTGAACAGACCATTTAGGTCCGGCACATGCGTCCAAGGACTTTACGCACAGCGTTGGGATCGATTTCTGAGCCAACGACTTGATCAATACTTTGAGGAACAGAGTCTTGCCAACCCCGGGCACACCATGGAATATGATGCCTCGCTTCCAAGTAACTTTCGACTTTTGGTATAAGCTTCGATTTGCAAAGAAGCCAAAAACATCCTGCTCCAGTTTGTTTCTGTTTTCAGGCCGAACAATGACATCTTTCCAGTCAGACTCCTGCACAGACTTCCACAACTGGCGACTTTTGGTCCATTGAGCATTGTCGAACACCCATATCTGATCATGAGTCTCGCCCGTCCAAGCGCCTACGGCAAGAAATAGCAAATCCGTATCTGGGTGGTGGAGTGGTTTCGTGGTCTCGCTCGCAGCCAAGATATAAAGAGCTTTCGTGACTCTGGCAAAGCGATCCACGTACGCCGTCTTGTACACGATGAACTCGATTTGGCGCCACGCATACTTCCAGTGTCCAAAAGTTATCACATCATCGAGTTTGCCAATTTCGCCGCTCACGGGCGACTTGGGCGTTCTGTATACTCTCGTTACGTCGCAGTCTCTACCTTGTGTGGCAATGGCGTGTCCAGCTTCGGCATATCCCAAAAGATCGCACGTCGATGGACTTGTCCGTGTAACGTGGTGGTGTGGATATGTCTCCTGCAGGAGGTTGCGAGTAAATGAGTCTGTCTCCAGCCTGGACGAACTTGTATGCTGCCACCAAGCGGTCATGGCCTGGCTGTGGGCTGAAGATTCAAACGTCATCGTGGTTCAATGCAGCCTGGTGAAAGCACCAAAAGGAATGTCGGGAGGAGTCTCCGGTCTCAAGTCTTGAAGGGCACGCGGGGTGCGGCGTAGTATGTGGGGCCCTAACAGGCATGTGTATACATAGGATGAGTACGTACTTGGTAAGGATATTATTGGCCAGCAGATGTTGTTCCCGATCCCAGGTGAAAACTAGTGTCGAGATGTAAATGTGGGGATGTCCCAGGGCGTATGCGGTGTTGACGTTCAGTATATTATGTGCTTTTGATATAGGCAGTAGTGTATGCCACCATCCTTCCAGTCCTCTATGTATCAGGAATCTCATCGCTGGACTGTGCAGACTTCGCTACGTTAGGTCATAAAGGCGTTATTACTCGGAGAGTTTTGTTCATTTTCAAGGCTCCAGCTGTTTTACCTTCGCACCTGGAGCCGCTGCAGCCACAGCAGCCGCCTCTTTGACTTGACATACTTGTGTGATAGCATCATGGATGTCATGCTCGTCGACGACTGCGCCAAATCTGACAGTTTTGTCAGCATCTCCTTCGCGGTCGCACACACATTAGACATACCGATAGCAGTGGATCTTGCCCAGCAGGCTAGTCTTGAGAACTTCAAAATCATGTGGCCCAAACCCTCTGATACGTTCGTCCTGCATCAGCTTCATCCAAGCTCGTACAGGCGGCAGTTCTGGCTCGAGAATCTCCAGGCCGGCGCTCAAGTTGAGCAAATTCAGCAGATCTTGACGATTGATCTGTGGCATGTGGCAAGAGTATTGTGTCCCAGGCCGTTCCATGATGTCGGTGTAAAGTGGCGCTGTGGCCATAAGAGCATGGCCAGATATGTGCTGGTTTTCTCCATCGTCAGGCACTTCTATGGGTGGCCCAGGCACCTCACCATCTGCCGAGGTTTGAGGATTGTGTGCTCGAACATGAAGATACTGGATGTGATTCATGCATGGCCGCTCGAGTCTGGTGAAGAGTCAGGCTGCTGTATATATAAGTAGATCGGGGGAAGGTCAAGACTCACGTCAGAACGAAATCAAGCCCCAGCTCGTCGTAGTCAAGTTGTATGGCTGGCAACTCTGTCGTAAGCTTTGCTAGTACTCGTCCAGAGTCCTCTCGCCGCATTGTGGACTCGACTTTGATGACAGGGAGATCTGACATTGGTGGACCATCAGAAGCAAAGCCCCGTGTCTCTGCCATTTCCCACAAACTGGGCCGCCGTGAATCTGCTACCTCCTGAAGCGGTGCATTAGCAGTCAGATTCAATCCAGAGGCATCGGAGAAGCTGCTTCCGGAGTCGCAGGTCCAGGACATACTGTCATACCCAGAATCTGTACCGCTCGTGGAGTTCGTTGGCTGCTGGAGGAAATCTCTCAATCGCTGATTTTCTTCTCGTAGTTGATCACGCTCGACGAGAGCCGCATCTCGTGATTGAACAGCACCATTCCGTTCGCGTGAGGCTTGCGTGAAGAGTTCTTTCAGGCGCATCACTTCAAGCTCGAGATCTTTCGTATATTGTTCTTTCCGTTCACGATGCGTTCTGGTACATGTTAGATGCTGCCTTGCTGAACCCTTGTCTCGCAAAATACCTTTGAGCTTGTCGATTCCTCTCAAGTTTCTCGCTGGGAGCAGGTTTGCTGTCACGCTTAGGTCCAGGCTTCTTCTTCTTTTGTGGCAGCTCGATGGCAGAAAGTGGGCCAGCTGGCTGCAGTGGACTCTGTCCTTGACTGCTGACTACATCTTGTAAGCTTGTCATTGCAAATAGAACCACAACGGTTTATAAGTGGCTACATGCCACTACGCACGTGAGGTACAAGAAAGTCTTACCAGACATGCCGGATACGCTGCCGCCGCCCTCAGCAGCCAGAGGGCGCTGCGAGTTCATGCTGAACACAGCAGCTCACCTGCAGGTTCAATTTGTTAGGTGAGGACTACTGTCGTGGTCAGCATTCAATTTGCCGTACCTTGCGGCTCATATAGGCACCTTAGAAACGCAGGGTCGTACTCGCAACCGAGGAGGATCGCTGAAGAGGTGGGATGCGTCGCTTGTGGCGCTGTGAGGCTCTGGAGGCGACGGGATTGTCGCCGACTTGTACTTTGTTTTCTGGAACCGTGGAACGTGAGAGCGTTCGAGTAGTCGAAGAGTCGAAGACGGTTCTTTTCACGGAGAGTCCTTTACAATAAAATGCAACATGCAGAGCATCATTATTGCGGTAGACTAGTGGGTGAGGTGCTAAAAGGCTAACTTTCGGCGCGGTTCCCGCTCATATGGACGATGGAGTCCTCCTTCAAAACTCTTCCATAGCATCCGTATGCCGCTAGAGGATCTGGTGGAGGAAGTGAGTGTTGTTGGATGTCTGCGCCTTATCATGAACTTTGCCGGTTGGTTCGGGCATCGATTGGAAGAACCCAGGTTGGCGGCGACAAGAGACAGCATTGCAATTTGTGTGGGACTTTTCGGAGACTCTTCCAGACCTGCAAATCTCTGATTACTGAACACACGACCACTGATGATATGTCCCAAGATCTCCAAGATCTGGGCAATTCGGATCGTGGTCTTATAGAGAGTGCTGCCTCTAGTCCTCGCTGTATATGTATGCTCTTGCACATCGGAAGCCGACTATGCTGCTACAATCGCAGTCGTGTCGAAGAGCCATTTGCTCGAGCACGTGGAGAGGACGTCACTTGGTACGCGTTTGACTTTCGCAGCCGGAGACTGCAGATCTTCCAACGGCTCTCACAAGATCTGGGACAGCGCGATTGAGAACTGGAAGGATATGCGTTGGTCGCTCTTTCCTGTAGATCCTGCTTCTGTCCTGCTGTAGAAGACCTTCACTCTCACACTCACACCAACAAAGACTTCGCGCACTTCACCTCACACCGACACAGCAACATTCAGACGACGATATGGCGGACTGCGGCTTCATCCCTCTGCCACTGTGCATCCAATGCGGAACCGATCAAAACCCTTGTCATCTGAAGTACGTCGCTATGAGAGCTCATGCTCGTGGTTCAAGCAGGCGCAATGCTGACATGATTTGGTCAGGATCGTGGGACCTACGTTGGGCTTCATCATTGGCATTCTGATGGCAGTAAGAGCACGATAGCGATAAGGCGCATACCTGGGAGCTAACGTGGGCAGATTGTTTGTTGGCCCGCAGCTATCCTCTGCTGTTGCTGTGCCACCGAGATGGGCAAGAAGATGCTGGGGGCGCCGGTTGACGTCTCGCAATCGATAGGCAACGCCATACCATTCTGATGCGGTGGATTTTGAAGGATACACATTGGTGTGCATGGTGTGCATAGCATCCACTCTTTCGAGGCGTGCGGCGGTGCTCGTCTGCTTTCGAAGCTGCACTGCGGCGGCTACAAAGAGACCGGCAACATCGATTTGCATGAGGGCGGTGGCTTATGGTAACACCTCGGTTGCAATAAGAGTGCCTGAGATGCAGGGAATATGACTTTCATGAGATAGACGGCAGTATCTTCGAGCTCGTAATGCTAATGATGAAGAGCGTTGTGTCAAGTGCAGCTTCATTCACGCGTACGAGCGTGACGAGATACGGAGCCCTACGACAACGGCGGAAGAAGAAAGCGAAGTGAAGCTCAGGGACGCTCAGCAATTCGCGCCACTACTCACAACAACTCACAGACTTGTTATGCCACGTAAATCAGACATGTTGACCTTGAATTTAGCCTCGACTGCACGAATTCGCTGATCATGTCTCGTCCTCCATCTCGTCCTTACATGGTGGACATGTCGATGACTGCCCCAGGCCGCTTCTTCTCGCCTCCACTCGATTACGAGGATTTGAGCCACGAAGAAGCACTCGAAATCATCGATGGTTTCTTTCCGTCGCCTGAGCTGCCGCCATCGCATCATTTGAGACGAACTCCCTTGCCAGCGCATGACGAGGTCTTGGAGCTTCCACCAGCAACGGAGGACGAGTTCGCAGATCTGATGTCTGATATCGAGGCCATGGAAGGCATCGAAACCGTCGACCAATTCCAGGCTCAGCCAGAGAACACGCAGACCAACCTGGAGCCACTGGACGGCGATCAAGCGGTTCTCGATCCTTATATAAGAGGAACGCCGCCCGATAGGTCCGATGCAGCAATACCATCACAGAAGTTTAATCCGCCAACTTTGCGAATGGAGGCAATGACACGCGCGACTCCGGCCGGCGCCACCAGTGAAGGGCTCGCGCAACCATCGAGTAGCAACAGGAGTGAGCTTCAGGCTGAAATGCGGCACGAGGAAACCGATCCAAGCTCGCCTTTACCCCCAGCGCCAGCGCCGGTGCCATTCTCCCTTTCTCGTGTCAAGAGTGCCAACCCGAAACGAGCTGCATCGTCATCCCCACTTGCGACTAGACAGCCTATGACAAAGAAGACGAAGATCGTGCTTGAGGCAGTCTCGCCATCGTCAATGCTCTCTGACGATCTCGCCGCATCGACGCCTCCAGCTCAACATACCAGCTCGCCGAGTCGTGGCAAGTTCAACTTTGCCACCAACTACAAGGGTGTGATCTTGACTCCAGTAGAAGTTGCAGAGCGGCTACGAGAACAACGAGACGGCCGAAGCTCACAGCAAGCTAGCTCACGACAGCCAACACCATCTCCGTCAGCACAGCTCCGATCAGCGAGCCAAGACTCCCCGCAGGCACTGGACCAACATCTTGCAGCGCATGGCAAACGTGAGGAGCGAGGAGCGAGTCCCTCGCCCAAGCAAAGTCACTTGGGATCATCTGATCCGCTTGGCCCTCTTCCTAGCGGAAAGGGCAATGCCAGTCGCCGACAAGCGCCTACCGCGAGTGTTACTATTGAATCACGCTGGACACGTAGCAACCTCTCAACGGCCTTCGACGAACCAGAGATTGACTCATTGCTCGTAGGAAGCGATATTATAGCGAAAGCTGCCAATATTGCTCAAGAAAGGGCAGCATCACGACCGAAGCGAAAGATTGTGGAATCGAAAGACGACGATCGAGCAAAGAGTGTGCCTGCTGCATCGGTCATGAATGAGTCGAAGGCTTCCAGCAATGTTCGCGCCAAAGCTGCACAGCGAGCAAAGTCAAGCTCGGAGTCGAATGAGCTCGAGGCTTTGGTCGACACAAATGTACCAGAGGGAGCTTCCAGACCTGCGCCCCGTAACAGGCGACCAATGGGCTCGAATGAACTGAAAGATCTTATGGGCGCCGATGCACTCACGAATCTGCACGCAGGAGGAGGTGCGCAACGTATGACGAGGCATCAGAGAAATGAGTTCGAGGCAGAGAGAGCTGCGGCTGAGGCAGAGAAAGCTGCGGCTCTGCCAGGTGCTAGCACCAAGGCGGCCGTCAAAAAGAGACGGCAGAGTACGAAGAAGTGAATTGTCAGAGCCAAAGAGAAGGAAATGAAAGCACGGAACAAGAGCAGGAGAAGATGACATAAACGGCATTAAAATCTGTGCTCGGAGAGGGAAACAGTTGCATTGTTCAACTTCAGCCAAGCTAGCCTTCCAGCAAACTCCAGATATGTATGCTGTTGGCTAAAACTAAACCGATGCCGCTCGTCAACGCATCTGACCTATGGAATGGTCGCGCTCGCAGTATGTCCCAGACATAAGCATTATCGCAATACCACATTGCAATCAAGACCAAGAGACCTCGAAACATAGCATCCCATAGCGAGACCAGAATTGGTACTCCCAATGCAAACCTCTCTGCTATAAAAAGCTTCAGAAGCACTCGTCTGTATAACTGCCTGTACTCCGTTTGTTGCACGTAAGTATCTAGCTCGGAGAAATTGAACGATCGAATGTCGTGTACTGTGTATTGCTCAGAAGCTCTTCTGGGACTTTCCGGATAGCTGGCTGCGGTGGGCGGACACCGCAGTCGTCGTAAGAGTGTCCAGCGAAGATCCTCGAGAGCACTCATAGGGTTCGAGCTTGTAGTAGACACTCGAGATGTGTGAGCCATGGCGTGGAGCAAGTCAGGTAATGCTTGAGTTCCGTCTATTGTCAACGTCCGATTCTTCTCGTTTGTGAAGAGACACTCTCTATCGAAAGCTTCTTTCGCATGAGCGTAGTGCACGAAGCGGCTGTAGAAGGCCGGAGATACGACTTTCAGTGTGAGTGTGCTTGCGTGGTCTTCCTTATAAGTGAAGTTGGATGAATAGAGCACAATCTCTTCGTGCTGATGATGAGCAGGCTCATATATGACTCGCAAAGGTCGTTCAGCATGCTCAACGGACTGCGTTAGGAATTCTCGGAATACTTCCTCAAGAGCTGATTCTTCCGTAGTGTATGATCGACCAATGCTGGTTTGGACGACTTCTGGTCGGTACCAGACGTGGAGCTTTCGCCGGAAGAACAGCTTTTGTGCTTGCCATGCGATGCGTGGGAAAGTAGCTAGGCCTACCCACCACCAAGCAGAAATGAATCTTGCTAATTGTATAGCGGTGATAGTGTCTGGGTCCTTGGGCGTGCCTTCGGAGAAGACGCGTGCCACTATCTTGGCATGTTCTTTAGATGATCTCAACACAATCGTGTTGTCTATCTTGACATTGCCCGTCTCTTCGTACACAACTAAAGGATCTATGGCTCGAAGAGAATACGATCCCTTGCGACTGTTGAATGGCGATACATGAAAGTCTTTCTCCCAGGAATCCGTGAAAAGCATTGTCTTGCCATTCCGATCGTCTTCATCTTCGTTTGCTTTCTTGGCGTCTGACTTCAGTAGGTACATTCGTCGCTCGTCGAAAGTGTTGTTGACCTCGAGAATCATGTATTTCAAGCTGGCGTTGGAGTCATATATGTACCAAAAGGATACTGGATTGAAGCTATAGCCCAGGAAGCGTGGGGCTGTCACAAGGTAGGCAAACGCATAATCTCGACTCGTGACTCCTTTCGTATGCAAGTATCGTTGCAGCTTGTGGCCAAGAGTTTGTTGTTGATCATTGCTCCGACTCAGGAAGTCGCCGGCACGAACGTCAAACCAACCACGAGCATCACTGTCAACAGAGAAGACCTTGCCTATTCGGCCGCGCATTCCGATGGGTACACCGACGAAAAGATAGCTGTATGAAAAGGAGTGCTTCTCGGGAAATGTCCTGGAATGATTGGTGCGACTTGGGATGATCAAAGGCGGCAGAAGGTCTTCCTCGATCCTCTGCTCACGGGATGGTGGAACAGCAGGCTGTTCAGATAATTGCTGCCCTCGAAAGACGATTGATCCAGCAGCAGCACCACATATCGCCAGTAATGCGGAGACTCCGATGTATATTTGAACTTCCTGGTTGCTAAGGGTGATCCACCTGAGATCCTGGAGAGGCGCCAAGCTCCACGAGTGAGTCCAGAATAAGCCATAGACATTATGTAGGGCGAGCGAAAGAGCGAGGTCCTGCCTCCATTTCGTGTCGCCGGTCCAAATACGGTAGAGCCAAAGAGGCTGAAATAGCAACAATCGGACAGCGAATGTCTTCACAGGCTGGGTAAAGATGCTCCAGAAAAATGTCGATACTGCCCAGACCGAGAGAAGGATTGTGGACGTGATGGCGGTCTGCTCTGCCGCTCTGCTCTCCGAAACGCCTCCTGCACCCATCTTGCCAGACCGATCTGCTCCTCTCTCAAGTTCTGTAGACCATCATCGTCACTCTGACAATGGATAAGAATGTGTCGGACTCCGGTTGGCTTGTGCAAGGACGATGATGATGTCGATGACTGCCAAGGCAAGGCAAGGACTGTGCGAGACGGAGCCCTGTCCGACCCTTGTCAAACATCGAATCCGGTTTCACGCTAAGTCGCGTGGATACATCTGCATCTCCTCCAAGTCCATACCATCATCTAACGCAACAGTGGACATGCTCACTGCTTGGCTCGTCCATCAGTCAATCCGAACAGCTCAGTGATTGCAGGAAAGCGGTGAGTATAATGTTTTAGACTCTGTTCTGATTGCGACTCTGACTGCAGGACTACTATAAAGATATGGCTACTCAATATTGAAATGTCTGGCTTCGCTTCATCAACATAACCACGCCAGCCGCTGGTGGTAGCGGCGATGGTGCTCGGAAACGCTTCAGGCTTGACCCAACCATCATCATCCTGGTTACACTTTCTGCAGCATCAATAAGAAGCCTCTCGGCCTCTGCGATCGCCACCTGCAGTGTGACTGGTGCTTGCAGGATGCTCGCGTATGCGTCAATGCCGGCTTCATAATTGCAACTGGCGCCTTTGCCCACTGTGCCAGCTAGAGCTATGACAGGGACGCCTTTCGCCTTGGCAATGCGCGCGACGTCTGCTGGAATCTTTCCTCTGGGAGTCTGCTCATCTATGCCTCCTTCCGCTGTGATCACCATGTCACAGCCTCGAACGAGGTTGTTGATGTTAAGGAACTTCGTAATGATGTCGAAACGAGGATGGAGCTGGGCACCTATAAGCTGTAGACCAGCTCCCATGCCTCCTGACGCACCACTGCCTGGAGCATAACTGATGTCTTTGCCAATGGCCTGGCTTACCACAGCCCCAACGCGAATCATGGCCATGTCGAGAAGTTCCACCTCGACTGGAGTGGCGCCCTATTTCTGACTGTCAGTCTAGCAATCAATGTCGGAGGTGTCGTATGACTTACCTTCTGAGGTCCGAAGACCCGTGCAACACCTTTTGGTCCGCAGAGCACATTGTGCCAGTTGCATGCGACGTCTATCTCGCACTCTCGAAGTCGTGGATGGAGGTCAGACAGGTCCGCAGTGGCCAGGTCGTTCAGAGATGCTCCTCCCATTGCCTGGGATATCTCTACGCCCTTGCTATCGAAGAAGCGTGCTCCAAGTGCCTGAGCCATACCGATCCTGCCATCGCAGGTGCCCGAATCCCCACATCCGAGGAGAATACTAGTAGCACCATTATCAAGTGCTGCCTTGATGAGCTGTCCGACGCCGAATGTCGTGGTGTAAAGAGGGTTGCGTTGATCTCGAGGCACTAAGCTGAGTCCTGCTGCTGCCGCCATCTCCACAACAGCTGACTTGCTCGAGCTACCAAGGAAGCCGTAGTGCGATGATATAGGCTCACGCACAGGACCAGTAACCTCGATGGATTGTCGTCTTCCCCCAGTAGTCGCAACGAGTGCCTCGGTGAAGCCCTCGCCGCCATCTATCATGGGGGCCTTGGTCACGAAGGCGTCCGGCACAGCTCGCAGCACACCAGCTTCGATGCAATCAGCAACCTCATTAGGGCCCAGACTCTCCTTGAAGCCACTGGGACAGATCAAGATGCGCGGACCCGTTTGAATGAGCTTGTTGCCGAGCTTGACGCGCTCAGATACTGCGGGAGTGTTGGGGCCGCCCATTGCTGCTGCTGCTCGATCGAGATCTTGTTGCTGTAAGCGACAGTGGTTGCTAGCGAGTGTGTGAAAAAGCGAATGTGGTTGGGCAATAGATCTGGTGATGTTCATTTTGTCAAGGTGAGCCTGCTTCTTTATGTACTGATGATGTCCTGTTGACAGTTACTCCTTTGGTCGTACTGAACATGTGCACAGCCTTAGGGTCGCTCCCACTTCTGTAAGATCGCCGACCAAGTAGATTTGAATAACAACGCTGACGCAGCACTGAACCGCGAGACACATGGGCAGTGCCTCTACAGTCATGATGCATGAGCAGGGTCTGCAAATAGCAGGATTATGGCTGGGTGGCATATTACTGGTGCTACAAGCTAGCAGGACTTTGGGATTAACCAGTCCAACGGCAGATGTCCTCACGAATGACGCCGGCTTCGGTATCTGTGGCTTCCTACAGCTGCTAGAGGAACAGGAAAGCAAGCACACGACAGCTTGTGGTGGCTTGTAACTTTGCGAGCCCGCGAAAGTTTTGAAGATAGGGAAGCGATAGAAGAAGTTCCAAGACTAGAGGCGAATATCGACCAGGTTTGCCAATCGACCTCAGGCGTGGCAGGTCATGGCAGTATGGCTGTGTGCCTGATAGTGCCTGGGACAGAGTCTCAGGAACGAGTGTCGACTTATTAGTCGGTTGACTGCCATGTGGGAGCACGCCTCGGAAGTATCAATGAACCTGGCAAATCGGGTCGCCGATTCGTACAAGGCACGCGACAATTCGTCGCTCTGTCATTGTTCTTGTATACCACCAAGCTGACGTGGTAAGTGATCCTTCTTGGAACACCTCTTAGCACTTGGCCTTAGCATCCGCTTTAGGTAAGGCGCAACGCACATTGAGGCGCACTCAGCCACTTTCGCAAGATTTGGGCTCTCACGTCTCCAAACATCATCATGAAAGCGAGCAAGTTTGGTCGGAATGTCAGCGCGCATCAGAATTCCACGCCTTGACGTGGCATGATGAATGAGCGTGATGGACTTGCAGTCTGAAGAACAGATAATGCGAGGAGTCTTTGATGTCTTCTCGCAAGGACAACAAGTCAGACGCTAACCAACTCAATCACCTTCTGGATATTCCGAGCAATTTCTTCATTATGCTGCCGTCGTTTAACAAGTCGTGAGAGTGGTGACAATGCCCGCTCGTGCATGCTCGGTAGACCGCCGCTGACCTAATGGCGCCACATACCAGAGCAAAGAGCCGTGGCATCACTTGGCCGGACACCTCTCCGCAGATTTTCGCAGATGCTCCAGATGGATCAAACGCGCTAAAGCAAGCCATGCAAGATTCGGGCGCAGCAAGTGCATTTCGACGTCTGCTGAAGACCAGCGGTAAACGACTCTGATAAGTCACTATTCTCGTAAGGCACTGCCTGCATTGGCAAAACATCGTGACCTCGTTCTGTAGACCGCTTTTCTCCCGAGAAGCGACTCATATGGTCGCGTGCCTGAGCATCAGTTGTGAAGGCTAGCATCAGACATCCTCACATTCGTTTTAGCTGCATTGTATCTGTCCTGCTCCTGCACTTCAAGCCATGAGCAATCCACATCAGCGAGAGAATGTCGAAACCCTCTCAACGATTACTTCTCTCGATGACGATAGCCTGAGACACTCGGACGAAGATTACAGCCACTCCGAGGAGGACGATAACCATTACGCTGATCCGGACAGTGCTGAGGAGTACGAGGCTGTCAAAATCACTCGCGCAAACAGCACCATTGAGTCGTACTTTGGCGATGATGATGGCGATCATGGATCCTCTCACAGATCATGCCTTTCACTCTTCCATGCTGGATACAGGAATTCGTACGCGCCGACCTGGGACCAGGAAATGGGGTATACTGTGCCACTACCAGTACGAGCGCCGATATCACGACGGCCAGTACCAAGCAGGCCACCAACTATGCAGAAGCTCGATGACCTGCCAGAAGATCCGAACCTTGTTACATTTGACAAGGACGATCCAGAGAATCCGCAGTAAGTCATGCTCAAGCTCTTTTATTGCTGCGTTCGATTACAATGGTAGGATGTTGACGATAAGTCGCAGTAATTGGCCAGCATATCGACGATGGACGTCGACTGTCCTTATTGCTATGTATGCCTTTATCGCGCCTATGGCTTCGACGATGGTGGCTCCGGCTTTAGATACACTCAAGAAGGAGTTCCAGCTGACCTCAACTGTCGAAGAGTTTTTTATTATGTCGATCTTCCTGTTGGCGTTCGCAATCGGGCCATTTCTATGGGGTAAGTCACAGCCCATCTCAACATATATGATGAGACATAATGTTATGGCTATGGCTTGTGTCCTAACGTATCCAGGTCCCCTGTCTGAAGTGTTCGGCCGCGTTCGTGTCATCCAGGGTGCTAATATGATCTTCCTCATCTTCAACACCGTATGTGGCTTTGCGCAAACAAAGCAGCAAATGATGGCCTTTCGGTTCCTTGCCGGAATGGGTGGCAGTGCACCTCAAGCAGTAGGTTGGGGCACTATTCCTTGCTTGATCGAATCAATGCTAACCAGCACCAGATAGGAGGGGGCATCCTGAGTGATTGCTTCAAGGCCGGTGAGCGAGGTTTGGCCACAGCTATATATAGCTTAATGCCCTTCCTGTCTCCTGCCGTTGCGCCAATCATGGGTGGATACATGACCCAATACATCAGCTGGCGCTGGGTCTTTTGGACGACTTCTATCTTTGATGGTGCCGTCCAGATTGCTTGTGTCATTCTGCTCCGGGAGAGACACCACCCAACAGTACTGGCCAATAAAGTCAAGGCGCTCAAGAAAGCTACTGGAAACCAAGACCTTCATACCAAATGGCAGGGACCGGAGCACACTATGAAGACGAAGCTCATGAAGAGCTGCGTTCGCCCATGGATCATGCTTACTACCCAGCCCGCGCTCCAGGCAATGGCTCTTTTTCGAGGATACCAGTATGGTCTTATGTATCTGGTCTTCGCGACATTCCCGATGGTGTTCGAGGGAGCATATCAGCAGGACGTTGGTCGAGCATCGCTGAATTACCTGTCCCTGGGCGCAGGCTTCGTGATAGGCCTTCAGATCTCGGGCAGGATGCAGGACAAGATCTATACGTGGTGCAAGGTACATGAAGTCGACCCTTCATCGTTGCGCAACACCTGGCAGTCCTGGAAGCTCTTTCGGAGTAATCGATCAAAGCAGGAGAAAGGAAGTCTGCTGCCGCAATCCAATAGCTCAGCGAGTGAGGCTGAGAACCAGCACTCCATTCCACGAAAGCCATTGCCGCACCACATCGGCACAATGAGACGTCGTGGGACGAGCAAATCGTTGGTAGACAATACCAAAGGCTTGCCCGAGTATCGTCTCCCGCTTGTCCTGCCATTCTCCATGCTTATACCGATCGGTAAGATATCTTGCTCCACAAACAGTCTGTAATCCTCTCTGACCAGCAACCAGGGCTCTTCATCTATGGCTGGTCCGCCGAGTATGAGGTCCACTGGATTGTACCCAACCTCGGCACCTGTATCTTCTCCATCGGCCTCATAGTATGCTTCAACTGTGCTCAAGGATACGTGGTGGACACCTATACGACGTATGCTGCTTCTGCGACCGGTGCAGCCGCGTTTGTTCGCACCATGGCTGGGTTCAGCTTTCCACTTTTCGCGCCTAGGATGTACCAAGTGCTCGGAGTCGGGTGGGGAAATTCGGTTCTGGCCTTCATCAGTATGACACTGGGCCTTGTTGCTCCAGTGCTGTTATGGAGGTATGGGATGTGGCTGCGAAGCAAGAGCCAATACTGCGTCGGTTGATGCTGTGAAGTACTGAAGTAGAACTAGAACTAGCGTTCAGCGTCCCCCGAGATTATCCTCGAAGAAGCACCATTTGAGGCATCATCTGTACGCCAGCCACTACACTTGCAACTTCCGCATTGAAGCAGAGTTACGTACGCATGTCGTGTCGTTTTGTTGTTACAGCTGAGATGTTCGTCGAGATCTCGCATCATCCCGGAGATTGTCGGCGCCTTGGCTTTGTCTACGGAAGACTACAAGCGTGAGAAAGACAAGCTGAGATTCCCAGGAGTCGAGCGCGAATCTGAGAGGCGAGAACTACGAGGATGCTGTTGACGCTGGTTGTAGCTATATTGCGCTATGCTAGAGTTTGATGGAGATGTTGTAATGATCTAGCGCGAGTGCAACGACAGTCAGCACGGCCATATAGCTGACCAATACAGTCATGGCAGGAACATCACCCATGTGGATAGTTGGCAAAGTCAGGTTGACCAGACCAGTGAGCAAGTTGGCCAACAAAAAGATGGCCAAACCATTGCGGTTGTATGCGCCCATGACCGGGCTGATGGCATCTCGAATCCTTGCACGTTCTGCATCCTTCGTCTTCGCTGTGTAAAGATTGGGGAACATGATCTTCTCGATGATGTTGAACAGCAGGAGCTGTGCGTAGTTGAACGTGCACACCCAGCAGACATATGCCAGATTGGCCATTCTTCGCGAGACGAATAGACGAGGACCATATCTCCACATTGCCCACGTTGCAAAGACGAACCACATGAAGGTCAAGGCGCCCAGCCTGTGCAGCGTTGGCTTGGGCCATTCCGGCTTCAATTTGGGCATCTCCATCAGTGCAGGTGCTGCCGTCGGTTCATCTTCCTTCTCGGCGGCTCCAAGTACTGAAGCGAGCCAGTCTTCATCTGCTTCGAGTGGGTCTTTCTGAAGCAACTTCTTCGCACCGGGCTCTGGTTCTCGGGGGAGTATGTTGACTCCAGCACCCATACCACAAATGAATATTGCCAAGTAGCCAATGAAGGAGAAGACTCCCTCCCTGTTCTGCGACAGCCAGTCACCAGGGATTCGCTCTGACAAAATGATGTACGATTTCATGCCAGGTACGCAGAACAGTATGATCTCGTAACAGATTGCCAATGCGAAAGCGAAGATGTTGTAGCCACCGATGTATTCAGTGTAACGCAACACTGGCTGTAAAATGGCTACAGCCGGCGAGAGGAGCGCAAGTGTGAAGAAGAAGTTCCAGTGCACACCATACTCACTCACATGTTCCGCATAGTCGAGGCTTTTCACGCTCCAGAACCGGATAAGACCAAGAACAGCGAGGGGCAGAGAATGTCTCGCAGCAGCCTTGAGCCGCTTCACCAAGGATCGAGAGGGTTCGTTGTCTTCCTTCAACTGCTGACGCGCTGCAACGATACCAGCTGCGAACACGAAAGAACCCACACCCATGTCCATGAGAGATGTGCCAAAAGATTCTGTCTTGGCGAACCGTCTTGGAAAGACGGGAAAGTCCACAGCCAGGATGCTCGAACATGTGATGACCATCATCGCTCCACGGTAGGCTGTAATGAAAGGCTTCACGGGTAGAGGGTCTTTTTCTTCCTTTGGCTCATCGTCCGAGGACTTGTCTTTGGCTCCCAATTTGGTAGGTGGTCTGACGGCCTTCTGTACTTCTGGACTGGGCTGCAGATACGCTGCTATGGCAGGCAAGAGGAGCAAGCCATTCAGCATCTGAGGCGCTCCGGCGTAGACTGTCGTTGCGAACAGGATGGCTCCACATTGTATCAGGAAATCGGAGAACGCTGCGGCAATTGTGTATTGTTTGAAGTAGTTCTGTCGAGTCTGCAACATAGCCCATAGAAACGCGGCCGCCTGCGTTCTTTATTAGTTGACTTTCAGGATATGTGTAACAAAGTTGTTGGTACCGGAGCCACAAGGGCAACATGATTAATTTCCCATATTCCGCCACCTCCCAAGAAGGATACAGCAGCCTCCTTTTGCGCCTTGTACTCCGGTGTCATACTGCTGTTACCAGGACTCGCGATGATGATTGTTCTGGCACGAATGGAAGAGAGGGAACGTGTTCGTTGATGGAAAGAGATTTGATGGAGCTCGCTAGTCGGCTCGCGGCAGGTCCACGCCCGCTGCAGAGCTTGATCCCTGCGCGATCCCTGCACACGCGCCAGTGACTTCACTTCTTTCGCGAAACCGTTGGCTTCACCTTTACATGCGCGATGGCTTACGAGTCTGCGTTCCAATGCTGGACCCATCTATATGTAGAGCATATTGGCGCTCTATACTACAGACAACTTGAGGCTACCAGGCAAGAGATGGGTAAGGGCGGAGTGCGGGACGCGTTTGTTGCAACGCGACGACCATAGCGACCATAGGCAGCGCCTTATCGTTATGGTTCCCTACAGTCACACAGTATGTACTCGAAGCCTCCTGCTAATGTGGCGAGTTGAAGTCAATCTAAAGCTTGTGCACACAACCGCTCTCAGGCGCAGCTGCAGTGTTTATGCGTACAAACGCAAATCCACGTGTCGAAGCGGGTGAGACTGCCCTGTACAACCACAACTCCTTTCGAGCCTTCCTCAATCGCCTTCGATCATGGCTCTCATCTTCTCGCTAGATGATCTCGATTGACACCAGATCCGATCGCAACAAGACTTGACCTTCGACATTCGCTGAACTTTATTACTTTGCTGTGCAAATTTGTGTATCTACATCGCAGCAGCTTCGCCCAACGGTCCTCGAGTCGCACTTCAAGCATCAGCACAGACGAAACAGCACAATAGAAAGTGGCGATCTCGGCGCAAGCCGCACTTTTGCCGATTACTCGCAAGCACGAAAACTCGTTCATTTCGACTTTGTCTTCCGACACATAACATCGACAATGGACAGCCGCTCATCGCACGCTGCTCCATTGGAGATGGAGGGGACGAGGCTAGCCATGCCGCTATCAGAGGGATTGCCACCGCCTGCAGAGCCAGACAGCACGACACAACGCGCAGCAACAAGCGAGAGCTCACTAACGTATGATCCAGACAATCATACAGCACAAACTTCCCCACGACAGATCGCTCTCAGGATGACGCCACCATCTGGTCGACTGCTCGCACCGACTCAAGCATCCGCCGCGAAAGCGACTCCGCCAAGTTTGAAGTATCGCAAGCCGTTACCATCTGCGCGCCTGTCATCCATTCCAAAACTTCCACGTCGCGAGACCTCTGCACCAGGAGCTTCGACTACAGCGCCTAAGTGGGCTGCACGCGTTGCTAGGCGCGAAGAAGACAACGAAGCCAGCAACCAGTACCTGCGGGAGAAATCACCACAAGTCATGGCAAGCAGTGGCCGTGCGGTGTCGTCTAATAAGCCACTTCCACCACGCCCGGTCGCTTCTCTCGTTTCCGCTATCAGCCCTTCCAAGAATGGTCGCACTCTCATGGATGCCAGCGAGCGCCCAATGCGCGGCTCTGAAGTCTCTACCGGGGATGATTGGCCCACTCTGACACCGTCCAACACCCCTCGCTCATTCAGCGCGCTCGAACGTGACTCGGGTACCAATACGAAGGTCGCTCCAAGCGGTATTCCACGCAGAACTTCAGGCAATACACTCACTACTGCTGCTGTGAGCAGTCTTACTACTTCTGCCGATGAACGTGACGTCTCTCACAGCAGAACCTCGATGTTGACTGGCCGATCTTCCATTCCATCTTTTGTGAGTGCGGAAGAGTCGGTTGGTGGCGATGCTCGCAGTGAGTCTGCGTCTGTCGTCGAAGCCTCTCCTCGAAACGACGCTTCTCCTCGAAACGACGCTTCTCCTCATCATGACGCATCTGCATCCCACGACAATCACGTTACAACGCCACATCGCGGCATCACGGATTTTCCGCCTCGAAGCCACTCTCTGGCACACTCCAGCAGCTTCAGTGACCTCACGCCAGAGACTGGTGATCATCTCAACATCCCCGCCAAATCTGACCACACAAAGGCAAAGGAGGACCAAGTCTCGGAACACGAAGGCCGGAAGCAAGGTGGTCCTGCTGCCAACTTCTCCAGGCTGCATGGCGCCGTACATCCTCACCGTACCTCGTTATCATCGCTGCACACTCCAGGCACCGATAGAACCGCATCTCGAATACCCATTATCGGCAACAAGAAGGCAACTCTGGTTCACCTCAAGACTCAGAACCTCGGATCAGACCCAGAGGAGAACAGTCCCACATTCGGTTCACGTCGCCTGGTCTCTCCAAGAGCTCTCGCCATTTTAGATCAGGGTACGAAGCGTCGCCTTAGACTTCAACGTGCCAACACGAACAACAGCGATGCCAGCGACCGTTCCCAATTGGTTGGCCACACTGTCCGCAATCTTCGCACCAGTCGTCATAGTGGGAATAGTTCTCCTTCTTACACTACTGGCGTGAGCGACTCCGACTCTGATGAGATCTCCACGCCAGTCAGCCTGCCCTCCCTGCCACGATCAGGAACCATGGCTAAGCTCACTCCTGAAGATCCCGACACTGCCAGATACGAGCCAGCACTGTCATCGAGCCCGATAGATCATCCTCGACTACGACGCGTGCCTCCTTCCAAGAGTCGCCTCACCAGACCACTCGAGACGATACCGTCACAGTCTATGCTGATTGCAGATCGGGCCGAGGTGGTTACTGCGACCAGAGGCAGATTCTCAAAGGTGGCCGACCAATTGGCAAAGGCACAGGTGAACAACACCCATTCCAGGCACAGCGACACTCTTCGCCGTGCCAGTAGATCTGAACTTCGAGGGATCTTGACTGCTGCCCAAACAGAGGATCATGTTCGACAGAGTGATGGCGTTCCAGGGTATGACATTGAGACTAAGAATCACCTGACGCGTACACTATCCCAACTGGAGGGACAGGGCACTCCTCCGAACGATTTCGTTGAATACGATAAGCTCCACGCAATGTTCGGAAGCTTCGGATCTGGTCTCAGTGCCGCACCGAAGACCAACACCTTCATTGACAATGCGACAGCAGCGAACATGTTTCTGGAACGCGGCTCCGTTAGTAGTGAGCAGGTCGAACCCGGCAACCCTGGAGACAACGAACGATTCTCAGCTGAGCCATACCGCAAGGGCCTAGCAGTGGGCACAGCAAACTCGACACCGGTGATCAGCAAGTGGTCGGATAGTACTCCATCTGCACTCGGCGAATCGACAGAGCTACCACGCAGCAAGGTGCCATCCTCGATCGGATTTCCCTCTGCAACGCCTTCAGCAACGAATATACCAAGTTTCACAGCCGACAGCTTCTTTGCCGAGGAGGAACCAAGCAATCCAGCCATTGCCACTCGGAACTCGTCGCCAACTCTGGGTTCTGATAAGCTCCACCAAGAGAAGTCTGTGGGAAGTGTTAAGCTTGCAAGGGAAAACATGAGCGAGAGAGGAGACATTGCACGCATGACGAGAGCTTCACTGTCTAAGAAGACTGCTAGGACGCCAACGTCTGCCAGCAGAGGTCTTCGAAAGCCACAAGGAAGTGTTCGAGGTCGCGACAGCAACTTTACGTCGGCAGGCATCAAGTCCCCTCAAGCATCGGCAACACGTGGTAATCTGGACGAGCGTACTGGCCGTACACAGACTGTGTCAAGCACATACATTCCACCACGATCCCACTCAAAAGGTCGCACCTTACTTAACAAGATGGCTGGTGTGTTCTCTCACAAGCGCGAGAAGAAGTCGCAGCAGGTTCCCGTCCCTCCACTGCCTCCACTCGATCTGGCCCTCGATGTGCAGATCGACAACAGCAAGCCGTTTCGCTCTTCGCCGACTCCTCCACTTCCCACCATGCCTGCCGCGCACCAGGGTGAGTCTCTACCAAGCGTGTCAGAGCTGGACCACGATCAGGCAATCACTAGCGTCGTCGCCTTCACTGAAGAGCTGATCAGTAAGGCTAAGCTCGAGCCTGTCGGGCGGAGGGAGCGCCAGCTGAACTTTGCTAAGGTAAATACGCCCTTTCTCTCCAAAATTCACAAGACCATGCTAATCTCTTACCAACCCAGGTCCTAATCGATGGAATGCAGAGTGCCAGAGAGGCTGGGATCAATGCCGAGATGGCTCAGCAGGCGGCGGCGGCGGCGGAGCTGGCCTACCACAAGACCAAGGAGGCCGTCAAGATGCTGGAGAGGCTCGCTTCGAGCATGGCGAAAGATTCCCGCCGCCGTTAGTCTTGCTGCCCGGTGGCTTGGTGTTTGTCGCTGTGCAGAGAAGAATGGCACCAAATGGTGCAATGTGAGCACGACCAACGTGCCGACATAGCCAAATGAAGGATCCTAATTACTGCGAATTCCACTATCTCCCAGCTTTCCCATCAGTCTCTCCGAGTAGCGCTTGCTAACTGTGCCGTCCGGTATCCAGACACATCAGTGACGCAGAACTTGCAGGCTTTCGGAGAAGAATGCCAGCCCAGTGGCATGTTAGGACGATCAACGTGACCACGAAGGACATAGCCAAATGAAGAGTCTAAATGACTGCGAATCCCGCTATGTCCCAGCTTTCCCATACGTCTCTCCGGACGAAGATCGCTGACTCTGCCGTTCGGTGACCAGACGCATCAGTCACGTCGACAATTCAGGCTTTCGGAGAAGAATGCCACTACACAATGATATGTGAGCACGAGTAACGTGTCCACAGAGGACATACTGAAATTATGCAGATTTATGGCATAGTTTGACTGTCTCCTAGCTTTTGATTGATCTCTCTGGTCAAAGATCGCTGACCATGCCATTCAGGATCCAGTCAGGCCAGCAACGCCAATATCGCTCACAATCAGAAGCAATACCATCGAACGCACTTAGCCAGATATGAGTTCTGGTCCATACAGAGTATCTCCACTTGAGTGTTACACACCATGCCGTCCAGTACCCAGACAGCCTAGTAACGCCAGTTTCGTTGCAATCGGAAGCGATATCGTCCAAACGGACTTAGCCATCCTCAAGTTCTGATTGTTGCAGGATGTATATCTCTGGTCGACGATCGTTGACTGTGCCGTCCAGTATGCAAAGAGCCTAGTAACGCCAAATTCGTTCGAAAATGGAAGCAATAACATTGACGGACATAGCCAAATTTACATTGTTTTTGATGCAAGATCTCTCCATGCAGCTTTGGCTGTTCATGCCATGGAGGATACAAGCAGGTCGGCGATGCAAGTTTCACTTGAAATGGAGATGTAAACGTCAAGATAGACAGAACCAATTCCATATTCTGACCATTCTCAAATCATCTCCACCTAGCTGCCGCTGTCCAGGTCATCGAGCAATGAGGCAGCATAGCGAATCGATTTTTATCGAAGTTCGAGACAGTGTCTGCTCAATCGCTCAATATCTGCTCTCGGCTCTCCATCTGCCAGACCCGAAGATCTTGTCATTGCAAGATACGAGCCAGCACGCTCAGCTATCATCCCTCAAGCCGTCGAGCATGCTGACTAGGGTAGTCAGGAGCTGAGCAGCAGAGCAACAGATTTGTCGCTGTGACTAGAGACGACCACAGGCTACAACCATAGCCAAAGCGAGTGCTGCTGTAACACTTGCAAACCTCATATCGGAGCTCTTTTTGCTAAGTAAGCTTCTCGCCGGCACTTGTTGACCAGGATAATCCATTTCCCAGCATTGTAGCGATGCCGGATCCGCTGAGCTAAGAGACTTGATGGCGTCGCAGAGGAGTTGAGGTGTGAAAAGGATTTAGATGGCCTTGCTTCCTTGCCTCGATGTTTGGAGTGAAATTGTAAAAGCGCCAGGCTGTCTTATGTTCACCTTCCTCCTTCGTCTATTGCCAATATCGTGGCTTGGACTCATTAGCCCGTTGCGTATCATATCGCGTACTTATCCCGTGTAGCCGACGGCTTCCGTGTCATAGCCTCACTCATGATTCGTCCGCGCCTTCCACTTCCTCCTGAACTACCTTGAGCCGCTCGTTCTTGCGTACCAAAGACGTTTTTTGAGCCGTGAGCCATCGATCTAGCGCCGATTGTGTACTACAACACACGAAAAAGCGTCTTGTCAGCATTTGTGTACACAATGGTCTACGTGGATGGGTAACACACTTACTTCTCATCAGGCATAGCACCTGTAATGGCAGCTTCTAGAGGACTTTCTTCGGCAGGGTTCCCTTTGCTGCTGCTGCGAGTGGGAAATACAGGCGGAAACTGTAGGCGCACAAGATATGTCAATTATGGTGTACTTCTAATACATAGTACCTTCATCACTGTACAATGACATAATACTGTCGATGGTGTTTCTGATGCGTACCTGGACCAGCGGACTCGCATGTGCTTCTGCGAGCATTACTTCTTCTCCACTGTATGTCGAGACCCAGTCATCGTCCTCCTCGAAGTCCGTCTGAATCGTCTCGCACATGCTGGGGTGGTCCGGTTTCCTGGAGGTGTTGCTCGAGTTCTGTGCTGTTGAAGAAGAGTTTGTAGTTGAGTTTGAGGCTGCTGATGCCTCACGTGTGGGAAGTTGATGTACAAGGTCGACCTGCGACCTTGTGGGTTGAGTCAGCGCGAGAAGTGGGTGTGGGCCAGGATTGTATTCGTGAAATTCGTCTTTTGTTTTCGTGTCGTCCAGTTCTGGGATCCCGGTCATAGTTGGGAATGCATATCTGGACCGCAATGATGGAAGAGCAGTAACGCCTTCAGGACTGGGCAGTTCCACTATAGGTTCTGGAGAAGGATTTGGCGGAAAGTCGGTAGGAGGCAGATCATTTGCAGCAGCTCTCGATGGAGGTCTTGGGAAAGCCGAGACATCAATACCGTGTTTTGCCAGCTCGTCAGGAGTGTACATCTCGGGATTCTGCGCCATATGTGTGTTGCCGATGTAGGTCCAGAAGCGATTGGTTCTCCCCTTGATGCTACTGCCAGCATTCTGATGTTGAGCAATGAGGTCTGATAGCGACTGTTTCTTCTCACCGCTCGCAGTTCTGGACTGTCTGTCTTGCACTTCTTGCCATGACTCGTCGCTATGAGTAGATCGGTTCGATGGCATGTTCCCACCATTTAGTGAGAACGAGTCGCTATCATGTCTTGCGTTCTGAGTAGCACGCGACATTGGTCGTCTAAGATGCTGATCAGAGCTTGTGCGCACAGGACGTTTCGTCTTTGGGTTCTTCGGTTCTCCTAGCAAGACTCTTGGGAAGCCACTGATTGCAAAGCCATCTGGTTCCAGTCCGTCATGCTTTGACAAGAACAATGTGATGGAGGTCGGATTGTTTTCGTTTCTCAGTGGAATGTATACGTTCGGGAGTCCGAACACGGCACTGTCTATCATCATTCGACTAAGCGCTTGAGAAATGGCAATCTTGAAACTGAAATCTGAGCGCTCCATGTCCGGCTTGACCAGGAAGTAGGGCTCGAAGTCGTCTGTTCGGCACTCATCGATGATCCGGCCGAGTCCTGCCAACTCCGCACTGCCATCGTCGAAGCGACAAGTGATCACTCCTGTGCAGACCTGTTCACTCTTCTCTGCTGTCGCCTTCGACTGCAGCTCGAGGTAGAATGAGGATGCCACAAGTCTGTGTGCAACATTGCGCAACGCAGATTGTCTATGCGCAGTCTGGAGGCGTTTACGCACATTGACCTGAAGTGATAGCAGATCAGACTTGCTATCAGCTGTGGGCGGCTCGCGGTCCAGATCAGGATTGAAGCGAACAAAGCGGCGACCTCTATTCTCGGTCTTCTCACGCACAACGTAGTGTCGGAAGTGCTGCCACGCGAGCTCAGCTTCGAGGACATCGTCTGTGCGTTTGGTGCGCCATCTGCCGCTTGGTCTGGCACTAGTAGGTGACTGCGATGAAGCAGGAGCCACAGAACCAAGAGCTGCAGCCTTTTGGCGATCAGACAGCTTCTGCAATACCGTGATTCTGTTCTGACCAGTTCCGAGGGACAAGAAGATGTCTGGCTCGCCCACATCAGGCCAAATGAGTCTACGCTCACGATCCGCAATGAAGGCAGGATTTGGACTTCGCAGACCGCCGTCGAGGTAAGTCTTGCCATGAAAAACGAAAGGCTTGAAGAACGCCGGACTCGCAAGCGATGCTGTGATGGCTTCGTGAGTCTTCAACTCCATATCCGGGTCGTGTGGTCGTTCAAAAGCGTATGCTGGCATTGGGTCTTCAGGGCGCCTGTAGCTAGCAATGAGGATAGTTTCTTGTCCAGTCGCGCTTGTCGATGTCAAAGCAACGCGTGCGCCGTTGCGCGGCTTGTCGTGAGACCCGAATAGATCGTCGTCCTCGGTGAAAGCCGTCTTCAGCGCTCCGAGAAGAGGTTTCGTCTTATATTTCGGGGCGCTTCCGAACATTTGGGCGATCTGGCTAATGACTGGTACGCCTTTCAGTCGAGGCGTGAAGGCATGGTCGCACATGGCTGAGAACATATCGGTGATCGAATCGATGGACCTGTCCTTCAAGGACAGTGCAGTGGCAATTAGCCCTCCTGTGCCAGTGCCTAGGATCAGATCAAAGAAGCACTGCACCGGTAAATGTCCGCCGAGAGCTTGCTCAATAGACCTCAGCACCTCTAATTGAACCACTCCTCTGATGCCACCTCCATCAAGGGACAGGACGCGAACTCCAGCTCCAGCAGGCTTAAATCTGATGTTCGCTGGCTTCGCCCAATTTGTAGACTCCCGATGTAGTGGACAGCACGAAACTTGCAGATAAGACTTGTTGGGCTTGCCATAAGCTTTTATGCATGCTGTGCAGAGCACATGGCCACAGGGAAGTGGATGTTCTGGCACATCCATCAAGCAGCAAAAGCAGGTTGCATGGCTGACCATGGATGAGGCAGGTCCTACAGCTTCGAAGAACTGGTTGATGTATTCGATGTGGAGATCCAGCGCGATGCGCTCTTCGGGTATAGAAGGCTCATCTCCATGTGATATTTGCTCCAATTCGTACTGAAAGTCCCTGGCGATGCTCCCAATTGCGGCGCGTAGCTGGGACTTCCATTGAGGCAGGAAGTCGGTGTCAAATGCTGCTTGGTAGTCTCCAGTCGCGATGATGCCTTTCTCGTCTTGGTGGCCTTTCACACTGTGACGTGCTTTCACCAGCATACACTGCCGCGTGCCATCTGCGCTGATGTATGAGCAGGGGTAATGCATTTCCAGATACTCTCCCATTGCCCAATCGAAGAACTTCTCGTAGTTCGAGAACAGCTCGTCCACTCGGCCTTTTCTAAAGCGAGCACAATCTAGTAAAACACAAGAAGCGAGCATTACACTCATCTTCTCAAACACCCAGGCTATCCTTCCATGCTGGTGATTGGGTTGCTGCGCGCTAATTGTGGTGCACAGTTGGAGAATGTGCCCGCCGAAGTCGTTTGGGATGGGATTCCGTAGTAGAGATATTCGCATAAAATTGAAAGGTATGTCCAGGTGACTCGTAAAATGGTCAAATCCGCTTTGAAGGTAAGTGTTTAATTCATCGGCGTTCGTCAACATTCGTGCTCGCCGCTTGTTGCGGAAGGATTCCTCGCAATTGGCCTTGATGATGCCTTGGAGTTTGCCGACCTGTTCGTTGATCGTGGTGTATCGTGGCTTCGCTGGTATACGAATCACCTTGAAGGAGCTGTAATACCGCAAGATGAGGTCCTCAACGGAGTAGATGTGCTTGCCAAGATTTCTCCAGTACTCTGCCAGCTCCCGAAATCGAGGTACACCTTCGATATGGTCAAGTGCAGTTTTGACAGATGAGAGCAGACTCTGAGTTGCATAGTTGACATCCCATTCCTTATCGTCCACGCTTGGGTCTGTCCCGTTTATCGCAACAATGCAGTGAGGAAGCGCAGGCTGATTGATCGACTTCTCCAGAGAGCTAGCTCCCCAATCCAGCAATTTGGTCAGGACCGCTGACTGGAAGGTCTTTGGGTTGCGCAGCACGAAAACTACACAATCAGAGAATGTATAGAGCAGTCGAGGATACAATGCCGTCACGGCGTACTCTCGCTGTCGCGATTCTTCGTTATTGGCCCATTCAATAGGTCGCGTGTGCACATGGCCAGGTCGTGCAGCGTCAGGTTCTGAGCCAGCACGCTTCCTCGATCGTGCTCCGAGTGGCGTGCGCTCGCCACCTTCGAAACCCTCGCAATCGGCGTACAGAATGGGCAATTGCTCTGCGTGACTTGTAGGGTCTGCATACAGATGTACATCTCCAGATGTCGGCAGCGAGTCGTTCACCACACTGCCAACCACAGGCGAGGGAAACATTGCCCGATTCTCAGCATTCGCGTTATGTGCATCGTGGTTGATCAGCATTTTGATCAGAGTCGATTTGCCTGCATTAGTAACTCCAATGAAGGACACAATTTGAGGATATCGGTTTCCGACATTCTGAACACCAATTGGCGATATGCTCGACATGAGCGTGGCATAACGTCCGTAGTCCTCGAAGTTTGGTCGTCCAGTAGCATCTCTCGAGACACCAAACCATTTCGTGGACTCATCGTCTTCGTGAAGTTTCTGGATCATATCCGGATTCCTGGTAGGGTTCAAGATACCCTGTAGTCGCTTGACCACGAACGGGCTCGTTTTCTCGTGCGGTACGCCATCTCGTCCTTTCTTCTTGGGCTTGTGAGGTCCTTGCAGACTCCAGCAATCACTTCGCAAAGCGTCAGTGAGGACTTAAGCATCGTAGAGGAATAGGAACACACCTGCAGTAAGAACTATCACAGTCTACACAATGCCATACTGGCGGCTGTGGTCCTCTACAGCGATCGTCCTCGCACTCCTCTGAAGGCTCATCGTGCTCGTCCTGGTTATCACTGCATGAAGATACGCTGCTGACATCGTCTGCAGTCGTGTAAGTCGAATTCCTGGCGTTCCTGGTCATGGTGGCGTCCTAGAATCCAGCTAGACGTCCTGGAGAAGTCGTGATGAGGGGCTGACGAACGACCATAGTAGTCCGGCACGTTTGCGCTGTGCATCCAGCGAGCTCACCGACTGGCAGGAACCGACGAGTATCCGGTGGTCGTGGCAGTAGAGACGGTCGACCGCGTTCTGATGCAGAGTGCGAAGCAGAAATTCCGGACAGCTGCAGTAGGGAGTAAGAAATTACTATCTGAAAAGTATACGCAGCGCAACGCACGGGACAGCAGACATGCTTAATTGCCAAGTTCGAGAACTCTCATCTGAGAGGAGCCGTTTCAAGACGAATCGCGCAGGGGAGTTCGATAGCTAGCGCCATAGCCTTATGGTGGGCCCATATAGCGCAATTTTGCTGGCATTTGTTTCCGCTTTGCTGCACGCTGCACGGCCAGCAGCATAAAGTGGTCCGACTTGACCAGGCCTCTGTTCCTATCGACGTGCAGCGGTGTAGGGTAGAACTGCTCACGTCTGACCTTTTGATCGATGCTTTTCAAACAACCCGAAGAGGAGACTGCGCCATCCCTGGGGCCGAGACTGGAAAGCCAAGTGCACGGAGATCTTCAAAGGCTATTGCCTCTAGCGCGTGCGATGTGCAGCGTGGTCACGACAAGGATGCATGATCACTGCCGGCGAGCACGTTTTATGTTCCTGCGTTTGGCGTAGTAGTAGTTTCAGCAGCCTCTTCTGCCGTTCGTCGTTCGACTGCTGGTAGACATGTCGCTACAGCAGCATCCGGACAGCGCAGTGTCTGTGAGCTGCGTCCGCTCACCACGGGCGAGACGGGCCAGCACAGTTCGCTAGTGCTTGCGGCGGACCGGATTGATCTCGAGTTTCGATAAAGAGTTGGAAGACATCGCGACGGCATGGCATGCTTGTCGCCATCGGACGGAGACGACGTTCATTCGTGGGATGAGGTGTATCAGGCTGGAGCTGTATCAAAGGGGTGGTTCTACAGCATGATCGCTGAGCTCAGCTGATAGCGTGCATATATGAAAGGCAATGCCACGCCGGAGAACAATGCGCAATAGGCGATGCTGCGCTATGCGGTCGTCGTCGTACACAAGCCCATCTGGACGCCATGGACCCGAGAGTGCTGCAGGCGGCCGCCCGGCATTACCAACGATTTACTTCGAGGGAACGGGTAATTACCTTGGTCCTGGGAATGCGCCATTGGGATGACCAGTGTGGTCGAGCAATGAAGTCGCAGTTCTCGATGAGCTGAGATCAGCCTGCCTCACGATCACGACGAACGGCGTACCTACGCGGACACTGGACCTGGAGCAGACATGTCCAAGTCGCTCTGCATGACATGTTCTGGATGGAATAGGAGTATCAGAATGCAGACAGAAGATAGTGCGACCAAAGAGGCTGAAAATGGAAGTGGCATCGGCTTTGTGATACTACGGGCTGCTTATACGGCTACCGCGAAGAGAGGATGATGGACAGCAAGACAAGCGACAACAAACCACAAGAGGCTCCAACGCAAACTGCTACGATGAATTATCGGCTTGCAACTTGACTCCTCTGTACGGTCATGAGGTTCAGAGGCACTCTCGACATCAGATGAGCTCTGCAATCCTGCCAAGGATGCTTCCATCTGCGCAATACGATCGCGTCCTGGCCAGTATCGCCTGCTCATGGTGTTGCACAATGTTGCGCAGGGATTACATCGTCTGACTGATCACATCATCTCAGTAGTGGACATTGCCGAGCGACCTGGTTGCTCGTTGAGCCTCCACGACTACAAGCTCGAACCTGGCCAAGAGGCTGGTCGTCAGCTGGGCAGCTGATGACTTGCCAATAGTTGACGTCCTCTTCCGGCTTCCCCAGACGACTCGTAAGGGCGTCAGGGCGAAGGAGCGTCGTCCGGTACGTCACATTGTCAGAAGCCATCTGGTCAGCTTCCTAGCTGTGCGTATCTTGGGTAGCGTGAAAGGGAAGTGCTGGTAGGCATGAGGCTGTGAGCAGGTGCGTGTTGATAATCGCCGCATGACTGGTACGACTGCATCTGGCTTATTGCCAGAGATTAGATCTGTGTGTGCTCTACTCGCTCACAAGTGCCAACAAAAGTTGCAGGCTGAGGTGAGTCAAGCTGATGGCATATTCAACGTCGATGGCGTGAAGCAGTAGAAGCCACTCGAACGCCTCGTCGTGTATATTGTTGCTGAGCCGTACGAGTCGCAGGATGCTGTTTCAGGTTCCTACAACGGTCCGTCTGCACGCGCGACCTGCGATGATCGATCAACGGTCGTCGGTGGACTCTACTTACTATCACTACCTTCCGTAAGCTTCGCGTATACGAGCAATTCGTTCACCAACAAAGTGTGCCTGCCTCTGCCTGCTTCTTCACCCTTGCATTTCTTTCACGTGAAAGCGGGATCCTCCCGATGTCGGAAGCGGCTCAACCTTCCAACTGTCAGCCCACTTTCGTTTGTTGAAGTCTGCGTCACTCTCCAGGCTCTACAGGTAGTTCACAAACAACGCTTCTCTCGAGACAACACAGCAGTGCACAACTTGACTACCATTGCTGAAAGTAATCATGGCCAAGGGCGAGAACACCAAGAAGGTCGCAGGTAACGCGAAGAAGGCGGAGGCAGCGGCGGCAAAACAAGCAGCAGAGGATCAGAAGAAGGCAGCGGCAGAGTCGAAGGAATGGAGCAAAGGCGCAAAGGACAACAGCAAAGCGTAGGCTTGGTCAATCGATCATATGCAGTTGGAAAAGATGCTGACTAGTCATATAGTGCAGCCGCCGCCGAGAAACAAGCAGAAGCCGCACGCAAGAAGGCTGAGAAGGATGCTTTGCTGAAGGAAGAGGAGGCATCGCTTCCCAGCAAGCCTACCAAGGGCAAAGTGGCGCCTAAGAAGTCTAAGGGACTTGACCTGTCTGGCCTCGATGGCCCCTCTTCGAAGAAGGAATTGGCACTCAACGCGACTGGTATCGACAATGCCCTCGATGCGCTGTCCCTCACAACCGACAACAAGGAGAAGATCGATCGTCACCCAGAGCGCAGATTCAAGGCTGCTTATACACAATTCGAGGAACGAAGACTCGAGGAGATGAAAGACGAGAAGGGTCTCAGGCGCCAACAGAAGATTGACCAGATTCGCAAAGAGTTCGAGAAGCACCCAGACAATCCTTTCAACCAGGTTGCGGCAAGTTACAACATGTCGAAGGAGGAGATCGCCGAGCTACGCGAGCAGCAGAAGACCGCAAAGGAGAACCTGCTCACTGGATCATGAAAGGCGCTCTGTTGAGGGAGAGGGGCAATACTGTGTGGCGAAGAGCGCATCCCAGCTCAGCATACCATTAGTCTGAGCTTATAGTGCCGGGCCGCTTTCTGTCCTTGTGACACGCAAGGTCCGAGAAGCCCTGACTGTGGATGATGGAGGTGGCGAAGCACTCTGCGAATGGCGGCTTTCTGCTAACGGACTACGAGTAGTGCTCAGCAGCATAATGCCTGTGGTAGTAACCCTCAGTCAAGCCTAGATACTAAGGCAAAAGTGCAATTGTTTGGCAAGTCCAGGCGAGGATGAATGGCAAGACGCTTGAAGCACGATTGACTTGGTGCTGGAAGGCAAGCACTGCGTCCATGATAATCAACCTGAACTGAGGCGAACAATGGTATAACAGTTCACAGATCTCGATTGGATTTTGAATACATCTCGTCGCTCTTCTATCATTCACGCGATCCAGATCTAGATCTTCGACATCGCGAATATTTCGATGTTTTCAGCAGCCGTACTCTTGCTCCTCAGGTACTCTGCAAGTTTTAACTTGGGTCCATCATGACCCTTTAAAGCCGCCTGCACAGCATTGCCTTTCGCACCGCCTTGGATGTCCACATCAGCACCATGCTCGAGCAATATGTCAACGACGTTTCTGAACCCACGATAAGCTGCTGCTTGCAACGCAGTGCCGTGGTGTCCAGCCAGGATGTTAGGATCAGCACCTTTGCTCAACAGCAACCTGATTGTACTTTCGGATCCCGCCTCGCAGGCTACTTGTAATGCTGTGCCCCAATTTCCCCCAATCTGGTTGACATCAGCTCCATAGTTGTCAATCAGCAGCTCGATGATATCGTCATTATGTCCATCGGCAGCAGACTGTAAAGCACATCCAAACATCCCGTTCGATGTATTGGGTTCCGCGCCATGTTCGAGTAGCCATTTTGTCAATTCCTTATTAGTGGGCGTGGTGACAGCTGCTTGGAGTGCGTTGCCAAAGCCTCCGTCTTGTTGGGCGTTGATATCTGCGCCGTGTTCGACTAGCAGCTTAGCAATGGCCGTGTCGGACTCGGTGTCGCCGATTGATGCCGCCTGAAGAGCCCGCTCGTAGGGGGCGCCTTGAGCGTTCGGGTCTGCACCGCGCGATAGGAGGAGTTCTACGACGTCGAGATTTCCTGCTCCTGACGCTGCGTACAGAGCGGTGCCCTGGCCCTCGCCGTCTCCAGTAGATGCGTTTAGATCGATGCCTGTGGCGATCAAGCTCTTGATTTCGTCTATCTGGCCGAGTCTCGCGGCACTGACTAGAAGGCTAGTGTCACCGGAAAGGCCCATTGTTGACGTGGTAGTAGTGCGTTTTCTTGAGTTCAGTCGGTTGAGAAAGGTCGGCGCTGGAAGTCAATAGTACATGTATGCGAGTTGATGTCAACCTATCGAAACTTCAGGCAGCAGTCGCGCTTCGCGATTGTTCCTGCTCTTCTGGACGCGTTTTATCAATCTCACCTCTTGGAATTGCCTTTTCTTGGTAGATACCTGCCCAAGCATTGATCGCTCATCGAAAGAGTTGGGCCACGTTTGCTGTTACAAGCCTGACGGTTGGGTTCTGCTCAAGCTGTTGAGAACGGCACATCTTATTGCAGATCAATAAGACATCTGCGTGGCCTTCCATATGGCCTTCCATTGCCTCTGTTCCACAGCAGATGTGCAACGTAGGTTGTGAGTTGAGAAGTGAGGCGGACACGACTTGGGTAAAGGGAGAGAGACACTCTTGGCAAACAAGGTCGCTGTCGCCAGGGCAGCCATGCTCGAGCCTGTCATCGACCAAAAACCAACCACATCTCCTGCATCGCCAACAAGCATCCTCCGCCAGGACTGCCAGACTTCAAGAAGATGCCCCGGCTATTGGTCACATGAGTTGTCAATGTCAACAATGATGGGCAGGCTCTTCCTGTCAAGCGTTCGCTGCCGCCAGCGCATACTGCATGAACGGACCCAATCGGCACAAGCTCATCAGACGCGCCGCTGCAACTACGCACAGCCAAAAGTAAGCCTGCAGCAGCTCCCAGTAGGCCGCCGACGAGCGGAGCAGATTGGCAGAAGACATGTCATTTGGAGACACGCGAACAGGTACTAGTATCTGCATTACTAGCCTCGTCCTTGGTGGCCCGACCACACTTCGTGACAGCACTCACCATGTCTCCTAGACTTCACTCACTTGGTGTTCTTGTCTTGACGGCAAGTAGCAGTACTTCCCCTCATTATCGCGATGCGGAGATGATCTTGTAGAGAAACGAGTTCAGGCGCTATTCTGGTAACACTACAGGCATAGTAGCTGGTCTACTCGGATCCACAATTCGGAACAACAGAAGCACGGCGTCGATGGTTGGACTCATGGCAGCAACTGTGCCGGAAGCTAACTGTGCAATATGTGGCGCGCCTCCATTCCCGGAATGTCCTCACGAGGGAGAGAGGCTGGAACTAGCCCTCAATCAGGCATGGGAGAGGTGGCCATGGATGGAGACAATTCGGTTCGTAGCAGCTTGTCATAAGATGTGATAGACTTGTGTACACTGACACAAACACAGGAAGTGGGTGCTCGATCACGCGCGGAACCAGGTCATTACCACGTTCAATGAAATGCGAGCTATGCGAATCGAGGCGCATCGCAACTACCTTCAGACCCTCCCATTCTACACGCTTTACCATCGATATAACGGCGCACCACCGCTTGGAGCTGCACAATTACAGCTCATCCACAGCCAGATCTCGAGCGCGAACCATACACTACAACAAGGGGTGGATCAAGACTGGCGCACGGCGTGTATGCAGTATCCGCAAGTGTTGGATTACTACTTCAGCTTGGTAACTATTCGCCTACCGAGAGACGATGATCCAATGATTACAGATCCGCGGTTCGGTGGGCCCAAGGATCCGCCACGGAGGGTGAAGGGTAGAAGGGACAGCGTGGAGTACAGAGACCCCCCAAGAGATGAACATAGGAGACGGGATAGACGGCGGAGTAGAACAGGAAGGACACCACCGCCTGCACCGATGCCGTACCGCGATAGATGAGACGTGCTGGCGGGCAACCGCATATACGTGGAGCCGTGAGCCGCAGATTGTTCACGGCAAGATTCAGGTCGATGAAAGTATGGAGCGCTAATGGGACTAGGTGAGGGGCGTGGTTGAACATTGAAGACTGAGCGTAACAGCGAGCGTAAGCGTCAGCGCATATGATGCTCCTTCATCCGGCACAGGCCATCAAGAGTAGGCTGACTTGATATGTACATAGCCATCCCTATCTATCAGCTCATGAAAGCCCAAGCCCAAGCCAAGTGCCATCTGTGCACCGTGCATAATTCACCCAGCAATTTCCTATCAGCGCTGTCGCACGCTGTGCACGCTCTCATCCCTCTCGTCTCCCACCACATTAAGTCTTCTCGCCACCAACCCGCAATGCAGCACACTATCAATCCTCGTCGGACTGGTCACCACCATACCCATCCCATGCATATCCAGACCACCCCACAACAGGAATGCTCTTTTTCTTCTCCTCAAGCCCAGCAATCTCATAGCACTTCTTCCACCAAGCCCGAAACCTCTTAGAGAGGTAGTGATTCTCCTCGCAACGAACATTCCAGAACCACATCTCCATCCCCTCGTATGCAGTCTGATGACAGACTCCAAGCAGTCCTTGTGGACACGGATTCTGGTCCAGTGTGATCTTGTTCCAGTCGTTTACGTAGTCGTAATCTTCGATGAGGACGTACTTCCAGATTTGATCTCTGAGCTCTCGTGGCAAGGCGAGGAGCATTGAGGTGCCATCCTCGCGGGCTTCACGGATGGTGGTCTTGTAGGGTTCAGTTCTTTGGCGTGTCTGTCATTCGAGTGCTGCAGTTGCGCTCCCTTCTGGGGATGAGAGTTCAACTAGGGACGTCTTGTTATTTGCTTTAGCGGTTTCGGGTGGGAGTGGTTTGGCTTTGCCCAGTAATCGAAGCAGGAGAGGAAGTATCATGGCGGATGAATGTTTGCTGTTCGTGTTCGTGTTGTTTTTCCGAAGGAGAAGTTCTGAGATCGAGTCGAGCTTGAGTCATAGCTGAGGCAGCTGTTGTTCGTCATTCGCCGTTATTAGGCAACGGCAACTTTGAAGTTCACTTGAACACTTGAACGAGTAGCGCCATACATGTCTTGTATAACAGCACGGGCTTGGGAAGACAGCATCGATGATCAAATGTTCGGGCTAGGCCATATGCTGCCAATCAGGAAATACCCTGAGCCATAATATACAGCCATCTGGTCCATGCAAGCCGCACCGCTTCTTTCCAATACACATCCGGCGCAGTCACGGGACGCATAGCCATAGTCTTCAGACATCTCATCCAGGTCAATCACCTTCACATACTTCACTCCAAGCAGGAACTTTCTTGCATGGGCCACATCCATGAGCATGACAACTCCTGCACCCGTTCGCCTTCTAACAAAGATGCGTTCGACTGTTATCAACCCGATGTAAGTACGGACTCAGACGAACAAACCAACGGAAACAGGAACAATACAGACGCCATCGCTTCTCAATATCCGACTGACCAATGTAGTTCAGCATGCAGAGAGCTATCCAGCTCTACTGATATTGATACACATCTTCACAGCCAGTCTCTTCCAGCCTCGCCAGGCTAGAAATGGGCGATGTGGAGTCATGCCTTGCATGAAATGGGCCAGCGTGATCTGAACAGTCACCCTCGACATTGTTCGTCCCTGCCGCCCGCACCGCCACAGCCCGTTGAGCGTTGGCCGCATCTCGTCGAGCTTTCGCCGTCCAGTTACGCAGTATGTGCAATTTGCACTGAAAGTTGCCCTTCTCCATGATTTGAGCAAAGGTCCAGCCCCTTTCGCGCATCGCGAAGACGTACTTTTTGCGCTTGGCAAGCGAGGTTGTTTCGTCCATGCGCCACTGAGCAATGTCAGATGATGACACATCGTGTCGTGACGTCGCAGTCCCAGTGCTCGTCTCAGCCTTCTGTTGTTGTTGAGTGCCTGGGATAAGACCCGCCTTTCTGTCCTTCCTGAACTTGTCGACGTCGTTGTAGCCATGCTGCAACATTCTGTGGTAATCCGTAACGCCTACTGGACGGCCACGGACAGCAGTTTGCTGCGCAGCAGGTGGAGCAGCAGTAGGATCCACTCGAGGTTGTTCAATGCTCTGAACTTCCAAGGACGTGACCGATGCGGCTGCTGTTTTTGCTTTGGCTTTGGCCTTGGCTTTCACAGGACGATCACGCTTCTTCATGGTAGGTAGGCCACTCGATGGTGGATCCATGAGTACAGCATTAAGGTCAGGCCGTGTAGGTCCATCAACTTCCTCGACCTCAATGTCGCCCTCTCCATCGCTCCACTCGCCATTCATCTTCGACTCCACCGATGCAAATAGTTGCGCTTGTACAGTCCTCCAAGCTTCCTCGGCAACCACTTGAGCTCCAGCAGCCTTCTAGACTTCCTCAAATCGTGTGGTTTTCTAGACCTCCTCAGCCTCGCCAGCCTCAGCTTCCTTCTCTGCTTTCTCCAGCCTCTTGACAGTGGCTTCGTCGAAGATCGTTTCATCGTCATTTGGGATCGGAGGCCTGCCATACGCCACGACTGGACCCACCATCTCGATCCAGTCCTTGCGCTTCTGCATAAGAGCCCGAACACCATCGCTGACGCCTCTGCCGGCGGGCGCAGATGCCACGCCCTTTTGTCCTGGCTTCGACGCAGCGCCTTTCTTCTGGTTTGGCTTTGCGAGCGAACGATTGCGCTTGAGGTAAGCGGCATTGACTTGATTGTCTAAATCGTCACTGATATTGGCGTATTCTTGCATTGCCATGCGCTCTTCGGTCAATTCTAACACGCGGGCCTTACGAATATTATTGCGGCGGCTGACTAGTCTGAGTTCGTGCTGGAGGGTCCGTAAACGTGCTGAAACCTCGTCGTCTTCCCGTGCATCGTAGATATCCTCATTGATTTTATCATTAGGCCCGATGATTCCAATGTACCTGAACTCTTGTATCGCGCGCTGTTCCAGAGAGTTATAGTCACGCTGTTCCAGGTTCGCTTTAGGGTAATCCGGCGGCAAATATGTCACTGGCTTCTGGTCACTGGGGCCAGTATCATTGATGAGGGCCATGATTGCATCATCTTCGCCATTAGCCATAGATGTGTCACCGTTACCGTCCTCACCTTCTTCCTTCTTGGCTGTGCTAGGCTGTGGTCGTATGATGGACAACAGGCGGCTCATCACTGGACCCATACTGACAGTGTCCTGATCTGCGATGTCATCATCCATATCTTCCATGCTTCCTCGTGCCTCATTTGGCTCGTTGCGCTCCTGCTTCGGGGGCGCAGTCCCGTCGTCGCCGTCTTCTACTGCCCAGACGTCCTTGTAGAATTTCTTGCCAAGATCCGGAAAAGTGTAGGGCCCTACTCTGTCACCTCGCTCCTTCAGATACGCCACATCTTCCTCGGTGTATGGTCGAATGAAGGGCTCGACATAAGTCTGGAAAGTTGAGAAATTGACTTGATTGGCAGGCTTCGGTTTATTGTAGAAGTCCTGGTCAGGTGGATCTCCAGCAGTCAGCTCTCGCAGGTCACTAGCCGGCCACTCGCGGACTCTGAAGATGTCTTGCTTCTCTTCATAACTCATGTCATCAATGATCTCTGGTATGTGGTATCGAAGCGTGTCTTCGACTGCAGTCGGGTCTTTGCCGTATATTCGTTCGTATAGTGGTGCTGTTGGTGGAGGATCATTTGGCGAGGTATTTGAGTCGGAATCGTCAGCGGCGGTATCCATGGGCTCGGTCACCACTGTACCAGGCTGGACTGGGGGCGAAGCAGGTGCTTCTGCGCCTAGTAGCATATCGCTAGTCAGTGAGTTGCTCGTCGTGCGAGTGTTGTCTTCGTCTGCTCCTGCTGTCACGACTGCACGTCCTTTGCCTTTCCCCGAGTCTGATGTTGACGAAGACATGTTGGTCGTAAGACGTGCTTGTAGCTAGTGTATGTCGACTGGAGTTGCTTGTGTGCGCTCTATAAGAATGCAGCGTGTGTCGAGGGAAAAATGCAAGCGTGCGTTGGGTGGCATAAAATGTAGCGTGTGTAATGAAGAAGACAGAGTGTCCTGATCGATGAGTCGAAGCATGCACATATACCGGTACATACGGGAAGTCACAGAGCAGCCATAGGGAACCGAAGGGAAAGGACGAACTCACCCTGATGTACTCCAACACCATCCTGCCTCGCCAGACCATGTGCGCCAACACTGGGCAGGCTCTCTCGCGCCTCTTTTCTCTCCTTTTCCTCGCCGTCCAGATCCATCTCGTCAGCCTGTCGCTTTTTGCTCGCTGTCTTCTTCGCTTTGGCAGCTCTGTCCTCCTCACGCTTGACTCGAGCTCTTTCTGCCTCACGCGCAGCTTCCTGCTCTCGTTCTTCCTGCACTCGCTCCTTCCTTCTTTGCACTAGCTGGCGCATAGACCGATCACACACCTCACCTCGCTTGCCCATGAACTTGTTGACAGTATCGCGAATAGTATCATGCAACATTCGCAATTCTCGAACTGTTGGCGGGTCGCCAGGTCGCGCAACTGAGGCATTGCTCCGTTCTATCAGTGTTTCTATACTCGGATCTGAGGATATGAGCGCGACAGTCGGAGTCTTGAGGTAAGGTGTCATGGTCGCGCTGGGAGCGTCTTTGACAGAGGGCTGAGGGGTGGCAGTCGCGGGAGTGGTAGAGGCTTCTGTCAAGGGCGTGGTCTGCCGCGAGGTCGAACGTCTGTGGACATTTTTGCTGGTGGATGCGCCGGGCTTGCCTGTGCCCTTCTTGGACGCGGGCATCTTCTGCCAGGATTTCTCGTGTCGCGTATGATATCAGATCAGCTCAGCTCAGATCGGCTGATTCGGGAGCTCGTGGAGCGCTGTGACGTGTCGCGTGTTCGCGCGCTCAATTGGAAGTATAGCAGCCCAGCTGTTCAACTTGTACGGTATAACGAGTGGCGAGAATGGAATTGACAATAATCGAAGCTGTATAATAGTCGAGCATGTGCGGTCAAGTCAACTCTCCGGAGCTCTTCCGTCCCCGCCGCGCAAACACGGTCTGTCTCTGTATCTGTATCTGTCACACCCCATGTTTCTCGGCGGCAGACAAGGTCTGGCTTCATGTCATCATACCAAGCCTTGCCATCTGACAGTTTGCAGGCCTGTCCATCATGAAACCTGAGGACATGCTGAGATACTGGTGTGATATGTGGTAAAGATATGGCTATAGACCACTTTCTACACTCCCGCTGAGGCCTTCCCCCTCAGCTGTGTTACTCAAATAGTCCATGATAGCATCAGCCCAACAACCGAGTTTCTGGTCAAGGCCAAGAAGCTTGAGTGTGAGCCAAGACGGTAAATATAATGCTTGTTCAGCGACGGTGGACGACCACCACACACCCTCGCCCAGTCTAGATTCCACTTCATCTCTTCCTCCTCCTCTATACTTTTTGGAACTGTGTTTATTTCATTTTGGTCGACTCGAGCATCTTTTGGGGCATTTGTGAGGAGGTGGAGTGAGGCGTTTACCAAACCCACGGATCGAAGAAGATCCGCTAGCCTCGCCGAACTGTCGGAGGACAGGCAAGAAGGGAAAGCTCTGGTGAGAGGCGCGCACCACCTCGCCAGACGCCTTTTGGAACCCATTGTCAGACTGCCTGTCTGTCACGCCACCCTTCGTATCTGATTCTGGTTGTACCGCAGACTAGACATGTCTGGACAGTGATTACTCTCCTCAAAGACCGTTTTGGAGTGCAGCGCAGTCGACGCATCCAGCACGGCGGGCAGGCTTAAGAGGCTCTTTGCGATACGAACGAACGAGCGTTTGGAACGATGAGTAAGTGTGCATCCGTCCGCGTGTCGTCCTACTCCTCCCTCTCCATCTTCTCCATCTTCGCCATCTCCAGTCTCGACCCACTTCCCTCCTACTCTGCACTCGACTACATACCTACAGCATGATGCGATGTCTAGCTGGCTTTTCATTGACTGGCTCACTGCAGGCGCCCAGGCTCTGACCATTGTCACACTCATCGTGCCGGTAAGCATCACACATCCGCCCATCACTGGCAGTGCGCCTGCTGTTCCCGATACTGACTACTAGCAGAACCCAGAATGGCATTCGACTCAGGACGATCAGCCGGTGCTCGTCAACGCCGAGCTCAGCTTCACCTTCAACAGTTCCTTCGACATCCGTACCATCTCGAGCCGCGGCGCGAGCTCAGGTAACGACGTGACTGGCTTACTGTATGTTCCGACTCTCGACGACTCCAGTCCTTGTATCAATGCGACCGAGCCGTACATACCACAAAATGTGACACGACGAGCGAATCTACCACCGGACGACTACAACCTGGTCGCATTGGCACCATGGGTGAGCGGGGACTGCTCATTGGAGTACATGGAGGTCGCAAGACAAGATCCGACCAAGGCTATACTGTTCTTCCTACCAGGCACCTCAGGTGTTCCTCCGGAATCAAGTGATCCTCAATGGGATATTGCCAGCGCTGGCGTAGACAATTGGAAGGCACAGAACGGCTTTCCGGTGTACGCTGTGAATGGGCAGAGTGGAGCTACGTTAATGAATGCAAGCGCCGCATATAGCGGTAATATGACGGACGTGCCGAATGGGCATTTGTTCACTGAATACTACCCGAGCCGAGACTATGTCAGGCTACATGCTGACATCAATACTGGTATGTACATCACCTATGCGTGGTCAATGTTATCTATGCTAACATCTACAGGCAATGGCACGTCACTGCCCTCACTATGGGTCTTCCTGCTCGTTGTTCTTGGTATCTTGTTGTCTATCATTGGCATCACCTCACTTTCAATGCACCTGCTACAACGGAGGAGACTACAGAACCTACGCAGGCGCGTCGAGAGGGGTGAAGTCGATCTAGAGGCACTTGGGATCAAGCGTCTTACAGTACCACGAGAGCAACTTGATGCTATGCCGCTCTACGCCTACGGCACTGCACCTATCGCTGCGCGCGGCGTGGTCGCCACCGATGGACTCATCGACATTGAAAAGGAAGGATCCCCTACCCAGACAGAGCAAGTTCGTCCAACTCTGGCACCAAGGTCTAGCAGCTATCACCCAGATGCGCTGTCGCAGCCTACGTGCGCCATCTGTCTGGACGACTTTGTGCCTTATACTTCCGATGAGGAAGGAACCAAAGTGCGCGAGCTACCTTGCCACCACATTTTCCATCCTGAGTGCGTTGATACCTTCTTGCAAGAGAGCAGTAGTCTATGCCCGATGTGCAAGAAGAGCGTCCTGCCTGCAGGATACTGCCCTCGGGTCATTACGAATGCCATGGTCAGAAGAGAACGTCTTCTGAGACAAGCTCGAGAGCGCGCAGCACTAGACCCAGAATCGAGGGACGATATCATTCCATACTATGTGAGTGAGCGCTTTCGAAGCCTGCCCGGATTTCGACAGTACTGGGCAAGCAGGCGAGAGAGCGGTTTGCCACCCGCAAGCCAGCCAATGACACAGCTGAACTCCCATACTGCACCTACGTCAACTTCGACGCACGCACCGGTCTCTACAGAGCTGGCGAGACCTCCAGTTCAGCCTCCTGCAACCTCTGATCATCGGAGCTGGGCACGACAACGAGCAGAAAACATGCTCGGACGACGAGCTCCAGTTGATCCAGAGGCGGAAGAAGCGAGGACGACTCCAGCGTGGCGGAAAGCCATTCGCGGTCTATTTCCTAGACAATAAGTTTCAGCTTGTGTTATAACATGGTGGGCGGAGGTCCTAGCAAATGGACCATTTTCATTCCTTTAAAGATACCCCAGGGAGAGTTTTGTACATATTTGCACCTATCGGACATCAGCGTGGCGTTGGCGGGGAACTTACTGTAGATGAGGTGACATGACGGGACGAAGAAGCACGAGATAGAGCTGCTAGAACACTCTTGACAGCTTCAGAATGAGTACTATTATGATGAAGTTAAGCTGAACAGGTCTTGTTACACTTTCAATCTTACACGTCTCCGCTTTGCAAATCTGCTCGCCAATGAAATCATGCCACCAATCAACAGCGTGACTCCAGCATATACCTGCACACGATGGTAACACATAGTCCGCGTGCACGAACTTCAACGTCTTCACCAGAGCTCCTGCAATATGAGGTCTTGAGATAAGTCCATGCAGTGCGCAGCTATGTAGCATAATCGCTCCAAACAATATCGAGCTGAAAACGGATGTTGTGGTGATTCTTTTGATGTTTTGGAGGAAAACCAGGACAAGCAGACCACAACCACACATGTAGTGAAGTATGTTGACAAAAAGTAAAGTCCCCAAGAACGTGAGAGAGATGCCGATTGCTAGGTATAAGTAGGAGTAGTGATTCCTGAGCCTGAAGCTCTGTGAGTTCTCTTCCTTCAAAGTATGCTGCTCTCGTGCCCGGATCATGAGGATGGCAGGTATTTATGATTATAGCCATGATCACCAGTGAAAGCACCCTTATAGTCGTCTCAAGTCCCCGATGTGCTAGAAGATGATCGATAACGAGTGTGATGGGTGCTGAAGCAGTTGAAAGCGACCATGAATCCAGTTAATGCCTGCGCCCAGGTTTGACTCTTCTCCGAAACATCGCCATCGAAGTCAACCATGGATATGTGCTTTGATGGGGCTGTGGTAGTCTGCTCATCAAGCTCGACATCGTACAGCACTGTCGCGTGATTGATTACTGGTCGATATTGATCTTGATGGTATGCTTTCTTCGGAGTGGGCACTGTCGACACTGTCGATCCCCGGTATAGATGACTCGGACCGTGAGACCATACCGTGCAATTGGCATCATTGAACTTCGAGGTCCTTATGTTCTTCATAGGGATGTACGGCTCAGCAGATGGCGCATACAGAAAGCCTCGGTCATGAGAGTGCAAATGCCGATCTCTAGGTGGCCAGAAGCTGCTAGGAGGTCTCCTCGAAGAGACGTCCTTCGAAAGATGAACTGTGGGCGGTAGATTGGGCTCTGAGTATTCGCTGGAGCTGTTGCTACCATAGCTGCTGGGTCGCAGGGCAGCCTTGACATTTGCGCCCATGCTTCCACTATTGACAATCCCAAGTCGAGGTGCCAATTCAGAGAACCCCAGATGGTGGCATGCCTTGCATTCCAGCGGCAGCACTCGATTTTCGCTTTGCGATTCCGGACCCATAGATGCTGTATCTGGCACCAGCGAGTGCAGGTTCGATCTGTCAGAATACAGTGAGCTCGCAGCAAATTGCTTTTCAGCCCACGAATCGGTCCAAGGGTCTTCATCCTCGCTCTCGCCATCGTCTCTATGCTTGCTTGCACGATGCCGACGTCGGTCGCCATTTAATGAAGCACTCATGAGAGATTGTTCTCTTCCCTCGAGACATCGCATCGCATCTGCTCTAGATCGTCGTTTCGTGGAAGCTCCCACAGATGCCGACTTTGTTGTCGACGCCGACGATGTTGACCGGTTCGAGGTTTCCATTCGTTCATACCATGACTTATCCGGCTGTATCCATGATGGCAAGCCAGTGAACCAGTCGTTGGCCTTCATGTTGTTCAGGCAAGCAAGATGGTCTGCTGATAATATGTCTCCTGTGGTCCGGAGGTCGTGGAAGGCAGCGCAGTGCTTTGAGGACCGATATGCTGTTTTCTCACTGGGGCAAAGTGGTGATTCGAGCAGTGCCGCCAAGTCCATGTGCTTCGAGTCAGAAGTCGTATCATACCTTGACCATAGCGCATGGATGGTAGCATCGATCTTGTGTCTGTTTGCGGGGCTGCTAAGCTCTAAGCACATGACACTAATGCTCGCTGGTTCCATGGTTTACGATCTGTAACTCTCAATGCATGGTACTGTTATTACCGACATCGCAAAGCAGCTGCATGCTTGGGTCTAAGTTGCGCTCGCTTGTCCACTGTCAGCCGTGGCCCAATCTAGTAGTCGGATCAACATGACCGCTCACCTAAGAGCACTAGCGTCATGGTACTCAGTGAGCAGCAGGATGCTCGAATACTCTCCTGAAGTTGGCTCAGATATCAGCTTAACCTCGCTTCACCTGCTCACGAGAGGTTCAGCCAGACTGTGTCCACAGCAGAGATATACTGACCAGCGACACGCCATCTTCGATCTACAAGAGAAAGCACTTCCTGTACCTCCTTGAAGTTTTCTCTGCATTGAGTGTCGCTCGACTCACGCACATACCAAGCGTCTAAGAGAGGAGATGTTAGCAGACGATCTTCTCGTGGCGGGCGGAGAACATACAGTTGGCTGCTGCTTGATAGAAAGAGTCTATCACTAATGGACTCAGTCGTCCGTATCCACTTCGCTCGACGAAGGAGCGCACTCTTCTGGCAAGATGCAGCGCTCGACCGGTGATTTCGCTAAGACCTTCGATACTCTCGTTCTGCATCTGCAGCTGTTCCTCTGTGGCATCTTGGACGATCCTTTCGCTGCAGCTATACGCGTCATATAGTGTAAGAAGCGCCGAGTAGCAAATGGCCATACCAGTGCAAAGTTGGGGGCCATTCTCGATATCACTGTTGTCTGCTTCGCTGGGTAGTGCGCCAGCAAGCGCTCGCAAGGTGCGGCTGAGCTGAATTGCTTCTTGAAAGCGATAGTCTTTCGGCAATGCCTTGTCATTGATATGCCGTACGACCTTACCAAGCAAATGGCTGGCTTGACAAGTTCTGGCAAAAGGCGCCGCTTTCACCGTAAGAGTGGCTGATAGAGCAAGCGGAGCAGCGACTGACATCTGTCCACGATCCCAGAGATTATCATCTGTGGGTAGATGTGCATCCAGGCTTGGATCAGATGTGGCAAATGGTTTAAAACGATGGCCGATCGACACAAAACGGTCGAGGACGATGACTGCCCACCAGACTCGTCTCTTCTCCTCTATTTCGGTCCATGTATGACTTCGTGGCAGCATTTGAGGCGCATCTCGTTGATGTACCCCCATCGCGTGACCGAGTCTCGCAGCGTGTCCAATAGATAGATAACAGGCAGGGTAGATGGCATGACCTAACTCATATAGAGAGATCAATAGCTGAGCTTGCATCATCTGTATGCTGAAACCATTCTGTGACTCGATATAGCTGAAAAACGACTTGACATCTGTGTATAGCTGTGTCTGTGGTGGCATGCCCTCTGGCAATTCTGTCGTAATGAGTTTCATGGCTAGAAACAGCAAAGCGATATCTGCTCCGGGCTCATGCGCAGGATTAGCCAAGTGCTGGTACAGTCGAATCTTGGACACGATTGGAAAGTAAGTGTGTACAGTAGTAAAGTATTGCTCAATCATAGCTCGAAGCTGCGCGGAGTCGCCCAGAGCAGCGAGGGCTCCTGGCGGTACCATGACGAATGGAGCCTGAATCTGGAAGCGTTGATACTCGAAGATTTCGGAGTCGAGGAAGAACAGCGGAGGGAAGGCTGTAGGGTTCGGCCACAGCGACTGATCTGGCAGTGGTGAGACAGAAGCAAGCAAATGCGAAGGACTATGGTCATTGCTGAAGGTCATGGAGGATCCGTTGCTGCCGCCATTAGATTGCGAGTCATTGCTGCCATTTCCCGAGCGATTCCGAGTGAGAAGAGATTCGAGATCTGCGACTTTCTGCTGTAGCGTTGCGAAATCTTCTGCTGATGGCAATGCTGACTGTTCTGAGGTGTTGTAATCACATACCCTTCCGATTCTGATGCAAAGACCACAGCTTGGGAGTATCTTGTCGCATTTTCTCTTCTGTTTGCGACATGAGATGCAGGCTTGCGATGCTGTCGATGAGTGCTGGTCCTGTTCGTCCATTGATGCTGGTGAAGAGAAGAGAAGAAGAGAGGGAAGGAACGAGCGGCCGCTCGATCGGATTCTTGGCGGGCAGGAGCGACTTCCTTCCGGCTGTATCTGAGACGAGACAGAACCACATCTCTCCTCTCGTGTACCGTAGCAGCGTGGACTTCTGTCCCGACGCGTATCTTTCTGATCATGGACGATGATGTGGACTCCAACACTCCCACCAAGCGAGTCGGCCGCCCTCCCAAGTATGACTGGAGCGACAAGAAAGACATCTGTTACAAGCTCTACGTCGAAGAAAGCAAGAGCGCGGCAGAGATCCAGAAGTACTTCTCGCAGAACTTCAATCTCGCGTTGAGCGATTTGCCATGGTATAGCATAGCATAGTCCATGTCATAAGCGGAGTGGAGCCTGACTGACTTTGGACGATACAGTCGCAAGAGCTTCCTGCGCCAGTTCGCAGCATGGGGCTTCCCCAACCACAACAAGAAGCTTACACCTGAGGAGGTCGAAGCGGCTTCAGAGCGCATCCAAGAGCTATGGAACTTGAACATGAACCAGAAGGACATCAAGAGCACGATTGCTGACGAAGGCTATGAGGTCAAGGACTATGACTTCTCCAAGATATGGAAGAAACTGGGCTTACGCCTTCGCAACGAAGCCGGATACAAGGCACCAGATCCTGGAAAGAAGAAGCGAAAACGTAGCACGACTGCTACGGAAGCAGCTGGAGTGGACATCAACCTACAGGCACAACTAGAGGCTGCCAATGCCGCTCCTATCAACGATGCTGGAGCAGACGATGTCGATGGAGGTGGCCAGTCACTCCTTGCACCGCTTGACCTACAGCAAGAAGCTCTGCGCCAGCAGCGTATCCTCGAGATTCAGCTAGAAAGTGACCAGAAACTGGCCGCAAACAAGCGACGTCGCCGCATTCGAGGATTCGGTCACTTGCCTCCAGATGCTCCTGGGCTAGCTCCTAGATACAACTCCGAGACCAGCTTGGATGAGTGCAAGGCGATCTTGCAGTTCAGCAATGAGCTGTATCAAACTGTTCGAACTGAGTTTCAGACCATATGCGAGAGCAGGAACATCCTCAAGAAGACGAAGTGTGCCAAGGGTGTTTGGGACGAGGCCAAGCATACTCTTATTGGTAACAATATGCATCTCAGCGCCCTAATGGATCCACTGCAACCTGATCAAGATCGCAAGAACGTTGCTTTGGATGTCCTATGCCAGGACGTAACCAAACGCATGCGGGTAGCAGGTAAGCAGATCACAGTGGCCGAAGCCAATAACATAATCGGCATCAATCCAACGGAAAGCAAGGCTATACGTCGGTCCTTGTACGAGATCCTAAGCGCCGATCACTTCGAGTCTCGTCTTCTCAGTGGCGAGGACCACTTCCAGGCACTTCGACAGCAATGGCTTGACGCCAACGATGACAAATTGAATCTAGCCTTGCAGTCCCAAGATGCACAGAAGATGAAGGCGGTCGAGCTGTTGTGCAGCGACGCCATGAAGCGCTTTCGCGAGGACAAGAACAAGCGTGGCGAGCGTCAAATGGTGCAGCGTAATACTGGCTACGGCCCAGGACCAGGTCCTGCGTACCTGGCTACGACTCCACGCTCGAGACTTGGCGCTGAAGCAAGAGCACTGCGCGAAGCTGGTAAACCTGTACCGAAGCCGAAGCAACGTGGTGACCCACCAGATCGCTACCCACCTCACATCACGATTGGTAGTAACACACTCTCTCAGCCTGCGGAACCTGTAAATCTCGACCCTGCACTCTCAGCACCAGGACCGTTCGTGATCGAGCATGCTCCGCGGCCCATTCCAGCCTACTTTCGTCTGTCGCCTTCTTCCAATCTGGCTGCCAGTCATCCGAAGATCTGGCATGGCAAAGTTGCTACAGCTACTGTGAAGGATCTGCATGCGGCCGCCACCAGCAAGGCTAGTGTCGCTATGGCTACCAAGATCAGCGGCGTGGTTAAGAACCCGGATGGCCCAGATGACTGCTGGCAGATTGATCTGGACGACGAGCTAGAAGTCTACCTGGAAGCTTGCGGCGATAAACCAACGTTCATGGTTGTGCTGGATGATGGAAGAGCTGATGGTCGGTCTTAGGAAGTTCAGCGGCCCATCAGGTGTCCTGCTCAAGATCATCTCTGGTGTTTGGCAGAAAGTGAACACAAAAAGCCGGCGGGATCTTCTCGCTCTAATCTCTGGTGTCAGGACGAATGAAGACGTTATGTCCAACGCGCACCATCCACCGGTAGCGAGTATCCATCCATACTTGATGAATTTCAACGTCTACCCACATATCCGGGCTATCATTCTGGCTGCCACTCGCAGGCGATGAGGTCGCAGTGCACCGCGTGCGTGATATACCTAGCCTCAACTGGCCGTCGCTCCATCGCTCTGTCCAGCTACGCGCTTCCCGTCCTACAGCTTCTGCCACCTTGAAAGCATAGTCGTCAGCACCAGATGGGAGATACTGACGATACGGACTGAACAAGCAATCTCGCGTCTTCGAGTAGCTGGGTGAGGTCCCTCACGGGTCAATGATGCCGACAGCAAACAAGTCTCATGACGTGAAGGTATGTAGTAGCCTGATGAGACACTGCAGTGTCTCATGCAATTGCGATCATCACCACTTGTACGTCGTTAAACAATGGTCCAGGCTCAGCCTATACCCGGTTTCAAGGAACGTAACGCCTTCTTTGGGTGCGTTTCTGTTATTTCTTCACTCTCGCGCCAAGCACTTCACCTGCTTCACCTTGTTGGCCCGCACTTATGTTATGGGAACAGCTCTCTTCGCAATGCGAACTCCGGAACAACGTACATCGCGAGGAAGTAGTTCTCCAACAGTCTCCTGAAGTGCGCACACCACGTACAACAAGCCCATCAAGTCCACGATAGCAAGACTCCCTTCCTGCCGTTTCTCCTTTCCGCTTCACGCTTTTCAACACCTTCTCTGCCACCAGGCATACGCCTTAGGTAAGCACTTTGTCAGTCATCCTTTCCAGAAGCTACAACTGCAGAAAGATCTGACCATGTCAAGCAGGAGCTGGTCACGCTCGCCACCCTTTCCGCCTTCTTTTCCGCTTTTTGCTCTGCTTCACCTCGAGACCATCGCACACTTCGCGCGCCGTTATGGCAAACCTCGAGGTATGTTTCCGGCGCTTTCTTGCTAGCCATGGCAACCAGTCTACAGATACCTCGGGTTGCACTGTGCTGCCACGCGACGGAGACTGATCCAAAACAATGCTGACTTATTGAATTTGAACAGACCACCTCCGTCCCGGCCCTCATGACCGTGGCAGCTGACCTCCGCCAGCTGATCGGGCCTGACCTTCAAGGTCTCGGAGATCGCTGCCAGCAGCGATTCGCCCTCCTCCTGCTCATCAAGCACTGCGCCGAGTTGAAGGAGGATGAGGAGTTTCAGCAGGAAACTTGGGCAAACGGAGTCACCGCCACCATTCCCGATACAGAGGACGACAACCCTGTGCGCTACAACACGGCCAACATCATCAAGACCGCCATCCAAACAGCTCCGTGGAGCTACAACAAAGCAGATCTGAACACTCCCGGGCACTGCTTCACTACCATCAACGAGCTCTTCATATGCATCCAGAAGGTCGTTTCCCAGCTCAACACTGAGCTCTCCCAAGCCGAAAAAGACGGTGTCGATCTAGCACTCTACGAGACAGAAGAGATGCTGACTACGGACTCTCCGGAAGAGGAAGAGGAAGACTCAGAAGAGCAAGGGCGATCTGCCTACAAAAAGCCTGGACGAAGGCCTCGCATTAGGGACGCGAGCTCTTCAGATCCCCCAGGCTACGGTGGCTCACGTAAGTGGACAGATGCAGAACTCCTCCATCTTCTACGATGTGTTCGGGACAACCCTGAAGAGTCCTGGGACATTCGCCTCAAAGCTCATAACGATGCCTACATTGTACCGGACGATGTGAAAGAGAAGATGCCGCGTACAAAGCAGGCTATGCGTCAGAGGATGGACCGAGTGATTGGTTTGACGCCTGATGGCTTTCTTGACAGGGTGGAAGCGAAGATTCGCGAGATGGAAAAGACGTGATGGACATGAATGAGAAATGACTACAACTACGACATCGACAGAGCGATAAGCGATCATGTTTAGGCGAGGCCACACTTGCTTCGGCTGCCGACGAGGGCACGACAGCGGAAGGCCATCAGCAAGGTTCAAAGAATGGTATTTCAAAGACAGCACAGCTTATGGATAGCAGTCCGCCTGACTCAAGCTTAGCATCATAATCGATGAATTCATGACTAGCTACCACCAAAACTTAACGCTTATAGGGTATCCTCAAAACTCCAATGAACACCAACGCTTAGCTGACTATGCAATAACCAACATTTTATACAGTTTCGTAGCTCTCGAGCTGTACATAAGCGCCTCTATCGCGCTCTTCGCCCTTCCTCCTCCTTCCAATGACCATATCTTTCAGACCCTCTATTCTCGACCACAAACCAAGTCTGCGTAATGGCAACGAAGCGTCAATACCTTCCTCTTTCATCCAGTCAGGTCTCGCCCAGAATTTGAGCATGAGACTGCTCACAACCACAGTGACACTCGAGCATGCCATGGCAGCTCCTGCAGCTAAGGGCGGAAGTGTAATGCCCCAAGGTAGCAAGAAACCCATCGCAATGGGCAGTCCAACCGCATTGTACACGCACGAAAGCAGCAGATTGAGCTTGATCCTCCTGAAGATTGTCTTGCTCAGATGTAATGAAGCAGGAATGTCCATGAGCTGGTTCGGCTTCATAAGCACAACATCAGCAGCATCCATAGCCACATCAGTACCAGATGCAAGCGAGATGCCAACGTTAGCTGTTGCCAGTGCTGGAGAGTCATTGATACCGTCACCGACCATGGCGACGATCTTGCCTTGTTTCTGGAGGTCTCGGATGATTTCCTTCTTGCCTTCTGGCAGGACACCAGCGAAGACGTTCTCGGGTGCTATGCCGACTAACGCGGCGACATGGTGTGCAGTGGCAGCTTGATCACCTGTCACGAGAGATGTGCTGATATTCATGCGGTGGAGCGCGGCGACTGCAGCTCGTGCAGTGGGCTTGAGGATATCCGAGAGACCGATCGAGCCAGCGTACGCTGAGTCAACCGCGACATGAATTGTGGTGATGCCGGCTGACTGAGCATTCTTCGAGGATGATGGTCCTGAGAGCGATTGTCGTCGAACATCTTCGTAGTCATCGTACTCTTCTTCGGAGGATTTTGGCACTTTTAGTCCCTGCTTTCGCAAGAACGAGGCATTGCCGATCATGATCGCATAGCGACGATGTTCATATCCAGCGCCCGGCTCGATGGACGCTGATATGCCATTGCCGACAGTTGCCTTGAAGTCTCCCATGTTCCCTGCCAATTGTTCATCTGCTGCCAATCTGAGCTTGTCCTTTGCGCCACTGAGGATAGCCTTGGCGATTGGATGCTCACTGCTTGTTTCTGCGAGTCCAACAAGCGTCCACCACAGATCGGCCTGCGTCTTCCATGCGCCAATTTGCTCGGATTGTGATACACTCATCTTGCCCATCGTCAATGTGCCAGTCTTGTCAAGAACCACATGGTTGATCTTCGTTGCAGTCTCCAGTGCGGCTCCGCCTTTGACTAGGATGCCTTGTTCTGCTCCGACACCAGTGCCAACCATGACAGCGGTCGGTGTTGCCAAGCCGAGAGCACAAGGGCATGCGAACACGATCACTGCGATGCAGAGCTTCACACATACCATGAGTCGTCCACCACTGGCGTCACTTAGAAATATCTTCGGCGGATTTGGGAGGATATGACTGAGCACCATCCAGCCAACGAAAGTTGCAAGGCCGAGGGTGATGATGATTGGAACGAAGTACCCAGCAACAATATCTGCCAGGCGCTGTATCGGAGCCCGGCTCGTTTGCGCCTCTTGTACAAGTCGCACGATCTGGCTGAGTTGAGTATCGCGGCCAGCTCTGGTTACTTTGAAGTCGAGACGTCCAGCATTGTTCACAGTGCCCGCCATGAGAGCAGTTCCAGGCTTCTTGTTGATTGGCATAGCCTCTCCAGTGACCATGCTCTCGTTCACGTAGCTCTCTCCACGCATGACGACGCCGTCCGCTGGTATCTTGTCGCCGGGCTTCAGGATAACAATATCACCAACCTCGATGAGCTCGGTCGGAATCGTCCTCTCTTCGACAGCAGAACTCGTAGCTTCGGTATCGGATGCTTTCTTCTCGTCGATCTCGTGCTCCGCGTCCCAGCTTTCCGCCGCTTTTGCTGCAGCGATCGGGTCGGTGTAGATGGTGGCCATTGGTGGCGACAGACTCATGAGCCTTGACAGAGCCTTGGAAGTCTGCCCTTTTGCTCGATTCTCCAAGAAGCGACCGAGCGTAATGAAAGTGATCAACATCGTGCTCGTGTCGAATGTGGTCGATGGTCGAGAGTGCGGAGGAATCATAATAGAGACAAGCATAGCCGCGCAGCTGAAGAAGAATGCTGCGGATGTGCCGAGCACAACAAGAACGTCCATTGTAGGTGATCCGTGCTTGATGGACTTGAACGCCGAGACATAGAACCGTCTGCCAACTCCAAACTGTACTGGCATCGTCAGGACAAGACACGCAACATCGCCAAGCCAGAGTCCAGGGATGATAGGAAGCTTTATGCTACCAACGTCGAGAGGCTTGATAAACATGGGCAAGAACATGCTGATCAGGAATACAGGAATAGCAAACGACAAAGAGACTCGGAAGGCTCGTTTCCACTCCTGTATCTCCTTCGTTTTGGCCAGTGATTCGAGCTGTGCGTTGTTGTCATCGTTGTCAGCGACGAGCGCATTGTATCCGGCCTTCTCGACGAGCTCCACGATAGCTCGTAAGCCTATTATCGCAGGCGAGTGCGTGACTGAAGCACGACCGCTCGCGAAGCTGATGTTTACCGAAACGATTCCAGGCACGTTCTTGAGGTCAGTCTGCAAATCTGCAGTGGACTCGGGACTAGGCAACCCGTACACTTTGAGTGCAATAACAGAATCTGCTGTCGATGCCTGTACGCCCTCTTCGACGCTGGACACCACTGTAGCATCAAAGCCACGATCCTCAATGGTTTCTGTGATCTTGGCCGTGGGTAGCACTTCGGAATCGTGTACAATGACTGCGCGCTCAGCCAGCAGACTGATGTTGAATTGAACCAGACCGGGTACGCCCTTGAATCCGCCCTCTACGGCTGATGTGCATGCTCCACAAGTCATTCCCTCGACCGCTATCGTGGTCGTCGTAAATCGTTTGCCAGTGCTCTTCCGCCTTCGCTTTGGCTTTGCGGCCACTGTCTCGCTCGCTTTCGTCTCTAGAACCTCCGCATCAAAGCCTGTATCCTCGATCGTCTCTGCCAGTTTCTCCGGACTGATAATGCTCGGATCATGCTCTATTACAGCACGCTCCGAAAGTAGTGATATGCTGAAGCTCTTGATTCCCGGGACGTCCTTGAAAGCACCCTCCACAGCTGATGTACACGCTCCGCAGGTCATGCCACCCACATGCAGCGTGGTCGCAGATATGCCACTGCCCAGTAGATCTGTCTCTTCATCCAGCTCCACTTCGTCCAGGACGTCGAATAGCGGTGTCTCCGGCCTGTCACTGCTAATGACAGTCGCATCGAACCCTCGATCATCAATCATTTCCCGTATCTGCTCAGCGCCAATCTTGTCTGCATCGTGCGTGACTACAGCTCGCTCCATGACCAAGCTCACCGACACACTTCCAACTCCTTCGACGTCCTTCAATCCGCTCTCAACAGATGAAGTGCAAGCGCCACATGTCATCCCCTCAACTCGTAATGTCGTGGTCGTCATATGCGCGCCAGGCGAGATCGTAGATGGTGCCATGGTGGGAGAAGAGCTACCCTAGCTCGAGCGGGCGCTTCTCTGCTGTATCAACAAGAAGATTGTGATCGCAGCACAAGAGGTGCGAGAGTGCTGCAATGCATATATTGGGATCCCGAGTGGTCGTGCAGTGGATCTTCAGCTCGCGTATTGAATGGATGCAGGCTTACGTGGTGCCGCTGCTATCGTGAAGGCAGTACGAGGATGGCCACCATGGCCTTGTGCATTGCAAATAGGTAGTCGCTCTGTAGAGGTGTCAATAGGAATTATGGACAAAGAAGACGATCACGCCGCCGAGGCTGCGCATCCAAGAGACAAGAAAGAAGTGTTCCATATGGCGACACGAGAGGCCTTGGCTGACAAACTGTTGTAGGAAGGTCACAGTGGGTGGCAGTCTCGGAGGCGTTGACGATCGACGCAGGGTCCACGGCAAGTTCGCTACTCTCGGCCAACATAGGTAAAGTACCAATCTCGATGAGGTGAACACATGTGAAAAGACATGGTATATCGCTTGTTGAATGCATGATCTATCTGCAACGACATGGTCTACTTGAAGCAACTGACCTGATTGCGCGAGGTACATCAACTGCCGTTCGACCAGCATGGTGAAGTAACCCCAACCTCTCTCTTCTAGTGACTACTTCACGTCACCTGCGATCTTTCTCAGAACATGCGCGCACTCCTCCGGCTTGGACAAAAACGGGCTGTGTCCGCCTTCCACAGTCACGGTCTCCCAACTGGCTCGCTCTTCGACACTCATTGCTGCCAGCATAGATTGCTGCATCTCGAAAGGTATGGCTCGGTCTTCAGTCGTGAAGATATAGGTGCACGGGAAAGTCTTCCACGGAGTGTGCTGTGTCGTTTCGCAGAAGGAAGAGTATGCAATTGGATGGAGACGCTTAGCAGCCTCCTCTACTAGCTTTGGATCTGGAACGTCGTGGTAGAAGATTGTCACTGGATCGGGCACTACAACGATATGGTCCTGGACTTCTCATCAGTAACTCACATTATTCCGTGTCCGATGTCGACAACCTACCACGATGGTCGCCCATGGCGAGACTTTCCCGTTCGACTTCGTGGTCAGACCCGTGCCTTGAGGTATCGCAAACGCACTGAGATACACCAAACGCTGTATCTTCTTCTGGGTCGTCTCACTCACTTCTGCAGCAGCCTCGCCGCCGCAAATGCCGGAGTAGCTATGGAAGACCGGTATGATGCAGTCGGATTTCGATGCCGCTTCTACGAGTACGGTCTTGATGGCTTCGATATCGGCACGTAAGGCACCTTCGCGTGGCACTTTCTCTGGATCCGGGACGATGGATGGGAGATTCAACGTCGAAACGCCGTGTCCAGCCTCAGCCAGCTTCCCAGCTAGCGATTGAAGATGCCTAAGAGTAAGACATTGGAGATAAGTGATTCTTCTGCTTCATCAAGATGTGGCGAGGGATCACTGAGCCATCGACACTTGTATGCTGCTCAGCCTCTTGTTCTACTTACCATGCTCGGTGCCAGGCACCATGAACGAGAACAAAGTGAGCCTTCGACATGTCGATCGATGAGAGTAGCGTGCTACAGTGTTATTTACGCTTGTACCTCCGCAGCTTGCTCTTATACCAACGCAGTTGTTTGGAAGCTCTGCGAATGGCGCTATACTCACGATCCTGTGATGACTGAGGTTCGCTTGCTCTGCCGTTTCGAGTAAACGGTGGTGTTTAGGCCTCCAGCCTTCTTCGGCGTGCATCTTCTGCCACACTGTGGTTTGGTGAAGATCGCATCTTCAGCTCATCTGTCAGACCAAAGCGTTCAGAAAGGTGTATTTCACGCCGTAGGAGGCAATTTCTGAATGGAAGTCTTCGAGTCACGATGTCACTCGGATGTCCGGTGAAGCGGGCTCAACAACAAAGCTCCAGAAATACATCCTTAATGAACGCCACGAAGGCAAAGATCGGCTCTCGGCCAGTGACAAGCGGCCCAAGATCGTATTTCGCCGCCCAGAAAGGTTAAGACGAGGCACACCATACTTCATTTGGTATGAAACGGCATGCCATTTATGCAGGAATCCTTGGGTTGCATCCTTTCCTGTGGGCCGCGTAGTCGTCGCAGCCACTCACAAACCTCCATCAAAATTCTCCCCTTGCTGACATCTCGCCGTCTCCACACAACCTCCTCCTCTAGATCTTCTTCCCAGCGACACTATTTCGTCGACAGCATCTTCTCTACATTACCAGTCCTCTTGGAAAGACATTCGTTGGATTCCGGAGTCATAACTACTATCGCTTTATTATATCACACTTATTTATATACCCGACATTGGCTTTGTCTCGAGTGGCAAGCACGATCACCGACCGGAACTCCATTTGAAACACCGTCGCTGCTGCAGCAAGCCGAAGAAGACACAAACGACAGGCTCGTGACACGACATTCGCTCGAACATCATTATCTGCATCACCAAGCCTTTCTGAAGACGACAAACGGATATACATACTTAATACATCCGCGACTGCGCGCAAACCCCACGAACACGCGACCATGAAGTCGACTTTCGCGTCCGCAGCAGCGTTCCTCGCAACCCTTGCACTGGTCAACGCCGATGCCCCGAAGTGCTCCCCAAGCAGCCCTTGTCCAGCAGACGCGCCTTGCTGCTCTCAGTATGGACAATGTGGTGTTGGTGCTTACTGCCTGGGTGGTTGCGATCCAACATCGTCACACTCCCTGCAGGCGTGTGTGGCTGCTCCAGTATGCCAGAGCAAAGATTACAAGCTAGACTCTCTGGATGATATCATGCCAAACACAAAGTACTTGGGCGATGCAAGCAAGGCAAATTGGGTTAGCTCTGGAACAGCTGTGGCATACAATGGCGACTCTGTGTTGCTCACAATGGCACCAAGCACTGTCGGTACTTTGCTTACGAGCACACACTATGTTTGGTACGGCAAGATTAGCGCGACGATGACCACCTCGCGAGGACAGGGTGTTGTCACTGCGTTCATTCTCATGAGTGACGTGAAGGATGAGGTTGATTTCGAATTCGTGGGCGATGATGTTACGAGTGCGCAAAGTAACTACTATTACCAGGGCATTACAGATTGTAAGTTGCGAAGTACTGCTGTTCTGGAACTTGCACTAACGATTCCTAGACCACAATATGGTCCCTCTCGATGTATCAGACACGCAGGTCAACGTGCACACGTACACAATCGACTGGACTCCAGACCACGTTATTTGGAGTATCGATGGCAAGGAGCTGCGCACCTTGAACAGAGACGACACATGGAACTCCTCTACCGGCAGCTACCACTTTCCACAGACACCATCTCGCGTGCAGCTTTCGCTCTGGCCAGCTGGTCTGAGCACCAATGGAGAAGGCACCATCGAGTGGGCTGGTGGACTGGTCAACTGGGACTCCCAATACATGCAGAATGGCTACTATTACGCAATGGTCAACGATGTCACCGTTGAGTGCTATGATCCTCCAAGTGGCTTCACTGGTAACACGGGCGGAAGTGCATACTACTACACTGGTGGCGATTTCACGAACAACACTGTCGCCATTGGCAACAACAACACCGTCCTGAGCTCGCTCATGGCCACTGGTGAGAACCCAGAGATTGGCAAGGTCGTATCAGGCTCAAGCTCGACTGCATCTGCATCCTCAGCAACCAACACTCCCGAATCCGTGCCTGGTGTCACTGGAGGTGGCAACGTAGCATCCAGTGGAGACGCTCCAGTCGACACTTCCAGTGACAGCACCGGCTCTTCAGGTTCATCTGGATCGAACTCTGGTTCATCTGACTCCTCATCTGGATCCAGCTCAGGCTTCTCGCAAGGAGGTGGCAGCAGCGGTACAAGTACTGGCCAAGCACCAAGGACGATTGCCACTAGCAGTGCCGTCGCTCTGCTTGGCTTCTTCGTCGCAGCTCTTATGCTATAGTCATTTGTTTCCTAGGATAAAAGTACTGCTGCGAGTTGGACATCATTTGAGCAGATGTGTAAGGCCCGAGCGGCATCCACTCCTTTGGATATCATGCGGAGGTATCAGTCATTGCCGCGCTATGGGTTGTACAGCACCAACTGCTCTCCGATTGATGACCTACTATTTCTTGTCCATGATTTATCGGGAGAGCGAGTGTGCAGAAAGGAGACCGGCATAGGCATTAGCTGAAGTAATGTTCAATTGAATGGAGTATGAAACTTGATTGCTCTCACGTCCAAGCTCTGAGGTGACCATTCTCTACTTGAGGTTCTTGGGCTCTACTTGTAGTTCTACCTGGTGGATGTGGAGCTCGACCACATCAGCCTTTCACTACGTTCGTTACGCGTCGACATACGCAAGTATCTTGCAACGAGGACCGTGGATCTCTAAGACTACATGTGCCTCTCCACCTAGCTATCGATAATACCAATTCAATGATTTTGCCATCTCTCCCTTTGGTGAAGGGTGACCTTGGTTGGTTGAGAGCCTTGTCAGGACGAAAGAGAACGAGAGGCCGCTGACAGGGAACAATTCTTAGCGTGTTGCAGTTTCAAACCAATCGCAGTACACAAGTCAAACTTCTGGCGTCATGGCAGAATGATCGCGGCGCATGAACATCCCACCACGCGCTGGTGGCTGGTATATCGCTACTATGGCCAGGTTTTTGCAGTCCTCTTCTCTGCCTTGCATACCAACACCTTGCTCAGCTCATGAGCTAGAGAACGGATAGGGACGATCAGAAAGCAGGCAGGCACTGCAGAGAACCACAACTTTCTCAACGAGCATCTCTCGACGACGACATTGACATGGCGAGGACTCGACGCGCACGGCCAGAAGATCTCACGGCATCCTGGGACGATGTGAGCGACTCACAGACCTCCGACCACATCTACGACGAAGAGACCGAGCGCGACGAGGTTGGCAGCATATACAGATCATCACGGACTGCCGCCAATATGAATGGCAGTTCGCTAAGACCTGCGAACGACGAGAATGATACGCCGCGTCGCAGGACTTTGCGCTCGTCTGTTGAGCCAGAGCTGGTCATGCCCTCCTCTCCAGATGCTCGCCCTCACCATACGAAGGACGGCAGAAGGCGAGATGCGACACCACGACTAAGACTCAACGAAAGGAGCAATACTTCTGATGCTGGACAGCTGAGAAGGATTACGCGAGCACAGACTCCGAGAGCGAGAATGGCAGAGCGCAGCATGACCAGTGACGCTGGACGGTTTCGTGGCAGCAAGTTGAGCCAGCATGATGAGGCTGAATATGATTCGGACGAGGAACAGGCACCGCGTGGGACAGACTATCCAGCGCTGGTCTGGAAGAGGATAGCAAGGCCGCTACTGGGATATATTACGGATGTCGTGGGTCTCGTACTTCAGAACCTCAAGCCACTCCTCGGCTGGGCAGTTCTGATATATCTGCTTGCGGGCTTACTTGTGCTCGGATCTGGGTTTCTCAATAATACGATCAATAACGCCTTGACGCCGATATGTCGTCTGCCTTTCACGGGAGGTCTTTCGTTCTGTCCGGCCAGGAACGCACCTGAGCTGCAAGGCGAGGCACAATTCGGGCAACTTGTACAAGCACAGAATGCATTCGAGGACATTCTGCAGAGCTCGACTGTGGGCGCAAACCTGCCTGCAGATATGAAGCGGAGCGAAGCCAGCATCCGGGACTTGAAGCACGTCGTGCAGTATTCTAGCCTACCTTCCAAGAACGAGCTGGTTTTCGAGTTCAGCGGCTTCGTGGACACTGCACGACAGGCTAGTGGCGATCTCAGTCGTTTCAACTCACGCATAGGAAGAGCGGTTGACCATATCTTATCGACGAATAGGTGGACGCTGAGTGTGATCGACGGCGTGTCTGAGAAAGAGGCTCAGCGAGGCTCAATAGCCAAGTTCTTCAGCAACAATCTCAACATCCTGGCGCCCTTCCAGCCTATCAGCCTCTCCCGAGATGTGCTGCTTGATCAGTATCTGCGACATACCGGTGCGGTAGAAGAGCAAATCATGTCACTGATCGATGAGGCAATGGCTCTTCGCGACATCCTTGATAATTTGGACAGCAGACTCGACGTCATTGCCGATATATCTACCAGAGATGGCATCAAGCTCGGCTCTAGCAAGGACGAGCTGTTCGCCACTCTCTGGACAAAGCTTGGAGGCAATCGCAAGGACGTAAATAAGCTCAAATCCCAGCTCGAACTCTTGAGCAGTGTTGGCGACTACCGAAAGCTTGCTTGGGGACATGTGACTGCCACTTTACTCAAGCTGCAGGAAATCCAGCACAGTCTAGAGGACCTGCGAGAGCGTGTCGCGCTGCCGGACACTGTCGGCACAGACAAGGTGCCACTCGAAGTACATATCGAAAGCATTAACCTTGGTATTGAGAGACTAGAGAAGCAGAGAGACGCGAGTCGACAGGTCGCTGCACAGAACTACGACAGGATCGTTGGCAAGGCCGAGACTGGGGACAAGAAGATGCTAGGAAGCGGCAAGCAGGAACGAGAACTATGGGCATGATATCACGGCAGATGAGATGACTATGCATGATTTACGAGCGAGGACCTCTTTACCATGATACCCATGATCATAGCGATGAATTTATATGATTGCATAGGAGACCTTGACTTTCCGTATCACTTCATTGGCCCGTCCTTAAGTGCTCAGTAGTCCTTCTTCAAGCCAAGCATTTCATAACTCAAATCCCACAACTTCTCTTCGTTTTCCTTATTGTAGACATGGTCCGCGTAGCCAGCCACTCCGATCTGAGCCTCCTTTGGCATAGGACCACATTCACTACAGTCTCCAAGATATCTTCCACCATTCTTGCCCTGGAAATGTGGACTGACAGCCGCCCAAACAGTTGTAGCAGCTCCTTGCGGCGGAGATTTCATGATATTCTGAATCTTGTCAAGACCCATGCGTTGATAGTCTGCGGTGTCAAGATGTCTTCCCAGTTCGGTGGAGATACCGCCTGGATGAACTGACCAGGCGTGAAGACCTTGAGAACCATAGTGTCTCTCGATAGAAGACGCCATGTAGATGTTTGCTGTTTTGGACTGGCCGTACGATCGCCACTTGTCGTATGAGTCTGGTTCAGAGAAGTTGATATCGTCGAAGCGGACGCCACCCATACGATGGCCTGCTGAGGAGAGATTTACGACTCGAGAGTGGAAGTCAGATGTGCTCGATGATAGGAGGAGAGGTTTGAGCTCTTGGAAGAGTAAGAAGTGGGCGAAGTGGTTTGTGCCGATTTGGAGTTCGAAGTTATCTTTGGTTTTGGAGAAGGGACAAGCCATTACTCCAGCGTTGTTGATTAGGATGTTGAGTTGGTTTGACTGTTTCTTGAACTCTTCGGCGCCTTTGCGGACGCTGTCGAGGGAGTCGAGATGGATCTCTAGGGGCTTTGGACGTGGGGCGTCTTTGATTGTGGCATTGGAAACGATGTCGTCGATTACTTTGTCGAGCTTAGGCATGTCTCGTGCTGTAAGGTAGAGTTGTGCTCCAGTCTCATACAGAGCTCTGGCTGTTTCCACGCCGATCCCTGCTGAGCATCCTGTAATCAGAATAGTCTTGCCCTTGAGCTTGCCGGCCGCATCATTGTCTTTGATGATCTGAAGTGCTGTTGGTCGAGCATCTCCTGGACCTTCCGTAGTCCTATGGACTTCAGCATAAGGCTGGTATGGCTGTGCTGGGGCGAATGACATCTTGAAGACTAGTGATTGGATCTGGATTTGCTGTTATGAGGTTTGAGGTCGTTAAATTGGATGTTTGAGGATGTGTGAGTACTTATGGCAATGGCTTGACTTTCCTTCTTATACGAGCAGCCGCCTACGGAGTTGTAGCTAAGGTACAAGCTTAGTAGGTTACAAAGCTGGTCTTGTCTGGAGTGAAGTGGGTTAAGTCCTTGGACTTGCAGATGTCCAATGACAGTTCGACGGAGGGAGCTCCGCTTGGATTAATGCCGATTAAAATTGTTAGCTCCGAGTCGTTCTTCTTGACAACAACAACGCACAACATAATGGCTTTTTCTTTTGGCTTCTCTGACGACGTAGGCAGCGATGATGACATGGATGTCGTGCCAGTGTCGGCTGCTCCTACACAAAGACCTGCTGTCAGTCAGGTGCCAGTTCGCGGCCACAAACTTGACGACCTGGTAGGTAAGAAGAGACACCAGGCTTCCTGCTAGGGCTGTCTGAAATCATTTCCTAGGCTCGCACCTACCGGGGCGGTCAGCTTGAACATGGACCCCTTGAAACTATTCGCCTTCTCAGAGATGCTTTCCTCGCCTTCGTATTGTGCCATTCAGATCCATCCATACTAATGGTTACCAGATAGCCACATTACCAGATCGACTAAGCTACAGCACTGTTCGCATCCAGTCTCCTCTAGGCCGTATTGTATACTTGCCTAGGCGGGAGCTGTTCGATGTCAGGGCCCAACTTTTGCAAGAGGACTCCGAAACCAGCGATCAAGTCGCAGAGAATCTGGACAAGTCTGACCTGCGATCTGGAATCTATGAGGGCGGCTTCAAGACTTGGGAGTGTTCCATAGATCTTGCCAGTCTCCTACTTGACCGGGGACCCCGCAAAGATATTGACGAGCTTGTCAAATGCGATCAGATTGTCGAGGTATTGGTGGCGTGTCTCCTGTCACTTATCCTAGGCTGACATCTTCGCAGCTTGGAGCTGGCAGCGCTCTTCCAACGCTCATATTATTTCGACATGCATTCACGAACTCCTTGAACGGCTTAACCTTCACACTTGCAGATTACAACGAAGAAGTTCTGCGCCTTATCACGTTACCGAATCTCATCCTGACCTGGGCTGCAAGCACAGAAGACAGTGGCCTTCAAACCACTGAACAAACAAATGGAGACCTTGAACTCACTCCGGAACTGATCGCACGCTTTCAATCCGATATGCAGCGCACAGGTCTGACATTGAACTTCGTCTCTGGACCGTGGTCATCAGAACTGGCCGAAATGATTCCCACTTCGGCTCCAGATATGGGTCTCTTGATTCTAGCTGCTGAGACTATCTACAGCCCGGAGTCTACTGAAGCCTTCGTTGATCTGCTTGTCATCTTGCTCAAGCGAGTGAAGATGGCGAAAGCTATGATCGCAGCAAAACGAATGTACTTCGGCGTGGGTGGTTCTGTAGATGGACTCAAAGAATCATGTCGAGACAAGGGAGCTGTGGCCTATGAAGTGGAGAATCATGGTGTGCCGGGTATGGACGCAGGCATTGGAAGAGCTCTAGTGGAAGTACAGATGTACTAGCCTCTGTCATCAGACACAGCGGTGCTGGTTGATCGCATGGGCAATTAGCGCAAAAGACACGACTGGACTGCGGACTCACGAGGAACGAAGATCCGTTCAAGGGCGAGAGAGGGCATTCCATTAAGAGACCAATGAAGCAGAGTTTACCAAAGCGAGCACATGTTCGTCTGCGGGATTCAAGGCATGGACAGAAGACTTTTGGGCAACTCTATCATTGCATTGCCATACGCTCCGGATCCTGCAGACGAGCAAGCTCTAGAAGCAGCCGATACAGATAGATCACCTGGTCTACAGGGCGCAGAGCACGCTGTGTCCACTCACGACCCTTCATAGCCAACTCCTTCGCCAAAGCTCTACCTTCCTCCTCTTGGACAAGATATCTTACCACTTCTGGGACCTCATCCATCTCCAACGAGATCGGGATGTAATGCAACCAAGGCTGCAATCTATCTTCGTGCCATTCACGAAACACTGTCTGCTTCAGTGGCAAAGATTTGGATTCCAGGAAACGATAGAATCTTGCCGAATGACCATTGCCATCGAGATCGAATGTTAAGGTATACTCCAAAGCTTTACTCCTCGGATCACCTTCGTGCACTTCGAAGTACTCCTCCTGGTGATCGCAGGCCTCGTCTTCACACTGGACGACACCTGTGAAGTGCACATGGTACATGGTCTTATCAACGTTGTCGCTAATGGTCTCCCAACGCTGAGAACCTGCTTTGCGTCGCAGATATGTATGTGCTCCCTGATCAATATCATTCGCAAGACTGACAAAGCGCTGTCTATGAAGTGGGACCCAGTCTTCAGTGTCGACAGTCTGCCAGCCTCCAGTGGACTTTCCAGCCCAATACAGCCCCGGAATCTTCTTCTCGTAGTCAACAGCTTCAGCAGAGTCATACGAATAGTCGTTATGAGTGTACGCTCTAGCTGGGAAGGGGATGTCATTCATTGTGGAAATGACGGCTGGAGATAGAACTGGCAGAGCAGCTCGTGTCACTTTCAGTGTGGTAGGTGACTCCCAGAAACCGTGCATATGCTCGTATTCTCGATGCTGACACAGGTCCAGTGCACTAGTGGTGTTCCGGACGAAGTTCAAGTCATTTCTGGGGTTCGATCCCTCATCGATCTGCGGACATTGGTCTACTACCAATTCCTTCCAGGCGTTCCGCTGGGAGAGATCCGTCCACGTCAGCGCTTCAACTTCCTGGCGTCTATGTCGCGATGATACTGGCGTGCTGGAAGACGAGCCCAGCAGGATTCTCGGCTCATCAAACGCATTGATCAACATCTCAACATCTGGCAGATGCTGCAGGATCCTCACGTCACTAAACAATCGCATGATGACATCTCCTAGGATTTCACATCCCTCGCCCAACCGACTACCTCCGATCTTACATGATCTCAGCCAGGACACCGTTCTCTTGGCTTCGCGCATGTTCTGTGAGATTTCTGCGCCACTCCTTCGAAGCAGAGGGACCAAGGCTTCATCCAGCACATCAAAGTCGTCGATGATTGGAGAACCTTCAGCTTGAGCATATTCGAACCAGTGCTGGAAACCTTGAGGTGGTGCGCGATTGTAGCGACGTGTGTACTCTTCTGTGGCTTGTTCGATTGTGGTTGACTGTCGAGAGAGCTTCTGTTCGTGCTCAAGTGCTGCAGCTTTGGACAGAGTGAGAATTGGATGCTCCTTGAAAGTGACCGGCTCTGGCGATGCATGTGTGATAACAAGGCTGATTCTGGTTGAAGGAGGCTTGATCCAGAGAATGACTAGAAGAATGAAGAGCAAGACCACAATCGCTGTCCGCACAAGGGCGATCCGGCCTTGACTTGCTAACATTCTGCTTGCGGGTCTTCTGTGAAAGGCTCTTGTTCGATCAACCTGCTGCTCGCCTCTTTTGGCAGCACTACGCCTTCATGTTTGAATGCCACCTCGAAATGTCAAGGACGATGTAGAACTCCCAGCTTGGTGCGTTACAATATATACCTCGAATCTTGCGATGTTTTTGAGGCAGCATTCATGCAACGCTCCTAGGAGCTGTCAAAATTTGGCTGCACCTGTTCGATCTGTCAAGCTGTCTATACTGTGTACAGGAAGCGACGTCGAAGAGGAGTGATCTGGTACGGGCATCGCATCTCACCTGTCTCCTTAAAGGCGTATCATACCGTTTCGGCGAATCTTTGGGTGCTGCGTTGTGTGGTACCACTGAGACGGTAACGGCCATGTCTTTGGACACGCGGATTTGACGTCTGTGACGATAAGCTACCACGATATCGTCCATATACCGCAAAGAGCCATGGGGAGGCAGGGCCTGAATCTAGGCGACTTGCTGCATGCACGTGGCTGGCTTCGAGAGGGGACTTGGAGGCGTACATTAGCGGCTCGATGGGCCTTGGTAGCGACTGCAGACGGGTCGCTTATTGTGGCATATTGGGGTCCTCGCTTCATGTTCTTGGTTCGTGTGAGACGTTCAGACATGTCACAACACTGCTGCATTTGGTTATACCTTGCACATCTTTACTATCAGACACTCGAGTAGATGTGCTGTCAAGTGACTGGATTTTCACTGCTTCGCAAGCCACTAGCATCGTCCAGTAACAGTTCTCCCCTCGTCCATCGCCACACGAGTCTACCTTCCAGGCAGCATCACTTCCATAGCTTTGTGCCTGTTAATGACATAGAACAAGTCCAAGTCTACCTTTGCTGATTGCACCCGGCTTCAGTCGCGCAATACGTTGGGCTACAGAACTCAGCGAAGTCTGTATAGACACAGCGGCTATATGTCGATCCAGGGAATTGTAGCATGCAGTCGCTGTCCGATTCACACGGTGGTGGCGGATTAGGGGACTTAGACTGCGGACAGGCTGCGCCGTTGCTACAGACCGGGGTGGTGCCATCGACATCAAGCTGGCACAGGCATACATTCTGTTGTTGGCTGTTGCAGAATTGAGCTTGGGACTCGGAACATGCAGTCACAGCAGGCGCCGCAGACGAAGTCGTAGTGCTTGGAGTAGTAGACGGCGTGGTCGATGGGGTGGTACTGCGATGATTTCGGGTTAGCATATGTGCCACGATCAGAATTGCGCACATTGAGTAGCCAGAACCAGAGTCCAGATCTCGAAGTCCGTGTGAGGCATATACGACCGGGATGAACTCTCAATACTGGATATGTCAAGGCTAGGCTATGTCAGTAATGACTGTGATTGCTTCAAGATACATCAAACCTTTCTGTTGCCACTTTTCCACCACTTTCTGCATCTCAATAGCAGCCATGCCACTCTTTTGCCGTCTTGGAGTGCCAATTCCAGAGCGCAGCAGTCGTCACACATCTACTATGGATCCCATGATCATCACGACCGGACGACTGGTCGATTCAAAACTCTACCCTTCCTCTCTGCGGCTTCGAAGACCTGTTCCAGTGCCCGCTTCGCAGGAGAATTCCCACCAGGGCATTGCTGATTCGTAGCGCAAGCTTTCGAGCCACACTCTATAGCGTACACGCATGTGTATCCAGAGCCGTAGCCTGTGCAGTCTGAGTCGGTGTTGCAACCGTTGGCGCTGCAATAGATTGTATCCACACAGACCGCGGTCATGCCATCTTGATTCTTGATTTCGCAAAAGCAGTCAGCGCAGTAGCTGAACTGTGAGTTACTGCATATTGTGGATGTCGCTGGTGCAGCAGAGCTAGTTGTGGTAGAAGGCGTGGTACTGTGACATATTTGTGTTAGCATATATGCAAGTATCGAAGAGACTCGTGCAAGTATCCCATGTCCAGAATCCAAGTTCCAGAATCCAGAGTCCATGTCGGAGCGTAATTGAGTAGAATGAACGTTCGGGGCTAATGCAGACAGTCTGTCAGTAATGACTGGGTGCGCTCAACTACAATTGACACATTGTGCTGCCGCCTCATAATCTTATATCCTCCACGTGCCAACTATGTTCTTGCCCATCCTGCATCATTGAAGACCTTCTCGAGATCTCTCTTGGCTTTGCGGCTCGGCGACTCAGTCCGACACCCAGAATCATTTGCTCCGCAGGCCTGACTATTGCCGCAGAAGTTGCTCGAATCCAACACGCATTTCGATAGGGGTCCAAAATCAGCGACACAGTCTGCGTCAGCCTGGCAGGTTCCCTCATTGAAATTGCCCTGACTGTCGCTAGGACATCCTATAGAATCTATGCACACCCCGGTGTTGCGTGTGGATGTGTAACAAAAACAGCTCGGACCGCACTCGGCATTCGTAGTACAAGTGAACGCCGGAGCTGAGGAAGAAGTCGTGGTAGAAGGCGTGGTACTGTGATGTATATGTATTAGCATATATATTGATATCGGGTTGATCCATGCCAGGTAGCCAGTACGCAAAGTCCAGAGCCGAAGTTCCAGGGTACTGAACCGTCCATGAGTAGAAGAAACTTTCAGATGCATGAAACAAAATACATGTCAGTAACGACTGTGAGCGCTCGATTGTGTTCAACACATTCTGTTGTCACCCTCCAATACCCCTTCGACCGGTCTCCATGTCTTCCCCTTTCTGCGTCTTGACTAACCATTAGGAGCGCAACAGTCGCCGTATGTATTACAGTTCCTGGTGTTCGAATCGTAGTCGTAGGCGATACATTGACCAAAGCAGTTGTTCGCACAAGAATCGTCATCTGGCTCAATTGAGCAGCTGGGAACAGACTGGCACGTAGTCCCGTCGGAACAACCCTCAAATAGCTGCTGCCCAATCGAAGCACAAGTTGGTTGGCTTGCCGCGGAGGTAGTAGTACTATGGACATTCAGGTCAGCATTGGATGGTGCGAGTGGTCGAATGTCGAAGAACTCCCTCTCCAGTCCTCCGTTTCGCTGAAGAGAGCTCTCTCCAGTCCTTGGCAATGTCGCAGAGATCCATATCTAGATTCAGTTTCAATGAGAGGTTGTCTCAGGACTGCCCGGTTGATGTAACGACTGTGTACTTCTACCGAAAGCAAATTCGCTAGTCCGGTGAGCGAGCCGATCGCAAAGACCTCGAGCTTCAGGTTGATGCCCACGCAATGTTGTCCATGAGCCCGGCGGCACTAGTTGGACCAGATTCCTGTTTGCTTATCATACAGAAAGAGCTCAGAAGAGCTACTTCTCTTCCTGCGATGCCCCTCGATCTCCACATCTCTTGCGCGTCGCTTGAATGCACAGTCGCATCCATCATAAGTGACACACTGTCCGTTTGCGTACTGTGCCACTTAGCAGGTCGGATCGCTATCGCATACATCGCCGCACTCGTCAACAGAAATGTCATAGCATGCAGTCTCGTCAAAGTAGCATACATCATTTCCACAGTAAGTGCCAGGTGGCGAAGGTCGAGAAGTGGATGTACATCGTGGTGGTCCAGATACGGTTGTGGTTCTGCCAACCATTAGAGGGCGCTTCCGGACGTGATGACTACACTCTCCTCAAGTCCGTTACGTCTGATCTTGGTAGGTCCATTGGCAGAAGGTGTTAGTGCTCGACGTCGGGCAGATCCATCAGGGCAGCATGTGTCCGCATACCGCACACATTTGTTCCCATCGTAGTAGAACGCGCAATTGCCTACACAATCGTTGAAGCACGCGTTCCCGCCCTCGGGATAGACATAGCAGGACTCCACCGCGTAGTAGCACACGTCGTTCCCGCAGTAGGTCCCATAGTCTCCAGCTGCATGGCTGCAAGTAGCACGGGCGGCGGGTGTGGTTGTTCTGTGTTCAGAAGTGTTGGCCCAGCATGTCCTCGGGCGTCCAGATATATGTGATACTCGGCGCAAATAAGAAAGGAAAATATGACTTACGAGGGTGTGGTTGACGGTGTGGTACTTGGCGTCGTGCTTGGTGTAGTACTTGGCGTAGTAGAGGGCGTAGTGCTCGGAGTAGTGCTTGGAGTGGTACTCGGAGTGGTACTCGGAGTAGTACTCGGAGTAGTAGATGGAGTTGTCGTTCTTGCTGTTGTTGTATGTCTAGGCACAGGCGTGGTGGAGATGAGCACGAGGCACGAGCAGAGTGCAGATTTGAAGCTCTTCTGCATCGCCGTGAACGAGGCTAGTATGTTATCGCTAGTCGACGCAGTGGTACTTGGTGTGGTAGATGGCGTCGTGGAAGGCTGGAAAGATTGGTAAGTGCCGACTAAGCCAGACAGATTATGGACAACAAACCGTAGTCGAAGGGGTGGTTGACGGCGTCTGAAAAGGAAGGTCAGTTTCATAAACTGATGCGATCATTAGTGCAAACACTGACAGTGCTGATCCTTGGAGTAGTGCCTGGTGCAAGAAGTCGTTAGCATCACGCTTATCAGTCTTTACTGAATCAGACATGGACTTCATAAGAATTCAGACGTAACCGAAGCCTTTGTCAAAGAAAAGACTTACTTGGAGCGGCTGGAGTGGTCGATGGGGCCTAGAAATATATAGTCAGTAAAGTTGCATGCTATTGCTGTCTACCGCTACAGCTTGTGGACATGCACGTGGAGTAGTCGATAATTGACGCTTGTGACGAACTGTCCTTCTGGCAATCTTGCCTTGAAGCAAGGATGTACAGTATCGAAAGGCCGCACGGTCGGTGGTCAGAGGTGCGAAAGTGCCATAATCGGTTCGCCTGCATGTCGGCTTGGAGGTAGTTGTTGTGGCAGAAGTCGTCGCAATCGCTCCAACAGCGGAAGCAGTTCCCGCAGAAATCGCAATCCACGCGACTAGGAGCTTATTGAACAACATCGTAATCGACCGTTGTGAAGAGTAAGAGGTGAGGATGAGGTTTGTTGCAGGAGAGATGTGGAGGTCGTTCCAGCGCGAAGTTGCATAGATGTAGTGATCGCCCCTCTGCTCTTACGCTCCGCACGCAAAGTCTGATCTGCGTTGGAAAGGCGGCAGAACAGTGGTAGCTCACAGCCAGAACGTCGCGAACACACGCCTTCGTACGTGGCTTAAGCGCGGCTGGTAACTTCGGCTTCACTGTTGCATAGGGACGGCCCTGCAGGCTGAAGTCTCGGTACTGAAGGATTCAGAACTGCAGATTGGTATCCGCCTGGTCTCAAATGAAGGATGTAGCCCGTCTCGACGCATGGTACGATGGATTGCAGTCAGAGAGTAGCCAGGCAGTCAGTGTAGTCGTTCATAGGGTAAAGAATTGAAGGCCAGATCTGATCGTGCTATAGTCCGGCGCCATGGTTAATGCATGCGGCTCTCAGGAGTCCTGGAACAAGGTGGTCCTTTTATTCACTCGTTAGCAGTAAGATACTGATGATACCTTTGCCGTTGAGGCACGGCCTTTGATACAGCACTGCAAGCTGTATCATGCCGATATACGCTGAATCATGACAGCATCATGCCACTTTTCTCAGCGTGAACAAGCAAATGGCATTCCCGAAGCATCGCATGCTGCAACGGCGGTGTCGACACGACCTGTGCACTTGCCCCTTGTGTATGCGATAGGTAGGCCTCGGGACATGGCCAAAGTGCTGCTGTTGGGTGATGTTTTGCGCTGTGTAGAGATCTTGGTAGATGGCGTTGGTGTAGCGAAGAAGTGAGGTCGAGTTTTGCCACCCCTGTCAACCGCCGTGCAATGATGCAGCCAAGCCCATTGGCCAAGTTCCACCATCCTCTTTCCCTGCCCCACATCTACAAGGACACAACCCAAACTCGACTCCCACGAACGCCTTCAGCCAGGAAAATCCAGCCAGCCACGCGAACATGCGTGTAAAATACGTACGTGGAGTCGTTGACAGCCGTTTGGCGCACCAGACCGCGCTTGCCAGGAGAGTGGTTCGCGGCAGAACGCGCACAGCATGCCCAACTTCGTCGCCCTGGTCCTCATGGGGGATCACATCCTGGCCGGCCGGCTCGATAATGGTTCTCGCGACGCGGAAGCGCGTCCCTCAGCTTTGGTAAGCATTTTCTACAATTGTGAACAGCTTCGCCCTCCGGTACATCTGTTTCCGGCTGCAGAGATCTCTCACCTGGCCAGGTCATCACCATCCTAGTCTGTGAGTATACGACAAGCAAACGTCTATGAATGATGGTTCTCAAGCATTAGGTCTTGCTAGTAACCACTGTCGCTACTGCTCTCGAAAGGATCGATCTCATCGGCTACGATGTTCTGAATTTGCAAGATGTTCGACTTCATACTCATTGCCCAAACGATGCGATCACCGCTAGTGAGCAGCCTGTGATAGGCCCTGTTGTGAGGCCTTGTTGCACATCTGCAATGAGATCGAGCTCAGGAAATACTGACCCACACATCGATGCGATACTGAATCTCAGGGAGCACAGAGAAGACGAGTTCCATGCGACAAGCCTTCTTTCGTTGGGTCACGATATCAGTCGTGTCGCTATACGACGCACACTACATAAGTTGAGTATCCTGATCTGCACCTGTCTACAGACGGTCATCATACGCACCTCATTGACCTACTTTCTCGCTCCGACTGTCAGCTGACTGGCTTGGCTATGCAATCCTCTGCAGATCTCGTTATGCAGCCTATCAGCATTGTCTAGCTCGACATTTCAGCCGCAGCTGCAACTGTACGCGCAGCAGCTACGACGAGCTCACAAAGTCGAAGTTGAGAACTTCATACGAGGAAGTGACCCTTGCTACCGCTCGACATCCCAGGACGGACTGCGTTTATTGTAAGGCGATGCAACGTCTCACAGCGCTACTAGCACTGCTAGTGATAGCGTATGCCGAAATCGAGAGCCAAGGCCATATCAAATGTCGATGTGTACCCACAGAAGCCTGCTGGCCGACGAGATCGACCTGGAAAACGTTGAACGATACTGTGAATGGCCAGCTGATTCTCAACAAGCCTGTCGCACTGCCTTGCTACCCAGGTCCAGCTCAGAATAGTTCACAATGCGCGGACATCGATTCCAACTATAGCAACAACAGCTTCCAGCAACTCTTCCCAATTGGCTACTCCTACCCCATCGAGCCGACGTGCCCACCAGTCAATGTCTCAGCAGGTGAGACACCTACAGGAAACTGTACTCCCGGCGGCGCACCAGTGTACACAGTCAACGCCACGACAGTCGAACATATCAAGCGCGGACTTGCTTTCGCGAAGGAACACAATTTGCGACTTGTAATCAGAGACACTGGTCACGACATCCTGGGAAGGAGCACAGGTTATGGATCATTGCAAATCTGGATTAAGTACCTGCATGCGGGTATCACGTTCCACCCTTATGATAATCAGAAAGGCGCCAACTGGAATGGCTCAGCACTCACGATTGGAGGCGGATATGTCTGGGGCGAGGTCTACGAACTTGCTGCCAAAGAGGGAGTCATAGTCGTTGGAGGAGGCAACCCCACTGTGGGATGCTTAGGTGGGTGGATGCAAGGTGGCGGGCACGGCTATGCTGCCCACGATTTTGGCCTTGGAGCTGATAATGTGTTATCTGCACAAGTCGTGCTTGCAGACGGTGAAGTAGTGACTGCCTCACAGGCTGAGCATTCGGACCTTTTCTTCGCCATCCGAGGCGGTGGGCCTGGCACCTATGGAGTAGTGATCGAGACAACTGTGAAAGCCTATCCAGCACGCTCGGTAGTGGCCCAGACTCTAGCGTTTGTACCTCTGGCCAGTGGCAGCGACTTCTTGGACGCGGTCGCGGATGTCTACCAGGCGTATCCTGCACTCTCTCAAGCAGGCTGGACTGGCTATGGACAGTGGGCGACATCATCTCAAGCAGCACTGTTCGCCAACTCGACTGTCGCCTACGCGCATACGATGGCGAACTTCAGACTGCCAGAAGACTCAGCCAAAGCCGAAGCCAATGCTGCTCTTGAAAAGCTGATCGCCAGGAACGGCACTTCGCTCTTCGTCTACATATCCTACGAAACAATGCCAACATATGCTGCTTTCTTCGACAAGTACAAGGGACCCGCACCACCTGCCGGCTCTCTAGGCTCTACGACAGGACACTTCCTCGACGAAACTGCTCTACTGGCAAACAGGACAGCACTGCTCGATACTCTCCGAACCACAGCTGGAGCAATTGACGAGTATACCACCAATGTAGTCGAGATATTTGGAGCTCCATATGGTCAGATCGCCAAAGATGGCGAAGATTGTCACTCGGGTGTCTTTCCAGGTTGGAGAAAGATGATCACACATCACATACTCGCGAGAGGTTGGTTGCAGGATACTCCGTCTGCTACTGTGAAAGCGATCCAGCACGATGTCGAATTCGTGAAAGCTGCTGCCCTGAAGAGGCTGGCACCTGATGCAGGCGGGTATATGAACGAGGGCAATCGATTGAACCCAGACTGGAAAAGAGACTGGTATGGTAGTAACTATCCGAAGCTGGAGAAGATCAAGAAGAAGTATGATCCTGATGATCTATTCTACTGTCCCACATGCGTTGGAAGTGGACGATGGGAGGTGAAAGAGGATGGAAAGCTGTGTAGCAGCAGAGGCTGAGATTATTGATGCCTTTCGTTGATGAGCATATGTTGACCTGTCTCGGATCGTACAAATAAGCCAACTAGCTGACACCAGTCGCTCATTCAAGCGGTCCACGAACATAACCCAAGATCTTCGTAATCTGACACGTGCTCTTGTCAATGCTGTGGATCTCGCGCACAAAGACGCTAGGCAGCGCAATGCGATTCAGCTACATGACAACAATCAGCCACTCGTATACTCTTCCACTGCCAAGTCATAACATACCTGAATAAAATCCACAGTAACAGTACTGTTCGGATTAACAGTATAATTCGCCCCAGCAACTGGCCCACCAGGCACTTTCGCATCCAGAACTGTTCCCAAAGCTACCAACTCATCGCGCACAGTATCTGCTGTGAGACCAACATTGACAGGCGCGGGTACAGCAAAGAAAGTCTGTAACTCGTCAGGTAAGACGATGAAAGTCCTACTTACGAGCGGCGCGAGGGGAATCTTGGCAGCGTCCTCAGGAGAGTGTGAGATGATTGTTCGGATCTCTTGCTTGACTCCTTCGATTTGTTGCGCGTCTGTGCAAGGGGTTCGGATTGGACTGCCGCCGACTAGAGGGATGTCGATTGGTGTGGCGAGAATTGAGGTCGCGAGGGAGAGGATGAAGGCTGTTGTTGGGAAGTGCATTGTGGGCCGATATGTTCGTGTTCCGATTTTGAGAGGGAGGACTGCGTTTAGAATGACATGGGCTTGCGAAGCAGTGCTGCTACACTTATCTATACGTTACCGTCTCCTCATTAATTAGTGGACAAGGGTGCCATCGCACCAAACCACCTAGCTTGATCGACCATCGTGATAAGTCAATGTGAATCGTGTGGTGTGCTTCGCTTCGAGAAGGTCGCCGTCGAAATGTTATGTCCTACGACTAGGTGAGGTTATGGCAGTGATCCACGAACTCGGTTCTTGAATTGCCGCTAGTGGTACCGTATTAAGCTTGTAATGAAGCCTAAAGCTAAAGTGCGATATACCGAGGGCCGATCAACAGCATTATAGCGAAGAAGCAGCGCTTTCGACAAGCCTCGTTCGTCAATGTTTCCAATGTCGCAAGTGTTCCAGGACTTATCGTCTGACCACTGGTTACAGGTCTCGGCTGCTGAGTCGAGTTGGAATAGGATATGTTCACATCTAGGATAACATGTTCGTGTGTTGGTTTTCCAGTAGATACTGCTGCCAGCTTGCGTAATTCCATAGTTACATTGTACATGCGGCAAACCTCAGTCCATTCGATCTATCCAGTCCCCGACGCCAGACATATATTCCATCAGCATCTTGGAGAACTTGTCGCTGTGCTGTGGGGCACGATTCGAGGTGTGATGGACCAGACTGAACTGTGCGGGTTGAGATTCTGCAATGTAATCCGGAATATCTGTAAGTCGTACCAACATGCGATTCTGATGTCGTCGAATGACAGTGAAAAGCTCCTGCCATACTTCGTGGCTGGCATCATACGGTTCGCCCATAGAATCGCCCCGGACGTCGTTGGACTCGATGCGAGCCAGTGAGAGCTCGCTCAGATTCGGATTGGCTGCTATCCAAGCAGTGATCCTCTCGAGTTCCACACGGCCACCATCGATGGAGAGGTGCCGTAGGGCACGCTGTTCCATGAATGGCCAGAGTGTGGATATGTTCACGAACTCCTCCAGGCTGTCTTTCCAGTTGAAACGTTTGATCGTGAGTCGTTCCAATTGCGGCTGACCTAATGTGTCAAGAATGGCCTCTAACCCAGCCATAGACTGCTTGATACACATGTTTGTCGCATCCTGGCAAACAGCTTTCAATTCGCTAACATCAAGCTGTTTCCACGCAGTCTGCCATTGCTCATGTTGAGCATCATAATAATTCTGCAGCAATTCGTCTTCATGGTTTCTCCGTATCCATCTCCCGTAGCGGTCTCCGGTTACAGGTATAGCACCAAATCGTATCGCACGTGGCTGGACGTTCGCGTCGCCCAGACACCACAGGTAGAAGATCATCATGCTTTCACATTCCTCCCTGCTATCAAGATACCTGTCACTGCTACCCAATCCGTCGAACACAATTGTCTTGACCTGTGTCAGTCCTCGAAAGATGTTCACATTCCGTGCAACTTCGTCCTTCGCTGTCTGCGCAGACTCTTTTCCTTTCGCGGCCAGTATCAGATCTTTCGCTTTACGAGAAACAGTTGAAAACCCCATGAAATCTTCCATCGGCATTGCTGGGAACAGGACGAGCTCAGTAACGTAGGGAGCGATGGCGGCAAACTCAGAGTCCGCTATGCGCTGTAGACTTGAGTGGGCAAGGATCCGTAGTGAGCCGAATAGCTGTTTCTTGATTTGTTTGAGAAAGGCTAGACGCGGATGCACCAGACGAGCAGTCTTGAGGGACTCGAAGTCGTCAAGCTCAAGCACAATCATGGTGAGTAGCTCTTCCGACAGCCCGAAGAAGCCTGTGTGTTGAGACATGATGAGATTTCTCCTGTTCAGCAGTCGGTCGTGCTCTGATTGGAAGGCGGTGGTGAGGCGTAAGTAGACTGTGAGGGCGAGAGGGAGTGTACTCTCAGATGTCAGTTCTCAGACCACCAGGGTGCCACCAATCAGAACCAGAGCCTCTCTAGGACTCCCCATGTCGTCTAATCACAGCATGAACTTTAATTTGACAGCACCATCTTCATACTTCTACCTACCTTGTGGTTCAGTGCTGTATCGAATGTTCTTTAGAGCATGTGCCAATCGTCTGCTTGTCTGTCCAATTGATACTGCATCTGCTTGATCAAAAGTGCGAAATCTGCAGCAGTTGGAATATCGCCTTAGGTGTTTCTTTCAACCATCGACAATCATAAGCTCATCTTCATCGTGATCCTGGTTGTCCTCGTCGCCGTCGATTGATAGCATCTGTAAAGGACTCTCTGGAGTCGCGTCCACGACCATGGCATCATCTGCTTCGACGGCTTCGTGCTCCTGGGATTCATCATCAAGGGCTTCGCCATCGGTGGCACTGTCTTCCCGTGAGGTGGACCATCATGCCCCAGGCACCAGATGCTGTCGCGGTTCTCTGTTGCTCTTCTCGTTGTCTCTTTGCTGTAAAGTACTCGTCGAGACCTCCCTTCTTGCCATCTAGCACCTTCAGCGCTTGACGCCATGAGGTGACCTGCTTTTTGTCTCTTGTACCATCCTTTTCACCAACGAATCGTCCATTGATTTCATACAAATCGAGTTGTTCGATCCTGGACTCTCCCCAGAACCAAGTCTGTCCATAATCCTTGACGATCCTGGCGTCATGCTCTCTGCTATAAGCTCTGGCTTTACGCAGAGCGGAGCGTCCGCGTGAGATATCTAGCACCCTGCTCCTGTTCGGCTGCTGTGTGGCAGATTGTGGTGGTGTCTGGAACCATCGCTGCAAGACTGCTTTGTCGATACATCGATCGAGCAGACGCGTATAGGGCAGCTCTAGCTTTTGACGCGGATTCTGAGGATCGGTCACATGAAACCAATTGCCATAGCTTGTGAGTGCCGTTGGCAAGCCACTCTCACCTGGTCTAGCAGGTGAAGCGGCAATACCGCCGAAACTGCGTCTCGGATCCAGTGTGTATGCCTTGCCTGCGATGTGCAGACAAGTCGTATATGGCGGCCCGTCATCATAATCGTCGTCGCTAGCCTCATCAAGCTTCACGAAGCGTAGTCGTATCGACGTGACTGCCATGACATCCGTTATAGAGTCTTGTCGGGCATGGACCGGCTCAATACGAACAAGATCGCCAATCATGATCAGCTCCGGGCCTAGGTACACTCCGCGACAGAAGAGTGTCGCTTCTGGCCACGATCCGGTAAGAGCGTATCTGCCAATCAAGCTGAAAGAGCTGGAGACTGTGAAGGCGTGTTTGATGGTCGGATGCCACTGTTCTTCTGGAGTGTTGCCGAGACATTCTTTGAAGAAGGAGAATGGTCGCAGTCCGTGGAGCGGCACATACTTATGCTGAGATGTATACGGCTTGGACTGACAACCTGGCTCGGATAGTGGTTCTACTCGAAAGCCTGAGTAAGCTATACTCTGCGCTTTGTCTCCCGGTATGCCCACAAGATCGTCCTCCGAAATGGGTTCTGTGGGTAGCTGTGTGACGACTCCGGCCTCCCACCGAACGTGGTCGCGCCAGCCAGTCGTCGAGTACGGCCTGAGTGTGAAGCTGTCAGCATCCCAGCCGATTTTGTCGTCGAGATCCATAGTGCGCGTGAACAGCACGATCTCGCCAACTCTTGGCATGAATGCTGGCTGTTGTGACCATTCCTCTAGAACACCTTGAAGCAAGAGATGACCAGCTCTCCAATCAGGCGAAAGCTGGTCGATTATATCCTCTCGGACGTTGCCTCCAGGTCCAGCTGCTTTCACTTTGTCAAGCAGTAGTCGATAGTAGTCCGGTATACCCTCTCTATCAGCCTGTTTGCCTCGCGTAGGGGTATCAGAGTCAGAGTCGAAGCTTTTTTGCAATTTCCTTGACCTCGGAAAGGTAGGAGCAGTCGTCGTTGCAGCAGGACCAAAGTGTCGCGATGTCACACTGGGACTACCAGATGAGGCACTGCGATCAGACCCCGTCTTCTTGCGACCTCCAGTACAAAGGACACATTGACACCCCACGGAGCCTCCATTTGCGATCAGATGCTGGAAATGTGGCCAAGCTTCATTCAGCGACCTGAAATCTTTGCCAGAGGGGTGTCCACATAAATCTACGCGGAGTTGTCAGCGACAGTAGATCAGTCGTAGTCATCGGACGACTGTACATCTGTCAACATGTTTCGAATCTCCTCTTCGCTTCTCGTAACCAGAATAGCCGCGTGGCAGCTGATTTAGAATGTACGTGACTCCGGGTTGATGCTGATGTTGTTCCTTCATCCAGAGCTCAGCAAGTCGCTCCTGGTAATGCGCATCGTTGCGGACTCGTGCTTGGTCTTTGGCTGGAGCACCAGTTCCATCGGACGCGCCCCAAACTGCGATCGTAAGTACGCGCGCCATCTTTGTTCTGGAGGTGTCGGAAGCTCAGCAACTGCTGGAGGATGGCGTGAAGACAGATGCTGATCTTGAGATGTGAGAAGAAAAACTTAGTAAGCTGGTTGTTGTGCAGCTTGTGTTAATGGAATTCGGCGTGGCAAGGTGAGGTTGGGAAGTCAATCCCCCCTTCGTTCTGACTTCACGTTGCCATCACTTCACCACACTTCTGCACCGCCGCTGCTATTCAGTGCACAGATGATGGTCTCCTAAAATCAAAACTTCATCGCATACTGCTTTGGACAGAAATATGCAGCAACGGCAAGAGGGGCATGAGAAGGAAGTGCGAGGCGAGATGAGGCAGGCGCGAACGAGTTGTGATTGGACATACAGATGGAGGCTAGTGAGAGATCCTTGCCTACCTAGGTATCCTGCTTTGCCGACACAGCGAGACTGAAATTGGCAGCTGGACTTGACTTTCTGGCGCACGACCACGACAAACAAGCCATTGGCATCATCAATCAATATAATGTTGTCCCTATTCGAGATGGCTGACGACTCACTCAGTAGTCCTTATAGGCAGAGTCCCATATCCTCCTACTTACCTGTACAGCAGAACAACTCCACCTGCACATCTATACCGCAAGACGCAAGCCACTGCCGCAGCTATCTGCGCTCATCGCGAAGCTTATCACGCAGCTTAAGAAGCGCACTCGTCCCCTCCAGAAGAAGAAGCGAGGCTCGAAGGTGCTCGCGCGAGTCTCTCCTCTCATACCATGGACGACTCTCGAATGAGATCGTCCGACTCAGCGCGACGACCTGGCAGCAGCTCTAGCAGGAACGGCACTTCCAGACCGACCTCATCACGATTACACCGCATACACGAAGACGCGACGACTCCAGCGCCACCGATACCCACCAAGAGCATATTGCGACAAAGCGCTTCAGAGCAGTCTCTACCACAGTTTATACCTCCTGCTGCGCCATCGACGAGCTACCATGCACATAAGAACAGCTACGATACCGGCAGGACAGCCCCGCCCGCATATGAATGGCGACCGGAACCTGTGCTAGCAGATGAAGTGGATTCTGGGCCTGTGGAAGGCGAGAAGCTCGCAGCATTGAGACGTGCAGACGGCTACAAGCGCAAGAAGGGCGGCGTCAGCTGGCGGCGATCGACCTGGATAATCATTGCAATCGTGGTGCTGCTACTCATCGGACTCATTGTTGGCCTGGCAGTAGGTCTGACCAGACGAAAAGGATCCAGTAGTAGCGGTGAAACCTCCTCTGCGGATTCTGGCACCAGCAGTCCGCAGCAACAGCCATTTCCCATCGCACAGTATAGCATGATCACAGCACTAAGAACGATAGACACAAATTGTACCTCAATTGCCGAGACATGGTCCTGCTACCCGTACCACGTATACGACCCGGCGATTGCGAACAGCGGCTACTCGGTATTCCAATGGGTCATTGCGAACTCAAGTTCCTCCTACGCCACAATCGGATCAGGTGCAACATCTGATCAAGGTGAACCTGCGAATCTCACGATCAGTGCAACCAGCAACCCTTTCAGCATTACTTTCAACAACACGGCGTTGACCTACATTTCTCCCGCTTCGAATACAAGCTCCGCTCGTTACACCTTCAGCTTCACTATCGACAAGGCATTCAATCCACCTGTATCGTTAGCAAGCGACAACGTTGCCACGCAATGCTGGTACAACCAAACAACGTTCACCGGCTCACTCTACCTGTCCGCGCCACGCACATATCCAGCATCGAACGCCTCGGACGGCGCTCTACAATGGCCGTACGCCATCGATATCACACAAGAAAGCCCCGGTGGAACAGACATTCCTGCATGCTACGAGTTCATTGGAGGTCAAGTCGGAACCAGAATAACGACGGGTCTGACGCCACAGCCGACCAGCTCGCAGTGTTCTTGCGAATATCGTAATTACTGATGATGCTGTCTTTCCATGTGATCTTGATATTATGATTTGATGCCGATGAGATACCCTGCTGCTTTAGCGTTTTGAAAGACTTGTGTAGATGTTACATATAGCACATAGCATATAATGTACAAACCAAGAAGGAAGAATTCCACAAACCATATCATACGGTAGTAGACTCCGCCGTAAGCTGTTCCCTGCACACGCGAGAGACATCCATGTTTACAAACGAGGACCTTGCAAACCTAGCTTTCCCTCTTTCACATGCAAATGGAGAGCTTACTACAGGATTTGTGGGGCAAAAGTGTCAGCAGAATGCAGACTTTCTCCGCAGAGTTCGCATCTCACACGCGTTTCGTATGCAAGCCTTGTGGATGTATTCTTGTTGAGTAGTTACCCATGTGCTTGTTGAGTACGCTCGGATGTTGGTGGGATGTGGGACATGCGGATGTGTAAATAGACAGCTTTCTTTGTTCGCACTTCTACGGACACCTGCATATCAGCATCATCGTTACACTGTTACTATCCATACAGCAGAAGTGTATGTCGAGACTACCTGAAAGCATTCATCTCCGCAATAACCATGACGACCATGACAATGACTTACGCAAGCTATGATGACTTCGAGAACGCTTCAAGTTCCGAGTGTGCATGCAAGTCGACGCACCCAGAAGAGCGAGCAGATAGACCAACGCTCCCTAGACGAGCTCCTAGGATTGGCTTTGCTCAACTACTATTGCCACTTATCATCGCCTGGATCAGCGACTGTAACAATACTGGAGTGGACATTCTGCCAACTGCCATCGCAAGAGTCATTCAAGCCCTTGTACTGGTTGGCCTGTTGAACATGTGTGGGGAGGGCGGAACGAGCTCGTGGCGAGGGCAAAGCCAATGGGGAGCACCAGCGTCCAGCTTCTTCGTCCAAGCACTCTGTGTACTCCTGATGGTCGATCTGTTACGGATTGACCCAAGTGAAGCACAGGGGCTGGTCAGCACAGCAGGCTGGCGTGATGGGACTGCGAATCTGTTCAGGAGGTGACGGAGAGCTACTGGCACCAGTGTGTTTCGGAGTATGTGGTTCGATGGAGCTCAAGAGACGTACTCCAGGTGGGATTCTACCAGCAGAAATCCGTAGTTGCATATATGGAGTAGGAAGTCGCTCGGTCGAGCATTCTCCTATCTTCACTCTCAATCTCCTCTGCGTCTCTTAGAGCCAGTGTATCCGTCCGTATCGTAGTCGTCATTGGCATCGGCGAACTCCATACCTTCTGCCTGTGCCGTGCTCTTGCGCCGGAACTGCCCAGCGCCAATAGCCACAATCTCGTCTTCGCTGTCTGACTCTCCCATGTCCAGCAGCACAGGCATGCGGAACTCGTCACCAAGCTTGACTGTGCCATCTTTCGCATTCAGACCTTCTCGTGCTAGCTGTTCCTCATTGACTGTAAGCACATCAACATCTTCGTCCTCTTGATCTAGCCGTCTCTTTTGCAGGTATGAAACATCATGCATGTCGAACTCATCCTCTTTCTCAATGTACTCCACGTTCTCCTCTACTTCGACGAAGTCCGGGGCGAGCGCTGACCATCTCTGTGGTGTGTTGATTGACCATAGGTATACTCGTCCACTTTCAACTCCAGTCGCAGCAACGAAAGGTCGCGTCGGGTGCCACTCAACAGCGCCTAGCTCTTCTTTGGGACCCTCCAAGATCTTCACCAGAGACCCATGGCCACGCTCCCAAATGTAGATGTCGTGATTCATAAGCGTCGACGCCATAACATAATCAGCGTTGCTGCTGAAAGCTACGTGATTCCAAGACAGTCGATTGACTACGTCTTGGAACTTGTGCTCCACCTCCAGGCGTATGCTGTCTGGCTGCAGGTGTGGATCAGACAAATCAGGCAGCTTGATAGTTCGGATGATGGTGTCTGAAGCATTGACGAGCAGGTCGCGGCCAGAGCTGCTGAGCCTCACCAGCAGAATGGGCTTGCTGCATAGTCTATTACTGTAGACAGTCTCGCGCGTGGTGGCGTTGATCACATTCAGCCATCCCTTGGTCGTGCCAGTGATAATGTAGTGTCCACCTGGGGTGAAGGCAGCAACAGTGGTGAAGTGCTTCGCATCCGCCTTCTCGCCGCCCTCCTCGTGAGGCGCACGCTTCGGCAGGTTGGGAAGAGCCATTTGCTTCACTTTCTTACTGTCTGTGAAGTCTGCTAGCACAGGCCTGTACTCATACAGCGCCGCAACGCACATTTTGTGGTTGGTAGGATGCAGTTCTGCGATGTAGACAGGCGCACCAAGGTTGACAGTGCGCACTCTACTGCCATCAGACAGGTCCCATAGTATGACTTTCCAGTCAATGCTGCTGCTCAGCAAGTAGCGGCCGCTCTTCTCCCATGACAGCGACTGCACTGTCCTGCCACCAGTGTGGCCCTTGAGCTTGCGCGCCACGCCATTGGTCTCGAGGTCGAAGATGGCGATCGTGCCCTTTGCCGTGCCAGATGCCAGGAGATCGCCGCGGTGAGAGAATCTGATGCACACTGCCTGTCCGGATGATCGCAGTCGCGCAACTAGCACTTCGGGAATGTCCTGAGCGAGCAGCACCGGGTCGGACAGCGGCAGATTCATCGTGCAGGCAGTGGCGGTGCGTGGTGGTGAAGGTAGTGCTGCCTAGAGTGAGTCATTCGTGACATTCACCGTGTAGTCCTTTTCGATAGTGAGGTGAGGTATGCTGTATGCTGTATGTGAGTAGACACAATTGCAAGATGTGGTGAATGAGGAAAGTTGCGGCTTCGTGCTGAACTTGCCTCTTGCTTCTCAGCTCGATGGTAACTGCAACAATGACCACCAGTGCATCAATAACAGTCAAAGTATCAATACTGTCTTGATACACCCTCGTCAGCTGCAAGAGTCTATCCTGCAACGATTGGTGCTTGTGAGATCGGCCAGACAAAGGTGAGTTTGGGGAGTCAGAGCAGTTGGGGCTCACCGGAAAGCGGCAAGCAAAAGCCGGGGGTCGTGCACAAGGGCGGACTTCTCGTCTTCAGGCTTCCATCACCTCGACATCCACCTCCCTCCACGACAACATCATCGATTTCGCCTGGATCGCGCGCGGAATCGCCATAATCGAGCTCGAGTATCACGGGAGGACATACTGCGCGCTTTTTCGGTCGCTGGCGGGCCACGATTGAGACACGAGCGGCACGTCACAGTCTGCGAGACTGCATTCTTACAGAGCGCGCTGCGCAGTAATACCATCAACGAGCATCAAATCAGCGATCATACCATCATAATACCGGCGCGACGGAGTGGTTTCGAGTGCGTTCAGCGAGGCGGTGGCCTTTAGTGAGGTTGCGCGGTGTTCATAGGGGAGAGGTGGCGGACAGCATTTTCGAGAAGTGAGGACTAGCGATACGTATCAGAACCGCACCAGAGTCCAGAATCTGGAGAGTGAGACGACTTGAGACGACTTGAGACGCATCTCTCACTGCAAGCTTCGAGACACAAACGAGTCGAGAAGTCGAGACAGCCGCAATCATGTCGAACTTCGCCCACTCGGATGCGCCGCTCAAGACGGTGCAGGAGATCCAATTCGGACTCTTCTCACCCGAAGAGATCAAGAACATGAGCGTCTGTCATATCGAGTACCCGGAAACGATGGACGAGCAGCGCCACCGGCCACGAGAGAAGGGCCTGAACGACCCCAAGCTCGGCACCATCGACCGCAGTCAGATGTGCGCTACCTGTGGCGAAAGCCAACAGGAGTGTCCTGGACACTTTGGTCACATCGAGCTGGCGGTCCCGGTGTTCCACGTCGGTATGTTGACTACGGAACATGCGAGCATATTCACCTGCAGATACTGATTATCACGTGATCAGGCTTCATCACCAAGATCAAGAAGATCCTCGAGTCTGTATGTCACAACTGCGGAAAGCTCTTGGAAGATGAGGTAAGTCGCAATGCTTGTGTTTGAACACGGTAAGTCCTTTTCTTCTTGTGCCAGTGCTTACATGCGTCCTCACAGCGCAACCCTACCTTTGCGCTTGCCATCAAACTTCGCGATCCGAAACGACGCTTTGAGGCTGTCACTCGACTTTGCAAGCCCAAGATGGACTGTCAAACGGATGAGCCGAGTGATGAGGACAACCAATTCGGTGAAGATCCAAAGAAGCCCAAGGAGAAAGGCCACGGCGGCTGCGGCAACATGCAGCCTACCATTAGAAAGGACGGCCTGAAGTTGGTCGGTACATGGAAGCAGCCAAAGAACGAGGATACTGGTGAAGATGCTGGACCGAAGAAGGAGGTCATCACGCCTGCAGATTCGCTCAAAGTGTTCCGCAACATATCAGAGGAAGACCTGTATCGTCTGGGTCTGAACGTCGACTATGCACGACCTGAGTGGATGGTTCTGACAGTACTGCCTGTGCCACCTCCAGCAGTCCGACCCAGTATCTCCGTGGACGGCACAAGTCAGGGTATGCGTTCAGAGGATGACTTGACGTACAAGCTGTCCGACATCATTCGCGCAAACTCCAACGTGCGAAGAGCCGAGCAAGAAGGCTCGCCAGCTCACATTACCGACGAGTTCACCACTCTTCTACAGTACCACGTCGCCACTTACATGGACAACGACATTGCTGGCTTGCCAAAGTCGATACAGAAGTCTGGGCGTCCGCTCAAGGCTATCCGTGCTCGACTGAAGTCCAAGGAGGGACGTCTTCGAGGAAACTTGATGGGCAAGCGTGTCGACTTCTCAGCACGTACTGTCATCACCGGTGACCCCAATCTAGACCTCGATCAGGTCGGTGTGCCCAGGTCTACAGCCAGAGTTCTAACGTTCCCGGAGCGAGTCACATTATACAACGTGCACAAACTTCAAGAACTTGTTCGAAATGGACCCACTGAGCACCCTGGTGCAAAGCACATCATCCGCGAGGATGGCTCAAGAATCGATCTGCGCTATCACAAGCGTGCCGGAGAGATTCAACTGCAGATTGGCTGGATTGTCGAGCGCCACATCGTCGACGGTGACTATATTATTTTCAACCGTCAGCCGTCGTTGCACAAGGAATCCATGATGGGTCACAGAGTCAAGGTCATGCCTTACTCGACCTTTCGCCTCAACCTTTCGGTCACGTCACCTTACAACGCTGATTTCGATGGAGACGAGATGAACTTGCACGTTCCTCAGAGCCACGAGACACGATCAGAAGTCGCCAACCTGTGCGCTGTACCACACAACATCGTGTCGCCACAAAAGAATGGACCGCTCATGGGAATCGTGCAAGATACTATGGCTGGTATCTACATGATGACCAAGCGTGACACAATGATGGACTACGAGCAAGTCATGAACATTCTGCTCTGGGTTCCTGGCTGGGATGGTGTAGTGCCACAGCCGGCGATTCTGAAGCCTGTTCCTCGCTGGACTGGCAAGCAGATCATGTCGATGGGCTTGCCACCTGGGCTCAACATCATGAAGCTTGGTGATGATGAAGACCACATCTCACTTGCAGAGGCTGACTCCTCTGTCCTGGTCCAAAACGGCGAGCTCGTATGGGGTCGTCTCACCAAGAAGCTCGTTGGTGCTTCTGGTGGAGGTATTGTTCACCTCATCTTCAATGACCGTGGTCCCGATGCAACTGTGGAATTCTTTAACGCAGCGCAGCGCATCGTCTGCTACTGGCTGTTGCATAATGGCTTCAGCGTGGGCATTGGAGATACCATTCCAGATGCGGAGATGGTCGTGGCCATTTCCGACAACATCATCAAGGAGAAGGCTACTGTCGACGGCTACATGCGGGAGGTACAGTCTGATGAGATGGAAGCATTGCCTGGTATGACGATTCGTGAGACATTCGAGTCACAAACCAAGGCCGCGCTTGACAATGCCCGAAACAATGCCGGTGATGCGGCTTACAAGGGAATGAAGTCTTGCAACAATGTCGGAGTCATGGTCAAGGGTGGTTCCAAGGGCTCGACGACGAACGTCTCCCAAATGACTGCGGCGGTTGGTCAGCAGTCTCTGGAAGGCAAGCGTCTTCCTTTCGGCTTCAAGGATCGCGTACTACCGCACTTTCCAAAGGACGACTACTCGCCTGCATCGAGAGGTTTCGTTGAGAACTCCTATCTGCGTGGCTTGACTCCACAGGAGTTCTTCTTCCACGCCATGGGTGGTCGTGAGGGTCTCATTGATACTGCTGTCAAGACTGCCGAGACCGGATACATCCAACGTCGTTTGGTCAAGGCACTCGAGGAGATTATGATCAAGTACGATGGTACTGTCAGAAATTCTCTCGGCGACATTCTGCAATTCGTCTATGGTGAGGATGGTCTCGATGCTACATTCATCGAGGGCCAGTCTCTGTCGATCATCAAGCAGTCCCACGCGGCGTTCGACAAGAAGTACAAGATTGATGTCATCAACCCAAGCAGCAAAGATCAAACATTGTCGCCCCACGTGTTGGAGATGGCTGGCGAACTCCAAGGTGATGTTGAGGTGCAGCAGCTCTTTGACCAGGAGTACGAGGCGATTCAGAACGATCGTCAAAAGATCCGACAGGGACTGGACGACCCATCCGATCAACGTTTCCTGCCACTTAACGTTTCTCGCATGATTCAAAATGCCAGAGACAAGTTCAAGATCACGGACAACAGCAAGAGTGACCTTGATCCCCGCGAGGCGATTCCCAAGGTTGCAGCATTGCTTGAGCGACTCAAGATCATTCGTGGTGAAGACGCGTTGACCAAGGAAGCCGACCTGAACGCCACTCTTCTGTGCAAGGCACTCTTTAGGTCACGACTGGCGTTCAAGCGAGTTGTGAACGAAGACAAGCTCAGTAAGCTTGCTTTTGACAACATCCTCGGTGACATTGAGAACCGATTCTTGCGTGCCTTGGTCAGTCCCGGTGAGATGGTCGGTGTCCTCGCTGCCCAGTCTATCGGAGAACCCGCCACGCAGATGACGCTCAACACCTTCCATTTGGCTGGTGTGACTGCAAAGACCACAACAAAGGGTGTGCCTCGTCTCAAGGAAATTCTCAACGTTGCCGATAACATCAAGACACCCAACATGAAAGTGTTCCAGGAGCATGAACATACTACCAAGCAGGAGACCGCAAAACTTCTTCGATCCAAGGTTGAATTCACTAGCTTGCGCGGTGTCACAGATGCCGCAGAGATCTACTACGACCCAGATGTCCAGAGCACAGTCATCGAAGAGGATCGCGACATGGTTGAATCGTACTTCATCATTCCTGAAGACAATGAGAACCCTGATGCTCAGAGCAAGTGGATGCTGCGTTTCGTGCTTGGACGTCGACAACTCCTTGACAAAGGACTGACTGTGACGAATGTCGCTGACAAGATTCGAGAGACGTACCCTAAGGATGTCGCTGTCATCTTTTCTGATGACAACTCTGATGACATGGTCGTCCGTGTTCGTATGACAAGCCAAGCCGATAAGGAAGAGGAGATGGGCGAGTCATCCGAGGACGATACCCTGAAGCAATTGTCCGAGCACATGCTTGACAATGTTGTGCTTCGTGGTGTTCAAGGCGTCCGCCGTGTGTTCGTGTCCAAGGATCTCAGCATGGTTGAAGAAGCTGACGGAAAGCTCGTCAAGAGCAAGAACGACAAAGCCTGCGAAGAGTGGTACCTCGACACCGATGGCATCAATCTCAAGGATGTGCTTGCAGTCGAAGGCGTGGACAGTACCCGCACGACTTGCAACCACTTCCAGTCAACCATGAGGGTCTTTGGTATTGAAGCTGTTCGAGCTTCCCTGATGCGCGAGCTCAAGGACGTGCTGACCAACGATGGTTCTTATGTCAATCATCGCCACATGGCCATTCTTTGCGATGTCATGTGTGCTCGGGGTGAACTTATGGCTGTCACGAGACATGGTATCAACCGAGCAGACACAGGTGCGCTCATGCGTTGTTCTTTCGAAGAGACAGTCGAGATCCTTTTCGAGGCTGCGTCTTCAGGTGAGCTCGACGACTGCCGCGGTGTCTCCGAGAACATCATCCTTGGACAACTCGCTCCAAGCGGTACTGGCGAATTCGACATGCTGCTGGACAACGAGATGCTCAAGAGTGTCGTTCAGAAGGGTCCCCAGCCTGGACGTGCAGGTGTGGGTGCTGGAGCAATGTCACCAATGACAGATGGCGCCATGACTCCATACGACATGGGTTCGCCAATGTCCGAAAGTGGCTTCGCTGGTCCAGACTATGGTGCTTCATTCTCGCCAATCATCAACCCTGGCCAAGACGAGGGCGGAGGTCTTACTGCTTATGGTGGTGGCTTCGACGGTGGCATGAGTCCATACAGAGGCGGTATGAGCCCTGGCTATGCACCTCAGTCGCCATTCAGCGCTGGTATGTCTCCAGCCTCACCTGGATATGGCGGCGGCTACTCTCCCAGCAGTCCATCATTCGGCGGTGGATTCTCGCCTACCTCTCCAGGCGGCGCGCTCACGAGTCCAGCTTACCAGATGGGCTCGCCCGGTGGGTACAGTCCTGCATCGCCTGCATACAGCCCAACTTCACCCAACTACTCGCCAAGCTCTCCAGCATGGTCTGGAGGCGGTGGCAGCAAGGTCTCACCTACCAGCCCCAGCTACAGTCCTACCAGCCCAAGCTACAGCCCCACGAGTCCCAGCTACAGTCCAACGAGTCCCAGCTACAGCCCGACGAGTCCGAACTACTCTCCCTCGTCACCGAACTTCTCACCTTCGAACCAACCAGGAAGTGCGAAGTACTCCCCAACTTCGCCTCAGTACTCGCCGAAGTCACCGGCCTATAGTCCCACGTCACCTGCCTACAACGGAGGTGGCGGTGGCAGAGCTGCTTCTAGCACTTCTCCTGGCAGCCCAAGCTACTCACCAACGAGTCCTGTTTACAGCCCAACAAGTGAGTCATGACAATAGAACATGAGTAGAGACATTTGCTGACATATACTTCTAACTAGGCCCACAGCAGAACGGGACATCACCTGGCTCTAACAATGCCAGCCCGACATCCCCTCAGTACTCTCCCACGAGCCCGCAATACTCTCCTGCTTCACCAAAAGATGACTCTTAGTTCTGTACATCCAGCTATTTGCCTGGACTTTTGAGAGTTTCTCGTCAACAGCACCGCGTCCTCTTTGCTGAGTTCACGCAATGCAGTAACGGTTACACGACTCTCTTACCTTTTTCGCGCAACTGTAACACTATCCAGCGTACTTGCAGCATGGGACGGCGTTTGATTTTTCTTGGACATAAAAGCAGCGATTGACAAAAAACTTCACATCACAAAGTTCAGTTGTGGTGGTGAGAGCGATAGATGATGAAGGCACGAAGACGGAGAAGTTGCGAGGGCGCAGTGCAGAAAGTTTCTTCTATGCGCCTCATTAGATTGATTCCCCAGAGGCTTGTTTCACACACAGTCTTCGAGCTGTGTCGCGGCTTGGTGGGCGAGATGGAGATGAGTTTGCCTCCTCTCGACGAAGACGGGATAGTGGATACATGAGAAGACGTAGCAAGCAGGTGATGCTTGAAAATAATGTTGAAAATGCAACGCGGCAAAAGCTGCTTGATTGCAACACCTTACTGTACCATTTCTTCCTCACTCGTAAAGTCTTGACTGATGCTGTAACGTGGTCGTTGTAATCTCTTAAATTGTGACTCAACATCATCAAATCTTCGGTCCTGGGACTTTCCATCTTCACCTTTGCTCTTCATATCTGCACTTCACAACAGCACATCACTACCACTTCCATCCACGCCACTACCTATGCCGCAACCGAATGAGTAACACATCTCAAGAAGACCAACAGCCCAAATCGTTGACATTCACACCTCGCAACACAGAAGAAGAAGAAAGGCAAAGAACCTCTCCATTCAGTAGCCAACCATGGCCAACAGCGAATTCTCCTACGTCAAAAACTTCGAACTCGACGACACCCTCCCCCTCTCAAACTGGATCGTAGTCCGAATCGATGGACGAGGTTTCTCCAAACTCTGCAAGAAATACAATTTCGCAAAACCCAACGACAAACGAGCCATAAACCTCATGAATAGCGCCGCAACAGAAGTCATCAAGTCTTTCCACGACATCGTACTCGCATATGGACAAAGTGATGAATATTCTTTCGTCTTTCACGAATGCACCAATTTCTTCGAGAGGAGAAGTGCGAAGCTAGCAACAAGTGTCGCTACGATGTTCACAGCAGAATATTGTATGCAATGGAAAACATTCTTCCCTGAAATGGAGCTGGAAAGGCCGTTTCCGACATTCGATGGGAGATGTGTTTGTTATCCTAAGAAAAGGATTATTCGAGATTATTTGAGTTGGAGACAAGCAGATTGTCATATCAATAATTTGTACAATACGACTTTTTGGAATCTTGTACAAAAAGGTGGGATGAGTGGGACAGAAGCTGAATTGGAATTGAAAGGGAGTTTGGCGAGTGATAAGAATGAGATTTTGTGGAGTAGGTTTGGGGTTAATTATAATCAGGAAGAGGAGATTTGGAGGAAGGGGACGGTTTTGTATAGATGTTGTGAGGAGGAGGTTGTTGCTGCTGCTGGGAATGAGGTGAAGGAGAAGGGCGTAGGTGAGGCGAAGAGTAAATCTCGGATGGAGAAGGAGAGGAAGAGAAAGATGAAGGCCAAGATCGTGCAGGAACATGTTGATATCATTGGTGATGCGTTCTGGGAGAAGAGGCCTTATATTCTTGCGACGAAAGGAGTGGAATGATAGGTCGTACTCAGAACTGGTCATCAGAGTCGAAGAGGGGAAATGCAAACGATGCTAAGATGCCTTCTCATATCTATGCTTTTCTGTGGTGTCGCACACCATCGTACTAGGAATCGTTGTGTATCTCAGGAAGTCTTTGGCATCACGTCCCCCCAACGCCACCCATCATGCAACGCCATGCAATGAGGAATTCCATACAAGCATATCGTGCAACCAAGCACCATCTCGAGCGCCATCATTCCACATTATCAACAGACACCCCTCCGCCATCATGATGAAACCACAACCTTTGAACTCAAGGCTTCGAGAAAGCCGGGAAAATCCTCCTTCTTCACCTCCACCACGCTATGCTCGAAGGAATCAATCCTCACTCGTGCTGCAGTCTGCTCGACTACCTCCTGGAAGGCCTGCCCGAAACGATTGGTAGGTCCTGTCCGCTTCCGTCTCGCAGCAGTTTCCTCATCGTCTTCAGAGTCAGCATCAGAGTCCGAATCCTCATCTTCTGTCTCCACCTCGCTCTCGGAGTCCTCGTCGTCATCTGAGTCCAGCCCATTGGCAGCGTTGCGCTCTCGTCGTAGTCGTCGACGCTCTTCTCGCTTTCGTGCAGCCACAGCTCTCTTTGCAACGCGGTCTGCCTCCTTTCGCATCTTCTTTTCTTCGCGTTCCTTGATCTCGGCCTTCGATCGGATCTTCTTGCCATTGCCATTCCAGCCTGATCCGCCTCCAATACCAACGACGACATACACCGAGCGATTCTCGTCAAGTGCACCGAGCACGAGCGCTTCGTCCTTGCGCTTACTAGCCGACTTGCCGGATTCAGCTTCGAGCACAGCGACAGCTTCGCCCACCCAGCTTGCCAGGCGCACAAGCGCACCGGGGTGAGTAAAGACTTGCAGGTCTGAACCTTCTCGAAGCACTCCGATGCGGAACGAGCGTAGATGTCGAAGAATCTTCTTGCTAATGAGGAATGATCCGACGCGAAGAATGGCTCTGTACAAGTCTTGAGCAACTGGTATACTCTTCTGCAGAGTCTTTAGCCCACTACTGTGAGGCTCGAGAGCATCGTAGGCACGGTAGAAGCGTTGCGTGACATAATCTGGCACGTCTGCAGAACTATCGTGAAGTGAGGAGTCCATGCCATCGTCCGAGCTGTGTGGAGGAGTGGGCAAGTTGCGCATGCGAGCATTGTAGTTGAAGTCCGTGGTCGGTCTGCTGTCGTACTTCAGATCAGGAAAGAGGGAGTGATCCGTGCCGACCTCAAGGATTGCGCCAACCACTATGGCCACATCTTCTGCCGATAGAGTGCCTGCCCAGCCCCATGATCGTACAAATCCCCAGTTCTCAGTGCCACCTCTACCACTGTCGTCGGGCACGAGACCCTCTAGGTTGTAGTGTGCTGACCATCGGAGGATGCGCTTGCGGAGTGTCTGCTTCACTGCAGTATCCATGTGCAGATAGCCTTGACCTGCTTCAGCAAGACTGATGCCCATCTTGGCGAGCAGTTTGTGGAGTCGCTTCATGCCCTGGTCGTTCCACAGGTGTAGACGTGTGGCCAGGTAAGGAGAGTGTCGCATTGCATCGTACAAGCTCCAGTGCCGGATCAGCAGAAAGCGCGGTTCGGGTGAGAGACGAATACTATTGTCCGTAGGACTTCGCGCTGTGGTAGGGATTACAGCTTCTGCGCTCTGTGATCGTAGAAGTTCTGCTTCTGGTATAGCGTTCAAGCGTCTGACTTCTTCTTGTAACGTCTCGCGAATCAGCCTGGCGCGTGGTCCTGCTCCAGCTGGGTTCATTTGTACAGCAGCCATGCCTACAATTGCCAACCAAAGCAGCTCATTCTCTTCTCGGCCAAGTTCTGACACAAGCGCATACACCATACTGCAAACAGGCTCCGCTCCACTTGTGCCACGATCGTAGTATCTGTCCAGGGTCGCTTCATGCTTTCTCCTCAGCTTCAGCAGTTGTTTCATCTTCTGTCGTGCAGAGGGTTCGTTGCGCATTGGAGGTGAAGATGGCATAGTTGGTGGCGTGGACTCCCCATCTAGCTGGCCAGACAGTGGATTGCCACCTGGCGAGGATGGTATTGGCACAGATGTGCTTGAATTGCTTCTTCGTCGTCGAGCTGGCCTGCTCTCGGCTTCGGAGTCTGATAGATCATCTTCATCATCAGAATTGGCTCTTCGCTTCCGCTTCTGCCCGCTGCTTGATGCATCGTCCTCATCTTCCTGATCTTGTCGATCCACTTCATTCTCGTCATCGTCATCATCATTAGCGATCATGGCGATATCGTCCTCAGTGATCTCGGGCATGCCTTGCAGCGCGAAGTATGCTTCTTTCTCAGCCTGTAGGTCCTCCATGAGATCGCCGTCGTCAAACACAATCACGCCACCCTTGCTATGCTTGTAGCCAGCGCCGATACGGCCTTCGTGAACACCAGGTCGTGGAACAGCAACTCCGTCCACTTCTGGCACAGCAGCTGACGCGCCAAACACATTCTCGAGGTTGTATGGCCGGTGGGCATCAATGATCCAAACATCGACGCCGTGCTCCTCCATGCCGCCTTCCACGATGTCACCATCCTCCGTCCTGCCATCTAGACCGAGCACTTCCTCCAATGCTACCGACCCTCCTAGACCAAGACATATCACAGTCCCGCCAGCCCCGCCTCGCTGTCGCGTCAATGGTAGAACGAGTTCCTGTCCATGCTTTTGCAGATCTGCGTAGCCAGACACGGGCTGGATCTTGTGGGGTATGAAGTCGCGCTTGAGAAGGCTCACGAGGATACGCGTCGCGCATATGCTGTCCACGGAGAGTGATGTCAGGATCTGAACCGGCGAGGAAGAAGGATGAGTCGTCTTTAGTAGGTCGAGATAGAGGCGCGTGATATCCGCTCGTGGGAGATACATGGCCGCGACGGCCTACAGCGCGCACCAGCTATCTTCTCTGGCAATCACGCAGCATTCGTCCAGGCATTGGCAGTATTCTCTTCTTTGTAGAGTGGGACGCGTGTCTGCTGTATGGGACGCGTCCTGGTGGTAGTATCGTTTGGTGTGGTTCGTGGTTGTATGTTCAAGAAGAGTCAGTAGTAAGAAGCAGTTTGTACAAGTTGCAGTGTGTCGGTGAAGCTGTTGCTGTGCTCTGACTGTTGTTGGTATGGCTACAGTGTACGACGCGACTTGCTTGCAGATACGCGCCAGGCCAGCCAACGATGAAGGTTGCCCGATCACCGATCTCGTTCTTGCCTTCCAAGCCTCAGGCTCGACGGTTCCTTCCGTGTCACGAAACAACCACGACCTCCTTCCTCTTCTTCCAACAACACCACAACTCCCTCATCTCGACTCCTCGGCTTGATGCACCGCTCGGCATCATATCCATCGGCATCACGGGCCCTCCAAAGCATCGGGATCAAGCACAATCGCTCGTTCACAAGAAGCACACTGATGTCACTGCTTTCTGATTCAGCTGGTCGTGGACACGACTCGCAAGGCGGCGATCTTGACGTCCTCGCGCTTCCTACCGCCAGCCATGACGATTTTCCCAGCATCGCACGCAACAAAGCACGCGAGATAGAGTGCAAAGAGAGCTTGCGACTGCATCTGATGTTGCAGAGAGTCGAAAGTGTACGAAACTGCAAACATGTTCACTACTTACCATGCATACCCTGGTGTGGTGTATCAGAGGCGCACACTCCAGCTAGGTCATCCAAGCTATCACTTGTGACCTCACCTCGTCAATCGCATCGACGAGCTGACTCCGCAGACTTCAGCCATCACAACGAGAGCACATGCAAATTGTTCCTCAATGGCATCAATGCGTTGCATTCATGCCCAAACAGCTAAACAGCTCTCCAGTGTTGGGGCACAATCAGCGCATCAATGCGAACAATATGCAAGTCACGACTCAAAGTTCACCCTACAAGCTCTGGCCTCCGCGTCCCCGTGCGGGAGGCGAAAGTCAATGCCGCTCAGCTGCGTTGGTGGTTGGTTTCATGCACTCTCAATTAGTATCTAATGTCTCTTTCCGGCGCGTGCGACTCGTTCCTGAATGTGGTTGCTCCTAACTGACATGCATCAACCAGTCAGCGGCGTTCCCAATGCTCGTCCCTCGACAGCTATTCTGCTCTGTACCTGCAGCATGGCTATCTACGCGCATCGGCCGATGACGCTGTTCGATATCGATCTCGAGGACTGTGCTAGGGACGAAAGCGTTCCTCTGCTGACTCGGCCCTGCGAGCAGTTCGGCAAGAGATCTGCTCGGCACCACATTTGCGGTTGAGAGCTCCTGCAAGCACGACCTCAGAGGTTGGGGAAGCATCATAGGCAAGGTCTCCCTGCTCAGATATTAAAGGTTGGACCTTCAGCACTTCAGTCCATCCTTCAAGCTACTCCAATAGCAGTCTTTAGACAACACTCCTAATACCCAGGGGTGGTTGTTACTTCGAGCTTCTCGACCAGTTCGCCTTATATGTTGGAACCAGTACCCATTCCTCCATCCACAGAAGGCACCCACATCAACAACATGTCCGCCACCACGAGACAACAACAGGACCTTGACGCACTTCGCAGTGCCGCCATCAGGGACCAGCAACAATCCCGTGTCTTGAACCACTCCAGCTCAGAGGAATGGTCAGACAAGGAGGGCAAGGACAGCATGTCCTCGCCTGGCGCGCCTCCCGGCCACGAAATGAACCGATCAGAATCCACTGGCTCGCTGCGGATGCCGCAGCCCGCATCCTCAACTCTGCAAACACCCCGAGCATGGATGGGACTGGCACCAATGGCGACTGTCGATGAGGAGCTCGATCACGCCGAACACAACCACTTCTTCTGGTCGAAGGCCAAGATCGCCTTCAAGGAGCCCTTTGCAGAGTTCTGGGGAACGTTCATCCTCGTCCTGTTTGGTGAGTTCATGTTACCGCCCTGTCGACTGATATGCGCGCACTGACTGACTTCCCTAGGTGATGCCGCTCTCGCACAGACACTTCTCACTGCCAATGATAGAACCGCACCAGGTGCTGATGGCTTCGGAAACTGGACCACTGTCACCTTCGGATGGGGTATCGGCCTCATGTTGGGTATCTACGTCGCTGGTGACTCTGGTGCATTCTTGAACCCAGCTGTCTGCCTCGCATCCTGCATGTTCCGCAAGCTTCCATGGAGACGTCTCCCTATGTACTGGCTTGCCCAATTCCTCGGTGCATTCTGCGCTGCTGGTGTCGTCTATGGCAACTACTACGGCTTGATCAATGCATATGACCCTAACCGCACTGTTGCACCCTCCGAGACCGCCACCGCTGGCATCTTCGCGACTTACCCAAGCCCCGTGCTTGGCACAGCCAGCAAGTTCTTCGACCAGTTCATTGGCTCCGCCATCCTGGTCTTCATCATCTTTGCGCTCAAGGACGATTCGAACAAGGGCAAGTTTGTCGCATCCGGCGCCTGGTTCCCACTTTGCCTCTTCTTCACTCTTGTGAGTATTTATCTTGTTGTCCGACACCTGGATCATCACTAACATCATCTCCAGACTGGCATTGCCATCGCCTTCGGTGCGCAGACCGGTTTCGCCATCAATCCAGCTCGTGATCTTGGACCACGTGTCATGACTGCATGCCTTGGCTATGGCACCGATGTGTGGACTGCCGGTAACTACTACTTCTGGATACCCATCGTCTCTCCCTTCTGCGGATGTGTCGTTGGTGCCTTCCTCTACGACGTTTTCGTCTACACTGGCGAGACCCCAGTCAACACTCCTTGGTTCGGTCTCAAGCAGTTCATAACACCACACAAGATGGTTGCCAACCGTCTCCAGAGACAAAAAGAAGAGGGTATGGTCTAAGCGAAAGCCAGATCTACAGCACCTCATCCTGTTATTGTACAGAACTACTATTGCACGACATGTCTCATTGGCTGAGATATGCTCGGAACTACAGCAAGCTGCTGTCGCAGGGTATACAGTACCGCTGCATGGACATTGAAGGGTTGCAGAACCTTCCATGAAGATACGGAAATGAACAGAGACCTTTCCTTGTATAAATGTGTATGATAGTCACGGCTGAATGATCGGATGACGAACCAAAGTCAAAACAACACCAATATTTCCATTCCTTGACTGTTGTTGTGATGAGATTAAATGGTGGTTCCCTCAAGTTCGTGTGTCCATACTTTGCTATCTGCCTTTGTGAAGTCCCGGAAGAAATAGTAGCTTTTGCAGCCTTGTGTTATACTGCTATGAGCATCGATGACATTGCTGCATCACAACATATAATGACTGAACGCACAAATAACGCCTTGACCTGTTACCTCGTTGTTCCGCAAATTTGACCCCCGCGCATAGCATGAGATGTGCTAGTACCCAATCGGAGCACGAGCGAGGGGTCCCGTTGGCGATGAGGTATCTGTTGGTAGTATATCGGTCGGCGAAGTATCTGTTGGCAAGGTGGTTGTATCTGTGCTAGAACTGCTACTAGAGCTTGAGGTCGAGGTATCAGTAGGAGAAGTAGTGGTCGACGTTTCTGATGTCGTGCTCGTGTTTGAGGTCGTGGTGGAAGTGGACGAAGTATCAGTATCCGTGGCCGAGATGGCATCCGATATCGTAGTACTTGTCTCAGAAGTTGTGGAAGAATCGATACTCTGAGTAGGAGTCAACGAGCCAGAAGCAGCCTCGATGCGCAAAGGTCCAGTCACGCAAGTTCCGTTCTGTACAGCTTCGGCTGCATCACCTTGATTCTGGTTGACATTGCTATTCCAGATGCCCGGGGGACCGAATGCCAGCTTACGATTAGGATCGTTACCAGACGCGCATGCCGCGAAGATGCTGTTGGACTCTGCTCCAGTGGGCACTAATGTGCTGTTGCAAGGAGCGAAAGTGGGTGCGGTCCATGGATCAGGTACAGGCAAGGGACCAGGAAGCAGATAGACAAATGGCACATCCCAGGTGTTTTGTTCGACAGCGATCTTGGTTTGAGCTCCTGCTAAGATCAGATTGAGGAGGTTGTTGAAGCCCCATGACGAGGCACCAGATTGGTCAGTTGACAGCGCAATCACATCTGTACCACTTGTGTTGCTGGCGGCCTGTACATTTCTGCCGTAGAGTTTATCGTTTCCGACTCTCATATAGATTCGGAAACGACCTGTAGGAAGAGGATAGGCGGAAGTCAATGTGGTGGTTGTCGTGGATCTGATCGTTGAGATGTAAGGGATCGTCGTGCGGACCTAGATGCGTTGTCAGATGAGGTTCATCGAGGTGCCTTGCCTATACATACTGTGGTAGATGTTTCTATACTGGATGTGATCACTGAGGTACGCGTGATAGTGCGTGTTGTGCTTGTTGTACTACGTCCAGTTGCTGTTACCAATGACTGCAGGACGGTCAGTGGAGTCTCAACGATGCAACGTCGACTAGGGTGACTTACAGTGACTGTGACTGTGCCGCTGGTGGAAAATGCTTGGAGTGTGATAGTCACGGTGGCAATAGAAGACGACGGACGAAGACATCTGCAAGCCTGGATGATGCCCTCGAGCCCATACTGTCTACTGTAGAATGGGAAGCATGCAGTGGGCGCAGCTTGCCGACGTTTCAAGCCAGATGTCTCATCAGTGGTAGGTGTTGGAAAGACTGTCGAAGTCGCTGAGTTGGGGCAGGTGTATTGTGTCGTGGTTCTGATGGCAATGAGTAGAAGATTCGCCACACTTCCGCATGAAGACTCACCTAACAATGGTCTGAGTCACAGAGCCAGCGAGGCTGCTTGTAGTACCGCTTGTCACTTTGACAGTGCTAGTGTACGTACTGCGGAGGTCGGTTAACAGAGCACGACCAGCACGGAGATAGCACGTACGTCGTCGTGAGAACTGTAGTCGAGGTCGGGATGGTGCGTGTACGTGTTGAAGAATAGCTTGTCGAGACTGTCGATCTTCTGGTAGTGGTATGCAAAGCTGTGCTGTAGGGTATTTAGCAGGGTTCCATTATCGAAGGTGGTTTCACTGACACCATGCTGAACACTATAGCAGTGGATGTAAGATCAGAGCAGACGCTACTGACGAACGCAGTACCTGCACCAGAGATACACGCAGCTTCTGCAGAGATCGTTGCCGCTGCTGAGCATGTCCCGCTCTCAGTCGATGTTGTTGGTGTATCTTGTCGTGCGTCTAAAGCCGGCCGAGGAGCAGCGACAGCGAGAGTACTCAATGCGAGGAGTAGGAGGCTGTAAGGACCTGCCATCTTGCGAGGCATATGAGTGGAAAGGAAAATTGTTGCAGTGACGCTGGAAGACACCACATGCATGCAGAATGACCTACATATATCTCATATCTCAGATGCAGCATGACTCTTCAGCCTGGTGAGAATGCTTCCGGCGATGGCTCGACCGTGGTGCCGCCCCAACATCACCAAGCACACGATACTCCTTCAATATTGGCTTGCGCAGCTCGAAGCCTTTGGTGACCAGGACTGGTCGAATCGCAAGTGATCGCATCTTGTCCGAAGTAGGAGGTGAGGCATCTTGCCTCGAAAGAGGCATCTCTCCGCCATTGCACGCTCTAGTCTGTGGATCGTGGGCTTCGTATAGCTTGTGATTGAGGTAGCGTCAGTACTTCTCGGCTGACCAAGACTCTTTGGTGGTTTATTTTCTTTATGTGACCCTGCATGAGACATCTACAGGTTGCAGTCTCACAGAGGCCGCCAAACACAGAGCTGAGCTCCTTAGCGAGCTGGTGTTACGATGAGCGTCAGGAACCGAGAGGAACAAAGACCCAGTCATGATTATGAGGTGTCATAGCGAATGCGCTTGCTTCAAATGAGCCAGACTGTGCACTTTCGGAGAAATCTTGCCTGATCCAGGAACCAAAGGAGTTTTGTCTGTAGCACTGTTCGTCCGAGCTCATCGGCTACAACGGCATGCAGTGGCATGTGTGTCGAGGTCGTCGACTGTCTCCATGCTCATGTCCTGAACTGCCGAATCCGCAATTTCTTTGCCACTTGCACTGCGAGGACTATAGCCTCGACTTCGACATAGCGAGGTTTCAATGGCTTGAAAAGTCTCCGTATGACAGCTCTTGTAGGAGGGATGGAGTACGAGAGTAAGTCGATACGTGATGGCAGAACTCCCAACGCTAGCGGGCTTGGCGCCGAGCTCGCCTGTTACATCTGTCAACATATTCTAACGGATAGCCCACATACCACGCTGCGATAAGGCTATGAACACGATTCACTTGCAGAATACGTGGCCATCCCAAGAAGTAACCGAAAATGCGTGCCGACACGTTGCAAAGCTCGACGAACGAAAGACTCTGGAGCCAGCGAAAATCAGGAGACCTCTACTTTCTTGGGCAAGACTTATTGCGCTCTGCTGCGCGCAGATCTCGACTTCTCTGATCGAAGAGAAGCCGCTACGATGCCCAAACCCTCCGAGCGGACCAGAACAAAAGGCTATATCATCACATTAGACACTTCAGGCAGGTTATCGATATGATTATGGCCGTGGAATATGCCGCACAGTCTGTATGCGATGATGGCAATGCTTCGAGTGCAAGGCAGGACACTTCGGACTGAGAACCAGCGGAGTGCCAAGATCTGACCCACAGTGTGCCAAGTATAGGCCATTATATATAGTATTACATAGACTACACCATGATCAGCACCCTTGGCCCAATGGTTAAGGCATCAGACTTCGACATAGAGGGATCTGAGGATTGCGGGTTCGAGTCCCGTGGGGTGTTCTACTCGTCCTGTCGACGGTGAGAATCATAGCACACTCAATATGTGCGATCATATCGTTTTTGTGTTTTTGCTCTACAAATATTTTGAGTCAATATGGGGCCTGGATGGGCATATATGATCTTTTGCACCTCATAACGTTCTTCTTATGTGGCCCAGGATCACGCCGATATGCTCTTGTGTGCTCTAACTTGATGGCGAGAGTATAATGATTGATTGAAGAGATTGGACTGCCAGCTTGAAAAAGCGCGCTAATGGTCATGGCGCGGAAGTGAATTCTATTTCCACTTTCACGAACCTCTTTTCATTTCCTACAAGAGCTTCGATCTGCAGCTGACAAGCACATCGCAGGCATGGCGAGAACATGCTTCCGACATGTTTTCTCATTCGACTTATCTGATTGCAGGCTGTCTGGAAGTTTCTGACCTTTGAAACTTTGTTCAGAGACACGAGTACACGGACTATATACGATGACTTTTGTTTCAAGAGCAGTCATGATACTCGTTCGTGGTATAATCACTTATGCGGAGCACTCTTTCTGAAGCAAGCACATTTGCGTCGTTCAAGGCAGCGTAGCGCTAAGTGGCAAGCTCCTGCTCGAACTGCCTACAAACACCTTCTTCGTGGAGTCTCTGACAAACCAGTCTTGGTCGACAGTGTCCCAGCTGCTAATATCTCTCCTCGTAACCTCCACAGTGAATGTCTCACTCTTTCCAGCCTCGATCCAGATCCTCTCGAAACCTCGTAGCTCCCGAACAGGATCATATGGTCCACCTCGGCTGATGTAAAGTTGAGGAACTTCGTAGCCGGCGACTTTTCCTGTGTTTGTGATAGTAGCCTCAACTTTGTAGACAGTATCGTACAGACGAGGGTTGCCACCTGGTGCACCTCCAGCTTTTGGAACGACTTGTGCGGAGCTGTCTGTAGAGTGCTCTGGCAGTGGGAGGTCGAGGCCATAGTTAGGGTCGCCTGTTGCGATCGTGAAGTTGGTGGAGTTGAGCCATGGGTAGTGGAATCCAGTCACTCGAGTGAAGTTCGCTGGGAACAAGTAGTCCTCAGCGTTGGTTGAGAAGTTGCCGATAGTTGGAGCAGATTTGGTCTTGCCTGAGAAAGCCTCGTATGCTGTGGCATTGAGCTTTGTCACCTTAAGCGAACTGTAGCTGAATGTTGTGTATGAAAGACCGTAGCCAAACTCGTATGTTGGAGTCTCATTAAACTGGTCAAAGGCACGGTAATCGATGAAGAGACCTTCCTTAAAGTTGATCTGCGGTACTGGAGCGTTGGGCGTGTAAAGGATGTCGACACCGTAGTCCTCGCGCTTCTTACCAACTGTGAAAGGAAGCTTAGCCGAAGGGTTGACACGTCCGTAGAGCACATCTGCAATAGCATTGCCAGACTCCTGTCCAGGAACACCAGCCCAGAGGATAGCCGTAATGTTGGGGTGCTTCTTGTACTTCTCGAGGAGGACCGGACCAGTCGAGTGAACAACGAGAATAGTGTTGCTGCAGTTGCCAGCGACACGTTCGATAGCCTCGTCGGCACCTTGCCAGAAGGTCAAGTTGTTCCTGTCTCCGAGATTGCCATCGACTTCGAGATACCACTCTCCGGAGTTGGAGTTGGCGAATATGATGGAGACATTGGCGCGGCGAGCCAGCTTGCCCACAGGGTTCAGATCCCAGTTGTTCAAGGATGATTCGTAAGCACCTCCATTGGCCAGGACTTCATTTTGAATCGCAGTATCAGGTGTGATGAGATATGGAAATTCTGCGCTTCCGGAGCCCCCTGCGATATTGTGTCAGTTTTCACATCTCCCACCGACATGTGTATAGGAGCGTAGACTTACAGGCCATACCCAGTGTGCCATTGTCGCAACCACGATCGCTGCAGCTGTTTGGTCCTGCAAGGTTTGGTCCAGCATCATTGCCAAAGACAGCAGTCAAAGGCTCCTTGCCAGTTAAAGGAAGAGTACCGTTCACGTTCTTGAGAAGAACAGTGCTCTCAGCACCCCATTGGCGAACAAGCTTTCCATGATCAGCCTGAACGTTGACGTGCTGGTTGACCTGGATAATGCCACCCTCCTTGGGGTAAAAGTGTGCGAAGCCGAAAGTGTCAGTGGTCCATGACTGGAAGTTCTCTGGCTCACGCTCGACCTGTCCATCAACGTAGAAGAAAGCTGCCATGACACGAAGGGCCATGTCGTCGATTCTCCAGGCTGGGATGGTACCATTGAGAACTGCCACTGTCAAGTTGGTGCCATAGAAAGAGTCCAGAGTGTTGTAAGCAGTCGCTTCTCCAGGCATGGTCATGTCGAGGCCAGCAAGCACACTGGCGACACCAGAGTGGGTACCGAGCCAATCACTCATCACGAATCCTTGGAAACCAAGCTCTCCCTTGAGCAGGTAGTTGAGGACGTACGAGTTCTGGCATGCCTGGCAATTCGTTAGGACACAAGCTATAGCCATATTATCATGTCTCATCACATGTCTCGGAATGGGTTGTGCCCAAGGGAACTTACCTGCGAGTCGTTGACCTGGTTGTACGAGCACAAGATCGATCCAACACCGGCCTTGACGCCATCAGCGAAGGGCCACAGGTAGAGCTCGTGCAGAGTCTCATCATCCAAGTTGGCGGAGAACGGTTCAGAGATGTTGAAGCCGAATGCTGTAGAGTCTGGCACCAGACGGAAGTGGTCCTGCTCGTTCATGATGTAGTGCTTGCCAGTCGCAATGACACCAGCACTTTGAATACCCTTGATGCTTTCAGCGAACATCTGGCCAGTGAGAACTGGATCAGGCGAGAAGCCCTCCCAATTGCGTCCACCTTCCGGAGTGCGTCCTAGCATCCACTTAGTAAGATTGTCTTCATATTCTCCTCAATTAGAGGTACAGTAGAGCGTCTGTCCAAGGACGTACCCAAGGGTCCAGCAACAGGTCCAAGCTGAACGTCAATACCCTTTCCATGGTGCTCTTGTCCCATTGCTCTACCACGATCATAGGCGAGCTTGCGATCCCAACTGGCAGCCACATTGACACCTGCTGGGAAGACCGAGTTGTAGTCAGTCATACGAATGCCCACAGGAGAATCTTGTAGGCAAAGGCCTCGAAAGCCAAGCCTGAAGTTCCCAAATCAGCAGGCGTCTCAGCTGGTTAAATCATGCACACTGTTCCATACCTGGGAATGCCGCCTGTGTTTCCTACACAAGATTCCAACTGCCACCCGGTGCCCGTTGTGAGGTTGACCTTCTCAGCAAGAGTAAGCTTGCTCACGAAGTCATATGCCTTTTCGTACGCTCCACTCCAGTTGCCATAGCTCCCGTCAGCCCATGGCGAAGGGTACTTTGGAGGAGAGATCTGGTAAGCGTCGCTACCTGCTACAACAGCAGGGTTGTCGGATTCGAAGCCAGGATAAGTGGTATTGGGGTTCTGTAGCGAAGCTCTTCAGTCAGCCAGTTGCCTTCATGTAACCAAGACAGATTTCGCGATTTGACTTACAGGTGCCCCGTAGTTGTCCTTGCTCGATGCGAGCTGCGAGTAGTCATAAGCCGCCACAGAAGTAGCAGCAGCCAGAAGAGCCGCCTTGAAAGAAGGCATCCTTGCAACTCGTATATATGGACAATTGAAGAACGGAACGACTTGCCTTTCTTCTGCTGGATGCAACTCCCAGCGACTCTATATACTTACCTTCATCGGCCGGACCTCTCTTCTCGCACTCGGCCACGATCCGCTCTTGCCTCCAATATCGTCGTCACGGCGTAGCATCGCGGCAAACCAAGGCAGGAAAGTCGTGTGGTTGTGGATCTTTCATTGCCCTTTTGGCAGTAGCCCGCCGTTCCAGCCGATCATAGTGTATCAAAGCTCTTGTGTTCATCCATGTCTGCCATGCCATTTTTCTTCGCCAGGTGCAACAATGCAAGGTGCACTCCGCCATTCGGCCCCATATTTCAAGAATATTTCACCGACTCCAGGCCGATGAACACCCACCTCCGCTGGAGTAAACTGGAGAAGACACGAGATGTCTTTGGACCTCTTCAAGAATGTGTGAGTCGTGCGAAAAGCAGAAATTGGAAAGGCGCGCTGTTCGAGGTTGTTGTAGGTTCAACAACGCGTTTTGAGGAGACGCGAAGCCGTTAAGAAGAGGAGGAGAAGCAACATCTCGCGCATCTTTACCCCGAGCTGTCATTGACAAGGATCATCACACATGACTTCAATAATGCTGGTCGCCCACATGCCGACATATGGGCCACGGTATACAGGCCCGGCGTGCCTACAGTTCCTGCAAACGCCAGTTCTGATTCAGCAACAGCTCCGCTCTCCATGCGACTCTCCAGGTCATGCGGGCATCGAATGTGGAGCAGGATGACAACCATGCAATATCCATCGTGATGCACTGGTACGAGGAAAACGAGCACGAGAAGCAAACCCGGATACCTTCACTCTTGATACTTCTTGGTATTCGATACACTCCTTTCTACTCGTAACATGTCCTTGAAAGACTTTTCAAATGGTATAGCGCGACAAACAGACCACCCAGCACCATACGCCATTGGAAGCCAGCACAAAGACCTCACCCTGTCGAGATGAAAGTTCCCACATCAAGACCCACCGACACTCATAGACTGCTCGCTCGAGACGGTGTCGATACACTCGACCCTCTCGAGCTGCTGCTGCCCACATCCCGAGCCACCAGTGTCGTGGCATTACCCATAAGATCGCTCAAATTAATATAGTCTTTTGGCTTTTCAATCGCGAAATCGACTTGACTTCGATGCGACTCGAAGGAACATCTTGGTGAGTCCTCGCCAGCTAATGCCCAGTCGGGAGTCTCGTTGGGAACCCATTGCGGAGCGTCATGACTATTCGCCATGTCAGCGCCATTTTCTTCAGTCCCAGTCAAAGGATGAGGTCGATGTGGTGGGAGAGTGGGAGGTCGTTGCGAAAGAGATGGTCGAAGGCTTGGGACTGGGCCTTCGTTCCTCATCCTCCGCCTCGAGTGGTGGCGTTGGCCATATATGGTATGGGATTGCGGACCTTTGTGATAGCACGCTCAGGTTCTGGACTAGACATGTTGCTGCTGCTTTGTCCTGCAGATTCGACTGTATTGATTGCAGAGACGACTTGCGGCTCTTGGGAGACTACGCTCAGTCAGCAGAGCATTGAGGTACTGCATACGCTATGAACTGCTCACCTGTGATCTAGACAACTTTCGTGGCTCTATTTGCACATCGCCTGAGACACTCGGGACATATGCAAGAGGTACTGCAGCCTTCTGCGCTTTTGATCTTGCGAGTTTCGTGTGGCAGACGCCCCAGTACTCCAGTATCTGAGCTGTAAGAAGAGATACGCGGACATTGATTGACATGTCGTGGCCGGCCATTGCTGAGATGATTTGGGTACGCAGTGAGATAGTGAGAGAGGTATGCGACACTGAGTGACGTCCGTCGTCGACTCGAAAGACAAGTTCCAGCTGTTCATATATGTTGGCATGAGATAGTTGATCGTCGATAACGAGTATGCCATCAAGTGAGAGCTGGAAAAGGTGGTGATGCACGACGTCGGGGAGGGAGGAAGTGGGAATTATTAGTAGGGTTGGACACCTATCTGACTGATGCGACGAGAGTTTGTTCGAGCAGTTGTACCAGCGAGCTCCCCGGACCAGGGACCATTGGCTTTGCATATGCATGTTTCCAGCGTCGCAGTCAGCCCTACCGAACGGTACCAAAAAGCCGTCCATTCGTTGATGCGGATTGGCAGAGTCTAAACCACTTATACAGCTTGACCAGGTCAACGTCAGACCGGTCAGACAACTCACATATGCATGCCATAGAGTCCGTGGTCCATATCTCAGATCGCGGGGCTGGGATGTATCAGCTGTGCTGAGCTTTGCCAGACTGATATCATTGCGTGTCAAAAGTCTGGACTCGTTTCATCAGAGTATTGAGGAGGCTGTCAAACACGATAACCCGATCCGGTGGGACATGAGCCGGCAGCTATCTTCATCTGTGATTGTATGCATGGCCGGCATTGCTTGCTCGGCCCTCGAATGATGCTAAAGTATCCTTACGGCCCGAGTAGTTGGTTGGTCGTCAGGAAAGTCTTTGCGCGCTCCAGACCTTCGCGGAGGACACGGATGTGCGGTGTAAATGCTGTGAGGAGATGTCTTGGAGCTCTCCATCTCTCGTTCGGCGCGAAAGTATGTTCGCAATACGGACATACAATGCATGTTTTCGCGATGAGCTGTAGCTGCCGGTGAATGGTCTTGCTGGTGAACAATCCGGGCCCGCCCATAGCATGCTTCCCAATGGTCATTGGCATGGGTGCAACATCTTCGAAATCGGCAGACAGAACTCTCTGGGAGAGGAGTAGGAGTAGCCATCTGCTGACAAGATGCTCTGCCGCGAACAAGCGCTCGATTGGCAACATCTCGTCTCCTTCCACCCGACAGATGTACATTTGCTATGCGGCCTCTGGCTTGCCCTGCTCTGCTTCTCATGCAGCACAGAGTGATGCAGGCCATAGATGAGCTCGGAGTGATGGCAGTCCAGCGTCCGGAGCAGCGATGCGACAAGTGAACACGCATCTGCCGGCGCGGCGAACGCGCTGTGCTCACAGCGAAGGCGTAGGCGCATGCGCATCATACAGGAGATTCGGGCGCTGGAATCCTGATTACCGTGATCCGTCTGATGAAAGATGACATCGACAAAAGCGAGTCGTCTGCGGCCACGAAGCAGGCAGAACTTGGAGCATATCGCGTACAAGTCCGATTAGCTGTCTCTAAGTGATTACTTACTTGGCAGCGTAAAACATGTCGCATCGGACGTTCGACCGGAAGCACAGGAAGCAGTTTTTAGGCTTTTTGCAGGGCTGGTTCGAGGCAGTGCAGGCAAAACGTGTTTCGCGATCGAGATGGTCGACGAATGTTGGTGAAAAGGAGTCGTTTGACAAGATTCAGTGCCTCACCATAGCGATGGCTCTCCTCATGACAACTCATCAACAAAGATTGTATCGCACGAAATTCTTGTTTGCCTCTGAAGAAAAGATCGAGGCCCCGTTCTTCAGAGAAAATGCGCTAGAATTCACATGAAAGGCGATTGACGTACACCCACGCTCCGCTAGTGTCACAACAGGAACCTGCAGTCGAACGCACACGACATTCTTCCTGATTGCTACAAGACTCAGCCTTTTCGCCGCTCACGCTCACTCGCTTGCATACTCTATCTACTCTCCTCTACTCCTCTTCTTCCTGCGGTGCAACTGTCACTTTAGCGAGCATTGATATCCTTCGGCCACATTCACTACAAAGACGCAAACACCACGACTCGTAAACGAAACGCCTCCTGGAATTCTAAACTCCTTGATTCTCTCTTCGTACACTTTGTCTACGACGACGTAGTACATCACAGCAGACCGGTACGATAACAGCTCGAGAAAGCCATCATGTCTGCGTCGTGGTTCTCGGGCTGGAATCCGATTGTCTCCTTTCCCACCTACCACGGCCCATACGACGTGGGCACAGTCGATGTCGAGATTCCAGCCACCGACCTCCCTTCACCATGCGAAACACCCGAGAACGCCGCTGCCACGATATCATTCCGTATCTTCTACCCTTGCCACAAGCCATCATCATCAGAGGCTACGCGACCGGTGCGATGGATTCCAAACCCGCAGCGTCCGACGATGCGCGCTTTCGCGAACTTCATAGGCGTCAAGAATCCCAAAGTAGCGAACATGATCTCGTGGATGCCCCAGCAGCTATACTGGATCAATCTGCCAGCGCACCGCAATGCGAAGCTGCTTGATCCGCCTACCAGCAATGGGCGCTGGCCTGTGGCTGTGTTCAGTCACGGGTTGGCTGGCAGCAGGAACGCGTACAGTTATGTGTGTGGTGATATGGCCAGTAACGGCATGATCGTGATTGCGCTCGATCACCGAGACGGTAGCAGTCCGATCCAATATGTGCGAGAGACTAGCAGCAAAGAAGCGCACATCATAGACCCAGTGAAGATCAGCCATGAGCCGAGTCCTGAAGTGTACGAGGCGCGAGACAAGCAATTGCGGATACGACTGTGGGAGATCAGCATGGCATACGAAGCGCTGATGAAGATTGATGCAGGACAGAGACTGGAGAATCTGGACATTAACGCGAGCACGAAACGCAAGGAGCGCGTGGAAGTGCTGTACATGTTCAATGAAATGCTGGACATTCATCGAGCTGGAAAAGTGACATGGGCAGGACATTCATACGGCGCTTGCACGACTGTTCAGCTGTTAAAGAGCATCTTCTACCACAAAGACAGGCCAGCAGACGCTGGGAGACCACTGATTGTGCCCAATGCTGATGCAGCGATAGCGCATCAGATCATGCCAGAGAGTCCTATGATTCTCATGGACATGTGGGGGCTCCCATTCAAATCACCAGACCAGGCATATCTGTGGGACAAGCCACTTCCATCATACGCGATTGGTGGTCCAGCAGGAGCCAATGTGGTTTCAGTGCTCTCCGAGGCTTTCTTCAACTGGGACGACAACCTGAGCTTGAACAAGCATATCGTGGGCGCTCCGACACTTTCACGTCGTCCTTCCACAGCACCACGCCTTTCTCGAGCACCAGGTCAATTGCTACCTGACTGGGCACGTCTGGCACGGGATCAGTCCCCCGGCAGAGATTCTGGTTACGCGTCTGGCAACTCTCCGATGCGCTCTTTGACTCGACAGCGTAGTAGAGCCAGTTTCCTCTCTCAAGCAAGATCGGCGAAACAGAACAGGACATCTCACCCGCTCTCTGCCTCCAACTCAGCAACTAGCTCGCCAACCAGGACGCCAGGTCCCCATATCTTCTTCGTGAAGCAAAGCCAGCACTTCAACCAATCCGACTTTGGACTGCTCTTCCCATGGATTGCAAAGCGCATCACGAAAGCCGAGGAGCCTGAACGAGTGATGGAGCTCAACTTCCGTGCATTCCAGCAAACGCTGCGTGAGAACGGTATCGAGGTCGCTGGTGAAGACGACAAGGAAATCCTGGACAAGGAGGGTGAAATACGACGATGGATATACATTCCGATAGAAGACGAGACATTGTCTCCAGCAGGCCCAGTTGGCAGTCCTCAAGCTATCAGAGCTATGACAAGGAAGCTGAGTATCATTTCGAACAAGAGCATGCCATCACCAAGAGATGGTATGACGATGGGTATGAAGATGAGCGATCAGATGAATCTACCTTCACTAGATCTACCAGAGGCCGCTGTGCAGTAGGAAACGAGACTGTACGCCTCAAGAAACAGTTGGCTTTGCGAGGAATTTGAGTTTCTTCGTGTTCTTCATGTACATAGCGATGGAGTTGGGTCTGGAGGCTTTTGTGATACCCTGAAAACAAGCATATATAATGGAAGGAATAGGAAAGGAACACGCTAGACATGGCAATGCAAAGGCGCCATTGATTTCAGTCGACTCCATGGGTATACAGAACTGACCATGTGCTTGATATCAGCATTTGAGGGAGGTTCTTGTCGACATTGCTGCGAACCTCAAAATGAAGCACGGCTTGAGTGAAGTATCTGTTTGATAGTTCCAAGGTTGTTGGTGAATGAGGCAGGCGCAAATTAGGAGCACACGTCCGAGCTTTTGCTACTGAGCTTCACCACCACACCACCTCCACCCACCATCCCCTTTTCCAACCAACACCCATGACAAGCTGAATCGGACACGAGTCGAAACATGAGCCACCCTTCCTCAGTAATTGTACCTGCACCGACGCCGGTGCTCACAGGACCGGTATGATAGCTACTTCTCTTCTCGAGTTGGACCGTGCTCATAATCATAGTGCCGGCTGCTATCCATTTCTGCAGAGCTACGCAACGAAATTTACCGCTTCGCACTACTCTCCGACGACTCCATAGAGATCACGAAAGAGCTGAAGCTTCCGGCACTGCTGTCGACCTGTTCGCAAATCAGAAATGAGGCAGTTGGAATCTGGTTCTCGGAGCAGACCTTCGGTGTTGTTATGCCAGATTGCAATTCCGACCTTCCTACCAAGTTCCTCGCTCTTGTGAAGCCGTACCAGACAGTGCTGAAACAAGGGCAATTCTTCATGTGCAGAGACTTAAGCGTACCGAATTGGAGAAACTTGATGGTGTGGTGTCAGCGTGTCCGCTCCGACCAAATGTTTGGTGCCGCAGCGACTGCGGATGAGAATCAGCTGCAGAAGGTGGTCAGTGCCGCAACGACGATGTCAGTCTCTCATCGGGGACAAAAGTGGTCACGTTGTGAGAGGGCGCTGAAGCAATTTCGTCTCGTCGCTGGGCTTGTCGATGCGCGGTGGCTACAGGATTGAAGAGTTACCGCACTGGGAGCAGCGGCAATATCAATCCGAAAACATCGAGACTGATCTTTGAAGATCGATACAGGCTGAGAGATGGATTAACTCAGAGGTCAAAAACTTATGAGCATTGAGCTTTCGGTATACGGTGCGTTGACAGTGGCACTCACGCGAGGACAAGTCGTCGTCGAGGCGGCTTGAATGCGTCGATAGCGATGGATTGGTCTCGGACACACATTCACTTGAGCTCCACGCGGATCGATCGCGTTCGAAAACCCAAATTGGTCGCGGTCCACTTTTCTGTGGGCTGTGAGTGCAGATCAAAATCACGCGTACCAAAGAGCGATACCTTGGAGCGTTGTTCCACAATGAAACGAGAGCCATTTAGTGTCATGATATTATCCACATTAGCATTGCCATTCCACTATGACAGTGCTACTAACTGTACATAAGCAGCAACAGCTGAACCATTGACGATACGCCTTTTGTAGCTGACAAAGACAACAACGCCGTCGCTGATGCGTTCCGAGCCATAAACTCATCGACTTCGCACTTAGATAGCGAAGACGGCGGCACCAGCAGCGGCGACGAGGCCGAAGAAGCTGATGGCAACGTTCGATGCAGCGCCGGTTTGCTGAGCTGGTCCCTCGTAAGTGGCAGATGGAACGTTCGTGGAAGCGCTGGTCTTCAGGGTCGAGCTTGGGATAGCACCAGTTGGGGCGACCATAGTGACGTTAGCACTCCAGTATCCAGTTGGCTTTGGTGCGTAAGCAGAAGAGTGACCAGTTCCGTAGACAGGTGCGCTGACGTAGGTAGAGGTGGCCTTTGGTGCGTATGGGGTTGGCTTCTCGGCGGCGCTGGAAGATGAGCCGTATGTAGGTGCCTGTGCCTTGTACGATGGGTTGCTGATGCCGAATTGCTAAACTAGACGTTAGCCGATTCGCAAGATCCTCTATTACCTTTTATACTTACTGTGGTGTACTGGTATTGACCGGTGGCGTCGTCGATGAGCTGAGCATTTCTGTTAGCTTACTGTCTTCATCAGAAGTGCAAGAAGGTACGAACCTGAATGCCGTAACCAGTAGCACCAGTCGTTGGCTCGAGATCGGTAGATGGAGTCCAGACGTAGCTGCCGTCGTTCTCGGTCTTCTCGACAATGGCGTACTGTGGGACGGCGTTCTCGCTTGGGCCCTTGAGGAGGACGAGGGTGACGGTACCCTGGGTGGTTGGATTCCAGGTGATCTTGTACAAGTCAGAAATGGCTCGAAGTAGAATTGCGCAGTTCATCATACCGTGAAACCTTCACCTGCTGGCACAATGCTGTTCAAGCCAGGCTGGCTGATTGGGTTGCCCTATATCATGTCAGCGCGCGTCGCTCCTTCCACAAATTCCAGACTCGATCGTACAACTGGAGCATCGCCAGTAGGCTTGGTGTAGGCGGCCACAAGAGGCGCAAAGGCAGCAAGGCCTACGGTGAAAATCTTGGAGAACATCTTGACTGATATGTTGGTGATTTTTGGTTGATTGCTGGAATCGAGGGTTTCGTGGATGTACTGAGTGAGCTCGTGGTGGTAAGGAGTGTGGTGGGTTTTCTAAACGAAAGGCTGAAGAACAAACGTCTTCGAGTGTGGTATACCGGTGCGGCGTGGTAAAAGCAGAACAACTCGAAAACCTTACTGTGCCTGGGGGGGCTGTACCTTTCTATAGCAGCGGCTGTACCGGCGGGTGGTAAGGATCCCAAGACCGGTGCGAATGTCCAATCAAGGGGGTCGCGGCGGACGTGGCTTGGTACCTGTCTCTAGCGCGAGTGGTATGGCGAGCTTGATTTTCCAAAACGTTCTCCTAGCCGCCTTTTCCCACGCGCTGAGGCTTGCTACCAGTCTACTTTTGGTATTTCAGTAAAGTCTCGTCCCTACATCGACGACTGTGGCGTCCGGCCAAATCTGCTGACTGCGTGGTAAGGATTGGACTTAGTCAAGGTCAGCCAATCCTAGTGCGGAGCTGGTTGAAGGATGGCCAGCAATTTCTAGCCGATTGCCGCTAGAACACCGGTCAAACAAGCACTTCTAGCACTTCGGCTGAGAGTCCTTCATCTCCAAGTACACACCGGTCATCACGAAAGGATATCTTCAAGCAGAGAGAAGAGCGACTCCCATACAAGAGGTATACGTGAGGTTGCGCGATGGTGTAGGACGAAGAGATGTTCGTGGAACAAAGGCACGCAAGGTTCTCCATGGGAGGTGGAGCCACACCACGCGAGGCGAGCCCGAGCACATGTCGTTCGTTTCGTATCAACGAATCTGGACTTATCACGACACTTGTCTCATGCAAAGGCAAGGCAGTTTCTGGCCTGCTTCCTTGCTCGCATCTTCTTTGCGAGAGCCTCGACCATAGCAGCATATTGCCCACGCACGAGCAGAATTACCGCATCGCGAGGATCATCAACATCGTGACGACCGAAGCGGAATGAACGAATTGAAGCGGAAATAAGAACAGTCACAACAAACATTTCCAAGGGAATCGATTTTGAGTATGCACAGAGGTGCTCCCATTGCCTGTCATACTGCTACGCTCCAATAGAGAAGACACGCTCGACAGAGCAGCCATCTACCCAGCAGCAAGAAGACTGTCCGCGATAGACTGTGTTGCATATCTCACGGCAATACCTTGCCAATTCTGTCACACATTGCCTCTTCTGGGTCCGTCTCTTATGTTCGAAGATCGTTACTCGTAAATCGCTAAGAAGAAACATGCATCGATATGTGTTTATCCGCATGCATTAACTGTCAAACAAGTCAGCATTTTCACATACAGCACAACAACATCGGTCACTTACGTTGCGAGTCGATGGGCTGAGGAACCAGACCAGCCTCAATAAGGTCCTTGAAGTGCCACTCAGGAGCAGCCTCATTCTTCCACGTCCAGAAAATCCACCCATCGGCCTTCTCGTAGGCGGCGATTTGTGCAGCGATATACTGCTTGATGTTGTTCTTCTCATCATCACTCAAGCCAGCAACAGTACCCGAAACTTTTCGATCACACGAGCCGATTTGGGATGAGCCTTGGCCATCCTTGTTGAAAGTTCCATCATAACGTGCACCAATGCCACGTCCATTGAGCCATTTTGCGCAGTCAGTCTGGGCTCCTGACCATTCTCCAGCGATCGTCCATTTGTTGTTGGTTGCCATCGAGGCACCGAAGCCGCAGGCAGTACTGACATGGGTTGCCGGGCTCATACCAAGCTCGCCGTTGCTGAAGACCTCGTAGTGATGAGTGTCTAGCAGCAAATTTTGCAGGCCGGCACCGAATCCGTTCCAGTCCGTTGCGCCCAGAAATGCGTCGTGGAAGGTGACAGCAACATTGCTGTCGCGGAGGTCTCCCCATCCATCGTAGTAGAACTGTTCCACGACACTCCTGTCGAGGTTTGGTCCCATAGGCTCGTTCAGAAGCTCAATCATCGAAACGGCTGGGTTGTTCGCAAAGTCGTCCCGGATCTTGTTGAGAGCGGCATGAGTTTGCTTAATCGAGTCTCCTTGAGTCCAGCCGACTGGCCCACGCTTGCCAGAGTTGTCGAAGCCGTTCTGGCTGCGTGGTGCGCCGTGCAGATCTATCATCACGGTCATGCCTTGATTGCCTGCCCAGCCCACAACAGTCTTCAAGTGCTCGTAGGCTCCCTGCACGTATGGGTCGCCTTCCAATGGAGCCACACTCCAATATCCGACTGGAATACGAACGGTATTGAGGCCATACTGCTTCATGAGCACAAAATCTTGCTCACTGTAGAAGCTACTCCAGTGCTGTTCTAAGCGCCTTGATGCTTCGTCCTTGCCGAGAATCTGGGTGTAAGTGTACTCTGTATTATTGTCAGTGAGCTTCCTGCGTTTTTCGTTGACCACGCTAACATACCATCAACAGCTCCGTCAGGCGTTGCTTCGAATATCGATGGAGTGATCCAGGGCTCGAGAACGAATAGGCCTCCAAGATTGACACCGCGCACCTTCTCTTGTCCCAGCGCGAATTTGAGATTCCTTCTTTCATGTGTGCCTGATGGGACAGCTGCTGCGACGCCGGCCAGAGCCGTCACAGCTAGTATCTTAACCCGTGAGAAAGTCATGATAGTTATTGACTTAGTGGTGATCAGAGGTGAAGCAAGGTTGATGTGAAGTTGTGTCGAGTGAGATGAGAAATAACTCTGTCTCACTTAAAATGGAAGAGACAAAAACTCAAGTCTTGGACATGAGTAGCAAAGTGATTGAGATCCGTGGTAGAGCAAGTGAGGTTGCTTCGAACTCACTTTCACTACTTGGGCATCCATCTTATGTAAAAGCATGCTGTCCAACAATCACAGCAGATGCAGATCTGCGTTAGCCATGCGTGCAGGGACTAGTCGCTGGCGAGGAAAGAAAGCGTCCTCTTTCCATACCGAACGAAGTCGCGCCACAACAGCGATTCATGTTGTGTACTGGTCTATCTCATGCCTTGTGACCCAACCCCACACTCCCGGTACGCCGTTATAGGTGGCTCGCGGTGAGAAGCCTCTGTGCTAGCCTCGCTTCTAGGTAGTAGGCGACCGGTGCTGTGTCCGAAGATGGCTAAATAGATCAGCGTGTGCTGCTGGCGATAAAATTACCCAGATCATGAGCAGCATGACATAGCAGCTCAGAGCTATAGGTCTGCAGGGTCGAGCTCTATGGCTCAGGTACGGTCATCGATTGGTCACATAAGGCTATGGCACTCATGCAGGCTGACGGTAGGCAAGGGTGGATGAACCGGCCGGAGGAGCATGGCTTAAGCCAACCTGCACATCACCGACCTGTCACGAATGCTGGAAGCCGTTTCGCTGTGCGCTTGCTTCATGCCATTTGCATAGAAGGTTCCGGCGAACGAGCAAGTTAAGTGTCTGGTACAGTTCGGTATGCAATAATGTGTCCCACGGTAGAAGTTCAGGGAAGAGGAAGAGGTTAGAAAAGGAGCGATGTTAGGTAAGGTGCGTGGCTCCACTTTGTGCTTGGCGGCCGAAAAGCAGCTCGGCTGGGAGTTGCAACGTCTCTCTTTACACTTACATCAACGTCTAAGCGAGGGATTTTCACAGTGAAACAAGGCAACTGCCAGCTGAACGTGGCAGTAGGCCGACTGGAGGATCTCTTGCGTTCGTCGAAGGCGTCGAACCTGCATACAAGCTCTACCTTTCACCGAGACTGATGAAGCTTGAACCATAAGGTCGCACCCTACCAGAAACGCTACCTCGGCGCCAGTAAGTATAACCTAGACCTCTGGAGAGCTTCTGAGCACAAACGGATACTCCGAGCAACTGGAATCTCGTACCACAGAGCAATATTCTTCGCATGTGGCAGGTGAAGCAGCACGAGAATCAGCCTCGTGTTTTGCGCGACACAAACTACGGCTCTGAGCGTTGCGGAAACCTGCTTTGTGCCACTAACGGTATGACTAGCCACGCTCTACACCCGCAGTGTCATCGTCATCGCGACTGACCCGATACCACCTACCACGGCAACAGAGAGCATACCCAGATCTTCACCTTCGTGCACTTGCAAGTCCCTCCACATCCCAAAAATTGCGGGGTATTGAAGAATGTTCGTCAAGCTGTGCAGAGAATACACTACACCTATAAGGCTTACTGGTCGAGCGGCAGAGATCGGCACTATACAGGTCACGCAGAAAGCCACGATCTACTTACCGCGACCAATGGCGGCTTCTGCTCGGACGGCAATTTCCAAACATCAGCAGACATGGCGTCAAGATGTGCAGTCACACGGAAGACTCCTCTCTCTCGGTGTAGAAGACCTTTGGGATGCGACGATCTCTTTGCTACATTCATGTCATGGAATCATGATAGAGAGGAGTGATGGCAGCTGGCGAGCAGTGACAGCGTAGGTGGCTTGAGTGATGCTTCTCGCAGCATGTGGAGTGCTAAGCGAGCGTATAGACAGAAGATGACACAGTTGTTAACACTGTCTGCCGAGAAAATTTGCACGAGTTAGAAAAGGTTTCGCAGACGAGAATGCGATACTGACCATAACGTGCAGCAAAAGTGATAAGCAATGGACCTCGTATTTGCATGGCTTGGCTCAAAGTCAGTAGAATTATGGGTAACTCTGTGGTAGAAAACGCCAGCATCGTCCGAAGTGAACTGTGCGCAATACAACTGGATTGCAACTCTATACCGTAATGTACCATACGAGATCAGGACACTAATGCTCAGCCGCAGTTACTGTTCGAAGTTCTATCACGGAATTCCATGCATACTTATGCACTGCTTCACTTCTCCACCGGCTCTATTGTCGGATCCCATGCGCATGGTTCATACACTCCAGTGTCCAAAGCCTTGAGATCTTGCTGATCTAGCTCGAAATCATACAAGCCAGTATTCTCCTCAATCCTGGATAAAGTGACACTCTTCGGCAGAATCACGAATCCCTTCTGCAGACCCCATCTTAACAGGACCTGGGTGGGCGTCTTATTGTGCTTCTTCGCGATGGGCGTCAAAGCGGGATCTTCATTGCGCGTGGCTCTGACCAGAGGAGAGTACGCTTCCAGTACGACGTTGCGAGCTTCACACCACTTTACGATATCTGGTCGCGAAAGCCATGGGTGCAACTCGACTTGGTTGACTGAAAGTACACCGGCTTCCTTTGGAGAGGACTGCTCTTTCTGCCAGGCTTCGAGCTCTTGAAGGTGTTGGACACCGTAGTTTGAGACCCCTATGCTGCGGACTTTGCCTTCGTTGACTGCTTCGACGAGAGCCTACGCACGATCAGCACGAGAGAGACATGAGAGAGGTGAAAGACGAATTACCTTCCAAGCGCCTAACCTGCCTTCTTTGCCTCCATATGGGGCATGTAACAAATACAGATCAATATAATCAAGGCCAGTCTTCTTCAAACTTTCATCAACGCACTTCTTGGCCTCTTTGTAGTTGATCTCTTTTGGCGGGACTTTCGATGTGAAGAATAGTTGCTCTCTTGGTATGCCTGCAGCAAGCATGCCCTTGGCTGCTGGCTCTTCGTTCTTGTAGACTGTGGCACTGTCGACGTGGCGGTAGCCGGACTTGATGGCGTGTGTAGTAACGGCTGCACACTCGGCTGCTGGACTGTATGATGAGATGGTCAGCGACTTCAAACTTTGACTTCTGCTTCGAACTCACGTTTGGTAGACACCTATGAGCTTATGTTAGCGGTGGTCCTTGAGGCGAGAGATGATGATGACAATGAGTGCCACGGGGAAGCAAAGATGGGATTCATGCTGAAGCGTCCAAGTGAAGGCTAGAGCGACAGTGCAGAGACGAATATTAGCTTACCATATCCGAGCAGTGGTAGCTCATATCCTGAGGCGAGCTTGACCGTAGAGTTGATATTGATCTTTTGAGACATTGCTGGTCGTGATGCGGAAAAGAATCGAGATGGATTTGATGAGATGTGCTTCGTGAGTAGACTGGCTCTTCTGGTAGAGTTCATACCACCCTGTCAGATCAATGATTGTTGAGAAGATTGTGAACAGTCGAAGGATGAGTTGTGACGCAACTTCGAGACTCGAGAATATGACGCTAGCGAAACTCTATTTCACGCTGTATCGAACACAGGTACTCGAATTTAACATGGCCATAGTCTTCACTTTCCTCATCCCACTCTTCCCACACACTTGCTCATCGCGAATTCAGACAACATGCGTCTCATCAAACAGAATATCATCCAGAAGGATGGCTCAGGGACGGCGACACTGCTCCCAGAAGAGCCGGAAGACATGTGGCACTGCTACAACCTCATCCGCCCTTCAGACAAGCTTCGTGCTTCTGCGATACGCAAAGTTGTGACCGAAGGCGCCACTGGGAGTACACAAAGTACGCGGAAACACATGACACTGACCATCACCGTCACGAAACTCGACTTCGACCCACAAGCCGGACAGCTGCACGTATCCGGCCAGGTGGCAGAAGAGAATGAATATGTGAAGCTGGGCAGTTTCCACACTCTCGACCTGGAGTTGCAGCGGAACTTCACGTTGGAGAAAGCCGATGGCTGGGACAGCGTGGCGCTAGAGACATTGCAAGAGGCGATAGATCAGAATAAGAGAGCTGTGCTGTGGGCAGTAGTCATGTCGGACGGACTCGCGAACATCTGCCTCATTACCGAGCATCAGACGATACTGCGCCAGAAGATTGAGGCTAGCCTGCCGAAGAAGCGCGCAGGCTCAAGTGACCATGAAAAGTCCCTTCAGCGCTTCTTCCAGATCACCTATGACTCCCTGCTACGACAGATCGATCTGGCAAACCCAATACCACTGCTTCTCGCCAGTCCTGGCTTCACAGCGAGCTCGTTTCACTCGTATATCAAGACACAGGCAAGCACGACCGCCAACAAGCAGCTCGCACAGCTCATATCAAAGATCACTGTGGCACACTCCGCTTCTGGCCATCTCCACGCTCTAGGCGAAGTACTTGCTAGTCCTGCAGTCACCTCCAAACTTAGCGACACCAAGTTTGCGCGTGAGACGCAGCTTATGGACAAGTTTCTGGAAATGATGCGGAAGGACGATCAGAGAGCTTGGTATGGTCCAAAAGAGTGCGCGACAGCAGTTGAAAGAGGTGCAGTAGGCAAGAGCGGTGGTGTCCTGCTGATTTCGAACTCGCTGTTCAGGAGTCAAGACATCAAGACGAGGAAGAAGTGGGTTGCTGTGGTTGACGAAGTAAAGGACCAAGGTGGAGAAGTGCGAGTGTTGAGCAGTATGCACGAGAGCGGAAAGAGACTGGAAGGGCTCGGAAGCATAGCTGCGATTCTAACGTTCCCGATCGAGGACCTCGATGCAGGGATAGAGGATATCGAGGGCGGTTACGATCTCGATGACGATGAAGTGAATGGTAATGGCATCGAGGGCAAACATGATATCAACGAAGACGTCGACTTTCTATGAGCTGCGATTCGCAGGGCACAATGCTAGACCACGAATACGACGATCTCACGACCATACACGAATGACATGCCCAATCGCTTCCTACTAAACGATGTCGACAAGGTGCGTCTAAAAACAACCATCCTAAGCTTGCCGGAGGAACCTGCCATTTTCCTCTACAGAACTCACCTCTCCTTCCTCGAGACTTGAGAACTACCACTCAGCAGACCACGCAACCGCCGGACCCGCCGGCTGTACATCGGAGGGCCATCTGAAAGGGACCTCGAGCTCTCATGCAGTGTCCGAAAGCAGTCTACAACATTGCTCGCATGAACGGTCTCGCAATCTCAAAGCACTGTCTGCATTATGCGCGGTAAACCGGCTTCTGAACCAGTCCAGGCGAGCCACGGCACAGCTGCTTGAGACGCAGTTCACTCGATGCTCGGTATGCCATGCCTCCTCTCCGTTTCGTCTCTGGCTGAGGTTACATCTGATGATGCTCGATTGAGGTGACATCTTCACCTACCCCGGCTTTGACAGGCGACCATACGCATGCAAGCAAGCCGAGGCCGATGGCTCGGATCAGTCATGGGCTGATAGTGCAGCAGCGATAAGAGCTCGCTGCTCTTTCAAGGGTAGCATACCCCTTGTTCCGCTGGTACCAGGATGCAGCCATCTTCTATGCTTACTTGGCTCCTGCCAGGTACCCGAGTGACTCCGAGGACATCCAAATTGATGCTGCCATCTATCATACCTTGCAGGCTGCTCTTCCACACAGTTAATATGGCGCGCGCGAGTCATGTGTACAGCAGACAGGCTGGCTTGAGCGTCGAGCTGCAATCTGTCAGGTCCGTAGCAGTGTCGATGTCAACTCGCGGCATTGTCGAGAAGGGAAGCTCTAGCTGCCGCGAAAGGACTGACAATGCGCACCCTCCACAGAAGATCGACTGAACTGCCCAGAACGGCCTTTCGAGACGCGAAGCCTTCGCCACCCAGACTCGGCTGCTTCAGCGGGCGCTCGAGCAAGTCAGAGGTGTCCCTGACCACAATGACCGGCATGATGAGCTGGGCGAGGCGATGTCTTCTTGATGAGACCTCACTGGACAACGGCAGACATGAGCGCGTCGGAGTGCGTCCTCTTGCACTCTCGTTCGTTGATGGTCTCGACACTGTCCGGCACCGAGCTCAAGAGCATTTCCCATCTCGCCAGACCATGGCACCGAGTCTTCGACTTCGCCATCAATAGCACACGACGCTGATCTGCGTTTGCCAGTCGAGCAGTACCACTATGGTCACGCGCGGCGACGACGATCATCTCGCATTCGATGCCTGTCTGAGCCTCGCATCGTTTCACAAACCACTTTAGCAGAATCAACGTCGCATAGCCAAGGTAAGTCCAGCAGAAGTCTCATTTCGTTCTCCTCAGGTGGGAAAGTGGTATATATGTCGATCTCGCTCCCGAACTCGGTTCGTGCTTCATCGTGTCGACCGATAGCACCCGTGTCCAATCGCAACAATGTATCTTCTATTCTTTCAGCTCAATCAGTTCTGCCACGTCCTGAAAGTCGCCTCCTCGTACTGCTAACGACACATTGTAGTCATCGGAGAAATTGTTCGAAGGATGCGGTGGATGCACTCCTTCCTGCCTCGATTCCTGACTCAGCATTTAACCTTTCGATCCTTCTCTTCCTCAACGACGCTTAAGCAAGCCCTGATCCCATCGGCCACGCGACTTAGTGTAATCCTTCGTCTCCCTAGCTCTGGTCGATCACTATGCAAGTATGTATCGCCCTAAAAGTCGCATGCATTTGGCGACGGAGTGATTTTACTGCAGTCTGACAGCCAAAGGAAATTAAGGCAAGTTAAAGTTGCGACAAAGTGTCCTAATTAGCAAGATATGTTTTACAGGCCGGCGGCCAAGTGCTATATGGGGAAAACTTCCCCAGTGCCAAAGTCTCGGTTCTTCCAAACACCTGGTTCTTGTTCGTAACGTAGGGCTGGCTTGTCAATGTTTCGATACGGTATCCTTGAACATTGGCACTTGGATCTGAAGAACAGCATGTCGACTATGGGCCAAGGTAATGAGATTGCTACGTCCAAGAATTGACAAGCATGGCAGACAAGATCTTGAAGAACAGGTCAGAATGTTACCATTTCTGGACATTCTTCGACATCGTTCCGCGATCGAAGCGGCAAGTGCTATGAGCATGGCCTACAGTTTCGGAACTCGCAGTGGCAACCCGCAATAGCCACTCACTCTTCCACCGATTCTGGAGAAGACGTTCAAGACTTGCCAGATTTCCAGAGTTCGCGGCGTCTGGCAGAGGCTCAGGATGCAATCGGGATAGACATATTCGCTTTCGTACACCTGAGATAGAGGTCCTGCAGCAAGCGAGTATCAGGAGCGGCCTCGATTCCTTTATGCTCAGAATGTGAACTGGGATCGAAGCTAAAGCACATACATATACCTGCAGCTCGATCGGGTCTTTGTGTAACCTTTCACAGTCGACTCGATAGAAATACCTGATGCCACGATATTTTCGAATGCACTTGTGGTAAAGATGGGTATGCGCCAGTGCTCACGCAGTGCAGAAGTACCACTCACTCACATTACGAAGTCGGATCCACTCAAGACATCTGTTGGCACATGGCCATGGCAGTCTGATATCGGCTTGCAGCTCGACATGACAGCCGGAAGCATGGAGAAATCCGATTACGAAGCTGAGCGAGCCGGTAGATTTGGTTGAGCTGCGTATCAGAGCTCACGATGAAGCATTTGATCATAGCTCGTGCCCGTAGACGAGGCTAGTGCTCTGTAGATGAGGCTGGCCAGGCATGGTAGAAAGTAAGTTGCCGAAGAGTTGATAGATCGTCTCTGTATGATGTCGAGCCACGTGGTGGTCTGGTACAGAGGCCAGGATACGATTGGGGTCTGCCAGTAATGCTGTCTTCTAGGTCTCCATGGAAGGCCAGCTGGACCCATGAGAGTTCGCATTTGAAACACGAGGACGGCTGGTATCAGCATGGGGTCGTAATGCGCTCGGCAGCTCGAGACGTGGAAGATGATGAGCAGACATCTCTATGTCGTGCCCTCATGCCCTATAGCTGCAGTCCCAGAGTGACTTGCTGTGTTGGCCGGGCCTAGGGACGTCGTCGCGTGGTTGAGCATGGATGAGCTGCATCGTCTAGCTGAGTGAAGAAGAGATGAACATGATCAACAGCGTGATATGCCCTCTGGAGGTGTTGAGATCGACGTAGCTTCGGGCAAGGTGTTGATCACTTGCGCGTGCTTTCCACGAGGTCAACAAGGAAGTGGGGACAATGCACAATCCTTCCAGCATGTGTTAAGCGAGCTAATCATATCAACTTCTGCTGGGCATATTAGCAAGCATATTTGCGACAGAAGTAGCTATTTAGGAACATTTCCTGGCTGGCAGGGAATCCTTCGAGAAGGATGCATGTCTTCCTCCTCTCCTTCTTCTCCATGGGCGCGTACGCCTCTCCCGGTCATGACAGCTCAGAATAGCATCAAAGGAACTCAATCCGCAGCGGTATGCGCATCTTGCGACACCATCAATCGACCACCACTCAATGCTGCGGTTTCACGATGGCCGAATAGGCTTAGGTACAGCGAGATGCAAATCCGTCGCCTATGCTCCTTCACTACTACACGCTGGCAGTAAACCTGCTGCGAAGAGGCAGTGTACGACAGCACTGACTGGATGCGACCTCTATACCCACTCAAGATCTACGCGGCTGGAAAGTGCTCAATCTAGCTGCTCTTGTGCCTTCACAAGTCTCCTCACTTTCGTGGGCGCAGCAAGCAGAGCCTCAGGCTTTCACCTCTCGCCTTCGGTCTGACTTCGCTGGAGAATACTCCGATGAACGTGGTATGAACAGGTGCAAGCATCTTGTCTCCAGGCCTCAAATGAGAACCTGCGACAAGTATCAGGTATCACCATCAGATGAGATCTCATCATATGCACGGTTCCTACCGTGAACTGCAGTTCTTACATTCTTACATGCGTGGATGACCAGGTCTGACAGGAGTGCAAGAGCAGGGCTGTGGCAGCAAAAGACAGCTAATTAGGGACGTTCTCTGCCGAGAGGCTGTTCAAAGAGGCTAATGCGATCCTGGCGCCAAACTCACTGACAGCACCTTGACCCTGTGTTGGCTCTCTCACTCGTCGAATCCACCATATCGCGCGAGTGACTGCCAGCGGCTGCCGCACTCGAAGGCTGGCGGCGCACAGAGCAGCTGCTTATTCTTCCATGCGGCGCCCTTGTGCGAGGCACGCGGCTCCTGGGTTCCCGCCCGCTCGTCTGAAAATAAGCCTGTCTTTCTGTACCTAAGCCCTGGTGTCCGTGCTTGCATTGTGCCTAACGACTATCGATGGACCGTCCTGGGCTGGAGCAAGGACTTGCGCGCATCCTACATATCCACCAACATGTCCGCCTCACACAACATGGTGTTGCTCCCCTTAGGCTTCCCGCAAGCCGACTCTGCAAGCAAGATCTACACCAAGTCTCATCCTGCCGACTGTCCCGTTCCATGATATCTCGCCACCAACACTCTCTCTACCAAACATCATGACCTCAGGGCAGGTATACCCAACGCTGCCTGGAACCATTGACCCAATGCACATGGGACACGATGCCACGGCTGGCATCGAAGGCTCAGAATGGTATGCACCGCCAAGTTCAGTATGTCAATTGTCCAGCTCGACTCCGCTATTGCAGCGTTGAGAAGCTTCCCTAGTCGATAAGACGGCAAGCTAACGTGTGGTTACAGTACGTATACAATGATTCATACATTACTCCATATCCATCATCGACAGTGGAAAGCCAGCCATGGACTCAATATGCACGTGCTTCAGCTCCTGACATCAATATGGCAGCATACGGGCATCTGCCTGTTCAATCGCAACATCCTCAGATGATCAAAGACCCAGGAAGGCCAAGAAGTAGTCCCAGTACATTTGGTCCATCGCCGGAAACGATCGCATGGACGACAACCAGCGGACTAGGAATCCATGGCATCCAGTACACGACTGCAGGCGGTCAACCAATACCACCAGTAACATCAACATTTCCTCCAAACGTGTTCCAAACATACCCTACAGATGATCATTACAGCACATCCAGCCCGCCGGAACTGCGTCAACCGCAGCCACGGAGGGCTTTCACATCGATTGCGCCAAGCCCAGCAGCTGATTCAGGCAAACGGAAACGTGAAGATCTCGACCTGGAAGCCTCGGGTGGTAAGCGCAGGAAGCGAGCGACCTCAGTAGCATCTCAAGCAGATCTGAGTGAAGACGACCGATTCCTCGTTCAGCTCAAGGAAGACGAAAATCTGGCCTGGAAGGACATTGCAGCCCGCTTCATGAACGAGAAAGGCAAGAACTTCCAAGTCGCGGCGCTACAGATGCGGTACAAGAGACTTCGTGAGAAGTTTCGCATCTGGGAAGACCAGGATGTTCAGGCGCTGAAGCTCGCACACGAGTACTGGGATAAGTACAAGTGGGAGATCATCAGTGCGAAGGTAAGCTCAACCCATCGCCATTTTGATGATCAAAATGCTAACGTTGACCTCAGATGCTAGATTTCGGCATTCAAGAACGGTGGCCAGCACGCCACTGTGCTCGGAAATGGACGGACCTCGATCCAGCCAGCAATCCCACAGCACAACCTACTACTCTTGGAATGACTCCAGCATCAATGTCATCGTTCTCGAGTCCCATCGAAGGCCCAGTACACTTTGCTTTCATGCCTATGTCATGACTAGCCGACTCGCCACCACTTTTTCCACAGCAATACGACCTACCATTGCGAGAATTACCGAACTACCCGATCTGCATATGAAAAGATCAAGGTTTTGATCTGGAGCGACGCATTAGGAAACCGAACGATTTGTTGCGGGGACTGGCTTGATTGTTTTTGATTGTTTTACAAGATACCCATCGCTCGCTTTTCTGGCATCTTTATCATTCGCTGGCATATACCCATTTCATTCGCTTCTTCTACGATGTAAACGATTTGCATGCATTACGACTTTTGCAAGAAAGTCTGGAGTTCGGGAGAGAAAAGTCACAAATTTGTGGCAAGAAAGGAGGCTGGCTGCATTTGTCTGGCATTTCTCGGCGTATCCAAGATGTGTGTACACAGAACATAGAGTCAGAAGCGACTCTTCGTCGCTTGCTCATCCCTTTTGGGTGGCATGTACGAACAATCTCAAGTGTCGTACTTCTAGCAGTATGAGTATGTAACAGCAAAATGCTCAAATTACTCATTGACCTTTCCTCGCATTTCATCTAAGCCAATGCGATAGCCTCGACTTCGACTGGCACACCCTTAGGGAGTTCCTTGACGGCTACGCATGAGCGAGCTGGCTTGTGCTCGCCGAAGTACTTCTCGTAGACGGAATTCTGTATATATTAGCTGAAGGCCCTAATGCAGACTACGGTCTTATCTTACCATCTCAGCAAAGTTGTCCATCGAAGTGATGAAGACTGTGACCTAAAACGCAAGGGTATCAGCTTCGCTCCCGAAAGCTGCACAGTGATCCTCTCGACGCGAGGAAGTACATCCCAAGGATGCAGGATGCTTGCCCGTGCTGATCCTTCCATCATATGTCGATCTATGTTTGATGACCCCACGTGAAGTTATGCTCAGCTCGCATAACAACATCGTGGGAACAAGGTTGATGTGATGATGGCGTTGCAGTGCAGCGTACATACCTTAGTGACCTTTGCAATGGAGCTACCAGCCGCTTCAAGGATGTTCTTGAGGCCTTCGATACAGGCTGTCGTTTGATCGGCAATGCTTCCGGTGACCAAAGTACCATCAGCCTTGGCAGGAATCTGTCCTGACACAAAGATCAAGCCACCGGCATTGATTGCTTGCGACTACATTTCGCAACCGTATGTTAGTCTTCACTCTGTATGCCACCGAAGTCGGTACCGGATGCTTGATGTCGTGTAGATCTCAAGAACGAGAAGTCAGAGACGATGTGGTCGATGAGTAGGAGATGATCGAAGTCCGATCCGGGACAAGTGTTCTTCAATGGAGCAAGTGATACTCACGTAGGCCGCGACAGCTGTGCATATACTCGATCAGCAATAGGCTCAGATTGCTTGCAGTCATGTACTCACGCTTCATAGCCTTGTCGGTGCTGATCTGCTTGATACCGGTCGACATTTTGCTGGATTTTCTTGTCTGGAAACGAGGAATTGGTTGCTGCAAGACCTTCAATGGGGCTGTACGAGTGGCGATCAGAAGCTGAGATGAGAGCTGTCGACTCGTTCTTGAGAACATACCGGAATTTATTTGATGATGTTCACTTTGATGGAGTGACACAGAGCAGATGGAGAGAAACGGTGGTGGGGGCGGATAATCGCGGCGAATGAGGCCGGTGCACTGACAGGGAAGAGCGGCTACCAGGTAGCGTGGATAGGATTGAACACGTCTCGTGAGGTTTTCGTGATCTCTTCCATCAATGTCCCACCTCAGCGGGAGCTTTCTGTGCTATGAAATGACTTATGCCTTTCTTTCTGAGATATAAGACTTCGCCAGTCAAGACCGTGGAGCCCACATTTGCAGCAAGACCTCCTTGTAAGCGCTCCTTGGAAGTAGACGTGAAGACTTCCTCTAGGCCTGAAGTGTTTTGCGTCAGCAAATGGCATCGCCATCTCCAGAGTCGGCTAGATTTTAAGATGAGCGGTTGTCCACAAACACGATAAGTGTGACATGTTCATTCGTTATATTCGCTGCCTCAGCTGCGCTGAAGGGGTTTCGCAGGACAGGACATCAACCAGATGTATGCTCCCGTTTGTGCTACTAGCGACAAGTGGCGATCCGTATGCAAGGCTGCAGAGACCCGTCGGTGGGAGTGGTGGCGATAGTAGATGCGGACAGAGAGGCTGCCAGCAGATGGAGGGATGTCGAGGAAGCAACTCAGACGAGGCAGTGTCCAACTTCCAACACCCATCACGACTGAAATCTCAACGATGCTTCCGCGCACCATATCGCGACTTCGCCGCGTCTCCTTTTCGCCATTATAGATCCAATTCTTCCGGTCTTCAATGTGATCAGTGAGTCCTCTCGTAGCTTATCGCTACAACCCTGCCCAAGAGAACCATTTGACGCGCGACCTGAAAGTGAAGCCGGTAGAGATGACTCTCGAGTGAAGTGAAGGTCGTGTCTGTTTACGCGACTTCCCAGCTTCATTAAACAGCCAAGCCTCCGCACTCGCGCTGTTCACCTTTAAATAACATCGCAACTTCTCAGAGATACACACCTGGAAACACCCTCATCATCTCCCGAACACCGAGATGTCTAAGCGCGAGAAGGACTACTCAGCACACCCGGACGCACCAGCACAGAAGCGAGCCATGGCCACTCCCCAGTATGGCCTCAGCGACGCCGCCATGCTCCAGCAGATCACCGACGTGCAGGCCTGCGGCTGCGACGTGGAGCTGCCACAGATTGTCGTCGTAGGAGATCAATCTTCTGGCAAGAGTTCCGTCCTCGAAGGCCTGATCAAGAAACCGCTACCTCGAGACAGCGGTCTGTGTACGCGCTTCGCCACACAGTTCGTTTTCCGTCGCGCTGCTGTGGCACGAATCTCCGTGTCCGTCATACCTGACCGCGAGGCCTCCGAGGAGCATTGCGAGAAGATGCGCGCTTTGAGAACTGACGACCTGCCAAACCTCGACGACGGCACCTTCACAGAGATCTTGGAACGGGTAACGCACATGCCTTTCATGCTAGATGACTCGAAGCTAACAGCCTGTGACAGGTCACTATTGCCATGGGTCTCTGGGACAAAAGCTCCACCACCTCCACCACAACGAAGAAGCCCACATTCTCCAGCGATGTCCTCCGTCTAGAGATTGCTGGACCCGATCAGGAGCACCTCAGCGTGATCGATGTCCCTGGAATTTTCACGAACACAACTGAAGGTGTCACGGATAAGAAGGACATCGAGCTAGTTCGAGACATGGTCCTTGGGTATATGAGGAACGCCCGCTCGGTCATGCTCGCCGTGGTCCCGGCCAACGTGGATATCGCCACGCAAGAGATTCTTCAACTGGCTCGAGATTGCGATATCGAAGGAGATCGTACTCTCGGTATATTGACCAAGCCTGACCTAGTGGACAAGGGCGCTGAAAGCAATGTCATCGCCCTGCTCAATGGTGATACGGGGCGAATGAAGTTAGGTTGGCACATGGTGCGAAATCCCGGACAACAGCACTTGGCAGATATCAACTTGGATCGTGAAGACCTAGAGATGAGCTTCTTCAGATCTGCTTCGCCCTGGAACACACTCGAAAAGGACAAGGTCGGCGTGGAATCACTCAGAGAGCGCCTCAAGGACGTGCTCTCCGGTCTGGTGCAGAGAGAGTTCCCAAAAGTTTCTAAGGAGGTACGCAAGAGACTTGCCGATGCCGAAACTCGACTGCACAACATGGGACCTGAGCGTCAAACTACCGCATCTCAGGTGGCCTACCTGAACGGAATGGTCTCCAAATACCAAACGCTGCTCTCTCAAGCGCTCGCCGCCAACTATGGCTTCGACGACGTCTTTGACGGCAACAGTAAGCTTCGAATCGCTTCTGCCGCTGTCACTCGGATGGGTATCTTCTCCGAGGACATGGCAAAGCGCGGTGAATTCCACGCGTTCTCTGTCAAAAAGGAGTCAGGTGAACACTCCATCATTGGGACGGCAAGGACCTTCGAATGCCGTCGAGAGGCCGAGATTGACGAGCTCGTGGGCATACTCTTACCTCAGAAGACATTGGATGCCCCAAAGCGTGGCGACATTTCCAAGTGGCTTGAACAGGAGTATCAGGGAAATAGAGGCTTTGAGCTTGGCACATTCAACTCTGCGATCCTCGCTACGGCCATGAAGAAGCAGTCTTCCAAGTGGACGGACAGTAAGTGCATCTCTCGACACCCTCGAGCCTACCATGGCGACAGGCTCTGAGACAGACAATGCTGGGACCTGCCCGCTTTCCAGAGATACTTGCTAACCTTTCTACTTTCTTTAGTGAGCTTGGGCTTCGTCAGCGACATCATCGTCCAGGTGCACAGCTTCATCGTTGCGGCCCTGGAGTCCATCTGTACCGATCGCGGTGTTCGCGATGCGATCTTCAGTGTTCTATCGGAAGGCCTGATCTCTCGTTACGAGAAGGCCATGGCGCACACACGCTTCCTGCTGGACGTCGAGTGCAGTGGCACTCCGTTCACCACTAACCATTACTTCAATGATAACCTCCAGAAGAGGTAAGTTTCTCCACGACCGAACGACTTCCAAGCTAATGTGATCCCGTATAGTCGTAAGCAGAGGCTCAACCAGTCTGTGGAGAAAGATACCTTTGAGGGGCCAGGAGGCAGAAAGGCAGTCAATGTCTCCGACATCGGCCGCAGTCAAGATATGGGCAATGTTGAGCACACAGTCCAGGAGTAAGTGCAGCACTCTCTCTCCTACAATATCTCACTGAGCTCAAGCCTACCGAGGTGACACGCTCGGATACAGACACTGCTGGATACACCCCAACCTTTCCGAGACACTTGCTGACTCTTCCTTTAGTATTCACGACATCCTGCAAGCATACTACAAGGTCTCGCGCAAGAGATTCGTCGACAATGTCTGCCAGCAGGCCACGGACCACTTCCTGCTGAACGGTAAAGATAGTCCATTGAGATACTTCTCATCAGACTTCATCAGCAAGCTGTCTGCTGGAGATCTTAGCAGAATTGCTGGTGAGCCTCTTAGCCTCAAGCGGGAGCGTACCCAGCTCAACAAGGAGATCGCCAGCTTGTCGGAGGCGAAGAAGATTCTGGCCAAGCTCTAGTGGTTTCCGCGAAGTTGCGACGACCAGGCTGCCGCATTGCACGAGTTACGATTGAGCGGGAGGAGACAGCTGTCAGAGAAAGGCGCAGTGTTCAGTGAATATGTACTACAGTGTTTATAAAACTCCCCGCCTGTCATCTCCAGGAAACAGACGGGCATAAGCTCAGTATAGGCAAGTCGGCTGTTCAAGATGTGACGGTTTTCCAGTATGAAAGTGTCGTTTATCGTGATCTCTGAAACCTTGCTCTCGTATCAAGGCATCATCTTGTTTTACGAGGCCCTTCCCGGAATCCTTGTTATGGGCGAGAAATGTTGAAGGGCGGAGCAGCGACAGAACGAAGACTGCGCGGTGATGTTCGCGGATGGCTGCCGTCGCCGTAACTTCTGGTATCATCTCAAGTCGATGTCGATGTTGATGTTGTGATGGAGAGAGGCCGAAGGAGAAGAGTGGAGCAAGGCAAGAGCGATCGTCAGACCCTGGTCAGTCGCGGAAGCCACGCGTTGATCTGATCTCACGGTTGGAGCTTCAAGGCAGTCAGCATCACGGCTACTTACATACACCTTTCTTGTCCTACACCAACTATGCAAATAGTTGTCACATCTTCTTCTGCATCAAGATGTCGTCTTTCCACATGAACATCTTCCGCATTCTCGGCGACGTCTCCCACACCGCCTCCAAATGCATCCTGATCTGGGCCATCCACACCAACAAGTCCGCCGAAGGAGTGTCGCTCCTCACCCAACTGCTCTACTGCCTCGTCTTCACGACACGATACTTGGACCTCTTCTGGGTGCCGCCATGGTTCAGTTGGTGGAATTTCGTGTTGAAGCTGTTTTATATGGCTAGTTCGGCGTATATTGTGTTTGTCATGATGAGAGTGTTTGCGCGAACTAGGGAGAAGGAATACGGATGGAAGCTGGCTATATGGTCACTTGCTGGCAGCGTGTGTGCTGCTCCGTTGGTGTGTCTGCTGTTTGAGGGATGGAAGAGGAGTACGCTATCTGAGGTATGTTCTCCTTCTCTATACTATACCGTCTGTGACATGACACTTGTTCGTTCTATGGGATATGCTTCGCAGGGATGATCATATGCTCACGTGTCCTACGATACAGCTCCTATGGACATTCAGTATCATACTGGAATCTGTCTGCGTGCTTCCGCAGCTCCTGCTACTCCGACAGACTAGCGTACCGACCGTCCTCGACTCCTTCTACCTCGTAACCCTCGGCAGCTATCGATTCTTCTACATCCTAAACTGGATCGTAAAGATGTTCAGCTCAGAACACTCATTCGATGCGACCAGTGTCATCTTTGGCCTGATACAAACAGCTCTGTACGTGGACTTTGCTTGGGTATACTGGTCCAGGCAGCGCGTAAAGCTACGATATGGCGGAGTAGTGGACAGCGATGATCTCAGCAAGAGCTTTATTGTCAAGCGATTCATCGGGCGAAAAGCTGGTCAGAATGGTAGCGACGATGATGATATCACTGAAGAGGAAGACCGACTGGCGGCACAGGAAAATGGCACGATCAGGCCTGGAGGACCCAATCGCAGCCCGAGCGATCGATGGGGTGCCAGAGGCATCAGTGTTTCTGCGGACGATACCCTTCAAGAGCATCTTGATCACTCCTCTCGAGACGCGCAAATGGTGGATCCATCGCACTTCGAAGACGACGACGAGGATGAGGATGGTCCGCCGCCGCCGGCAAAGGACACCAAATCAAAGGCTGCTGAGAGTGCGAGCAGTGCTGGGACGAGTGGAGCGAATACTCCTGACACGGAAGATGTCGTTGGATCCAGTGCTGCGGAGTGGGACAATAAATAGGCGAGTTCTTTGTGCTATGAATCTTGCTATGATACCCGGATGGTCGGACGTATGGCGTCTTCAATCTGACAATGTAGGATATCTCCTGATTGGCGCTGTTGTACCATAGTGCTTTCGAAAGTGGCTATTCTATCCAATTGCTTGCTACCAATCACTCACTCCAGCCAAAACGAAACGAGGATTCAGAGTCCTGCCTGACCAGTCATAAAGACAGAAAAAAACACGGCATACAATCATAACGAATAGAGCTAGAGCAAGAGCTCATATGCCGACTCGCAAGACCTGCCATCCATGTCTGGCCCACTTTCTGCTCACTCCACCATTCGGGTCAACTGGGTGCGGGGACCTGGAGAGAGCTTCAAGGTGACCAATGTGACGCATATCATTCGTCCTGACTCCCTGATGCCATTGACATCTTTCTCTAACACTTGAACTTCCTCTCAACAGTTCATTGTAGCACTCACGAAATCTAGATACAATGGAGCCCTCCAACCGCGACCGACAGCTGCACAAGCGTGAGGCTGAAGACTCTCGGTACCTCAACTTCAAACACTCACAACCTGGGTGTGGCCTGAACAAGTTCTCATCGACATTGACACGAGAACATGACTTTCCTGCTGCCCAGGCTATGTTGTACGCGGCTGGTGTGCCGAATGAAAAGGCCTTGAAGACATATCCTCAAGTAGGAATTGCTAGTGTGTGGTGGGAAGGCAATCCATGTAACACACATCTACTCGATATCGGGAAAGAGGTGAAGAAGAACATTGAGAAGCAGGAGATGCTGGGATGGCAATACAATACTGTTGGTGTTAGTGATGGGATCACTATGGGTGGCGAGGGAATGAGATTCTCGTTGCAGTCAAGAGAGTTGATTGCGGACAGTGTAGAGACGGTCACTTGTGCTCAGCACCATGATGCTTGTATTGCCATTCCTGGTTGCGACAAGAACATGCCCGGTGTTGTGATGGGATTCGCAAGACATAATCGCCCTTCCATCATGATATACGGCGGCACCATCAATCCGGGCTACTCCAAAGCTCAAGAAAAGACTGTCAACATCGCAACTGTCCTTGAAGCACATGGAGCCTACATCTACGATAACCTCAAAAACGCCAACAAGCCCGAACAAACCAAAGATGAACTATTGACCGACCTCGAACGAACATCCTGTCCCGGTCAAGGTGCCTGCGGGGGTATGTTCACAGCCAACACAATGGCTATGGCTATCGAGACCATTGGCCTGTCCCTGCCCGGCTCCTCTTCAACACCCGCGACGTCACCCGCAAAGATGCGAGAATGCGCCAAAGTCGCTGAGGCCATCAAAGTCTGTCTAGAGAAGGATATCAAGCCCCGTGACTGCCTCACCAAGAAAGCCTTCGAGAACGCGATGGTAATGATGATGGCTCTCGGAGGGTCTACAAACGGCGTCCTTCACCTTCTCGCCATGGCAGGTACAGCAGAAGTCGACCTCACCCTCGACGACTTCCAACGCATATCCGATAAGGTCCCCTTCATCGCCGACATTGCTCCATCTGGCAAGTACCTCATGGTAGACTTGTACGAAATCGGCGGTATACCCTCTGTGCAGAAACTTCTCATTGCCGCAGGACTTCTAGATGGCACGACCATAACTGTGACTGGAAAGACTCTCGCGGAGAACGTCGAATCATGGCCGAGCTTGAAACAAGGACAAGATCTGATCCGACCCATAGACAAACCTATCAAAGCCACAGGTCATCTCGAGATTCTACGAGGAAACCTAGCGCCCAACGGCGCAGTGGCGAAGATCACAGGAAAAGAGGGCATGAAATTCGTTGGTAAAGCTCGAGTCTTCAACAAGGAAATCGAGCTCAACGACGCTCTGAACAAGGGCCTCATCCCTCGAGGCGAGAATCTCGTTCTCGTAGTCCGATATGAAGGACCAAAAGGTGGCCCAGGCATGCCCGAACAACTCAAAGCCAGCGCCGCGATCATGGGCGCAAAGCTCACCAACATCTCTCTCATCACAGACGGAAGGTACTCTGGCGCGTCACATGGATTCATCGTAGGACATATCTCACCTGAAGCTGCTGTTGGCGGTCCTATTGCCGTAGTAGAGGACGGAGACGTCATTACTATTGATGCGGAGACCAACACGATATCTTTTGATGTATCTGACGAGGAACTGAAGAAGAGATTGCAGGCTTGGAAACCGCCAAAGATGCCAGTCACGAGAGGTGTATTGGCAAAGTATGCGAGATTGGTTGGTGATGCGTCTACTGGGGCTATGACGGATTTATTCTAAGTGTTGTGTTGTGAATAATGCATGCAGAGAATAATGCAAACATCTTCATATGCAGCCGTTTGGCACTTCTCTTCACTCGGCTGAGGTAAGTCTCAGTCTTGCTTACTGGCTTCAAAATGGAAATCTTGCGTTGCTAAAGTGGCCGGCACGGTGATCTTGACAAGGTCTGCCGGTGAACAAGGAACCAAGACTTGACTACACAAAGAGGATCCGGACAGACCAACTCCACGGACCAGCTACCACGTCTGCAATATGGTAATGAACGTACGATGTCTTACTAATAATCAGCATGCTGCAGCAACGAGCTCAAACACAGACCTCGATCGTTTATGATCGTATCTTTAGAGATACTTTCTGACCTATCGTCAATGTCTCGCCAGATGTTCGCTGACAGCTGCTAGAAAAGAGGAGAAATTCATTCAGACGAACGTCGGAAAACGTCTCTAGGAAGCAACTCGAGTCTAATGCCCTCTATCTATGAGTGCAATAGCCTAGTGCTTGCGCGCAGTGGGAGAGAGATGCATATGCATGATTTAGTGCCTAGTAGGTGGTCTGTGTACTTGGTCTGTCCGGATCCTTTTTGCTGATTACAAGGGCATGCGAGACGTGAACAGGCTTCGGAGCGCTAAATGCGGGGCTCAGACATCTATTACACTTAAGACCACACCGCCATAATTCACAACGCCCATAGACAGGAAAACACAATGACAGAACAACCAACACCTCCCTCAGAACCTAAATGGGCCCTAATAACGAACGCAAGCCCTGGAACTCTAGCAGAATCTCTCGCCCTAGCCTTCCGAGTACACAAGATAAATGTCATCGCCACATCTTCCTCGACTAGTAAAGCAGTCGAACACATCAGTCCCACGATAGGCACCTTGGAAGGCTTTCTCATCAAACTTTACCTTGACACCACTTCCTCGAAAGCGATTGCCTCAGCAGTAGAGCTAGTGTCACAGCTCACGAATGGCAGATTGTCGTTTCTGGTCAATTGTCCTAATGCTACGAGTACTGGATCTGGAGCGCTGCTGGACGTCGATATCGCACAAGCCAAGAAGACATATGATGCCAATATCTGGGCTCCATTGGCTGTTACGCAGGCGTTCTTTCCGCTGCTGAGAGCTGGGAAAGGTGTTGTGGTGAATCAGGCTAGTATTACTGGATTGCAGGGGTATAGTCGACCTTTCATAGGCATTAATTCGAGCTCGAACGCTGCGATGATGAGTTTGAATGATGTTATGAGAGTTGAATTTGAGCCGTTTGAGGTGAAAGTTGTGGGGTTGGTTATAGGTGCTGTGAAGACAGAGGAGTCGACGGTGAAGAGTGGGAAGATGAGTCCAAGGAGTCCGTATGTGGTCATCAAGGACAATGTTGAACAGGTCTTGATGAGCAGTGGGAGTATGGAACCTGATCGATTTGAGGTTGCGGAGAAGATCGTAGAAGCACTTTTGCAGGAGAGGACTCCGACATTCGTGAGGTTGGGGTATTTGACTACCATGATGTGGCTGCTGCATTGGTTGCTGCCGGTGTGGTTGCTGGATGCTATGCATAGGTATGAGAGTGGGCTTGGGAAATTGAAAGCAATGTTGAATGTGGACAAGACCGAGACGAAGGAAGATTGAGGAGAGGTTGCACTTGGAAATGATCTCGGCGAGATCGAGAGAGCTCACGAGAGGTGCAATGTGGTTCATCAAAGGCACGAACCCACTTATGCTACCACGGAAGCTGAGAAAAGCTTTTCTGACACCTCGCACTCTTCGCGCGATCACAATATCAATTCTCGCAACGACTAAATCTGCATACGGAGCAAAGACACCCTCCACACACAATGACAATGGACATCTGGAGTCTCCCTCAGGAGCTGAGAGACGACATCTACGAGAAGGTCTTAACAACGAATGGCGACCGGCCTGGTCCTTCCCAACTGCCTGTACGTCTCGATCTGGTCTGCAGACGCGTGCGTGAGGAGACCAGACGACTTTACTGCAATAAGACCGTACGCGCAGCAGTTTTAGCACAATACTGGACACCAGTAATCGAGAATCTATCGAAAAGAAGGCGTGTAGGCCTTGCAAGGCGCGAGCGGAAAACCGTCCTCAGCAAGATAACCCGGATCAAGATCTCCACACCTAAGCATGCCAAATACAGCGCTCTCGTCATTGAGCTGGTTATGATACTCGACCGGCATTTGGAGGAGATAGGCACAAAGCACCCACGCGTATTCGTTATCGAACGAGGTGGGGACCAATACGATGTTGACCAACTCAACAGTACCGAAGAGACTCGGGTGCGCGATCAGGAGCTTCATACGCTATGCAATGAAGCAGGGGAAAGGCTCAAGTGCCTGATAGATTATGGAGACCCGGACAGGCAAGCGCTTGGTGAACACGTACTATAGCAGATATGGTCCCAGTGGGCATATGTGGGCATGATGCCGTAGAAGAGAAAGGGGGATTTTCTTGGACGCTTGGACATCCTGCGACCGGCCTATACCAACCACAAGATGAGGAATGGGGTAGCAAGTCAAAAATCTGTACAGAGTGCTACTGGGGCTCATTGCCTTCGCCATCACGAACATGTTGTGCTCCTTCACTAAGACAAGCATCATACACCTTGAATCGAGTCCATATTGCTCCAACTCTTCTCCAGATACCTCTGAGGTACCAATGTGCAACAACTCTGGGGGCCACGGTGTCAACTGGACAGCATCATTGGCTTCCTTTGGCAGAGAACGTCAGGAATCCCTTGTCACTCGAGCAGCGACCCGCAACAAGCAGAGCATACGGTCTGCGTCCGCCTAGATAATTATCACGAAATTCGCAACTTGTACGGCATTAGAGGCTTGACAGAAGGCAAGCTCAACTCAGCGATCCCTGTCATTTTTTCTCAGTGTCCGCCTGTCTGTGCACGCTCTCAATGGATAATCATCTTCGCCTGTTACCATAGTAGGCCTCCGTTGTAGATGGCTCGTCAGCCGGAACGAAACCACTTGGCTTGTGGACAACCACTTTCGGTATGGATGTTGGACTTGAAGTTCTGCTTAAGCCAGCCTTTCTCCAGATACCAGTGTTCGACGACTCTGGTGTCCACGGCGTCAGCTGTATAGTATGATCGGCTTCAGTTGGGAGAGAAGCAACAGAATTTATATCCATGCTCCTTCTCTTCCGCTCAGACCTACGAACCGATACTCCCGAGTCTCGCCTTTCACTGGCTTGGCCATCACTACTAACTGACTTCTTGCACCACAACACCCATCTCCCAAAGGCCCAATGCTCCCTCCAAGAGATCTCCGGGTCATCCTCTGGACATATAGGTGTCCGTCGATAGTCGCGCTTAGCCTTCTGCACAAAGCGTGCCTTTACACCAGGCTGACGACCACGTCGCCATGTTCTGACATTCCTGGCCAGAGAAGAATACCTCAAGCCAACCATCAACGCCGGACCCGGTCGATCGAGGCTTGTGAAGAGTTCCCATTCGAATCCTCCATAGGCCACGAAGTAAAAGGTATTTAAGCCACACAATTCCTCAGCTTGGGGATACTCCAATATGGTGAAGTCCAGCCTCCTGAGAACAGCTTTGTCGATTTCTTTGAATTCGGGGTCCTGGGCATATATTTCAATTTTTTGGTTCGTTGTCGTCTCTATCTCTTTTACCATGTCGAGGAACATGACCAGTTGGTAAATTGGTCTGAATTTCCAAGATTCTGAATCATACCCAGTAATGGGTCCCAGGGCGCTGAGGACGGCTTTCGATATCTGCAAGCCAGGTGCTCTGTTTTGGTGGAGATTCTTGATCAGACGTGCCCGGAGTGGTGACGATGATGCTAGCCATGCTGTTTGTTCTGATCGGATCTCCTTGAAGAATCTGTCCACGTATTCATCGAAGTAGTCATCTCCTGGTTGCATGTTGTCAAGATAGATACATTCTCTCAGGTAATGCTCATCCTCCTCTTGTAGCCAATTAAACAAGTCGCAGTAGTCATCCTCGGTCGCTATCATAAGCTGTTCTTCACGCTTCTCCAGTGCAGAGTAATCTCGTAGTGCTTCCATACTTCTGAGGTCGTGGTAGTCTTTCTAGAGCTGGCGTATAGTCGTAGTCTTGCTAATGCTGGCGTATAGTCGAGTCTTGCCAAAGCTGTTGTATGGTGGTAGTCTTTCCGAAGCTGGTGTATCGTGGTGGTCCTTGGGAAGCTGGTGTATCGTGGTGTGGAAGATGAGCGCAGAGGACAAGAGAAGCGTGACATATATATCGCAGACTGGAAATTATTGATAAAATGTCGAAATGTCCTCACTTTTCCACTACCGTGGTTCCAGGCGCGCCGTGCCAGACCTGTAGCGAACAAGGTATGTTGAAGAGGAGTGAGGACAACATGCTACCACTCACCGCTCGACTTCCACGAGTCTGACATATGCCTGCTGCGGCGCATGTGTGATCCCCTCTCTAGCAGCCCAGCCAGCATAAACCTCTGGGACTGGCTCAAGCTTAAAGTTCCAGATGATCAAAGTAATCAGGACTCGCAATTCAAGATATGCCTATTCGATAGATCAGATCATGTTCACGATATGACAGCGATTCTTCCACTTACCATCTTCTTCCCGAAACAAGCTCGGACTCCGCCACCAAATGGAAATGTTGGACCGGCTCGAGCATCAAATATCTCCCTGCCATCTTCTGCGAGCTTAAGCCAGCGTTCTGGAAGGGACTCGCCGATAGTGGCAGTGTCCCACGAAGGAGTTCTGTCCTTGAATGCTTGACTGGTGGTCGAACGCTTGATTTCTTCGATCGGGATTGGAGTATCGACAACATCGGGTCCATGATTTGCCTGTATTCATTCTGTTGTTAGGATTGATGTATGCAAGTAGTAGCCCCATGGTAACACTTACGAGGAATTCAGTTGTTCCTTTCGGGATCATATGTCCAAGCACTTCTACATCCATCAAAGCATCTCTCACAAGAATGGAGATGCCTGCAAGTCGAAGGCCTTCTTCCATCACAGCATCCGTATAAGGTTGGTCAATACCGGCGATTTCATCGATCGTTGGCTGTTCGCTATCACGCTGCGCTCTTTCGAAGTAGGTTTCTAGGGCGGCTCGAAGCTTGACTTGTACGCGTTGGTGACTTGCCAGGAACTTGAGCATCCATACGAAAGCAGTAGAAGTTGTCTCGTGACCTGTCGCTATGTCAGCACGGCAAACTGTACACGATCGAGATTTGCTCACCTGCAACGATGAAGCCATAAAGCTCATCACGAAGCTGGGGCGTATCAGGTCGAGCTTCACGGCCATCTTTTTCAGCTGCTTGGACTTCTCTTAATACCATGAGCTCGATTGCACTCTTGATGTCCTGCTTCTTGGTATCCTCTCGCGAGAAAGCATCGAATGCGGATGTTAAGGCGTTGCTAATAGCTCTGTCTCTGAGACGGACAGCCTTAGCCACGGATGGGAAAGCCTTCAGAACGACTTGGTTCACTAGAGTCGGGTAAGGAAACTTCATGGACTAGGAAGTGTCAGCGGAACTCCGTACACACGGACGAGACCAAGCCACTCATACATATCCCGCAGTGTCCGTGATTGTCATAACAGCCGTGAATAGTTCTGGATCCTTTGCTGCTGGTAATGTCGCCGCTACGTTCGAATCACTGTCGAGTGGTATCTCGCTTATGTTGGCGAGGAAATCTGCCTGGGCTTGCGTCGAGCCCACGGCCACCCCAAACACTGTCACTGTTTCAAATATGATATCAAGACCCCCCTTGAAGATGTCATCATAAGCAGAGAATGGGCGCCCTTTTGCAAGGCGGAGTTTCTGCCGCCACAAATCCACAATGTCGGAGACATTGGAATGTATGACTGGACCGACAGTCCTAGTGAGAAAGGCTGTAGACATGGTTTCGTTCACCAGTTTTCTGTTTGCCTTGCACTCATCGCCGATAGGGAGCCCGAAGTGAAAGTGTGGTGCTACGCCTTGTACTGCACTTTTGTGGAAGACGCTTCGATCGAAATCGCGTACCCGTCGGGACATGATATCCTGGGCCTCGCGGTAGTCGCTGATAATGACCCACTAGACATCGAGCGAAGTCAGCCGACGAATGCTACTGACCTTGAATAAGAGAATGCTTAGCTACCGGCTTTTGCAAAGGACGAGCGAATACCTGCACGATGGGCGAGTTGTGTACTTGACATTGGTTGACCAGCCATGAGGTCATTTCATTCGTGACTTGCATGTGCTTAGTGAATTCTGGTAGATCTCCAAGAAGTCTCGTCGAAGCATGTTTGTTATAGGGAATGCCTGGTATTGGTTTCGGTAGCGCAGATCGGTATAGCCAGAAGGAGAGAATGACAAACAGAGAGAGGACAAGGCCCACAATAGGCGATGAGAAGGAAAGGGCCATTGTTTCGCATGTTTCTTCTCTCCATTCGTAGGATGTGCTTCTATATCACGACCACGAAGCAGTGCTTGCATAACTCATTCGGACCCGGCTCCTTACGTGCCGGAGTGCGCAGCACGATGCTTTTGGTTTCTTGACTGAAGGTCATGAATCCGCCGATGTTGTGTTGCCACTGATTGATGGAGGTGGAGAGCGTGTAGTATAGGCATGCCTGTCAAACCCACTTAGACACTGATGTCAAAGCAGGTCTCAGCGAGACGCGTCGTCTATTGCCACTAGAGGATGGTAGTACGGAGGGCCCCACGGCCCGAGTCGGCGGTGTGGTGCTCCATCGTAGCTTGGCAAACTACTACTGATACTAAATGTCCTGGATCATAACGCTCGACGGGCAGAAGGCCGCGTGCGTGTCTGTAGACGGAGTGGAAAGTGACAACACAACGTGAGGATGTGTTGCGTGTCGAGAAGGAGGAGTACAAAAGTGCCAGGACTTATTCACTCAAGAGATATGCCAAGACTTACGTTGTCAGCACAACCTCCTTGAACATTGAACACTCGCGTACAACAAGCCCTTTCCACCCCGTCTACAGACACGCGCGGGCCCACGAGCATCAGGATCCAGGATAGCCTCACCGGATCTCTCGAGTCTCACGATGAAGGGTAGAGTCTGCGATGTAACGAAGCCAAGGACGACTTTGTTGCTGCACGTCATGGGTACAATAGTGTAGACCAGTATTATGAGGTATGTGCGCAAGCCTCCGTATTAACCATCACTTACAGTACGACCATATGCAGGAGGATTGCGATTTGGAAAGGTGGAACACCGGAGCAAGTGCCATAAGCGAAGCTAAGGTGATATTAACAGGTGCTGCAAACACTGTGGTTTCGTATCATCAGATCGTTTAGAAGTCCCATTAGGCGGGCAACTATCGTTATACGACGCTGGCGGAGACACCGGTACAGGAAGGCTACTGTGTCGCACATGGATCTTCTGCTCCCGGTCGCCATAAGTCGACCACGACTCGCTCGGCGGCAGGCGACCTCTCCTCCAGCTATGCTGTTGGCCCTCTCTTTGACCTCAGAAGTCACTCTGCCTGGTCTCAACATGCTCATCAGCAACCTTCCAGTGCTAGGCCCAGTCCAGCCCACAGGTTCCACATACAAAGATGCCAATCATACTTCTTGACTGTATTCATGAACCTAACTGAATAAGCAAGTCGGTATTGCCAAGAAAGCATCCCATATATCCTACTACAAGTAACTCACTGCCCAACAGTCATACACACCAGAAGTACTTGGCCATCCACCAAAGTAATACAAAGGCTTCGTAGCTCAGTTGGGAGAGCGACAGGCCGAAAACCTGGATGTCAACGGTTCGAGTCCGTTCGCGGCCAAAACTTTTCTTTTCGATTTTTTTGCATAGTAGGAGCAAAATGTCTCAGCTATCATTCGAGCTCTACGATCTCCTTGATTTCGAGGTAGATATGCGGCAGGAATCGAGTCTTGAAGTGCTGCGGATTGGTTGCTGTGTCGAGATCGTCTTTAAATTGCGATCTGCAGATGTGAGACCACCCTTCGTAGCTGAAGGTGTCGTCGAGAGACATCTGATTGTAAGCAGCTTCTTCGAGGCTGTCCTATGATCGTACAGTCAAGATGGAAGAACCCACGTGCTGGCTGCCAGACGAATCACTCCTGACCGCGGAGCATTAGGGCCAAGCAGAGACAAGATCTTCGACAGCTATTGCTACAACTTTGAGCATCACACACCGCTCATGTCCACTTCTTCTTGTTTTCTGGAATAAGCATACTCCTCAAAAGAGACAATGCAGAATGTGACGGATCTTTCCTGGCGTATCCGTGGTTGATGGCATCAGGAACGGAAGAGCTTGCGCTGTAAATCATTGCTGCGCTTGCTCATCACTTCCTTTTTCTGACGAGCGCTACGATCGCCTGAAAGATCTTGCTAGTATGCTGCAGCGTACTAAAGACTGCATTGGCGTCTCGCTACACGCATTACCTCGAAAGGACACTGCGTTGGCCCATTACAGTAAGGATCTTCACCTTGCATAGACGTCACGTTAACAACCAATGCACTGTGCAATGCTTAGGAGTGTGCTCACAGCTTATATATACACAGGCTACGGCTACTTGCAACATGGGGAACCTCGCAGCAGTAGCAGCAGCAGTAACCCACAAGAATTGGAACGATGAAGATCTCGCACGCAATCTCGACGCTTGCTCTGGCAGCCAGTGTTGCTGCAGACTGTCCAGCTCAGACACGTATCGAGCACCTCGAGTACATTGTCAAGGCATTCAATTCATATGGCGCCGAATCAGCTCAGTTAATCGCGAACATGCCACTGGCAGCTCAGTGCGAAGCATATCTGTGAGTTCAAAGCCTGATAGTGCGAGCCGCAGCATCGAACTGTGACTGACACTGTCTCCAGCTTCATCAACGGCCTACCTGGGATCGAACCAGCATTCGATTCGACCACTGTCAAAGCTTTCTCGCAAGTTGTGCGTCAAGTCTTCGGCAATGTCGACCCAAGATACTCAGCCGCAGATAACGGCACAGCTACTCTTGATGCAATCGTGGTATGTTGGACTCGCACGAGACACCTTACACGCTAGCTAACACTATCGCACAGACCCTTGGAGTCGCGCAGGTTGTACAGGTGCCTGTCAGGACACGCATCGTGGTTCCAGCTGAGTTCGACGAGGAGACCTGTCTCATTACTCTGCTGCCGACGTACATCACTATCCCAACCGACATTGCAGGCAATCCGATCGATCCTCCTATCATTCCTGCAATACCTGGCCTGAACAAGCTGCCTGGGATCCAGCCAATCCTTAGGCAGTTGATTCCAGTTATCGGGAACATATTCGGTCTGCTCAGTGATGCTGATGGGACTGCTTGAGTGCACTTGAGAGGATGTATTTGGAGATACCTCTGAGCTCTACTCTCACGCTTCGGCTAAGTCAGGTCAGCGCGCGAGTGCTTTCGAGGAATCATTGTCGGAGATTAGTAAAGACGTGGGCAGAATGCTTCGATGCCGAGCTTCTTTTCTTCGATATATCAATTGCTACCTTCGTTCGTACTAGTACAGTTGATCCCGACCAACAAGCTCTCATCCACATCACCACATGTGAACTCATTCTTCGTGCCATTGGGCGCCACAACATCGATATCGCTTAAGCTGATGTTGCTGCACACGCTCGGCGAGCTGCAAACAATATACCCACTGATCGGATCGTACTTGTCACTCGTCGTGCCGTGAATCCCGCTGATCTCAACTCCAGATATCGTCAAGTTGCTCGGGAACTCGTTGCAAAGAGTCAGGTTCTTCTGGCCATAGCACTGCGTGATCTCGACAGCATAGTCGACATTCTCAATGTACATGTCCTTGTACGTCACATTATTGACGCGTCCAGAACCGCCACCTCCCTGGAGATCGACAGACATTGCAGATGGAGATCCAGGCCAGACCTTGATGCGAGCGCCATCGGAAGCGTTATACATGCTGATATTGTATACGTAGATGTTCTCTACGATGTCGACTTCGCCGGCATATTGGCCCAAGGAGCCCACAGAGATGCCGTGGGAGCCATTGCAGTACAAGTTCTGCACCAGAATCTCGGTACTATTTGGCTTGAAGGACACGCAATCATCGCCGTTGTTGATGACCGAGTTCTGAATCACGATATTGGACGATCGATACCTGCGCAGACTTGTCAGCATTCTTGCCATTTCCAATGGTCTGTATCGAAACGTACGTGTCCCACCCATCCGTATTCTTCGCTTCATTCTCACTCTGACTGTATCCACTGATGCTGATCCCATCAAACACAACATCGGTACTGTTCGCCACAAAGTTGTAGTATTGAGGTGAGTACCTCAACTTCAGTTCCGAGATTGTCGCAGATTCCAGGCCAATAGTCCCAAAGAGGATCGGTCTCAGTATCAACTTGTCTTCCGCATAAAGATCATACCAGACCTGGCCATTTCCGTCAAGCATACCTCCACCATAAACGTTCACGTCCTCTCCGCCAAGTTGGAAGAAAGTCGTTGCATTCTGGAAGATCTGCTTGAAGGCATTTGCTTGCCAGTAATTGGTATCGTTGGTGAACTGGATGTATCCTTGAATATCTGTCAAAGTAAGGAGAGTCAGTCATTGGTAACCATTCACTGTAACAGCGTTAAAGAGCATACCGATATCAACACTCTTCAACTTCAAGTCCATGGCTTTCCCAATCACATACGTCCTCCCGCTCGGAAACACCACAACGCCGCCATCGTTACACTCCCCAAGAGCCTCAACAATGAAGTCCGAATCATCAGTCACGAAATCATCATGACTCTCAACAACACACATCTTCTCTCTTCCTTTCGACTTGCCATGAGACCTCCAAGGCTTCATAGGCTCAAAATTAGTCTCAGGCTTTTGTCTATGATGTCCGTAGGTCTTGTTGAAATCCGAGATTCCATTGAGGTATTCTTGATACGCAGTCCATGTGGCCACTGTGCTCAGTGCTTGGAGCAGAATCAGGAAGACATTGGCCAACATCGCGGCTTCTTGGGAAGAGCTGGAACTCTTCGGTTCGCATACTACTGGAAGTCCAGCTCATACTTATACATAGCTTTCTGTATGCGGAGACCTTACTGCATCGGACAGTAGCATGTAGTCTCCAATCTATACGGATGTCGTACCCGAGCGCTAAGGAAGTGGTGCATCTTCGGTCGACATCCTTGATCCTTGCACGGATCAACGACGACGAAAACCAAACCTCATCGCTTCGAACGTCTTCTCCAACCGCAACAACAACATTTCAGTCCGCGTACGCATCAAGATTTGATGCATCTGCATATCCCCGCAGTATTCGATGCGAGATGCAGATCTTGGGGTCGCGTTGGGGGTCAACACCTTCCATTTCCTTTCCGTCATTGGTGGGCAAATTCTCGACCAACTTGTTCGGGCACATCAGCACAAGCAACTCTCGCAAAGCCAGACTCGTCGGTCGTCGACGCGTCAGACCATGAGAAGCCAGTGACCTCCTTGCTGTGACTCCGCCTCGAGTCGTAAGCAACTTCCAACAACACTTCGTTGAAGATTCACGTTCCGAATCCGGTATCGACAGCAAGGTGTCTGGCAAAAGGTAGGAAGGACGAATTCCTGAGTACAAGGTAAGTCTCTTCCAGCAAGATACCTGGAACATAACTCCCACGTCTATAGGCCGACCCGTTGTCAGCCACGCCACCATCGGTCCTGATCAGTCCTGAAGCGAACAACCACCTTCATGAAAGCGCCATCATGTGCGCATTTGCATTGTAAGCCATCTATTTGCCTACTGTATTCGTGGTAATCGTAAGCTGTCGAACGATGACTTGCAGCTGGATAAGCCCAGCTCCCAATAACAGCAAAAGAAAACTCAATCAATCAAAAGCAGCATCATCCATCTATCCCATCCATCATACAACCCGGAGAGCATATCCAGTATCCAGAATGTTCCGCTCATCAGTAATGTAATTCCGACACGGCCAGTCGTGAACAGTCCCATGTCATCCAAGTCTCTCTGAAAGAAGGTACACCTCGCAAGATTGGCTGACAGTCAGCTCAGTGGCTTGAAGTGCAGCTGTCGCAAAAGCCATGCAAAGCTGGGCCTAACAATCCAGGAATCTGCTCGGTCGCGCTCGCAACATCCATCACGTTGCAAGGCTTTGGAGGTCTAGCAAGTTGTGCCCACTGCCGGCGCCCACGTGGTGCAAGAGGAATCTCCGGTGAGCCATCCTCAAAATCATCGCCAATCATGCGTGGACCTCTACCCATCTCCGTGGCTCTTCGCTGATAGTTGAAGCGAATGCCGTTGTTACGCTCGCGCTCCGCATCAGGTCCATGGCCAACGAACTTGATCTCACGCCCGTCACCACCTTTCCAGCCGTAGACCTGTCTGGCTTGCTCCGAACCGATAGTCCAAGAGCGAGGCGCATGAGCTGGAGTAGGAGTCTTTGGTGCCATGACGTTCGGCGAGACATGCGCTTGATCTGTGGTGGACTGTGGTCCAACAGGCGGCGCGGTACCACGACCGAAGCTGATGGGAATCTTGTTGTCACTATCCCCGGATTGAAGTGCCCAGTTGATGACTTTGGTGACAGGATCGATGTTTGGGATCAGGACGTGACCAGCTTGAACAGGAATAGGCTTCCCGTGGAAGATGTCTGGACAAGATGGGACTGCGGTCTGAGAGAAGGACGAGCTCTTGGATAGTCGACCTTGCGCTCTGAGTATCTCCCGCTTGTCACAGATTCGCTTTCTGTCCCAGTTGGTCAAGGCGGACCATTCTTCATCATTGTAGAACTTCATGGCGTCCTGATCGGTCACAGTGGGCAATGATTCAGCTCCAATAGCGGAGCCATATTGCTGCATGGGCAGCGGCTGAATATTGAGAACAGAGTCAAGGACTTGTGGTGGCGGCGAGAACAGCGCGTTGAGCGCTTGCGACTGTGGTGAGAGCAGCGAGTTGAGTAGCGCCTGCGGCTGTGGCTGAGCGATGTTCATTCCTGGAGGTAGCTGAGGTTGTGGCTGTATGAGTTCAAGCTGTCGAGCCTCTGGTAGAGACTGCGCAATTGCGAGATTTGTCATCTGTGGTGGCTGTTGCACAGGGTGTGAGTGCTGGACCTTTGGTGTGAACTCCATGGCAGTGGCTCTGAGAGATGGCGTAAATGGCGTCTGGGTTGGCGTCTGGGTAGCCGCTGATTTCTTAACACGAGCAGCTTCGGCAGCAGCGGCAGCGTCTCTCATGGCAGCTCGGACATGTGGTGGGACAACTTTCTTAGTGCTGGCAGTAGCCGCAGCTGAAGTCTCTGCTTGGGTTTGAGTTCGTGGAGTCTCCGGCAATGCTGCTTGCACCGCATGCATGGTCCGTGTGAGTGGACTGAACAGCTCCGGCTCGCTGTTCTGCGAGATCGGGCTCAGTAGCTCGGAATTTCCTCCCAGTCGCAGGTAAGCAGGCAGTGGATTGTCTTTCAAAACACCAATCTTGTCAAGCTTCGCCTTGATCGGGATCAGCAAGTGTCCATGCGAACCTCTGCGTTGAGTGGTTGTGTTGGCTGGCATAGGAAGCCCAGCTGCCTTGGCTTGTGCGGCAAGAAGATCAGAGATGGATGTGTTTGCCGGCAGTCGACGCGAGTGAGGAAGCGCGCCTGCAACAGTCAAACGACGTGGAATTGCCACTTTTGGATTCTCATTTGGACGAGAGTGGACTTGAAGCTTGCGGAAGGCGGGATTCTCAACTTCGATGACCGTCTCTGGCGAGTTCGGAGAAGTGATCTGTGCGGCTGGGTCGCACGATGTGACGGCAGTGTTGAGATTGAGCTTAGCAAAGTTGCGTGGAATTCGTGGAGCAAAAGGCAAAGCCGACTCCTGACCAGTGATGGCGATGGCGCGCCGAGTTGCAGCTTTGGTTGGCGACATGTATGTGCTGGTCTTCTTGCGCAATGCTGGTTCTCGATGGACTTGGCAAGTATCTTCATGCTCAATAAATTGTGTCTCTTTGTCCATGTGTGCGTTGGTAGATGGTGGCTCTGGAGATTGGCCGATCCAGTCTCCTGGCAGAGCTTTTCGCTTCTGCTGCTTCTGAACTGGCGAGCGTATCGAGGTAGATTTTGCTATCGAGCCAGTCTTGCCGGCACCGGTGACAGAGTCCTTGCGAATCGTTTCATCGGCGCGACGGCTGAAGGCCATGGTAGGCTGAGCAAAGCGAGGCGACGCCTTTGCTGCGGGAGAGTCCTTCACTATCGGAATTGGATCATAGCCGGATCTCTCATGATCTTCGCTTCTTGGAGACACGATAACGCTGTCGTCGCCAAGTTCTGCTTCCGTGGTGACATTGGTAGAAGTGTGGGATGCAGCACAGCTGCAGGCAGTGTGTGCATAAGCAGAGCCATCGGAGGTGCTTGGGACATTGCCGGATCCTGTCTGGAATGGGAAGTTCTGACCGATTGCGTTCATCATGCCGTGAGTTGCGATGTTGGCATATGAGGGCTTGCGAGCTGTCTCGGCAGGTCCTGCTGAGATGTTTCCGTTTTGTGCCATACGCTCTGTAGATCGCAGTCCAGGGAAGTCAATGTTGCTATGTGGCGGTTCTGGTGCATCATACATCGAAACGTCCAAGAGGCAGGACTGTTGCAATCCCGCTTTCTCGTGTTCATGTTGCAGATGTGTGGCAGCAGAGGCTTGAGAGTAGCAGTGTGGAGAGTCGCGGGCGCGCGTACTGCATGCTGATTGTAGGTGACGCGTCGCGGCTTCACTGTACGTGTCTTTCTTCATGGCTTCTGCACGCAGACGTGCCACCTCTTCCGTGGCCTCCTTCAATTGAGCCTCAATGGTTGCGAACTCACGCTCGACCATTTTGTCCTTGTAGCGATCATGATCAGATGGTCGAGCCGTTGTTGTTTGCTGTGGGCTGCGAGCCTGCGTTGCCAACTTGGGACTGGACAGGTCAGTTGGGGAACTGAGCAGAAGACGTGGCTAGCAACATGCTTACCTGTCGACAGAGTGATAGCCCTGGTCATGCTGCTGATGATTGTGATATGTCTGTTTCTGTGCTTGTGTATTTGTCGTGTGAGCCTACTCTCGTGGTCAGCAGGATTCAGAGTCAGGCACATAGGTCAGCCACTGACGATGTTCTCCTTGTGGATCTGATCAACCATGACCCAGCCAGGCTCAGCCTTGAATGCGTCAGAGATCAGCTGCTGATGTGGCTGTCTCCACTTGTTCATCCTGGTGAAGGCGGGAAATGCACCGGTAGCCATGTCGTCGACGATTGCGACTGTATGCCGCCGGGTGGTGTTCTGCGTCTCTAAATATGTGACCTCTGAAGTCAACTCTGATGTCGATGCTAAAGTGTACTGCTGATGCGAGATGTGCGGGTCTGTCGGTGTGTCTGGTGATGTAGCAGAAGATGAAGGTAGAGTAAGAGAGTCTGGTGTTGATAGAGCAGGCTGGGAAATCGCGCTCGCCATGTCGTCGTGCGCGCTTGCTGCTTCATCGTCCTCGAAGGTGTCTTTGCTGGCAGGAGGGCCTGAGTCGGATCGCTTGGGTGGTGGCGCAACCATTTTCGAAGTCGCGTTGGCGCAATACTTGACGAGCACTGTTCGTTGGTGGCGGCAACCCGCGTAGTAATAATACCTATATTGGCACATTACTACTGCTGCGGCGACATTGAGTCTGCTGCCAATAGTATTCGGGTGGTAAGATGTATGCGCGTCGCAGTTCGGCGTGGGATGATCGTGGTTGCTCGAGTATGTTGGAGAAACAGCGGAAGTTCGATCGAGAGATGTGCTCGTGGCAAGCACGCGTTGTAGTCTGTTTGAGCGGGAAGCTGCTGCTCGTCCCTGCAGATCGTTAGCAACAAAGCAGGAGCTGGCTTCACCTCCACACATCTCAGCTTCACTACAGCTTCACTTCAGGCACGAGTAAATACACTGAGCATAACTTAAGCTTCACGCAGAATGTGATACTTATCTGAGATGGAGAAAATGTCAATTCTCCTAGATCTGTACGCATTCAGCGCATTCGAGCTTAGAACTTCCGCTTCTTCTTCACTGGGCCTTTGGCTTTCTCTTCAATGTCCCTCTTCAACTTCTCCCGCCGTATGTTTGCGCGCTCTTCCGAGTCCTCTCGCTTCTGTTGCTCGACTTCCTCCTCTGACTTGACTTGCGACCTGGGTTGTCTCTCGTCGGGTTCAGTCTCATGGCCAGCCTGGGAAGCGTTCTTCGTGGCTTGTGTGGAGCCTTGCATACCCGTATTCCCATCGGATTTCGAAGCTTCAGAGTCGTTTTGTGATCTGCCGCCGAACATACCAAGACGTTTTCCAGGTGTATTTGGAGAGGCTTCCGCCGGTTGGGACGACGGCGTCTTCGCATTTACTCCAAAGGTACCGAGTTTCTTGCCACGCTTCGGCGTGGTGTGCTGTGGTTGCTCTGGTTCTGGTTCTGGTTCTAGTTCTGGCTCTGGCGAAGCCCGCGTCTTACGCCCAAACACGCCAATTTTGCGAGGTCCAGGAACAGCTTTGACTGGTGATGGGCTGGGCGTGTCTTCCTCTGCAGGATCCGGCTCGACGTCCGGCGTCTTCGAGCGGGCTGATCGTTTTCCTCCTATCATGCCTATGGGACGCTTTGGTGAAGCCCCATCGTCGCGAGCGCGACCAAATGTGGCTTCTTGGGACTGCGATGACGCTCGGCCATGTGATAACGTCCGACTAGAATCAGTGCCGTTCTGCGAGGCCTGTCTGGCCTGTGGAGCTTTCTGTCTAGGTGCGTCTAGGTCATCATCGTCCTCGGTCTCATCGTCGTCTGTTGGAGGTCTTGGTGGTGTGAGCTGTCGCTGGAAATCGTTTGGTATGCTTTCATCCGCTGTGCTAGGAGACCCGTCCTTGGTCTGCATCTTCACTCTTATTCGGCGTGAGGCCGCAGCCGACCTGACTTCATCCTCACTCTCGGCATTATCGTTAAGAACAGGAATGCCACGAGATCGCCACCAGATACCAGTAGTGTCCTTGTGTGCACTGATCAGACCAGCTTCGGGCAATCTAGCAAGTATGCTGTCTACAGTGTCGATGTGTAGGTCTTCTTGGTCGATGTCCTTCGTTGCGGCTGCTTCCCACTTTTCGGCATCGAACTCTGCCAGACCCTCGACATGGCTAGCGAGCTGTGCTCTCTTTGTTGCTTTGGTAGATCGAGGATTGGATGCGCCAGGGAATACTTGTCCAAGATCCTGGCCAATGTTCTCCAGCTTGTCAGCAATCTTCCCGATTACACGATCTTTGTGGCCAAGCTCAGTGACCAGATATTGGACTTGGGACATCAAGTTGTTGGCATGCACAAGCAATGGTGTCAGGATGTCGCGCTCGAAGACACTGCCATCATCGTTATCGACGCGACGGAGCTTGATGGTCCATTTGAAGGTAGGCAACGAACCTGGCAAAGGTGCTGTTACACTCAACTCCAGTCCATCCTGCTCTGCTCCAGGCACAAGACGGATACTCGTCTTACGCTCGTCTTCCAGCGCACTATTGACCTTGAACAAGAATTGGCCAAACTGCTCATCATCCTCGCTTGGATCTATGCTAGTGCCCTGATCACTCGCGCTCTTCAGCAGCTCATTTCGTGTCAGACTGCCTATCCAGAGCCGGTTCAAGTCGGTGAGCTCCAATGTGCAGCGCGTCTCATTCAATCGCGCCTTCAGAAACAGCAGCGGATAGTCGCCTTTGATCTTGAGCGACTTCCAAGGCCGCTCGATGGCCATGCTGTCTGAACATGACGCGTATTGTTGTTCACAAGAGACGCGAAAGCTGAAGATGTCAAGGCTGCAGTCGAGTGGATCCTCGCTGAGTAAGCACGAGACTCGTACCTGACTCGTGAGGCTTCACTCTTTCGCGCCTCCATCGAGAATTGTTTGTACACTTTTGTGAACGACATCAATGATCGACCATTCAGCGCACTTCTCGGAGCTCATCGCTTGCTCCCCGCTCGCAACGTAGTACCACTCATATCGCCTGCAGCAGCGAAGAGCAACGCCAGAATGTTACGGTCCACGATACCCAGCAAGCGATCTGCAGACGCTCAAGAAGATGCGTGGGTGGCAGATGAAGACAGATTTGTGTTACAGCAGTCGAAAAAGAAGGCAGCAATAAGGGCAAAGGCCGGGAGAGCACAACCGATAGACTGGCTGGCGGTGACCCTGGCTGTCATTGATCCTGAGCGCAACCCACTCGGCGATGAGGTGGAAGTGGATGCCGATGAGCTGGAGACGGTAGATCCGGAGGCAGTATTCGAAGGACTGGACGACTCGCAGTTAGTGGAACTGGAAAAGGGTATCGACACATACATCACGCTGGAGAAGAGCAAAAGCAATCATGACTATTGGACTGTAAGTTTGTTCTGTGCCCCATGTTGGTTTGTCCATTCGCTGAACCACGCTGACAGGACGCTAGATGATGAAGACAATCTGCAAAGATCGACGAAAGAGCTCTCAAGGCGCACAATCGACAGCGCGTGGTGTTGGTGCCGTAGCCTCAGATCTTGACAAACTCCTCGGCCCCAAGAACCTGGAAGAACTGGAGAAGTTAGAACGACAAATCCGGGCAAAGCTCTCGTCCAACGAGCCGATCGACACCGACTACTGGGAGCACTTGCTCACGAGTTTGCTCACTTACAAGGCCCGAGCGAGACTGCGAAAAGTATCTCAGTCGATTTTAGAAGCGCGCTCTGGCGGTTTGCGCAAACAGCAAGTAGCGGAAGCAGAAGCCCTCAAGTCACGACTGGAAGCTCGTCTGGCAATTTCTGACAACGGTAGCGCAACTGCAGATCCCGCTGATCAGTCTGAACGACATGCGCTCGATCCAGAATCGCTGTTGCGACTACGCCCGGAAGACAAGGCATTGACGGCATTGACCCCCGGTGAGTTTGCGCAGCAATTGACTGATGATCGGCGAAAAGTGTTGAAGACGGGGTTTGTGCCAAACCGCAAGGACTCCTCAGCAGGACCAGTCGCGAAGCGGGCTCGAACAGACGGTGGCGAAGCGACCACCACCACTCAATCTGCCTTTGACCGTGAAGTAGCACGGGGTCTTGGCGAGGGCGAGGAAATCTTCACACAGGAAGAAGAAGTGATCACAAAGAACCGCGCGCAGTGGGCGCAGCAACATCGACCTCGAAAGCCCAAGTACTTCAATCGAGTCCTCCTGGGCTACGAATGGAACAAGTACAACCAGACCCACTACGACCAGGATAATCCTCCGCCAAGGGTTGTGCAAGGATACAGGTTCAACGTCTTCTACCCGGATCTGGTCGACAAGACGAAGGCGCCGACATATCGTATCGAGCGTGAGAATGGCAGAAAGCGCGGCGAGACTTTAGCCCCTGCAGGAGAGGATGACACATGCTTGATTCGCTTCACCGCCGGAGCGCCCTACGAAGACATCGCATTTCGCATCGTGGACAAGGAGTGGGACTACAGTGCCAAACGTGAGCGTGGCTTCAAGAGCAGTTTCGACAAGGTACGCATCTCCCAGTCTTCATCTTCGCGTTGTGCATAGATCTCAACAAGAACCCTGAGATCGACAACGCACGGCCGCAACCTTTGACAACGAACTAACGTTTCAACCAGGGTATCCTCCAGCTTCACTTCCAGTTCAAAAAGGTAAGTGGTTCGGCAGACACTCGCGTACGACTTGTACTAACCGCTTGATGATAGATCTACTACAGAAAGTAGGCCACGAAACTGCGCTCAGCCACTTCTTGAGCGACCCCTCCTCACTGAAACTCGACTTGCTGTCGAGAGTTCACGGATTGGTGTGTCACGAAATTTCAGGATCGACCGTGAGCGCTGCAGCCATTGAACGTGGCTGCCTCTGTTGCGCAGCGCCTGTCAAGAGTAGCGAGAGGAGCTGTTCCAATCAACATATTCTGACACCTGCCGTACCTGCGCGACAAGTGCACACTCGTGCCTGTCTTCTCACGTTGACAGCATCACAGCGAGACACGCAATGCTCATCACAGCAGCGTTGACAGCTGCCGTGTTCCCAGCCCTGCAGCTTTGTGCGCCCTCTTACCGCACTTCAGTTGGGTCGAACAATGGATAGCGCCATCTGAGACACTCTCTGGTGCACGAAAGATCGCGAGCAGGGGTGTGCAGCGGGAGCTTGCACCCTAGCGCGGAAACGCGCATAACGTGTGGCGCGAGGCCGAGCATTTTGTCCTGCACCGAGCGCAACACCAGGACGGATTGCAACCGCGAGCGACCGCCGACCAGCCTTGGCCCAGAGGAGGGGTCAGAACAGATCGCGCACCTCATCATACCATACAGTTAGCCAAAAGCAAACGTAAAACAATGCATATACCATCGTGCCAAGGAAACGAGAGTGGAGCATGACAAAAAAGCCGTTTATGAAGCCTACCCGCCCACGACCCCTACTTCCGCGCGAACTCCTTCTAGAAGGCTGAGATCCTAGGTCCATCGAAAGCGCGTGCGGACGCCTATCCAGAGAGCCGCGACGGCATTGTGCTACCATCACAAAAGGCCGAAGCCTAGGCAGTATGCGCGATCCCGTGGGCTACTGTACAGGCGTGAGTCACCTTTCGAGCTGCGCCAACCACGCATGTGTCGCTCTACACCTGTCTGTGTGACATAGCTCCATGACCACACCAGCAGATGCTGTGCGCGCCGCTGCCGCCATCCAGTGTCTGCATATTCTGAAGCGAGTTTCCGGCCCTTGTCATGTAGGCAGGGTCTGCCTGGTATCGTCGTCTTGTCTGACAAAGACACCTCTGTTCGCTGTCAGAGTCTTTTCATTCATACTGTTTGCGTGCAGAAGAGCGGGCATAGGCTCGCATCTCGGATCACAATGAACTGCTGCGCGGCAGTCATGGGCGTGCAGCCGAAAATAAGACCATGTGAGCGGGCATGCGCTGGCGACAGCAAAGGGTGCATCCGTGACAATGACCTCTGGCTGCATGCGCAAGATGTGACCAGGGGACTTTCCAAATAGACTCCAAAAAGGCTGCAGCATCGTAGGTTCTACCCATATCTCTTTACTGCTTTACCCCTTGACACAGATCTGGTTGTTCGCGGTTAGCGGGACACTTGCATCACGACCGTTAAGCTCTCACAGAAGCAGAAGCCTACTACTCACAACCCAGTCTTCAACCACTCGTACTACATCGCTCCACCATCCACAAGCTATTGACCTGATAACCGCCCAAGCTTCCTCTTCCGCCGACTCAGCACACTTACTCAACACCACACTCCTTTTGGACAAGACCACACGATACCATCACCATGGAGGTTCATACAGGCTCATGGCCGTCGCTTGAGCATGGGCCACTTACTAGATCGGGTGACGTCGGTGCCACGGAGCAACAACAAGAACAAAGTCACCCACGACAAGCAGAATCACAGTCGCTCGATCAACAAGCCGCCGACATTCTCAAGCTGTTCGGAGAAACCACCGAAGACGATTCATCAACAATGGACTTTGACGCGTTCCATTTCGACGATACGCTCGCATCCACACACTTCGCAGCGATGGAGCACGAAGCAACTCATATTGATCATTCGCACAGCGACAGCTCGAACTCATCTTCTGGATGCGACTCGAACATTGTGCCTTCTCACGCATTCAGACCATGGCCGACAATGTCTGATCCACATGATTTCGGATACCAGCAGACCGCCCTTCAACCTAGCACAGTGGGGTGCCCTGGTCCAGCACAGTGGGGTGCATCCGCTCCAAGTTTCGATAACCGGCCGATGACTTTCCATTCATATCAGGGCGGTGAACACGGTCTCGGTATCCACATGCCGCCGACCTCGAATCCTATGGGAATACCTCCAATTCATCGATATGACGGAGGCTTTGCTGGACACCACACTCCATCAATCAATGACTTTCGAAGACAGCAATATTCTACCTGGCAGCACAATGAGCAAAGCGCGCCTCCACAAGAAGACATTTTTGGTGATGAAGTTGAAGAAGAGGGAGTTGACTCTGCCGATCCTTGCTACGCGCAGCTACTATACAAGTGTCTAAAGGATGCACCACACCACACACTGTCCCTTCGCGAGCTGTATGACTGGGTATCTCAGCATAGCCAGAAAGCCAAGGATCCAAACAACAGAGGATGGCAGAACAGTGTTCGACACAACCTGTCCATGAATGCTGTAAGTCAGCCCTTCTCTCCTCATCCTTTCCCCCTGCTAACGATCAATGTCAGGCCTTTCAACGCGTCACAGATCGATCCTCCTCCTCCAAGAAAGGCAGTCTCTGGCGCCTAACAGACGACGCTCTCCGCGACGGCGTGATCTCCACAACCCGCTACCGCAAAGACCCAAAGCGCAAGCCAGAACGACGCGCCGTCCCTGCCCTCAACAGACAAGCCTCGGGAGCCAAAGGAGGCCGAGCTACACGAGATGCTAGTCGTCGCCGTGCAAGACCACAGTATAGTCCTTACTCTGTAAGCCGCTCCACACCACAGTCACCTTTCGGACATCCATATCCTCCTGCTATTGGTGGCATTCCTATGGCTATGTCTGAGCCGACCTCACCATTCTTCTCGATCAACGCTTCTTCTCCGTACGAAGGATACCACCAAGCCACTCCGGAGGACTTCCTAGCGCCGCCGAGTAAAGTTGCGAGCTTCGAGATGATGCCTCTCGGCTCTGGCGAAGGATTATTTGGGGACCAGGATGGTGAGATAGACGCCTCGGTGACTCCTTGTTTGACGGAAGACTATGGTACGGATGGGGAGGCTCTCTGAGTATGGGGTGGCGACCAAGCTGCTGGGGTAGCAGACGTGGCGGCTTTAAGTTTTGTGCATAGATTTGGAGAGCGTGTGTGCTTGCTCGGGTGATTGCCCATCACAGGGCTTTGATAGCCACTGTATAACTTCTCTACAAGTCTCAAGTGCTATGCTTCCACGTATCAGGCCATCTCTGGACAAGCGATGTCGACTATGGCACCGAATATCCAGATAGACCAGCGACGCAGAAGAAACTCTCGATCAGAGATACCTCGCCCAACGGACTTAGTCGTTTTGAATAACTAAGAATAGCCTTCCCGGAGGTGAAGTCTCAACACAAAACCTCCATCTCTGCAGGTTCTTGGACACTATGGCACCGAGTTTGCAGACAAAGCAGCGACGCGGATGAATTAACCACTCAGAGATACTTCGTTCTGCGGACTTGGTCATTTTGAGGAGTTGACAACAGGCTTTCCTGGTAAGTGAAGTCCCATTGCATTTAGGCTATGTCGGCAGGTACAACATATACACGCAGGCAACAGGCTTTACAAGCAGATGAAGAAGAAGCATCTTGGCACACATCATAATACTTATGGTCAATAGACTTATCCATGAAGACGACCAGACTATTGAAGATGCAGGGCAACAGAGGTCTGCCACAAACAGCCTGGAGCCTACTCACTCTCTGAATGATGTCCCCAATATCATGCAGAAAACTATCAAGTACCCGGCTCTGAGGTCTCTGCGAGATCTCGCATACAAGGGCTTCACAAGTCCATTCAGACACACACACACACACACAGAACGCAACGCTGGCTGCTAACGACAAGCTGCCGTAACTAACGTAAGCACGAAGAACGTATCCACCCCAGCTATGGCCTCCCTTGCTCATGCCGCCAACGTGTGCGAGTACTTCAAAGACGACGAAGACGAGATAATCAGCTCCAAACTTCTTCTGTACGACGTGCAGAAGAAGCTCCGCACGTCCCAATGGAACAGAGAGCCATTTCAGAAGATTTTCGACACGTATAGCGATAATTATCGAGTATTGAGACAGACTGGCAACGCAGGTGAGGTTACCAGTCAGAGATGATTCCAGTTACAGACTTAGTCGTTTCAAACAGTTTAAAAAGGCTTTCGGTACGTGAGTTTTGACTACGTTGGCAGCGACAACATCTGCATCTCTGCAGAGCTCTGAGTACCATGGAAATGGGTATCCGGATCGCCCAGCAAAAGAGGTGCATCGGTATATAAGAGATACTTCTCATCTGGGGACTTAGTCGTTCGAAACGATTGAGTCGACGAATTCATGCCTCTCCAATGTGGCCAAGATATTCCTGAGGCTCAGTATTCCGAGCAGATTGGCCTGCATACTAGGACTCTGGGAAGACTTTGGCACTGATAAGAAGTACATGTGTATAGACTGCGACCAAGGTGTTGAGGTTAGGAACGTGGTCCATTTCGTGTTTGTATAGAGATACAGAGAGTCTGTGGCTTGTGTGTCTGCTGGGTGGTGATAGCTATGCTTAGGCCTGGACCAAGTAAAGTCGATGGAATATGAATGGAAGCGGAGTTGATCAGCACAGTGGCAGTTCTCAATGGAAATGTTTTCAACTCTCGTGATTGACTGCGGACTCCACTCCGTTGGTCCGAGCTCGACGGGCCAAATGACTTCGACAAAAGCAGATACAGTGTAGATGAGCTGGAGTACAATCTCGTAGTGCAGGAGAAGATTGAGAGGGCTGCCAGAAGATTGAACGTACAGCTCGAGACTTCGTACCCGACGAGACCATTTGGATACGGCCGTGCCGAAGACAAGTCCGCAATCGATGCGTTGCTCAAGGCTGGCTCGTCGTTGGGTTAAACAGAGCCTATCGTTCGGCCCAGCCACGAAGAAGGATTCAGGTCGTGAAAGCGTGCCTGCCAAGTAGAAAGGAAGTTGGGAAGGCGGCGTGCTGAGCATGAACATATTCGGGAGGAGAGAACGAAGGCAGCACATTCAAAACAGATTCATGATTGAGGTAAGTATTGCAGAGGCATTCAAAACAAGAAAGTATGAGTCTGTATTCGTGGTGCTGATATGATGCATTCCCTCCAACCGAGTGACTACCATCCTGGCTCCTGGTCTTCCCACCTCTACTGAACCTGGAGTCAGTCTAACGTACCACGAGAGCTTTCTGCAGATCAAGACTTACGCATTGCACATTCTCGCCACGCCTGAGCATCTTCAGCTTGCAGCCGTAGTACACAACCCATGCCGAACGGGTCGAGTAATTGTCGATGTCCGAATGCACGGTCTATACGCCATTAGTCTCCCTGTGCTATACCTCGCATGGTGAACTTACAGTGTCAGTCTTTGGAGGAGGGACTGGGCTAGCGTCCGGCATCGCGACAGGTATTGCTACGGCGCTCAGGCTCAACGCCGCGACAAGCGAGACAAGATTGAAGAAATGCATGACTGGAGGATTTGGTGTGACTGAACGAAATGCTTTCGAAGAGGAAGTTATGTGACACTTCCGCACGGCAATGGCTCTCTGCTGTTATATGTGCTACCAGGACCGCAGCTTCCGAGGTCGATTGCACTGATTCACGAGGAAAAGCATAGGGTCTGTCGCGTCTCTTTGCTTGTTGGCGTCGACACTATAGCAACCCTTTGAGGCAGGTGGTAGAAGGTGTTGCGATACGGAGGCGATGTTACGATGCGATGCGAAGCGATTCGATGCATTGCATTGCATATCTCAGTAATTTGTTCACCGTGCTCTAACCTTTGTAGGAAGCTTTCTTCTTCGTATACCGATGGATCGCGAGAACCAATGCAAGTACGGCCTGGTAGCGCTGCACGAGTCCGATTCGCGAGAGCCATTTCAAGACATTGCTCGACAGTATCTCGCCGGAAGTTGTCCTTTTAGCAGTCTCTCATGAATTGGCCACTCGATGGAGTTGTTGCCAGAAGTGTGGGATATGGCCATACCACCATTGACTGCGCTTTGCGACGTAAATAAGTACGTATATCCACTATGCTGGCCTCAAGCTTCACTCTGACCAAGATAAGCTTGTGTATGACAAGCTTGAAGAGCTGGAGTGCAGTATTAGCCGCAGACCCAGCCGCTATAGCCTACACGCTAACCATGCAAACTAGTGCCCTCGTGGACTTTCGTCCACGCGATCTTGCCGTCATGTATGCATGGCTTATCATTGAGCTAACGATTTATCTCACTATCGCAATGTGCAGATCCTCTGTCTCCAGGACTTGCCTTTTGCCAGCGTGATGTCTCTGCCACGTGCTGTTCTCAAGGCTCGCAACGTCGACAACACCTTATACTACCATGTCAGGCGAACGATTTCTGGAGCTTGCAAATACAAAAACTGTTGGCTACCATCGCATTGATGAACAGGACTGGCCGACAAGTGAAGAAGGAGTGTCTCAGAACTGGCGCATGAAGCTGTTCCTTGGCTTGAACGTGGTTCTGTTCCTGTTTTCAATTGCAGTACTATCTACAGCTATTGCCATCAGAGTCAATGGTAATGAACCTTTTCAAAGATGCAGCGAGGAGCCGCACATCGCTTGTAAGTCCCATGATTCGTCTTGTTGCTACAGCATACATCAAGCTGACCTTGGCGCAGCTCCTGCTTGGGAAGCTGTCTCTTACCATGAGCAACATTTGCAAGTCGACCTGTTCGACATCTCGCCCTTCAAAGGCCAGCCAAGACCAGAGCTTGATGCGGCGTGGGAGGGCATCCTCAACAGTATGTTGGCTCGCAACGATGTTAATGTGTGCAGTACTGACGAGCCATGTCAACAGCCTCTCTAGTCCTCGTCGAGGATCAGGACTTGCTGAACGTCGATCAGCGCATCGAAGGTGCAGCTGGTATCGATGGTAAATACTTTGCCATCATCAGTGTGGCTCATCAACTTCACTGCGTGGATCTGATCCGGAAGTATATGTTCCGCGAGCACTATCCAGATTATCCTGCATTCAAGGACTCTGAGAGCATGATTGTCGAACATGTCGGTAAGTCTAATAGCTCACTCGCTCCATGATAGAGCAGAACGTGACTGACTGACATCGCACAGATCATTGCATCGACTTTATCCGGCAGAATATCATGTGCAATGGCGACGTAGGAATCATGCCATTCACCGATCGTGGAAAAGACAGGCCACCCAAAGCGAGATTCTCTGGCAAGCGTATGTGTCGTGATTTTAGAGGCATACAAGACTGGGCGAGTGCTCATGCCGCCATCAAATGAATAAACACGTCAGAAATCTACCTCGTAACCACCCCATCCTAGAGGGTCATCTGTGACAATCTCATATGGTTTCAACGTAAGTATCATCTGATGATTGACCGCCCAATGCCTGATCTGATCCCAATTACGACATGTGTGAATCACCTGTGCGACTTCCTTCGCTCTGCCGTCCACAGGATCCCGGGTCCATGTCAGAGGAGTAATGTCAGCGTTACATTGTAAGCTTTGTCGAATCATGTCGATGCAATGATCTAGGTGTGAGATTCCTTTGAGATCGTCCTCATCACTCCAGTCTACATCGCCATAGAGGCCTTTGCGAACCATGTTCTGCTTCAGGATTAGGGTCCTCCTAAACATAAGGGGGGCTTCAGGTATTCTACCTACCAGGCAGTGAAGTTGATGGAAGACAGAAAGGGAGACTATGTAATGATCAGTGTCGTCTGGTATAGGCAACGTCCTGTTGATGAGCGGCTTGGCTTCTTGAGCGGATATCCTGGACACTCCGTCTGTATAACTATCAGCCACGTTGCAAGTTCTCGAGTGTTGAAGTTCTTACATGAGTATAGCTCTTTCCACAAAGCATTGTTCTCCTTGTTTGGTCTGCCTTGATATGGAGTACGCTGATTGCCGAAAGAACTCTTGAATACCACGTCTTGTCTTTGCACGATGCTCTCTGCCGGTGCTGTTGTGGTTTCACCGTCTCAGTCGAGTACATGTGATCGATGGAAGGGCAGCAGTACTGACAGTATAGCGCATCGGCCATCCTTGGAGTACTATCGGCATCGATAGGTGACCTGAGGGTGATCGGAGCCAAGAGTGCCAGATTGACTGTTAAGGACATGCACAGCGCAGCCACTAACATGACTTGAGTGGCTCGAGTCCATGTATGGTCTCTCTCCATAGTTTGAATGGTCATAGTCGTGTTCTGAGGATGTTCGCTGTGTGCTGGGACATGTAAAGGCCAACTCTTGACTTGTGATTGCTCGGTGGCTTTCGGCAATGCTTTCCAAGCGTATCACTCACTATCATATCACACCTCGATCTCTGATGACCTTCCGATTTGGCTCACAGCTACAGACCATTTTGGTTCGTGGCGAGAGGCTAGTTTTAAGCTTTCTGCAAGAGCTTCAACACGCTTGTGTTAGTAGCGCCTTTTTGCATATACGCTAGGGACTGATCGCTAAGCACGTGAGTAAGGCGTGCAGCTGATAGCCTCGAAAGCTAATATGCCTGTCCCGTCTCTTCCATTGCAGACGTGAACTGAGTGCATGATCAGAGACACTCGTGACATACGTTCCGTGACTCCTGCTCTCTAGTGGAATCCATGCCATTAAGGTTGCAGACAGCTCGCGGTTCCATAGAAATGCCCGTTTAAAGGTACTTACGATGTGCATTGTCTGTTGAGCATTGCCTGTTAGACACTGCATATTGTGCGTGTGTCTCCTGCTGTCCTGTCAACCGTTCGATTTCTAGAACAGCAAGCTGAGCTCCATCCTCAAAGCCAAGGCGTTCTCATCCATAGCTCCTCCAGCATCACTATGCAAGCATTAGCTAATACTTGTCAGTCAAACGCAGTGTGCTTACCGGTGCATGCCTTGCACGAAGATGCTCGCTAGCTCGCAGAGATGACCTGCGGAGAGCACTGGACGAGAGCGCTCGTACTGAACCATAAGCCAAAGGTAAGATGCCAGTTCCCGATTGATGGTCTCGGCAATGGCGAAATCGTCGCCAGCGCTGAAGACATTGATCTCGAAGAATGGATGCTCGTTCAGAAGGTCGATGTCTGCTGAGAACTCAGATCCTTCCTCTACAGCGTGCCGGCCTTGGAAGGTCAACTTAGTCAGAAGCCTCATGTTGTCAACGTCGATAGACTTGGCCCAAGACTTGAATCGAAAGCAGGAGTCCAGATAATCGGCCCATTGGAAACGCCACGAGAAGGCATTGTGGCCGTAGTAGATGGGCAGGCACTCTGCACGCACCTGCTTGCTGACAAGCAAGATGGCAGGCTCATGCGGCTCGTACAGCATGCCAACTTGTTCCGTAGGGTCGACGTGCTCCTCGTCGTCGAGATCAACGTTGTATAGTGTCTGAAAAACGTTGAATTCGGCTTCGTCCTTGTACTCACCCAGGTGGGTAGGGTGATCGCAGCACTTCTTGCATTCGGGATCGTCGCAGCAGTCAATTTCGCAAGCATCCAGAATTTCCTCGTCGGAGTAAGGAAGCGGCCCGTAGAGTGAAGCTGCCAATTCTGAGGAGTCGTCAAGGCTGTCTCCGTCTTCTGAGTCGCCGATCGTTTCAGAGCAATCTATGAGATCAGCGGAGGCAGGAAGCTCGTCACTGTTGAACTCTTGCTTAGGATCAATGCACACGTCGGAATTCGGGGCTTTCTGACTGCCCTCGTCATCGGTGTCGTCTTCCGTATTTGCGTACAGGACTTCGAGTATCTGCTCGTCGTCGAGCTTGCCCACTACGGGTGGAAATTCGAGAGAGTGCCAAGCGCCGCCGAGGAGGTCATAATCGTCCAGCCAAATGCCACGAGCGTAATCATCACCATCTGCAGTAGACTGAATCTGACAGGGTATGTCGACACAATCAACCAAAGACTCAACCCCAGGGACACGATCAGTGTAGTAAGTCGATTCCAATCCACATGCCGTACACTCTACGTCCACATCGTCCAGTCTAGGAACGACCTTTCGCGGCAATGCTCGCGGTAGAAAGACGGCCGTACGGTCATGGTCGTAGATTGCGAGCTCGTAGATCTGCTTGCGTACAGTATCTGGGAGGTCCATGAATCCAAGCTTACGGGCTTTGGCGGGCTTGGGCTTGGAGGCGGTCTCGCGAGGTAGCGGCGGAAGTTGGGCAACGAAGTCTCGTGAAGAAGCCGCGGAAACGGGCCATGATGTGGCATTTGGGTGGTGAATACCCTTGGCCACGTAGGTCTTCTTCTTCCTAGCTGGACGTGGCGGTCGCGGTGGAGAGGCAACTTTGGCTGGTGGCGAGGGGCTGTTCCAGATGAAGTCAAGGTCGGACATTGCAGCTGGTGGAGCTTGCAGTGGACTTCTGGCCCGTAGAGGGCTTGAAGATTGCGTGACCAAAGTCTGTGGTGCAAATATCGACGGGTCTTCACGCCACGGTGAAGTATCTTGCCGCATCACTGGCGCATCTTGCTGTAATGAGCGAGAGGTAGCGTGAGCGAAGAACTGTATTCAGTGAGTATCAGGAGTGTTGAACCCGAGATGAGATGTGTGGAAGATGAGCTGTCAGCTCAATGAGGCGAAGTCGAAACAGCAAGAACGCGAGATTCTGCCTGGAGGAAGTCGAGGAAGGCACAGAACTTCCATCTTCATCGATCGACGCGTCAAACTCCTCGCTCTTGTCCAAACATGCGACTCCGACGCGTCTGCACAAGATTGACTTCTCCTCTGGTTCTGATTTGGACTTGTGGTCTCCGTATGTGTTACGGCCGAATCTCGCTCTTGGCTGCACCTTCTTTGCCTCCTTCTGAGCGGTCATTAGCATCGTCAAGGACATCGCACACCACGAATCCACCAGTTCCAAGATCAGTGGCAAGACGGGATGGAGATCTCGCGGATGAGCCCTCGAGTCGAGATGAAGTGGTGATGATGAGGAAAGGAGAAGGGAAGAGAAGAGTCCCACGGGGATGTCTTGGAGAAAATATGGAGAGCAGGGATCTGTCTAGTCTTAGAGTGATCACCCTCGGTAAGCGTTTAGCCACGGCTCACCGTAAGGCGAGCGAGCGAGCATATGAATGAGCTCGATATATGCTTCATCTGTCCCGAGACACACGCCACTTCACTTTTCCAGTCCTCATCCGCACTCACGATACAGCAATATGGCCTCTCTTACCAAGACACTCCGACCACTGGCACGAGCCACGCCGCAATGCCGCTCCTCTCTTCTCCGAGCAGCTTCACGACCAGCTGCCTCGTTCTCCACGACCGCAGCACGGAAGAATGAAGTTGACCTCGATTCCCTGCCTCCCACACCGATCTTCCACTTGTCTGAACTCGAACTCGCCATGAAGGACTCCGTCTCCAAATTCGCCAACGATATGATTTTGCCCAAGGTCCGCGATATGGACGAAGCTGAGAAGATGGACCCCACGATCGTCGAACAGCTCTTCGAGCAAGGACTGATGGGCATTGAGATCCCTGAGAAGTACGGAGGTGCGGGCATGAACTTTACTTCTGCAATTGTGGGCATTGAAGAACTGGCACGAGTGGATCCTTCGGTGTCAGTGATGTGCGATGTACACAACACATTGGTGAACACGGCGATATTGAAGTATGGCTCAGAAGAGAGCAAGAAGAAGTGGCTGCCTCGATTGGCGACGGAGACTGTTGGATCGTTCTGCCTGTCAGAACCAGCTTCAGGATCAGACGCGTTCGCCATGAAAACCAAGGCGGAGAAGACATCAGACAGCTACATCATCAATGGCTCGAAGATGTGGATAACGAACTCGATGGAAGCTGGGTTCTTCATCGTGTTCGCCAACTTGTTCCCAGAAAAGGGATACAAGGGCATCACAGCCTTCCTAGTAGACAAGGAGAATCCAGGTCTCAAGATTGCGAAGAAGGAGAAGAAGCTGGGTATCAAGGCTTCCTCAACATGTGTGATCGACTTCGACGACTGCACAGTGCCTCACGACTCTCTGCTAGGCAAGGAAGGTGACGGATACAAGTACGCCATCGGACTGTTGAACGAGGGCCGTATCGGTATCGCAGCACAAATGACTGGTCTCGCAATCGGCTCTTTCGAGAACGCTGCGAAGTACGTCTGGAATGACCGAAAGCAGTTCGGATCTCTGGTTGGTGAGTTCCAAGGCATGCAACATCAACTCGCTATGGCGTGGACGGAGATCACTGCAGCACGAGCACTCGTATACAATGCTGCAAGGAAGAAGGAGGCTGGGCAGGACTTTGTCATGGATGCTGCCATGGCTAAGCTCTACGCATCGAATGTCGCTGGCAAGGTGTCTGGACAGGCTATCGAATGGATGGGTGGTATGGGTTTCGTAAGAGAAGGACTTGCTGAGAAGTACTGGAGAGACAGCAAGATTGGACAGATCTATGAAGGCACATCAAATATCCAGTTGACGACGATTGCCAAGTTGCTGCAAAGGCAGTACACATCGTAGACGGCGTTTGATGACTCGATCTTCTCGATTCGCATTGAGCATAATGGACTTTAGAAGCGACAGGCGACATGGCGTTGGCTGGATTTGCTTGCAGGGAGTACCAGAGGCGCTGTTCCAAGCACGTGTTGTTTCAGCATTGGAAGCTCAGATAGGAAAAGTGTAGCGAATGCGACTTCAGATTCCTCCTCAGGCCCATCCCGCGGCATACAACATCATATTCTAATTGACGCACGTGGGATCAAGCAAGAGCGTAACATGTGCGAACCACGGTCTTCTTTTGGGCTCATCTCAAGCAACGCGCAAGCAGCACCCTCGACACCGTACATCTTCCGAATCCGGTACGCTGCCATAGACCTCGATGGAGTCGTAACGACAAGGAAAAGATTACGTTGTGAAGAACTTGTAGAGCGCGCAAGGACAAGGCAAGCTTCGATGCAGGTACGCTGCAGCAGCGCCGTTGTAGTACAAGGTCCATCGATACGAGATGACATGTGCTGACGACTGCCACCGTCGAACGCTCGACTTTTTCCTCGTCAAACATACGACAACTTCGTCCACAGTCGCAGCAGCTTCAGCCTCATCACAGTTCCGCCAAGCTCCGACCGGTATACAGCCGCAAGTACCACCAATGGAGCTGCCTAGGCTAGACCCGGACATAACAAAAGTCGTGCAGCTAACAAAACGACCGCACGAGCGACAACACATCAGAAGCTGACATCACTTCTTTGACCTCATTGCTCGCTGAGAACGTGACAACGAGACCTGCTATCACGTTGGGAATAGTACCGCCACGACAAGACCGACAAATCTTGGCAACGTAAGCACGTTTCTTTGAGTCTTCCTCTTCTTAGGCTCAGCTGGCGTTCCTTGGCTATCGAAACAACCAAACAGCCACGATACACGCGGCCGCTCTGCCATGTCTCAGTGCACGAGTGTGTAGCGCTTATGCATGCAACTCGAATTGTCTTTTCCTTCCTCGCTAATATGTGGACCCTCACGACTGTGCTAGACACTATCGCTTCGAACGATGAAAGGATAGGACGATACTTCGCCACTGTGTTACTCCATCAGGAATATCCAAGGCGATGATGAAAGAGAACAGAACGGCGCCGAGCCTACCGGTGTGCTGTAGGAAAAGCACATATATGGTAAGAAGCAAAGAACGGACGTAGGACTATCATACTTTCATTGCAAGACCTTTCCCCAGTGATCAACGATCCTGTCCAATTTACCAGGATGTATGCTCTCACACTTCTTGGGCTCGCTACAAGCTCAGTGACAGCATTCCCAGCAGGCATCAAAAGGAGTACAAGCAATGGTATCACACATGGAATCACGAACAACACGGCGGCGATCGCGAACCAGACGTTCGACTACATTGTAGCTGGTATGTACTCCACCATCGCCTGGAAGTCACGAGAGCTTTCTCCGCGAATGTACTGCAATGTTGTGTTGGAGACTCCAACACGACTAGCGCTACTTGCGAAAAGGCACATGCTGTGCGGCATCGCAGGGCTGCGTGGGAGCTTTGTACTGCAGAGTGATGACCAGAGAACCCAGCTTACTTACATGAACAGGCGGCGGTCTCACAGGCCTCACAGTCGCTGGACGACTCTCAGAAGACCCAAATGTGACAGTACTGGTCATCGAAGCCGGCTACGACAAGCACGCAGATCCCCGTGTCAACGATGTTCGAACATATGGAGAAGCCTTCAACACAACAGACCTGGATCATCGCATTCACTCTACACCTATACAGTGGCAGAACGATACAGGACTTCTTCTCGTGGCTGGCAAGACGCTTGGCGGAAGTGGCGCAATCAATGGAGCTTCGTGGACGAAGGGTTCTGCATCACAGTACGATGTCCTTCAAGTTCTAACTGGCGATGGGAGCTGGGGATGGGATGAGTTCAATCAGTACATGCTAAAGGCAGAGAACTTTCACACTCCCACAGTATTCCAAGAAGATGTAAAAGATGCCAATTACACAGCAGACGTACACGGCACCGGCGGCCCGGTTCAGGTCTCCTTTCCTGTTGGGATGTTCGGTGGGATGCAGCCATCGGCACTTGAAGCGTCCGAAAAGCTCTGGCCTAGCTTAGGTCACAACGGCGATGCTGCTTCTGGTCAAACTACTGGTGGAACGATCATCCCAAACATGGTCAACTCCGACGAGAATCAGAACCGATCGAGTCCTTTCACTGCATACGCTCAACATCAAGTCGAGGAAAGAAGCAACTTCGTTATCCTCACTGGCCACCGTGTGACTGAAATCGTCTGGCATTCGCACACTGGCTATAACAGTACGGCACCGCTCCGTGCTGCTGGCGTCCACTTCCAGCGCTCTGCCAACTCATCTCTCGAATATGTCAAAGCCAACCGAGAAGTTCTCCTCGCAGCAGGCAGTCTGCAAAGTCCACAGATCCTCGAGCTCTCTGGCGTAGGCCACCCAGACGTACTCAGCGCAGCAGGAGTCGACCTCAAGCTCGAACTCCCAGGCGTTGGCAAGAACATGCAAGAGCAGACCAAGAACACTGTAACCTTTCAAGCTCGCGAGGGCATCAACTTCAACGGAACGGGACCTTCATCTGCGATCGCTTTCCCTTCTGCAGCTCAACTCCTGGGTAACACTTCAGAAACCTGGTACGCCAATGCGACTTCCAACCTCGCCGCCTACGCCGCTTTGCAGGCAGAGGAAGTTCTCGTCACAAACGCCACAGCAACACAGATTATCCTGCAAGCTCAACTCGACAACCTCTTCCGCACTGGTTCGGACGACTCCGCGGCTGCTGAAGCTTTCTTCACGACCAATCCAACTACAAATCAACTTGGAATCGACAACTGGAATCTCATAGTCCTATCTCGTGGCACAGCACATGTCCAATCTAGCGACCCATGGCAACACCCTATCGTCGAGCCCTCATACTTCCACTATCCACTCAATCTAGCCTTCCAAGTCGCCATTAACAAAGCTTCGCGAGCTGTCTTCGAAACTGCTCCTCTCAGCTCATACGTTACGAAGGAACTGGTTCCCGGGTATGATCTCGTCCCACAGAACGCATCCGATGCAGTCTGGGAAAGCTGGATCAAGTCTACGTTCACTTCAGTGTGGCATTACATTGCGACATGTTCTATGATGAAGAAAGAACTAGGTGGTGTAGTTGATTCAAGGTTGAAAGTGTATGGTCTCGAGAATGTCAGAGTCGTAGATGCTAGTGTTGTGCCGATTCAGTTGAGTGCGCATTTGAGTAGTAGTTTGTATGGAATTGGGGAGAAAGCTGCTGAGATGATTTCGAGCGATTGGGAGGGGAAGTGAGTCGAAGGAAGTAGTCGAGAGTCATGGTCGATGCACAAGTAGAGGAGTGCATAAGAAGAGGCTGCCGTACATCTCCTCACAGCCAAGCATCCAAGCAGCCACACAAGACAGCCCTCTATCCTTCCTTGGCTTCTGTCACCGCAGACCTATACTTGCTCTTTGCTTGAGCGACATCACCATTCTCATGAATATAAGAACTGCTCGTGTCCTCCTCAAGTCGAATTTAGCCACCTATCCAACCTGAGGGACATCCAGGTGCAAGAGATCATCGCCCATGTAAGAAACAGCATCGCATACCCTGCAAGCCTCTGGTACCGAACGCCATGCTAAAGTGAAATCAAGAACCAAGCAGAGCAAACCACCAGCCATACATTGTTAATCTCGCACTATCTCGCTCACTTCTCGATCGATTTGACAGGCACAAACAGAGGCAACGGCGATGGCCTGTTGAGGATCGAGTCTATGCTCATCATATTCTTAGTAGCCTGACGAGGTGGTTCTGATGATGGTTTCACCTTTTGCCCCATGTGTAGCAACATGATGGCTATATCGTGGTCTTCTTGCGTGAAATGTCTGGCCGCAGAGGGTAGTGGAAGGGCCCTTCTCAGAGCAGAAGCAGCGGCAGCTTTCGGATTGATGCGGATAGTGGGACGCTTGGTAGGCGGGTTGCTGGCGGAGATGTCGTCGTCGTCGTCTCTGGATCGCTTGCGGAAGCCGCTTGCTGGGATGGTTGGAGGTATGCCGTCTTGGTGGTCGCACCACTGCTGGAAGTTTGTCGAAGGATCATTGATCACCTCATTGGCAGCAGGCTCGCGGAGAAGTAAGTCTACTGGCGGCATTTGGAGCATACTGCCGTTACTGAACTCCACTTCGATCCATGGGAGAATTGTGTTAAGGACGAAGTCGATTGACTTCACGCCGGAGAACTGGGAATCGATATGTTCGGCGTGGGCTGGTGTCACCGCATCGGCGAGGGAGAGGGCGAGTGGCTTCTCAGCGCGTTTAAGCTTTGGCTGCACGGCTATGGTCGCGAGCGCGGTGGCATGGCTGCCGCCAGGGCGGCGGAGAGCAGCATGGTAGGTGGCAAGCCTAACCTTGGCCCCTTCGGCGAGCTGGATGTCGAAGGTGGCATTAGGTCGCCGGAGCTTGATGCGGACGAGTTGGGCGTGAAGATGGCCACCGAAGAAGGCAAGGATCTCTGCTGGGCTGCCATGATCGCTGGCATACTTTGCTCGCTACAGTAATGGCTTAGCTGTTGTCTCAAGAAGGAGATATGGCAGCGAAGCAAGTAAATGAACGTACCTGATAGCCTTTACGGCATTGCCAGTGCCACACATCGTCTGGGATGGCCTTGGTAGCGTTCTTGTTTCGGCCAAAGAATTGTGAAGCGACCTTTCGGCCTGTCTTGTCTCTAGGCTGCTTCGTCTGGCTCGTTGTGCAGTCTCTGTCTATATGATGGGTCAGTCACTATTGGAAAGCCGGAGAAGACGTGGGAAGGTGATGGAAATGTGAGGGAGAGGTCGATATGACTTACCGCTACACTGCCAAATGTTTTGACCAGCAGGCATGTTGGTGAATGAAGTGAAAGAGGTGGAATAAGACATAAGTCCTCCTGAAGAAGACTGGGTAGCCAGGGAGGGAGAGAAACTGGTCGAGAATGGTAATATGGTACTCTAAAGAGTGCCAAAGACAGGAGACAGGATGTGAATGTGTTGAAGATGCTAGAGTCGTCTTGTGTGATGTGGGATGCTGAAGTCGTCTTGTCTGGTATCGGAGGGTATTCGTCTCAATGTGGTGTGGATGAAAGAAGAAGAGACGAACTGGCGAAGAAGCTCGAGGTCTTATCCTCAACAGCTCCTATTGTCAGCTAGTATACAATAGTCAGTTGTTCAATGCAGTATACTAGACAATACTCGTGAAGAAGTCCTATTGTACGATCATGCTTCACAATGGCAAGCGCATGAGCGCGTTTCATGTCTGAATAGATGTCAATATGATGTGCGCCGTGCGCTCGTGGGTCCAGCAAACAGGCGCGGAGAGGCCCATTGCTATTGTGAAGACGTCCGGTGAAGAGCTCAACATGACGATGACCAGACGACATCAGCGCGGCCAGCGGTGTGCTCACTGACCAAGTCTCATCCTGATTGTGCAGACTTGCAGATCCATCTCGTGCGCAAGTGAAGTTATGTAGAAACTTGCAGGGATGTCGAGCTAAGCGAGCTAATTAGAGCTGTCGCCGTTTCTCGTCTCGTCGAGCAAAAGTCAATCCATACACATTGGTTCTTTCTTGATGAACATACGAGTTATGCCTCTGAATGCTGTGTCGAATCAATGCTCCTCTCAAGCGCGAATGGGTATACTCGAGATGAATTGCCCACTTTTACTGCCCAGAAAACGCCATCGCTAAATTCAATGCATCTTTTGTCCACCCACACCATGCATTATAACAGCCAAAGGATACGCAGTGTATGCATGTATGCCGAGTCTCTTTTATGTTCATCCAAAAGCCTGATCGATCCAATTCTTCGGCCTTCTCATCTCCGTAAGAAACTTCCTCACACTATCAGGGGTCTTGACAGCCTCCCTGTCGATAGGCGAACTCGTTTCTTCGTCTTCGCTGTCGAAATTTCCGCCGTCTAGACCTGCTAGTCAGCCCGCGTGCTGTTTGTACCATTATGCTCGTCATCTCCATGCTCACTGGAACAGTTGCCAATCGCGATCGGCTCGACAATCTGCACACTCCGCCGGTTCCCGCGTCCGTTCTGCTTCGCGTTCAGAGACTGAGATATCAATTGTGCGTCGACAGCATCGTGAGCTTCTTCGGCTTCGGCTTCGATCTCTTCAGCGACGCCGTCCAGGCCGAGCGCGGATGATCTGCCTTTGCCGATTGAGCGTTTCGATCTCTTGCTGTACTGTGATGCGTTCTCGTCGTTGTATTCGCTTGCCTCCACGAAGCGGTCGGGTTCTGTGTCTTCCCCGTAACTGCTTTCTTTACCTTTTGAGCTTCTGGTAAGCTTCGAATCTGTCTCGAACCACACGTCTCTATGCTGGCTTGGCGTGGCGGTGTCCAGATCGTCGTATGCCACCGAATTACTACTCGCGGTGCGCAAAGGAAGACTAGGTGCATCACTACTCTTGGTCCGGGAGGACAGATCAGGAGCGCCACCGCTCTTATTCCGCGACATCAGACCAGGAGCAGCATCACTTGCTCGCTGCTTGTTCTTGAATCGTGGTTCGTTGTGCCCTTCTTCCTGCTCGCCACCATCGACAAAGTCCTTGATGTCCGAATAGTACTCAAGCTTCTTGACCTGACTCTCGGCGGCATGAATGGCCTTGTGAAGATTACTGGCGTGTCTCGCATTCCGATCGTGCTCCTGCTGCTTCTCTTCTTCGTCCTGGTGATCGTGAGATTCAAGCTCCTTTTGCTCTGCGCGGAGTTGATCATGTCGGGCAATCAGATCATCCAGCAGTTGACGCCTAGACGATTGGAACATCAAGTTCTTCATGATGTCTTCCATCGACTCACTGAGGTAGTACAGCTCATCGCCGCCTCCATCAGTGAACTTCCGGATAGCCAGGATCTTTTCTCTGTCGACACTCGATTTACGCAACGCGAGGAAGAGGTCTGCGATCGTGAATATGTCCATGTTCTCGACGTCGATGTCCGGGTCAAGTCGCGCTTTAGCATGCACCAACGTGCTGGTTCTATCGAAGTTGTCATCGCGGACCGTCCTGGGGTGGATTGTGAAGTAGTCAGACGTCAGCTCGTGTGCCTTTTCCTGCGTCCTATGCACGGTGTCCTTGCGCTTCCTCATCCGCAGCCAGCGTCTCCTTCGCACGAAGCTGTGAAACCATGGATGATTGCCATGCCATGCGAACTTCTGGCCTTTCTTCCCGACAAAGGCGAAGCTGTACTCCCATCCCTCTTCATCCACATCGCGACTCATATCCACATACCAACTCTTCCATGACCACTCCCAGCTCGGATCAGGTACCTGAGCATTACGGATGTCAACAGCCGCAGTACGGAACTGTCCATTCTGCCATGGTTTCGGATCGCTTGGCAGAAGTGAAGCTGAGGAGTACTTTGGTATGCCGAAGAGAAACATGCCACGCTGGTTCTCATACAACACGTCAATAACGGTATCGTCCTGGTCCGCCTTTCCCAAAGTCTTTTTCCTATTCAATAACTTGTTCTTGCGGGCGTGCAGGTTGGACTGAGCGCGATGAACTATGTTCTTCTTGCTCGCATTCGCCTGCTGCACTGACTCGAGAACGTCGGGAGCATTGTCTTCGTTGATGGGCGAGTGTACAGGCTCTTCGACATTGTATCGATCCTGGCCATACTTGGCATACTTTTGCTTGTTATACGTGTTTCTAGCAGTCTGTCGTAGGCCGGTGGAAGTATTGGTCATACGCTTGTAGAGGGATCCTGGAGCAGGTGTGCCCACTGAGGCTTCACTGTCACTTCGTTCAGCATCGAAGGACAGATTGGATAAGTTCCGCGAGAGAGGGACAGTGCGGTCGACGAGGACAATGTGGTGCTCAGCCTTGATTCGCGAGGGGCTAGGCAGACGGCTGAGGGAAGCAGTGGACGTTTCAGACATTATGATATAAATAAGATGGATATGCTAGGGAGGGACAGTCATGAAGAAGAGTGGTGACAAGAAGGGAAAGAGGATCACCTGTCAACGAGCTTGATGGGCTGGTGGTCGACTGGCGCGTTGTGGTGGCCGTGGTGGTGTTCCTGTTCGTGTCCTTGAGATTGCCCGTCCAACACTCCAGGCTGCGCTTCAGGTTCAAGTCCGAGTCCTGGTAGGGAAGTCGGCGATGCTGGCACGCTCATCTCATCGTCTTTTCGTCCAAAGCTGCTCCAGTCCGGTCATCGTCGCATATCAGTCGTGAAGCAGCGTGAGAAGAGCCTCGACCTCAACTTCTTGCTTGCAGATCTGCATCGAGACTGGCTCCTCACGCTATGAACCTTGGCATGCATGCATGGGCAAGCACGGTTCGCAGGGGGAGCTCAGGTGCGACCAACGTCATATCAACGCGTGAGCAACTGTGAAGCCATCATTGGCGCAGGCAAGCTTCTTCTGCTTCCCAGTACATAAACGACCTCTTCTGTGCAACCAAAGCTCATCCACAGCTACTCTCACATATACCAAACTCTCGAATCACCTACTACAAACAGTCATGTCGAACCGCGTAGTCACCGTTGGTGGAGGTGCTCTCCTCGCAGGTGTTGGATACTACCTGTATGCCGCAGGCGGTGACCCAAAGGTCGCTGAAAAGAAGTTCGAGGGTGAGTCGCATTGCTTTGCGAAGCTGCGCTAGAGCCTCTACTAACAGCATGATGCTATAGCCGACGCAGCAAAGGCTTCCAACAAGGTCCAGTCGCACCTTCCAGGCTCCGGCAAGGAGGCAAAGAAGGATGCAGAGCTCTATGGTGAGCAGGCCCAGAGCAAGATCAACCAGCTAGTCGCAGACGGCAAGCAAGAGGCGCACAAGGTCGATGCGAAGCTGGCAGAGTACCGCAAAGATGCACAAAGTTCGCTGAACTCCGCAGCTGCAGATGCGCAGAAGAATGCAAACAAGGCTATCGACCAGTTCGATCAGAAGGTTACCGAGGTGAGTGATACACTATTCTGCAAGCCGGGAAGGGACGGCCACAGATGGGCAGGAGGGACCGAAGATGGATGAGCTGCTGCTGCGAGGAAATGTTAAGGAGCATGTGCTGACAACGATGTAGAGCGCCGCGAAGGCCAAGAGCGGTATCTCGAGCTGGTTTGGAGGCAAGTAAGCGTCTCAATGGGAGGCTGAATTTCACGACGATACGGAGTTTCATGTAACAGAACAGTAATTGCAATCAGTGCTTGACTTCAGTAGGTTCCTGTGCCTCATTACTCTTGCCATTCGCGACTCGTTCTTGGTACGCCTCGCATACTTGACCACACTGCAGGTACGACAGAACAGAGCCTATCCAAAGAATGGTCTTGACTGTCCTTATAACAACATCGGCATATACATTCAGTATAACAGCAATATCGTCTTATCAGTAACCAACAGCATTCCTACGCGGATCACTGCAACATGGACAACTCGCCGTTCGCAAAGCTGTCAGCACAGCTTCGCAACAAGATCGCAGGACTAGCTCTCGAACAGGAATCGCCCCTCGACTTGAGACTGATCCGCCGGGATAATGGACTGACACAAATATGCAAAGAACTCCGTGGAGAGACCAGACCGATATTCTGGGCCTTGAATCGCTTCGAGCTGCGAGTTAGCACGACCAAAGACAGGCACTTGCACCGGAAGGATGTCATCACAGATCGCCTTCAATCTCTGCTCAAAGGTAAGTGCTTTACCTACTGTATCTCCGCAAGCTTCCATCCACTGCGGCGACAAGATCATAGACAGTCCCCCTCAAAATACCTCCACACATTCAGCGATACTTGCTTACCTGTCCCTTCAGACACGCTTGGAAAGGACATCGTGAGCCACATTCTCCAGCTTGACATCGAATACGTCCACATGCCAGCGGAAACATATCGCACTCTGGTCGGTCCATGGCACGAGCTTCTCACAATCCATGCATTCTACGATCGTCGTCAGCTGCCGAGTCCGCATTCAACACAACCGTATCACAAGGTGGTACGGAGAACAGATGTACAAGGATCGTCTTCGTCGAATATCCAGTGGATCGTACAGGAGTATCTTGATATGGGATTGAATCTGCATATTTTGGAGGAGGAGTGTCGAGTTGGTATCTGGAATGACGCTAGCCGGAGCTATGGGAACGTGTACATGGGGCATCTGGCTGTTATTGCTTGAAGAGCTTTTTCTGAGAGCATGAGGAAGGTGAGTCGTGTGGTTGTTACACCAGCGCAATGCAGCAGCTAATGGTTCAGCAGAGAATATTATGTGGAAGAGAGTGATATTGTCGATCGTTGAAATTAGAGTGGTGACGGGTAAGCTAGTAAGCTAGCTTGGTACTTCAGATGTTTCTTGCTTCACTTCCTTTCTCGCCCGACACTGAACCTTCGACGTCAATTGACAGAACAACACAACCACAAGAAGCCGGCCATGGACAACTCACCACTTGGTAGGCTCTCAGCAGAGCTGCGCAACATGATCTCCGAGTTGGCGCTAATCGACACCAAACCTATCAACCTCCGCCACGTCCACAACAGCAACGGACTCACCCAAACCTGCCGCCAGATGCGCCGCGAGACCCACATCATTTTCTGGGCCTCCAACACTTTCGACTACTACCTCGAGTACTTCAGTGCCGCAAAAGGACCCGAGCGCGCTTTGGCAGCGCTAGGCACCGATACTGTTGGTCAGATCACGAGCATAACGTTCAGAAGCCTACACGGTACCAGTGGTGGACGTCATTGTCGTATGAATGTCTACGGCTTCAAGTCTGGCAAGAAGGAAAAGGCAAAGGGTAAAAGGCAGCACATTGAGATTTGGGGTAAGCTTCCGAAAGGCTGGAGGTCTTCCGGTTGGGGTTTTGATCCAGTCGTTGAGATCTTCAGGAACATGGGGTTCAGACTGCGCCTCGCTCATCGCTTCAGTGGATATGAGAAGCTTGTTTTGGTGAAGAGGCGAGCTCTGAAGACTGTGCCTGGATCTCAAGAGTAGACCGCATTCGACTGAACCAAGTATGTTCGCAGATTTTATACATTCGAGTGACAGATGGCTGACAGTAGCGAGATCAGGCACAGTCACTCGCGTGGTAATGCACAAGCGGAGGACTTGTCGAGCACTGTGCCAAGTAGGCTGCGAGCACGAAGACATCGCATCAGAGGCGTTGTAAGTTGTAAGTGGGGCGGTGGTCTCAATCTCTAGCTTCGAGGGCTAGCTTAAGTATACAAACGTGTCTTTCTGCACTTTCATCAGAAACATTCCATCGACTTGCCAACATTGACTCGCGTTGCAGCTCGCAGCTTCCACGGCATCCACGAACACGCGCCAATTCCACATCCGACCGACCTGATACCAGAGACACTTGCTATCGACACGCCTGCTATGGAGAACTCGCCACTGGGGCGCCTGTCGGCGGAGCTACGCAACAAGATCTCCGAGCTCGCCCTCACCCAAGAGAGTTCGATCCGGCTGGACACCGCTACTTCACTCGGATTTGAACAGGCGTGCGCTCTCACACAGACCTGTCGACAGATGCGACGCGAGACTCGCGAGATGTTCTTTGCGAGCAACACTTTCGTCATATTCGTGGGATATATCCCTCGTCGTGGACTCGGTGCTTGGCTGCAGGCTCTGGGTAGCCAAATCTTGAGCCGCCTCCAGCACATCGCCTTCAAGAAGAGGGGTATCTTTGGCGACTCCATCTTGATGCTTTATGGACTCGAATCTGGTAGGGCTAGGGAAAAGGCAGCGAACACAAATGGGGGAGATACTGAAGAACTGGAGTTGGAGGAGCTGGCGCATAGGAACACCTTGTGCCAACTGATTACGAACACCCTTCAAGACATGGGTCTTAAGCTACGTGGTCACGGCCCTCCAAAGTCCTTCCCGTTGGGATCTAACCTGCACGAGCTCTATGTGATCGAGGATTGAGCTCGTTGAGCTGGACGACACCACGTGCTCGAAACGATGCACGCGAAGCTCTACTCTTCATGGGCCCTTTCAGAGACACGTTCCGCATAGTTGGCCAGAGTCATGCCCACGCAACGACTACAGCTCAGAGCTTCGCAAGTGAGTTATGATGCCTCAGAGACTCATCGACTTTGATTACTAACACTGGCAGGTAACGGTCGCACGCGATGTACAGAAGTGAAGACGAGCGAGTTCATGGCTGGGGATGGAGGTCGATGGAGGCTTGGGTCAATATTGTGTAAAGGCAGTACGCTTGACGGGATTTGGTAAGTCAAGAAGACTGGAGAGTTGTTTATAGTCTCTGACTGACAGACGAGACCCGATGAAGTGGGAGCGGTCGTCAAGCGAGCGTGGTCATAGCTCGTGGAATAGAAACAGTCCGAACTTAATCGTCCCTTCCTCCCAAACATTCACAATCGACTGAACACCACCACCAATCAATCTCGCAGCTTCCACCACATCTACGCCGCCGATAATCGCTCGCCAGGTCCACATTCGAACGACCTGACATTAGAGACACTAACGCTATGGAGAACTCACCACTTGGTCGCCTATCGGCCGAGCTGCGCAATAAGATCTCTGAGCTTGCTCTAGTGCGAGTCCTTCCAGTCATCACAGACTCTGGCTATTATGGAACTATCACCGGGCCCTACAATGGCCTCACCAAGACCTGCCGCCAAATGCGCCAAGAGACGCGCGCAATGTACTATATCGGAAATGACTTCCGCATCAACCTCAAGACTGTCAAGCACGGTCAGCAAGTCGCCTTCCTCCTGATGTCTCTCGGCCCTGAGATTGTCAAACGCTTGAATACACCCAGTGGCGTGCCCCGCAACAACAACCTCATCGTGACATGCACGAGCCGATACCATGTCACGATCCAACATCAGCAGCAAATTTTGAACATCTACGGAGTCGAGGCTGGCAAGCACACGTTGGTCAGAGCGATAGAGCATGAACGGAAAATGATCGAGCATAAGGACAAGTACGACTGTCCACGCTCCTACACAAAGATTACTCCACTGTCGTCAGAGCAATTGCCTCCTATGGAGACCAAAGTCCGACCAATCGTGGAGGCTCTTCTTGCTATGGGTTTACGGCTACACGGTGGATTTGGTAGCGGGAGCGTGGCCTTTCAGCCTTTCTTGGAGGTCTTAATGGTGGAGGATTGAGCTTGGGCCACAAGCCCTGATAAAGCTCATCCGGTTGCCTGCATGTGAGAGTGGTAAGTCAATCGAGAACAGCATCATCTCTGTTTGGCGGAGCTGACAATGCCCATGAGTAGCTTCAGGAACGTTCTTGAAGAAGCTACAGACTCACAGAGCGCTGTAAGAGATTACAGCAACTGTCTCGGTTGTAAAGTTGACAGGTAAAGACCACCACTGCCAGGAAATGTCGGGAAGAATGGAGGCGCGGAACATGGACGAGGCACCTGCGTTCAGCATGCACCACAACAAGATGGCATGCAGAATCGACAAGGAAAAGCGTGGAGAGACTCATAAGTCATTACAATGCATAACACACTCTTCTACTCTTCTACTTCTACGCCGCCATAGCAAGCGGCAACAACCTCTCATAATCCGGCGTCCCACACCCCGTAATAGGATCCCATCCTACAACCGCACTCCAACCCGCCCCTTGCACTAACGGTGTCTGTAACCCACTGGCATTACTAATACCTTTGCAGCCCGTACTCTTCCCATCAACAACATCCACTAAGCCCTGATACCCACTAGAATAAATCCAAGGATTCAGGAATCCAAGCGGTTTCTTCCCAGCTTTCAATCTCTGCGCATTCAGCAAAGATATGACTCCGGCGAATGTAGGAGCAGCAGCTGATGTCCCTGAGATAAGATATACAGTGTCCTTATCAATAATCTGAAAATTCCTCCCTTGAGCGGAAACGTCCGGATGTCCGCGTCCATTCGAATTATAAAGTCCTTGCCACTGTCTCGCATCCGGAGAATTCTGTTGCCACTGCCGCATATGTGCCTTCTGATATTCGGGAGTCTCCCAAGTTTCTGAAAAACCTCCCGAGGAGAAATCTATAGCGACTTCAGGATTGATCCCTTCGACAGCCCCTACAGATGTCACGTAAGGACACGCAGAAGGAAACGTTGGATTAAATCTTGTAGTATTCTTTCCATCGTTTGTTTGACATGCTGATCCAGGACCGGCATTTCCGGAAGAGAAGATTAGTGATACGCCTCGAGCGCCTAGTTGGCCCATCATGTCGCAGACTTTTTTGCGGTAGGCTAAGGGGACTGATTGTTCGTTTTCGCCGTAGGATGTTGAGATTGTATGAGGGAGTTCGTTGTCGGGTTGTGCGAGCATGAAAGTTAGCCAGTCGAGGAAAGGTTCGTTGTTGCTTTGAGAGGCGTCGGGTTGGTCTAGGTCTGGTTCGAGTGGTGCTCGGCCGCCTACGAGATAGGCGTGGACATTCACGGGCCAGCCTGTGGACATGAGGTATTGGGTGTTGAGGTTTGCTTCGCTGCTGCCTTCGGGAGAACCTTGTACTGTGGCGAGATTGGGATGGTTGTTGAAGGCGTCCCAGGTATAGGTTACGCCATTTGCACGTGGGAAGTAGTCTCTTGTGAACTCTGCGAGGTCGGTGTCGCGAGGGTATTCTTCGAGGTAGTTTACGTACGCCATGAAGCCGGAAGTGGCGTTGTCGATGTCAAGGTTCTGAGGTATCTTGTACATGGCACGAATGCAGTCTGGTGTCATTGTTTTGCCGTCACACATGGCATTAGGATCTGTTACAGTTGTATCGCCTGTCTGAGAGAAGGAAGAAGCGTAGGGTTGAGGTTGGCCGACGTTTTCTGTTGCGTAGACCTGGCTGCTATGCGGCTGTATCTCGCCAAATCGTGTTGTTGGCTGGATCATGTCGATGTAGCTGGAATACGTTAGCAATGATCGTACAACAAAGTTCTGCGACGTACTTGTGAATTTGGTCTGGTACTGAGTACTGTAATGTCCGTATCCGCCTTTGCCCTCTGGAGTCCTCGTAAACGCCGAAAGTCGTATCAAGTAGATCGTTCGCAACCTCGACAGGCGTCACGAAGTTGATCCATTCGCCTTCTTCAGCTATTGATTCCGGATTCACTCCTGAATCGACAAGCCACTTCATTACAGATTCTGTTGCCTCAGACTTCGGTCGAAGCATTTCCTTGAGCTCATCTCGCTTGAGGTATTGCCCATACTTTGGATGACTAGGTGTCGAGATGGCGTATAGTGTTTGCTCGAAGAGGCCTGGATTGGGCGCAGTCATTGCAATCTTTAAATGTAGTCTTTGTTCTGGACGAGGTGCGTCTATGTATCTCCAGCCTTCTGGTACTTCGTTCAATAGCTCCATAATCTCTGCTCTGGCTGCTGCGAGCAGCGGTAATAATGTTAGAAGTAGCATGCTCGTGAGTTGGTATGCGAATACCAAATTGAAGGTGGGGTGCTATGGTAGTGGTTCCCTTCTAATGCTAAGCTGGAAAGGCGGTCCTGTGCAATGAGATAGGTGCTTAGGCTGAAAGTGGCTTTCTTACAATGTTATAACTGTCAGGTCTACCAGATTTACCCATGAACTCGAGATGCGTCCAAGGCGAGGCAAGCCAACCAAGAATCCAAATCCGTGTTCGTTATGCAGAGAGGGCTTTCTGATGGCAGGGATTGTGTAGTCATCCGGAGGTATCTATCCTGGGAGCTCGTGCGGTACCTGTAAGAGAAAGTCAAAAACTCGTGAAGAAAGTCTACTCGTGACCGAGGGCACGGCTCCGTGCGAACGAAGAACGATCTCAAGGACGTTCGTGGAAGCCCATCAACAGAATGCCGAAAAATGTTCACTTCACAAAAATCATCCACGGCTTTGTGCAGCTTTTGCGAGTCGCATACCTAGAGGCACGCTAGAAGCGATGGCGTCGATTGAAGTGAAGTGACACCGGGTACTGGGTAAACATGCTCGTTGCTTGATCTGGAAGGTTCGGTCAATTTCTATTTCTGAAATGGGCCTGGTCTCGGCATCACGAAACAAGCACACCCTGCAGCATGGAAGCCGTGTCGAAACCGCGCCTTGTCTGCTCGGCACAATGTCCGCCACCTCCGCTGTCGTTGTGGCCAGGGCCAGCAACTCTCAGCCATACGAGCGAGTATATTTTACCTTATGCACAGTGTAGGCATTTGCTGTATCCGCGTACGTATGTCATCGTAAGTCAGCACCGCTGATCACCAGTATACCCAGTAGCACATCATGCTCGGGTCATCAACCGAACACAACACATATCCATGCTCGAACTGCGGTTCCTCCGTGACGACGTCTGCCGTGTACGGACGACTGCCGAGACGGAAAATGCTGCCTCAGTGGAAGTGATAGTCACCACTTCTCCGAGCTGGGTTCTGACCTTCAACAGCCTCTGGTGATGCTTCAAGCGACACAAAGGTTTCGCTTCTGTTCTGTGGGAGCTCGCTTGGCCACGCAGAAACGCCTGAGAACTTGCGGTAATGTCCTGGAGAAGCCACCTGGTATCGCTCAGGCTGGGATGGAGGAGTTGGAAGGAGCTGAGCATTCTCCGAGAATGCAAAGGCGTTGCCATTCTGCTTCGAGGTGATGGGCGTGCTGGTCTCCTCTAGGCTGGCTTCGAGGTCGTGGTGAACCGGTGGCGGTGTTGATTTTGTCCTAAGCTGAGAGGTGGCGGATGTCTGCTTCAGAAGTCCCAAGAGATGTGCTCGTTGGCGATCCAGGTCCGCAAGCTCGTCTATCAATGGTAGTAGTAACGGGTCGGTGATAGGCACAGAGTCCTTTCGCGTTGGAATGCCATCTGTGATAGTGATCTGGTCTCTACAAGCTGAGCTCGATGGCGAACAGAACGTGCCTTCAGTTTGGCGGTCGTCGTCTCGATCGGCCTCCGCGTCATCGTCATTCTCGTCGTTATCCTCAGGAGGTGATTGCTCTGTGGGTGGAGATGCTCGGCTCCGCTGAAGTTGTTGGTGCTTCGCCCACAGATGACAGAAAGTGAAGCCAATGCCAAACATGCCAGTGGCAACGACGATCAGGGACAGATGATCGTGTCTGGGAGTGAGCGTGGGCTTGATGAAACGCATCTTGATGGCTGTTGCGGATGTTTTTTCGTTGTGGAGTGGAAGTTGTGTTAGCTGGATCTATGAGTCGTAAGCAGCCTCTTGTAGTTGATATCTGTGCAGTCAGTGTCTGCGGGCAAGACAGAGCCACTGTGTGTGTAGCAAGCTTGCTAAGACACGAACACTCGCTGAGACTGTCTAGTGACTGTCTCGAGTGCCATCACTCGTGGAGCAGCAAAAGCCCTCGGTGGAACATGCTGCGGATATATCGATGATGAGACATTGCGATGACCGACAACGCGAGGTGCTGTGCTGCGGCCGCTGGTGGTATTCGCGCAAGAATTCCAAGTCGTGACGATGGAGGATAAAGATTGATGTTGATGCACGATGTTGAAGGGATGGTGCGAGGGCTGGCCATCATGATCTCCGGCAAGAGAATCAAGCAGAATGCTACATGTACATGTACTCTCGTCAGCCAATGACGTCGCCACTGTAGGAAGAGAAGTCGGTAGCAAGGACGTGACGTGAGTTGACGAGTGGAGCAAATAATGTGGTAGACATCAGAACTCTCTTCACTTGCTACTTAGAAGACACCCCCACATGGTGCACAGACCCACGTGATGCACACTTTCCGCACTTACAACTCAATATTACCCACTTTTATCTCTATACCATTTATTCAATATGACTCTAGTAGAAGAGGCACTAGCCGATCTAGCTAAACAAGCTATAGAGAAGAAGGTTAATATAGTAGAAATAGCTAGAAGGCACTATATAGAGCGCAGTCTTCTTAGTAAGAAGTGGAATAAGAAAGTAAAGACAAAAGCTAAATAGTACGAGTCTATATATATATTAAACAACTCCTAGGAAGCCTTCTTCTATACCTATATTAATATACTTACTAAGTATAGTATCCCTCCTACTCTATATATAATCTTAGGCTTTGTAAACGAAATAGTAGGCAGACTGCCTAGAAAGAACTAGGTGCCTAGATACGTTAAAAGATAGTCTAAGTAGTTAGATTCGCACTTTCTTAAGCCTATCGATTATTTATAATATAAAGCTAATTTATACTAGTTCTATAATAAGTACTTTAAGCTTCTTATAGCGAAGATTAAGGAATACGATATAGAGGCTAAAAATATATATAATACAGATAAGAAGGGCTTTATAATTAGCTTTATAAATAAGATAAAGAAAGTATTTAGCAAGCACGAGGCAAAGACGAAGAAGCTACTTAGTAATATATATAATAGCAACTATAAGTAGATAACTATACTAGCCTATATCTATATAGATAGTATAGTAATTAATTCTCTCGCTATATATAAGGGTTTGCCTAGCAATCTATAAGATAGCTAGTTCGTAGACTTCGACCCTATAGTCTATAAGATAAGCTTCTAATACTCTAAGAATAGCTAGACTAATAATAAGCTTAGTCTAGTATAGATAGAATAGGTATTTTATCGATATACTAAAGATAAAGTAAGGTAGAAATAGAGACTACTAATACTAGATAGCTATAGCTCGTATATAACTATAAAGTTTATTAAATACTACCTAGATTATAAGATACTACTAGTAGTCTTTCTACCTTACTTAACGTATCGATTATAGCTTTTAGATATCGGATTATTCGCTCCTTTATCGATATTCTATAGCTAAGAGCTTAATACCTATATAAACTAGTTTATAGGCCTCTCTACTATTAGAAAACGGAACTTTATTACTCTATTCTAGCCTATATAGTCCTAGGTGTTTATAGCGAAGAATACCTTCTCGGGCTTTGCAAAGACTAGTATAGTATTGTAGTATAAGCTACCTAGTATAGTATAAGCTACTAGGGCTACTAGGTATCTATCTTCTTAGAAACTAACCTAGATAGTTCCTTAATAAATTATCTACCAATCTACCTTATATTCCTAGTAACCTTAGTAAATTAGTAGCTCGTACTACCGTGCGATCGTTACGACTTCGAGAATTCGACTCTCGCAACGACGTTTGAAAAAATACTAGCAGAGCCCGACGCGATCTCGCGATACTATCTAGCGCTTCTACAAACTGCTTCCGTACTAACCGAGCTAATTAGAACGCGTACCGTACGCGCAGATAGACGCGTCGGAGAGTTAGACTATTAAACCAAGCCTCACGCTTCTATAGCGCTTAGAAGATACGCTAACTAACCTGTTCTACTCTATACTAGCTATACTACCTAGTAATATTAGGACCTGCCTTGTAGTAGTTTGTTTACTACTATTACTAACTATAGTTATAAGTAGGGACCTATAGTAAGACCGAGTCTTGTTCTTGGCACCTACCTATCCGACAGTTTAGAACTACTACTTCCAAACTTATAGCCTTGATATACTAGTAGTTATTAATATTACAATACGCTAATACGACAGTACTACTATAAGACTAGACCCGCCGAAAACAAAGTTTAAGAATAAAACTACTACTATAGCTTTCCTAGAAGTCGACGAATCGACGCTTACTCTTGCGTATAGCCTATATAAGTTCCTTGTCCGTAATACTAACTATCTAGTCGTTCGATAGAGACTAGGCCTACGGCATTTCCTTACTTAACTTATTAAGTACTACCTACATCCTAAAGCCTACTAGCTAGCACAAGACACAAGCCGTAGCGACGCATATCTCGGCTTTCCTAGTAATTAGGTTACCGACTATTTAGAAGTTACTTAAGCCGCTAAAGACGTTCTAGTATACTAGTAAGAGGTTACGGCGTACCTCGCTTAAGAACAAGCTATACTAACTCTTACTTAAAAACAAGCTAGACTACCTCCTACGCTTAAGCTATTTATACTAGCCGAGCAGATCGAGCCTGCTAGACCTACCTACTCTAGTATTCTTACTAATACTATAGTAGCGACCGACGTTCCGCAACGCCGCTCTTTTAGAGTATTTGACAACTAGATTCGTAGCAACCTATAATAGCAACTTGTCGACCGACGTTAGCGCTAGCGCTCTAGGACTATAGAGCTATAGAATATACTTTAATAGGACTTACTAGTCCTTCCTTCCGTCGAGACGACTTAGTCTCTCTAAGAAGAGATACCTATCCCTATACCTTAATAAGAGGCGCTAGCTACTCTAATCTAGGAGCTAGTATAGGTTCAAAAACCCGCTTAGTTAGACTATTTTAGCGACTTAGAGCTACCTCTTCCTAGCGACTTAGAGCTACCTCTTTCTAGCGACTTAGACTTAAATAGCCTCTTGTCTAAACTCCTCTATTTGCTAGAATAACTAGACGTAGACGTAGATATAGAAGCTCGCTACGACTAAGCCTCGGAATTAGCTAGTACCTCTAGCATCCTAGTATATACGCTAGAATACCTACCTTTAAGAATAGTTATACCTCGTAATAACTAGTAGTAGGATTGGCGCGCCCTCTAATACGACTATATAGAGGTACAAGATTAAGCCGGAGAGTATTATAATAGAGAGCCCTACCCCTAGAGAGGCCTACGCAACGTCGAGGACGTTAACCTAGTCCCTCTATACTATAATAATAGAGCTGCCCGCCTTGCGGTCCGAGCAGGTCTGCGCAATATAGAGGATATAGATCCGCCGATTACTAATCTACTAGTAGTCGAGCAGATTGCTAATCTATAGCCTCGAGTATCGCCTCTAGCCTTGCCTATTCCTCTTTATTAAGCCTAGCCCAACCTACCTATATAAGAGGCTCGAGCACTACCTACGGACTAGATTGCGCAAGGAGCTATTACTTAGAATATTCTCCTAGCTCCGGCACCTATAGTCCTACCTACTTAGCTAGATATAGTAGCTATATTATAGAAAGCCCTCGCCTAGCATACCTAGCGTATAGAGGCACTTATATAGCAAATATAGGTATACTACAACTAACGCTTCGACTAGCTATAGGCCGAGCTTTTATAGTAGTAGCTATAGGCGAACAACGACGTCGTAGGATACTATAGAGTTCTAGCGCTGCCTCCGTATACCGTAGCAAACCCGTATATAGCACCTCTGCTAGTATAACTATATAGGCTACTCCTAGCCTAGGCCAATCTAGAGCTAATAATAGTAGGAGCACTCCTAGTCCGTCAAGCTAAGCAACGCCTTAAAGTAGGTAGATAGGAGCAACTACGTATAGCAGGACTCGTAGTACTACTACCGAGACAGGCATCTTATCCTAGTTGTTTAGATAGCGCACGACCTAATATATATAATATACGCTAATACCGTCTATAGCGACCTATAGACCTAGAGTAGTCGGATAGTAACTCTTCTAGGGATGCTCGTTTAGTAGCACTAAGCCGCTCTAGTTACTACTATCGACGTATATACGGATAGCCTGCTAGACGCCCCCGCGACTTAGATTATAGTAATTCAAGTAGTTTAGATACCGATAGTAGAGCCCTATACGGTATTAGAGACCTAGGCCTAGTTTATAACTAGCTATTATATAATTAGTCTTACTACTTACGTAAGTCTGCGTAGCGTGAACCCTACCGACGCAACTTCAAGGTAGTCGACGTAGAGTATTTCTACCTAGACGCGCTAGAGCCTAAGTACCTACCTAGTAAAATATTCGACAAAGGCGACAAATACTTCTTTAGAAGCGTGCACCTCTTCCTAGAGGTAGCTAACGACTACGTAGCTACAAATAGAGTTTAATATACTACTAAGAATATATATAAATGCTTCTATAGAGTAGCAACCTAATAGTATATCTACGAACTTACGCTTGCCGATAAGACAAAGTTCAAAACAAGTATACGAGGTATGTACTGCTAGTTAAAGGCCCTATACACATGTTTTCAAGTCTCGATTAATAAAGTATAGGAGCGACTAATAGTAGAATATTACAACTAGAACGATATCTAGGCAGGACGCCGACCTAGTAATTTTGTCCTTTTATATATACGATAGGTAGCTAAAGCCTAAGTCGAAGGACTTACCGGTCGTCTAGTATATATATAGATAAGGTTAGAGGCCGAGTTCCAACGCGACATCCTAGAGCCTATAAGGCATACTATACTCGCCGAGTTCTAGTAGCAACTAAATTCGAAATACGAGGCTTGGCGACGTTTGCTATAAGGTAAGTACCGTAGTAGTAGCAATAGTACGAGCCGGCGAATAGACGATTAGTTGCGACTAGATTTTGACGCCCGTAATCGGCAAACCGATTACTTTAATAGTAATAGAAACTCTCGCTTCGGTAGTTACAACGCGGGACGTGCTACTAACGCTAACCTACCTTATACTCGTTCCTAACCTAACTCTTACCGATAGTATAATAATAACGATCGTAGAAACGTACGAGATAAGAGACTAGTATAGAGCAACAACTATATAAGTAGGTACGATTCGAGGAACAACCGATTAGGCCGCTACTATAATAATCGAGATTCGGATCGTATTAAGCCTAAGGAAAACGTGCCTACAGACCTACGCGCTCCTATAGACTAACGCGCTAGTTAACGCTAGCTCGATATATATAATAACGATACTTATAGTAATCGTCGCGACTACGATCAAGACCGTCGCACTAGCGATAGGCGCAACGACGATAGGCGCAACAACGATAGGCATAATAATAATAGAGGTAATAATAATAGAGGTCGAGATAGAGACTATAGATAGAACTACTACGCCGACGTAGACAACTCGCTAGAGCTACTTATTCGCGACAGACATACCTCCTACTTACGCTCCCGCTCCTACTATTCTCGCTCTCAATTGCGCTCTAAATCGGCGTATAGCAATTATTTTAATAATATCCTATCCGAGATAGCTAACAAGCCAGACCTAGAAGCTACTCCAGATACTTAGAACTACTTTCTTTAGGCACCTACTATAGCTACTAAGCCTTTTATAGTTACGCGCCTACGAGAGCGACGCTACTATAACTAGTTATTCTATAGCGACTCTAAGTTCTATAAGTATAAGAAGGACTACTATACTATAGCTAGTCTAGTAACAAGCGAGATAGTAGTAGCTCTATCCAACTCTATATTAGTAGAGCTATTAATAAAGATTATTAAGTCGATAGTAATAGGCAAACTAAAGAGTAGCTTTAACTTCTAACAATTTTATTATCTATATATACTACTTTAACTTATAGTTTATATAGGCTCTAAGATCTTTATCGTCTACCTAGATACTAGAGCGACTTTGAGTCTAATCGACTTAGCCTTCTTATAGCTAATACGACCTAATCTCTAATACTATAAGCTCGCTATACTACTAAGTATAGGAGGACTCGGCAGCTCTACCCTATATATAGAATACGTCAAGCTAGACTTTTAGATACTATTAGTTTATAAAGGCAAGAAAGTTCTTACCTACTACTAGTATAAAGTCTATATTATATAGCGCCTATACCTAAAGCTACTTATTACTATAGATATTCTAACTCCTAAGCTTATTAAAGTCGATATTAATTAAAAGATTGCTATACTCGGAGCCTGCGACGGAGCGCAGTTCCCGCTATTAGTATCTAGCAAAAACACTATCAAATTCCGCATAATAGCACGAACCGCATAGAAAACTATCCTATAGCCTTATACGATTATAAAAGTACCTATCTTCTATAGACAAGTCCTTCCTACTAATCGTAACTTAGAATTCTTACCCGATAACTAGCGCCTTCTAGTATGCAAAGCTAACCGCCTATCTATATATGCTATAGTAGTTAACTATAATACTAATAGCGTATTTATATAGAATAATAGTAGCAACCTATTTACTTTAGCTTCCGATATGCGACTTAGTATAGTAGCCGAATGCGACTTCGATAGGGCCTACTATATATCGGAAGACAACTACTACTTAGTAGCCGAACCTAATAAATAGAACTTCTACAAGCCTAATTAATAGGATTTTCACAGGTAGGCACGCTAGCCCGTAAGCCCGACCTAGAGCAACCGATCTTGAATACCTTATATAACTTAGCAACTACGAATGCTACGCAAACCTAGGACTTAGCACTACCCTCGAACGCTACGCAAGACCTAGCGCCCGATCTTAAGGCTATATATAAGGCGCTAGAGCCGCTTCTAGAGCTAGTAGTACTAGATCCGCAGTTCGAGAGATAGCTACCTTATAGGATTACAATCTACGGAGATACTAATAAGTAGTACTGCCTAGCAGCATTAATCGAAAAGCACTAGAGACTCTAGGTAGACAAAGGCACGACTATCAAGGTGCCCGAAGAAGATTATATACCTATCCCGATTAAGGAGGGCTACAAGCACAACCCTATACCTACTACTATCTACCTACTTAGCTAGACCGACTAAGTAGTAGTAGATGCCGCTTTCGACCCGCTATACGCTTAGGGCAAGATAGACTAGACAAGGAGACCTACCTGCTATAGCTTTCCTATCTTTATAGTTTGGAAGTCTATAATTGTTAAGAACTAATATATTCGCAAGGGACGCGTAGTTATTAATATTAGAGGCCTTAACAAGCGGGCTATTAAGGACTCCTATCTACTACCCTAGTAAGAAGATATCGTCGTAGCGCTACGCGGTAGCTAGTATATTACTATAATCGATATAGTATCTTTCTTTTATTAATAGCTCGTAGCTAAAGAAGACTATAATAAATTTACTATTAATAGCTACCGTAGGTAGGAGACTATAAATGTCGCAGTTATAGGCTACGTAGGCTTAGTTCAATACGTGTAGCGCTAGCTAGACCGTATACTTAAGGCTTTTAAGGCCTTCTGCCGAGCCTATATAGATAATATTATTATCTACTTTTATATATTCTAGGAGCACCTTAAGTATTTGGACTAGGTCTTTACGCTCTTGAACTCCTTCGACGTTAGTATCGCACCGAAGAAGTCCTTTCTAGCCTACCTATCTATAGTACTCCTAGGCTAACGCGTAAGCAGCCTCGGCTTTACTACCTACGAGGAAAAGGTTAAGGCTATCCTAGAGCTTCCCTTCCTAGAGATACTTAAGGATTTGGAATTCTATATCGGACTAACCGGCTAGAAGCGAGAGTATATACTATACTTTATATATATTATTACTCTCTTTAAATAGCGTAAGAAGATACTCCTTTAGCTAGCACCCTCTAAGTAGGGCAACGGGAGACGTCGCTTTATTAAGCAAATAGTAGCCTAGGACGAGGATAGCAACTTGGAACAAGCTAGACGCGCCTTTAATATAATACGTAATCTCTACTAATTAGTAAAGTTCTCGCATTACGTAGATCTAGAGCAAAACCTTTATATCGATATTAATTTAAGCTGCAAAGCAATTATAGTTATAGTCTATATAGTTATAGGCGACTCTAATCTAATACTAGAGGATAGTAGAAGTATATAGTTCCTAGCAACTTAGATCTAAGTAGTATACTATATAAGTAAGGCCTTAATAGCTACCGAGTTACGCTATCTAGCAATAGAGCTCGAGATATCTAGCCTTGTCTAGGTAGCTAGAAAGATCCGTAACACTCTTTAGACGTGCTACAAGACTACGTATATCTTTACCGATTATATCGCTAACCTTAGTATTACGGACTCCGGTTCCCTAACTATATCTACGTTAACGGACAAGCTAAACCTCAGGCTAGTTTGAGCTAGAGGCTATCTATCTTAGTACCTATATATCAAGTTCTATTATAAAAAGAGAAAGCTATATATAATATCTAATACTTTGAGTAGGCTCGTAAAAGAGATTAATATAGAGGCCGACCTAATAGGAGACATACTTGATCCTCTAGCGTATAATAACCCTAATTCTTAGCAAGATATAATTAATATACTATATATATATAGCTACGTAGAGGCCGATAAGCCGCTAGCTCTCTATTGTTACGAGTTAGCTCGCTGCGGCCTCGAAGAGGAATACTAACCTAATTAACTCGATTAGGCTAACTAACCTAGCTAAGATTACCGATCTTATCCGTACTACTTCTACGCAACTATAATTAATAAAGCTTCTAGTAGGCTATTTACTTTTTTAGAGCTACTCGTTTTCTACTCCCTCCTTATAGAGATATCCGACGATTTCAAGGCCGAACTAAGGTAAGGATATCTTAATAATCTAGGATAGACTAAACGTATCGCCTAATTCGATTATAAAGACGAACTCAATACTAAGGCCGCTACTATAGAAGCTGCCGAGGCAGACCAACCCGGTACTAATAAGTATACTATAGAGCAACCTTATTAAGGCGAGCCCGAGAGCATACTACTTAGTATGCCGTTCTTCCGTCGAGATAGCCTAATCTACTTCTATAATAATAATAGTAGAGAACGACTCGCTATCTCCAAATTACTCTATAAGGAGGTATTCTAACTTGCCTACGATGCATACTACTACGTAGGATATTATAGAACCTACGCGAGAGTCTACGCAAGCTTCTATATACGAGGGCTAGCAAGAGAACTACGTAACTATATTAAATACTACCTAACCTATATCGAAAATTAGATATATTAGTATAAGCCCTATAGCAAGCTATATTCTATTATAGCTATATCTATTCTATTCTTTGCTATAATAGCTAACTAGGTATATAGCCTACCGCTTACTAAGGATAGCTTCGATAGATTCCTTACTAAGATATATAAGTTTATAAAGGCTATTCTACTACGCAAGGTAAAGTCTATCTAGATAGTATAAGATTATACTACGGATTAGATCGAAGCGTATATTTTGTATAAGCGCAACCTACCTGCGGTAATAATTAGAGATCGTAATACTATATAGCTTAGCGACTTTATATAGGCTACCTTCCGCAAACTAGGTACCCGCTTCTTCGCAACTACCGTATACTACCCGCAATCCGACGGCCAAAGCGAGCAGATAAACCAAACTATAGAAATTGCTATATGCTTCTATACCGCCTGCTTCCCTAATACTAATTAGATAGCTAGTCTGCTATATATCCAAGTAGAACTAAATAATGCTAAAGCTGCTACTATAGAAGAGATACCTAATATAATAATTCAAGGCTTTAAAAACAATCTAAACGCTCTAAACCCTCTAGTAGAGCTATCTACTACTAACTACGTAGCACTCTGGCAACAAGTACGAGATTATACTATAGACGCACTCGCATAGGTAGCGGCTATAATAAAAGCCCGCTATAACTAAGAGTACCGGCTAGTCTGTTTCAGACCTAGTTAGCGAGTGCTACTCAAGCTCTATAAGGGATATAAGATCCCTAGTTAAACGAATCGTAAGTTTAATTACTAACGTATAGGCCTATTCAAGATCCTACGACGCATAGGCCGACTAGTATATAAACTAGACCTACTACCTAATATATATATTTACCTAGTTATCTCTATAGCCTAACTTGAGCTATACCCCGATAGTAACGACCTATTCGATAGGGAGCCTATATAGCCTAGGCTAGTCTAAATAGAGCAGGATAACGACCTAGAACTTACGCTCTAAGCACCTTACTATATAATCGAGAGACTTATAGACCGCAAGCTCTATAGAGGCAAACTTAAGTATCTTATAAAATAGGAAGGCTACTCCTATACTTACAATTTATAGTACTTAATCGAGGACCTGCGCGACGCTATAGATCTAGTCGTTAGATACGACTAGGTATATCCTATTAAGTAGCTAGCTACCCGTAGGAGACGAGTACGTAATAATACAAGAGCGAGACCTGTCGATACTCTAGTTATAGAGCAACCTGTCGACACTCTAGTCGCAGAGCAACCTAAACCTCTAATAGTATAGCTAGCCGAACCTGCACCTATCCGCAGACGAGTACGCCCGAGACCTATCGAGGCTGCCATAGTAGATCTTCTACTAGCAAGGCAACCTGCAGGATAGCAGTATATAGTACGTCGAGCTGTATCGCTAGCACCAAATGCAGCTACCCGAGAGAGTATAGCATTACGATCCTAGTACTTAGAATCGCCTTTTTTAGGCTAGCGCCGACTAGTACGCGCACCTAGACGACCTGGTCTAAGGCAACGCTAAGTAGCTACTACAACACCTTATACTAGTATCGCCGTATTATAAATAGTTATTATCTAATTTACTACTATTATTAACTAGAGCTTTCTATTATTATAATAACGTATATAAGTTACGTATCGAGAAAAATGCAACTAGCAATCTTTACTTGTTTGCACTACTCGAATTCTATTACCGCGATTCGCAATACTAGTAGTAACAACTTCTACTACTAACTCGATAGTAATAACTACTTCTCTACCTACGAACCTATACCGACTCCTCTAACTCGCTCCGATAGCAACCCTACTATACCTTACGAACTTATACCGACTTCTTTATCTCGCTCTAATAGCAACCCTACTGCGCTAGCGCTCCTCGAGCCTCTAAGGATATTATTAGCGTTTCTAGGTAGAGAGCTACTATACCTAATCGATAGTAAGAAGTTTGGAGAAGGCCTATAGCCGGACTTAGACGAAGGCGACGATCTAGATACGCTAAAGGAAGTTCCCTAGCGCACTACTTCCAAATTTAATATATATATAGCAAAGATAAATAGTAGGCTTGCTACCTACCGAACCGCGCTTTCTATAACCGAATAGGCAGAGCCTAACTTAATCTCTATAGTAGTCGAGGTAGAACTAAAGGAGATTGATATAGTAGTCGAGGTAGACGTAAAAGAAATTAATATAGAGACTAACTCGAAACTTACCTTAACTAAGTAGAAGCTATATACTCGGACTTCCTAGAAGTATAAGTAAAAGACTAATATAATAGAGGACAATTTCCTACTACTAGATAACTAGATATATAAAGACCTACTAGACCTACTAGAGCCTATAATAATAGGAGTACTACTACTCTAAGAGGCAGTTAATAAAAAGCTAGGCAAGGCCTCTTTAGTAACTAAAGAGCTAGGAAAGGCTTCTTTATTAGCGCGTAAAGATAATACTTCCTTAGCAATACGCAAGGATACCTACAAGAGCCCGAAGAGCTTTTTTAAGCCTGTACTAGCCTAGAGCCTATAGCTAGACCGAATAGCGATCGGCTATAGGGTTACTATTCGTAAAGCCGAACGCAAAGCTACCTACAAGACGGCCTATAGTAGCAATATCTATATCGACTCGGACTTAGGCGCACAAGTACTATATTATTAGTATATAGGACCTATTACTACTAAGTAGATAATTAGCGCTAGTAAAAGAAAGCGTACCTTTGACCTTCTCTATACTAACTTAGTATATAAAACTAACCCGTTTGTAATAGAAGATACCTACTAGCAATAGCGCAATCTAAAGGACCTAAAGTCGTAGATTGTAGAGCGACTCTTAGGCTATAGAGGCAAACTAGAGGTGCGATTAGAACTAAGTAGACTTAAGTAGTCGCTCCAGATTTAGGCACTTTACTAAACCTTCGAGACCTAACTCTACTTTTATACTTGGCTTATACGAGATTATAACTAAGCTCTTAAAGAGCTTACTAGTATTATAGTAGGTGATTTTGGCTCTATAGTAGCGCAACTAATCGCTACCTACCTCGTCGAATACTATACTATACTTATACTATTTAATAGTATTACTTAAGATCTTAAGGTCTACTATAGTATTCGAGTACTTGCTACCTACCTCTAGAACCTATCGTAGCAAGACGAGTTCCCCTTGCAACTAGCCCTAGTCGCAGATCCTACGAGATATATATAGAAATATACCGAAGGTAAGTACTATAATAATACCTATAACGTATACGACTATTTCGGCCTAGAGGCACCTTTCCTTATAGGTGCACCTAAGTATAATATAAAGAACCGTATAGTTATTCTACCGATAGTATAGTTTGTATAGATAGCTATAGAGGTAATATAAGACTAAAGCTACCTCCTAGCCTATACTCTATATATTATACTAGTAGGCTTGTTTAGTCTCGATAACAAGGCCAGATAGATACTTGCTAGTCTAAAGCACGCTCTATTTGCCTACTACCTAATCCCTAAGGTAGTTAGCTAGCTAATAAGCTACTTGTTCGGTACTAATAATACTCTAGTCGACCTTGCGCAACTTATCTAAAAAATCGAGTAGTAACCGACTTATAAGCTACTAATATATAATATACTCTACTATAGTATCCTACTACTAGACTTCTCTTATTAGTAGATTCAAGCGCGCTTAGTAGATATATAACGCAAACTAATAGAGTACGACGTTAATCTACTCGGTAGGCTAGCTTCTATTAAGACGTACTAGATAGCTCTATCGGTATAGCTATATATAGCAGTCCTTTACTAGCCTAGCCGCATAAGACTAGTTATAGACTACTAGCGCAACGAGACCCGTCTAGAGCAAACAGAAGCCGAATAGACGAATAGCGGAGTACCCGGACTTATAGATGCTATCTAGGGCGATATATATCTAGCGCCTATACTTATTCTAGCGATAGCGTCTGCCGAGCTACTCCCTCAAGCAATACTATCTATAGAGCGACATATAGAAGTATCAATCTCGGCGCTACTTAGCTATATAGAAACTAGACTAGCTACTATACCTATAGAAGTAACAACTCTACCTACTAGCCCTACTATACTAAGATCGGTATCTTAGTAACTAAGAGCCTCTTAGTAACCTAGAGCCTATACCTCGCCTACTCTAGCTAAGGTGAGAATTAAGTAGATGCTCGCTCTAGCCGTCGGAGAAGCTACTATAGCTACTACTATAATAGGAGACTAACCGAAAGCGGCTATAGCTACTACTATAATAGGAAATAGCTTGTTTAGGTCTGCTACCGTAGTACTATTCTTCTCGCTAGCTAGACTTAGCTTGCGAACTAGTCTATTTATACTAAAAGAGGTTCTAGTTATTACTATTAATAGCGACACCGAGTCCTTAGTCCTAATAGAGAACAACTAAGATAAGAACGATATATTATTCGTACCTTAGGAGCTTAACGCTACTCTTGGAAAGGATAAGCTATCTAGAAAAGACAAGCTAGAGGACGGCCAAAATAAAAATAAAGACAAGATCCTTTATAAGGCACAAGTTTATTACTACTAGCAGACCTAAGCCGACTACTTCTACTTCTTAATAGTACTACCTACCTTACTCTATAAGCCCTCTCTATCCTCTATAGCTATTAAAAATAGAGTACTAGCTATATTAGAGCCCTAGCCCGACTCTCTTACTTTTAGACTTCTAGGCCTATCTAGATCTCTAAAAAGAGCCTCTAGTACTAACTTCTTAGACCGACCTATATAGAGAATTAAGTAAGAGTATAACTCTAAATAGTATAATAAGGACTACTCTAAATAGTATAATAAGGACTACTCTAAATAGCTTTATAAGGACTAACGTTAGGACTCCAACTAAGCTAAGCTATTAATAGAGAGCGAACAAGAGCTCTATAGCCTAATCGATAGAGTAACTAACTCTGTCCGACACGCCTACTAATAGTCTAGAGTATAGTACTTATACTTTATAATATTAGCTTATTAGGCGCAGAAGGAGTTAATATACTAGGCCTTAATACTACTAGCCGAAGCCGACTGCTAGAGCGTAGATATAATACGCCCTATACTAGTAGAGCTTACTACTTTAAGCTCTAGTATACTGACCGCCTCCTAGGAGGGGGTCTAGTAAGACTTCTATAATTTTGTCGCTCTACTAGACGTATAAGGATTCGCCTACGACGTAAGTACGGCTTTGGAAGTAGCGGCACGTAGTATTCTAGCTAATAAAATTATAATAACCTTCGACGATCCTACGCCGCAGGCACTTGACGACGAGTACTATAGAGCCTTAGCAATCGTTATAGAATGTTAGGGAATATCGCTACTACCTATAACTACCTAAGCCGCTACGGCTACTTAAGACTATCCTTCTATCCTAATAAATACTAAACTAAACAAGTATCTAGGAATATTACTACCGCCTATAACGACCTACGCCGGCGCGGCTACTTAAAACGGTCCTTCTATACAAGTATAATAGGTACCTAAAGCTACCTTGGACGAGTTTCTAGTATACTCGGAGGACCCTCAGAACGCTATAAACTTTATAGATACTACCTAGAATTATCTTTCTACTACTAGTAACGACGTAGAGGATAATCTAGATACAACTAGCCTAGAGGAACACGTCGACGAGGCGTACCTAACTATAGAGGAGCATACTATACTTCTAGTATTAGAGAACGATACTATAGTACTACTTCTAGTATTAGAGAACCTCGCTATACTAGCACTTACTATAGCTATCCTATAGGTTAATATAGCTACCTAACGATAGGAGATGCCTATACTAGCTCGGCGACTAGCCTACCCTATACGAGCAGCCGCTATCCGAGAGACCGGCCTCCTAGCTTCTAAACTAGCTATACTAGCGTCTTACCTACCTACTCTACGCGCATTAGCCGCTTAGACAGCTACCCTATAAGGCGCTATACTTACGCTTCTATAGATATAGATTCCTACTAACCTCCTTGACACCTTTTAATAGGACCTAGCTACTATAGAATACTACTATAGGCTGCAGGTTACTAGAGAGTTACTTTAGTCTTAGTTGTCTATAGGAGCTAGAGCCAAAGCGAACTATTAACACGTCTCGATCTTCCGCGCGTTTATACTAACTACCGCAGACTACATACTACCCGAGGGCTACTATCTAGAGGATAAGGAAGTAGGAGTTATCTACTACCTAGTCAAGAAGGGCGTGCTATCTATCGCTATACTAGGCTCGTAGTATAAGAGCGACTTTAACGCCTATAGAGCTATTCGAGACTTACGAAAGCCGTATAGCCGACCCTCGATCTCGCTAAATATAGAGGGCGAACATATCTACAATGTCGTCTATAGAAGAACTATTCTTATAGAAGAAAGTTACTACTACTATAGGTACCTAAATATAGTAGACCTAAAAGTAAACCTAACTAAGGGATAGAGCAACCTAATTATAATAACCTAGAAGACTAATCGAGACTAGTTCTTAGTAGCTAAGAATAATACGTAGCTTATCGAGCCTAGCGCTATAAAATCTAGAGACTCGATAATTGTCTAGCTAGTCGAGATCGATAGTTATACTCTAATAGCTACTTAGCGCAAAGAGCTACTTACTATATACTAGAATAACTAGACTAATAAGGCCCTATAGTACTTCCTTTAGATAGTCGAACTATAGAACCTCGCTATTCTTCTAACTCTACCTAATACTAGATTAGTACAAGTAGTATATAGCAAGAACAACACGCCTTGTAAGAAGGTCCCGCCGATAGTATTCGACCTTGCTAAGTACCTAGGCAAGATGGATTTTACGAGCTATGCGATTAGTTAACGCTACCGAACTATTATATAGCATCTAGGCTTCTAGTAACTAACTAAAGACTAACGCAAGGACCCGCGTTTCCTACTTAGCCCGCAGATTTGTAATAGGCTACCTCTACAAATCTGCTACTATACTATAGTAGAGCTACTACCTATCCTACCAAACCCTAAGTCTATAAAGAGCAAGACCTCGGTTACTCTGCGACTACTAATAATAAATAGCTTTATAGTTCAAAATGTCTAGGACGACTTGCCTATAGCCTAGAAGAGCGCGAGGAGGTCTATAGCTACTAAAGGTACTAAGACGCCTATAGCTACTATAAAGGCTACTAAGCCTAAGGCCTCTATATCTAAAACTAAGCCAAAAAGCAACCCTACGCCTACTATACCTCGCTCTAATAGCAAACAAACTACCGAGGCCTAGGGAATATAAGTACGACTACAAGCAATTATACTACTATACGTATATAGCTATTAAGTATAGTACTACTATATATTACTAAGTATAATACTACTACAACAAGTATATATATTACTAAGTACGATACTACTACGTACGACTACTAATACTACTATTACCTACTAATAGCTTCTATAAGAATAGAAAGGTACTTAAAGTACTAGCCGAAGACAGCTACTTTTTATTAAAAAGGGAAGAGGTATACTATTATAGTATAAGCTACCTAGTATAGTATAAGCTACTAGAGCTACTAGGTATATACCTTCTTAGAGACCAACCTAGATAGTTCCTTAATAAATTATCTACTAATCTATTTTGTATTTCTAGTAACCTTAGTATATAGAACTACTTAATCTAGTAGTAGTACTTAGTATATAGAAGCCTTTACTTTAAAGTAGTTCCTCGGCTTCTAGACTATCTATAAGTAGCTCTACTATCTTATAGGCCTCTAAGAGGGACTTAAAGCTTATAAGAAGTATATATAATACTATCTAGTAAGAGGTAGTATATATACTAGCTAAGAAACAGCTTAAGTAGCTTATAAACAAGCTCTTTACTTTTTAGAGTAATAATTAGATACTATAGTATACCTAGGTTAGTCTAGAATAGATAATTAAGAATATAAAGAAGTATAAGGGTAAGAGCAAGAGCCTAATATAGAATTAGAGAGAGCTGAATATAGATAAAGTAATAGTATATAGCCCTAATAAGGTAGCTTAGGCTTAGTAGTTTATAGCTAACTAGTAGTTAGTAAAAAACTAAAAGAAAGCAGATAACGAAGCTACTATAGTAGCTAAGAAGGTTAAGAAATATAAGGACGATATAGCAAAGCTATAGCGTAAGCTAGATAGGCTAGAGGCTACTATAAAGAAGAAGGAAAAGGCTACTAAAGAAGCCGATATATAGAAATATATAAGTAAAGCTAAAGTAGCTAATTAATAGGTCTAAGACGACCTTAATTAGTTAGTTAAAGCTCGGAAGAAGACTAAGAATATATTATTCGAGCCTCCTATTAAACAGCCTATATTTAGTAATTCTAAGAAGGTACTAGGTACCTATAAGGGCAAGGGTACTAGATCGCGTGCTGCTACCAAACTAAGTAAGATTATAATACTTAATTGTAATATATCAAAGCTGCGTATATAGCGAACATAATATATAAAGAATCATGTCAATCGGTTAAGAAATGGTTAAGAAACATGCCTCTGAATATAATAATAAAAGTGTGCATCACGTGGTTCCGTGCACCAGGTGGGGAAGTCTTCTACTCGGGAAGAAGCGCGTGGAGAGCGAAAAGGACTCGGCGAATCGCATGTGGCAGCTGACCGCCACTCTGCATCTGCCTTGGACAATAAATCATTGTTATTTATTACTCACTTCGCACACTTTTCGACCACTTTCTCGCCTATTCCCTCGCCGAATATTTTACTACGCACCCTCCATATGGAAGCTACGTTCAGCCAGTCTATCCTCGAAGACCACTCACACCCGCCCATACGATAAATCATATCTATCACCGTCGACAGACCTGAGGATATTACGAACGATTACCTACTCATCTTCTCCCTAGACGCTTGACAGGCAGTCACCATGAGGGAACGCAACATGCTCAAGCAGGCGCTGGAGAGCGGGAAGACAGTCTCCAAGTCTGCGCGCTCGAAAGAAAGCACGCCGCCTCTCAGTCGCAACAACTCTGCAGTGCCGTCACCACGAGGCGGCTCGCGCATGGCCAGTAGAGAAGGCTCCGACGACGAGAGCGGGTCCTCTGACGATACCGAGTGGAGCACGCGCAGCAACGATGCGCTTGTTGCGCCGGCGGAAGTGGACGATGGGTCGGACGAGTGGATCGCCGTGCTGGAGGAGCGCATCAACGCCATCACCGATCGCAAGCGTAGCTCGACTGAAGGACGCGAAGGTGACATGAGCGCTTTCAACCTGCTCCTGACACGACACTTTGCGCAGGAGCAGATCCAGCGAAGAGTGGACGAAGTGGTGGCAGCGCTTCTGAAGAGCGTCAAGTCTGGCCAGAGCGAGCGTGAAGTTACTCTGGCGACGAAAGCGCTGGCACTGATTATCATCGCGGTGCCCTCTGAGACTATCTACGATGCAGTGGCCGATGTCTTCAAGCGAACGATAAATGACTCCGAGTATCCACATGCAAAGACTGCAGCAATTCATGCGCTGAGTTCCGCAACATTCTACGGCGGCGCGACTCTCGAAGAGACGGAAGAGATCATGGATCTGTTCTTGGACATCGCCTCGACAGATGGAGCAGTGATTGATGAGGCAGACAACGGCGAGATCGTGGCCGCAGCACTAGAAGAGTGGGGTTTCTTATGCACTCAGATGGACGATATGGAAGAGATGACTGAGCCAGCCATGGATACCTTTGTCGACCAGCTCGAAAGCAGTGATGCTGGTGTGCAGATCGCGGCCGGCAGCAACATTGCACTCCTCTTCGAGAAGAGCCATATAGAAGCTGAATCAGACGATGAACCAGAGTCTGATGATGAGAGTGGCAGCAAAGGCACACGAATGGTCAAGCGGTATACCGTCTACCGACAACAGCACAATTTGGAGCAGATCTTGGAGAGAATCGCCAAAGGCTCATCAAAGCGTGTGTCAAAGAAGGACCGCAAGCAATTGCACCTGCATTTTAATGACATCTTGACCACTATGGAGGACCCAACAAGAGGCCCTCGATACAGCACTGCGCTAGACAAGGATGGTTACGAGTACGGCTCACGTCTCAAGGTTATGATACCTGGACATGGTGGTGGCAAGGCGATGGTCGACAAGTGGTGGAAGCTGCACCGACTGAATGCTCTCAAGCGCCTGCTACAGAGTGGTTTCATGGTGCACTACGAGTTCAACCAGGTCGTCTTCGACAGTCTGCCTGTTATCGTGGAGGATAACTAAATTGGAAGCATATTGGATTGTTTGATGCCAGGCGTTGCATGTTCGAAAAAGCGAATGTTTAAAATGATACCTATGCTTATGAGCAGCACCGCGCATGATGAGAGACTTGCAGTAGATATGGATATGCATTTGATGATTCCTCTACTACCACCTTCACATTTCCGCTGTCAACTGCCATCTCGGAGCTACCTGCGGCATATTTCAAGGAAACGAGCTTGGCAATTGTCATGATTGATGGAGCTCCCTCAAGTCCCCTTGCTCAACAGCAGAATTTAGCAAAAGTCAAACACCTCATGTGGACCTCACGACAACGGCACTACCCCGCCACAGGAGTGGTATGAGCACTTATACTGACAATCTCAGACAGTCCTTTCTCGTCCGCAAAGTCATCAGCTACACCACCAACAACGTCCAATCAACATCGGTACGACAAGCAACACGATGGAGGACAAGTCCAATGCAAGAATGCCTGAAAGGGTCGAGAGTTATGATCAAGGTACCGTACAGCTACACAACAAATTTGCATGCGGGTGTTCATTTGTCCTGTCTGTATCATTCTGTGATGCGGGCAAGACAGTGATCTGAGATCATACCGTACGAACCTGAACAGAGTAACTTCTGCGGAGGGACATGCCATTCATCCCCTTTCATCCCCGTTGTTGGTATATTGACTTAAGCAGCATTATCACCACCAACTTGAGCAAGACCAGTCAAGATGTCGACTGATAAGATCACTTTCTTGACCAACTGGTAGCTTGCTTAACCCTATAGGCAGAGTGCAATATGGAGACTAATGTGTAGCAAGGCACGCAACGCCATATCACGCCCCTCTATACCTCGCCCAAGCGAAGGGATACTTCAAGGATGAGAACATCAAAGTCGCTCTCCTGGAGCCAAACGATCCAAGCGTGAGCAGCAGATCTCATCACCCTTGCCGGGACCAGACCCTAACACCTCTATAGGACGTAACCGAAATCATCGGCTCCGGCAGAGTCGACATGGGCTACAAAGCCATGATCCACACATTAGCTGCCAAAGCCCGTAACTTCCCAATCCTCTCAATCGGCTCCCTCCTCGACGAACCCTTCACAGGCGTAGTCTATCTCAGAGACTCCGGTATAACCACCGACTTCCGTACTCTGAAGGGAAAGAAAATTGGCTATGTTGGAGAGTTTGGCAAGATCCAAATCGATGAGCTCACCAGTCACTATGGTATGTCTCCAACAGACTACGAAGCTATCCGCTGCGGGATGAACGTCTCCAAAGCCATCATCAAAGGCGAAATCGACGCCGGCATTGGCCTCGAGAACGTCCAAATGGTTGAGTTGGAGGTATGGCTGGCTGGACAAGGTCGTCCAAAGGATGATGTTCAGATGTTGAGGATTGATGAACTCGCCGAGCTGGGCTGTTGCTGTTTCTGTTCGATCCTCTATATCGGAAACGAAACCTTCATCTCCGAAAACCCGGAAAAGGTGAAGGCATTCATGCGAGCAGTTAAACGCTCTACAGACTACATCCTTTCTGACCCAGAAGCCGCATGGGCAGAATACGTCGATTTTAAGCCAGTCATGGGGACTGAGTTGAATCGCAAGATCTTCGAGAGGAGTTTTGCGTATTTCTCAAAGGATCTTAAGAATGTTAGTAGGGATTGGGAGAAGGTCACGAAGTATGGGAAGAGGCTCGGGGTCTTGGACGAGTCTTTCGAACCAAACTATACCAATGAATTCTTGGAGTGGGTTGGTGAGGGAGAGCAGGTTGATCCTACTGGTGATCAAAAGAGAATGGTGGAGTTGCAGAAGGAGATCGCTGAGAAGGGCGGATTCAAGCGTCTTGATGTCGAGCGTGCTGCTGCTGTGGCTGCTTCAGTGCAGTGCAGTGTACACGCGGTCCTGCATTGTGCCTGAGCAATGATGCACGTGGAGGATCAGGCACTGGTCAGTCGTCAATCGGGACTTGATTTCCTGATATGGCGAAAGTCTCGAAGTATCACTGGACTTCAACAGTCGGCTCATAGGCAACTTCCATTCATTCATATATATGCCTATAGACTATGTGTACGTTCAGAGACTTGCAAAATAAATCATAAACGATGTACATCGTGGTTCAGCACAATTCTTCTCTTTCTTACTCTTCTGTAGCCGATGTTGAACAGCAATTCACTCCCGCTTCCTCTCCTTTCCTACTTCGCATCCCTCTCCCCAGCCAACTCCAAGATATGGTCGTTGAAGAACCATTTCTCCAAGTCCTGCTTAGGAATAGCCGAAGCCCCTTCAACCTTCCCAACACAGACTCCCTCACCAGCTCCACAAAGACAGTCGAAAGCACGATCAAACTTCCACTCAGTAGAAGGATAGAAGAAAGTCAAACTATCCCCCACCTTCACATCGCGGTCCCTCGTAACTTGCACCTCTCCAGCAAGTCCTACACTCGTGAGTCCTGCGGCCTCGCCATTCAATTCTCCATTGTTCTTTGGAGTCTGCGGATACTTTCCGTCTGCATCTGGGCTGTAAGTGTGGACTTCCAGAGAGGGAGCGCAAGAGTGGTTCATGTAGAGAAGAGCGGATTGAGGGTCGGTGTGAGTGGTCTTTGATGTCTGGATGGTCTTCCAGGACGCTTTTTGTTGGGGCTCGTGGCTTGTCAGGTAAGCGAAGTGGGCTCCGGCTGGGAGATCGACTTTGGAGACAAGACATAAGCCTGCTGGAGTGTCTTCAAAAGCCACGAGGTCCTGGAGGTGGTTGATTGTCAAGTCGTAGGCGGATTGGGTGCTCAATCGGGAGTCTTTCTCGAATGGCTTGGTGGTGCCGTTGGCAGTGCCATTGACTTCCTTCGTTTTGGTCATGGTTTCTAGCTGCTGGCTACTGCTTCTGAAGACGTTTGTTCTTCCTGTTGGAATTGTGGAATTCTTCCGACTGTTTTGAACAGTATAAGATGTAAATTGTGGTTCGTGGAGATAGGCGATTCGTTTATCGAATTGCCTTGAGGAGTAGCGAGAAGAATTCCGCTACGTATTCCATTGACTTGGTGTTTGCGCTTCTGGGTAAGAGTGTGGGTATCTGGAAGTACTTCAGCTGTCTCGCGAGTAAAAGCTGTCTTCAAGGGAACAGCTGTTGCTCTTATAAAGGCATCTCAAAGGCCGAGGTCTGGAAATGGTAGCTAGGATACACTGAGTGGGTCCTTCTTTGTACTGCTGTGCTTAGCTGCCTCGTGCATGTGCAAGAGGTGGGAGAGACTCTGGATCGTGCCCTACAAGCGTACAGAGAGCAGTCGTCCGATCGTCCGGTAGGACCGGTAGGAACTTCTGCAAAGCCATACTTCGCTTTCATGTAAGTTGTAGTGGGAGGACGCAGCTTGAAGGCCAACAGAGCGAAGCCATATCGGGAGCTCCGTCCGAAATCGTACTTGAAAAGGATTTGTGTGAAAGAGCTGGTGTCGACGCTGAGAGCTTCAACTTCACGGCCTTTCACTTCTCACAGGCGTGTAGGGTAGATGTACCTGAACATGTCAGCAGATGAGAAAGCCTGGCAGTTCCCGTGAACCGGGTATTCGTATTGGACGAGATTAGAGAAGTCCTGGGACTGGAGCACTTCGACTTTTGTAGATTAGTATGCTAGTCCAACGGATAGGAAGGAACGATTCTACACAGCCGCTCTGGTGCCTTCCACTTTCACGCGTCCATTCCATGTCCAATCCTGGACTTTTGTCGCGATGCATCGTTTGAAGAAGTACCGGTGTTTGCGAGATGTCGTCAAGTAAAGATGTCACCTGGCAGGCTACGGCAGCTGCCAGGATACTGGAGGCACGAAAAAAGAAGGGGCGTCTGGGCAGTAAGAAGAGCAGAGGAGGCTGTATTACCTGCAAAACGAGACGAATCAAGTGTGACGAGAAGGGTCCCGAGTGCGAACGATGCACGACCACGGGGCGCCATTGCGAAGGCTATTCAGCACTGCCTATCACCAAGGGTACCAATAGTCTAATCGGAAGACAACTCTCACAAGCCCTGGGTCTCTCGGACGATGAGAAGCGTACCTTTGACTACTTCCTGTCATGGACGGCACCTCGATTAGCAGGAATGCTGGACAAGGACTTCTGGTGTGGCCAGGTCCTACAGCTTGCGCAACAGGAGCCACTCATCCTGGACTCACTGCTGGCTTTGTCGACGCTCTATGAGCACCCTCAATACATGAAAAGCTTTTTATCATCTGCACATGGTCCAAAGGAGACCTTTGGCAATGTGTATACTGTTCACCCAGCAATCTCAAGGCCCAACATAGACGAGCATCATGCGAAAGCCTTGAAGCACTACAATCGGGCGATCCGCAGGTTTGATCAAAAGATGAGTGATGGAACTGCTTCTCCTCTGCTAGCTCTCGTTAGCTGTGCTCTCTTTATCTGCGTTGAGATCATACGAGACAACGTCTTCGGCGGAGTCTCTCTCTTCATTACTGGTTGTTCATTGACCCGGCAGTTCTCAACGTGTCCCGACGGCATGTGTCACGAACTCTACAATGCGATCAGACACATGTTCGCTCGGTTGTCTGTTCTCGCCGCCTCGATCGGACATCCAGCAGAGCACGACATCGTCGAATGGAGTGGCAATTTACCTATCGATCCTGGTGGATTTGACACAGTCGCGGGTGCAAGGACGATGCTCTTCCGCTTACTTGGAGAGACCCATGCTACGATGCGTCTGACTCGTGATCACCGGAAAGAAGCAGTCGCCGAGGGTAGTTCGAATGGAGTGCCAGCGTATGCCAACAATGCTCTTAGTGAAAGCGAGCTGCGCGATCTGCCGCCACCACCCCCTAGGCCTCATGAGCTGCCAAATGGAGGATACACAACGGCCTTGGGCAAATGGTCAGAAGACCTGTACGAAGTCGAGACTGACAGAGGCATCAACACCCCTTGGCATTCAGAGAAGCCCGGTGATGCGCAACATGAAGACCTCTATGAGCTTGCCTGGAACCATGGCGACATATCTGCGGAGCACAGAATGATCATGCAGTTGGGCGATCGCAAGCTGTTCAGTGAGCCGTCTCACATCCAGAGACGCCGATCTCGTCTGCACGAGCGGTGGGCGCGCTGGCACGAGTCTTTCCGCAGATTGTATCCGTATGATGCAGAGGAGGACGAAGCCGCAGCTACGCTCTTGATGCACTATCAGCTCGCGTTGATAATGATGCATGGGTTCGGCGACCAATCTCAGATGTCTTTCGACGAATGCACTTCCAACTTTGAAGAAATCCTCCGCCTTTCGGAGATCTATGTTCAGAAGCGATCTGGAGAAAACCCAACGTTCACATTCGAGGTCGGTACTGTTCCTCCTCTATACTGGCTTGCTACGAAATGCCGTATACCGTCCTTGCGGCGCAGGGCATTGGAGCTTCTCCTGAAGGCTCCAGCTAAAGAGTGTATGTGGAGCTCCAAGTCTTGCGCCGAGGTTCTAGCGCGATTGATATCGGTCGAGGAAGAGGGACTCGGCCACCCTGTGCCATCTCTTGCTCCTCCAGGTCCTGGCGGGATTCATGCTCCAGTCATTGATGACTCTATTCTTCCTCCAGCAAGCCAGCGCGTCCATAATCTCGGAATCCTGGTCAATAAACCTGCCGGCCGTTTCGACATTCGTGTTACTCGTTACAACGTTGATCCTGTGACTGGTGCGCGCGAAAGAGTGTTCAGCGATTACGCGATATGAGTCGCCTTTATCGCTTCCTAGCAGCCCATCAGTACTCAGAACACTGGACTCGGCATTTGCGCCGACGCACCTCAGATTTTCTTCATGACTCAATCAGAGGAGTATTCCGAGACCGCAACATTCCTCACTTGTGCCTACGAAGCACATTCTCAGTTGGAGTACGACAGTAGTAGAAATGATATACATACCAAATGATGTGGTTTGTACCCATTCATACCAGCCAGCTGTTCGGAGTTGCGCAGTCGAACTTCGCGCATGTAATTTGCTTGGTTGAAGTCGCTGCAAGGACCTTCGGTATCGCCATCAGGAACACGGCCAACGAAGTAGCGAGTTGTTGCATAGCCGATCAGGACCGCGGCGCCGGCGGCTATGATGACAACAAGGACCACTACTTGCGAATTCATGTTGCCCATGATCGATGGCGGGTTGCTGGTTGCTGGTTATAGAGTGGTGCTTCCGGCCGTTGGTGAATGACTGTGCTGTCGAGCGAGCGTGGAGAGAGTGCTGAGCTTCGAAGCGATGGTGGAGCGAGTGTTGAACTTCAAAGCGATGGTATTCCTGAACGAGTGTCGAGTCAAATCCAGTATGTGGTCAGTCTCCAAAGAAGCGGATGCCTCTTGCTTTTTATCAAAGGGTATGTTGACAGTTGCACAAAAACCCGCCAGCGGATTCGGTTGAATGTCGGACAGTCATGTGGGGTCGGCGTGCGGAGGGATTCCCTCCTTCCTCGCATTATTCGCATGATATCGTATAGGTTCGGGCATCTATGCGAGATAGGAAAGCGAGCGGTACGAGTGGGTGGCATGTGGCATGCAGAGTGGTTGCAAGTGCAAAGCTGTGTTATAACATACACTCTTGTACCTGGCTGTCTGCAACCTTCACCTGCATCTCAAACTTAAATTCATGCAGGGCTACTCATCGGTTTCGGCTGATATGACACCATGTGCTGATACTTGTCACGCCGAACGCGACCTCCTCACCCGCAAGCAACCAAGCCTGTGCAGTTGGTCCCCTTCCTCGCCAATGCCAGCTGGGTCAAGTACCGAATGCCCTCAGCTCGATAGAAGTCTGGCTCGGCATGTGAAGTGAAGTTCTGCTCGAAGATGAAGTTCTGTGGCTCTTCCAACGTGTAGGCTGGCCAATTCTGGGAGGCTACAGCGCCCTGCGTCAGCGTGGTTGAGCAGACTTGCACGGAGAAAGAGAAGACATACCTTCAGAATGTCCATTCGGATGTCCGAAGTTGACAAAGCTGATCCACGCTCTAGTCATTTGCAGCGACAGCTTAACATACTTCTCGCGCTCCACGCCACCCATGGGATTCGGTCTTCCGTTCTGAGGGTAGCCAAGTCCATCTGTGTTATAAAACACCTGTGGCTCAGTCAGTTCGGAAATGCAGAGCGAGCCACGACGAGTCTCACAAAGGCTACTTCCACGAAATGTTGACTGCCTTCCGCGGACGAGAAACCATTGACCTGTACTCAATGTCAGCAGATTGCCATGGTGCGGATGAGACTACAGAGAAGAGGTGTCATCACTTGCCAGTGCATTGAAGCGATACGAGAACACCTTCACGCCTGCCTTCGCCCAGCTTTGCGCGACGAATCGGTGCCTGTGAGTAATGTGTTAGCAAGTATCTCTGACAGGGCGAGCCCTCTCAGCTAGGGTCTGACCACAGGCACGGCGCGTCGGTGAGTGCGAGCCTTGTGAGATCATTACTCACTTCCAGTGTGCGCGCATGTCTCCATTCAATGCACTCGAGCGCTTGTACTGGAGGCCAGTTGCAGCATCGGGTTTGCCTTGAAGAGTAGTGGGAATGCCGATCTCTGGGATGTCCGGGTACAAGATCTCGAGGTCTTGCACAGTTGCAATATCGTACCCCATGGATGCGACATAAGCTGCGAAGTCGGCAGACGTATTCATTGGCATAGGAGTGGCATTACTGGTACCCTCGTCTGTATTGCATCCGACGAGGAGTGGGACACGAACGAACTCCCCATGATCGAGTTGCGCATTGAGATCGCCTCTGATAAGGTCGCCGTCTACGACTCCACCAAAAGGACCACTGATGGCAGTGGAGTTGATGACGCTGCTCAGCTGGCCAACTGGGACAGTACGCAGGCAGTCCAGAACACTCGCAGCTGATTGGCAGCCCACGCCAGCTGAGATGTTCGCGACGATTGGGTCCCATGTGTGAACATCCGGAGATGGTGCTGCTGGGCCAGGAAAGCCAGATTCTGCGATTGCTTGCGCGAAGAGACCTTCGTTCCTACCACCATATGCCAACGTGTGCGTGCCTACAGCTCCAGCACCTGCGCTTTCGCCTTGGATTGTGACACGAGTCCTGTCCCCTCCGAAAGCTTCAATGTTCTCCTGGATCCAGCGAAGTGCTAATCGTTGGTCTTTGAAGCCAAGCATTGCGGTGCCACTCTTCAACACTTCAGATTCGAAGATAAAGCCCCAGACAGAGAGCCTGTAGTTGATGGAAACTGCAATGATGGGCATGCCATCTGCAGCGGCTTGTTGAACGATGAAGGACTGGTTATAGCGAAGATCTGCTGATCCTCCCATGAAGCCTCCACCACCATGAATCCAGACCTGTGATCGTTAGAAGCCATTGTAATAGTGACAATAGACTATACGCACTAGTACAGGCAGTTTCTTGCTTCCAGGACTGTTCCGAGAACGAACCACATTGAGCGTGAGGCAGTCTTCGCTGATGTAGTTGCCTTGACTCCAGGTATCTCGACCGTAGCCAATGCACTCGTAGCCATACTCTGTTGCGTTCTTGCTGCCAGTCCAGGATGGGTTCAGTGGCTGGGGCCGACGAAAGCGAAGATCGCCAACTGGAGCTTGTGCGAATGGCATGCCCAAGAAGTAATCCGTGTTGTATGTTGGGTTATAAGACCCATAATACGTGCCGTTCTTGATGGTAATAAAGAGCGCGGCATCGTCTCGAGCTTCGATTGCTGGAGAGGAAGATGCTTTAATGATTGAGCAGAGCGACAGACCAGCGAGTGCTGCATGGAACCTCATCTCGTCTGAGTTCGTTCCAAGCTCAGAGAGTGTAGAGCAAGTATCTCTTGAACTGTTGAGGTGTCTCGAGAGCGAGTGTCTTCGAGCCCGTCGTTGCAGTGGACTCAAGAACAGTGGGAGATTCGGACTGGGAATGCTTTAGAATGTCCAAACCTTGTGTTGGAAGGCACGCTGTTCTTACCTCACGACAAAGTAGGCAGTCATCGGCCTGCCCTGCATCACATTTTGCCCTTCATCTGCCTTTCCAAGAACCACCACTTACGAAGCGCAATGCTGCACCTCCATCTCACACCTTTGCGGGGTGTGTAGTACAATTGCCAGCCAAGGCAAGATGAGAAGTCTTGGCTGCTGCCGCTTTTCCTCGCTGCTGACTGCAGGCACATTCTCGCTACAAAAGAGTTGGCCTGATGTTGACTTTAGAAGTTGCTGATGTGGGAATAATAAATTCGTATCATCGTTATCTAGGTGTGCATCTGCACGAGTCACTTTTGTCGGCGTCATGTCTCGTAAGGCTCAACGAACCCACCAGCCGTCGATCTCGTTTCTTATGCCGCTGTCATTGGAGTCCTCTTCGCCGGTAGCACAGTAGGTGGAGCTGGTCTGCTCGTAGTCCTAGGCAGCTCTGGCACAGCAGAGGTTGGCACGCATCCACATGCCGAGCTTACTTGTGCAACAACGTTCTCTCCTGCGCAACCAGCCCTAGCATAGTCTGGAATCAGACTCTCTTGATCTCTGTCTTTGCAGCCACGTGTGACAGAAGTCCTGGGACTGCTCGAGACGTCCTTCGATGCTGCTAGCACGAAGCGAGGTGAGACAAGCATTAGACTCGCAGACCTTTGGCTTTTGGCATTCCTTGCTGGTCATCTTCACGACAAATGAACCTCTCTCGATCGTGTGCACGAAGATGAAGCCAGACTTGAACTTCGCATAGGAGTGCCAAGAGCCTAGGAAGGCCACGGTACCACCTCCTTCAAGCTCATCGTCTTCTGGATGAATGTCAAACCAGCCTGCTTCACAGATGCTTCCTCCTGACGGATCCTTGGTGACGGAGCTGATATCCCAGACGTTCAAGCCATTGCCATAGTTGGACTGGTAGAGATAGTCGCTCACGATGTACTGATTGTGATCAATGGACCTTTTTCGACCTGCGAAGTTACCACTGTAGAATGGGTTCTCCAGATCTCGAATGTCGAAGATATGTGTTGTAGGCAGGCCTTGGGTCATTGGTCCGACATCAGCATCACGCTCATCGAACTCGTCATCGAGGAAGAGGTACTCTTGCCAAGTGTGGTTGTTGACGACACCTTGATGAACATACTCGGCTCCTGGGAATGTCGTCCTTGAGATGATGTTGGTAACATTGCCAGTCTTGTCAGTAACATCGTAGATTGTGACAGTATCCTCGTTGTATCCATAGCAGATATCTCGTCCGTAGTAGCGCGTGTCTGGACCTCGATAGACCACACATTCCGCATCATGAACGTAGCCATCACCAGCAGCACAACCAGGAGATGTCACATTGTTCGGATCACTCAGGTCCAGGAAGATCAAGCCACCTCTGCATGGAAGGTCAGGTCCTCGCACACGAATGGTCTCGTTGCCACCAACAGAGCCACATGCGATAGCGTAGTTGAGCTCTTCATTCACGACAATGTTGTGCGTTCGGCCTAGTGGCAGTCATCCCAGTGAGAAGAAAGGTCGTCCTGGGTGAAGTTTTTTGGGTTTGCAGGATCCAGCGTGAGCGTCTTCTTCATGTCGAAGATCTGAACACCATGCTTGATGGCCTCTGAGCCAACGATCATGTAGTCACCGACAATTCGGATCTCTCTCCAGTTGCTGCCGATAGCGTCGTATTGTGGCAATCTTCCAAGATAGACAATCTTCCCTTCGCAACTGATCTCGGCAAACGCGGTGCCATCGTCTGTGGACAAGTTAGTCTCCCGTCAAACCGTACTCGTGCATTGACATACATTGCCCAATAGCCACGATCTCTCTGCCGTCTTTCGATGTCCAGCCCCACATACTGGAGCCACGACCGACACTGCCCAGCGCAGAATGTGGCAAGAAATGGTACAGATCGATGTTGTTGCATGAGAACGTGTTGTTGACATCTAGAATGTCAGCAGTCGCACTATGATCTATCCCGCCATGAACATACCACCCGGGATAGCGGCAGCAAAGCCATCTATGCATTTGGTGTAGCCAAGCTCCGGCCATTGCGAGCTGTTCATCTGGCCTGCTTGCATCTCAGCATCCCATTGTGCCTGTGAAGGTGTCAGTTAGTTTGTAGCTATCTCCGATAATCGTCATGTTCGTACCATCTTGATGCCCATGATATGAGCGTGTACTTCGCTCGAAGCATACTGCTCAGAACTGTAGCTGGCTGCACTGCTATGTCCAACCAAGACAGTGCAGAGAGCTGCCACTGTGTGCAGGTTTCTGTAAATCATAATGCCGGACTTCTTCCCTAAGGTCTGCGAACACAACAAAGACAAGAGAGTAATAGGAAGCACAGCCTGAAGCCACGAAGAGAGAACGCATCATAAATACCTGACTTCGCCTCTTCCAGCAGTCCTCCGTCACTGCATGCGCGATGGATTTGCAAAGTGCGTAGTCTCCTTGGGAGTTGTTACCCAAGACCTACACATCTCTTGAGCCTCGTCTTGACCGATAAGAGTACGCGAGAAGTCGTTCGTACTTCGAGATCGGCTCATGGTCTGCCATGCGTGCCACGTGAGGAAGGCTCTTGGCCCATCCACCTCTGTGCAGATGCTAACCAGTTCGAGAAGGTCGCGACATCACGCTAGTGATACGTGCCCAGAGCCAAGAATGATGTATGTGTGGTATCGGTATGCGGGTGTCCGAGGGTTAGAAGCAGCTGTCGGTGTGACAGTGGTTGATTAGCAAGCTGTACATTCGTCCGGAGTGGAAGCAGAAGCTCTTAGCATGTTCCGCAGAGGCATTTCTGAGAATCGATACTGGCAGCATACCATTGATCTGTGGGGCTATGCTGACCTGACCGCCTTGCCGTCCATTTGAGTGTATTAGTTCGCCATCCACCACGAGTCTTCGCAAGAGCTTGTGCCAGGAACTGCTCGGGAGTTCGATGCTTTGCCATGAGCGGAAGCTCGAAGTGAGCTCAGTTCTATCAGTCCAGTATGGCATCGCACGTCGCAAGTGAGTGAAGACGTATGCCTTCCATCTTGCAAGCCAGAGGAGACAGTTCCACAATCGCTTTGATAGTGTGATGCATCTTCCATACTTCGTAGTCTGTTTGTTCGTCTGCCCCCAGTCGTGGTCTCATAGACTCATCGTATGCCATAAGCATTTCGCTGTGTGCGAATATCTGCATAGGAGTCCCTCACTTGCTCTTGCTGAAACGACGCATCACGACGACTGTGAATGATCATGACTTCCTCAGAAGCGGCCCTTCCTGCAAAAGAAGTGAGCCTTGTTACAAGGGTAGTTCTTGCCTGACGGGATGGCCCACTAGCGCAAAATCCAGCTCAAAGCAATTCCTCTCTTGCGTTTCCAACGAAGTCCCTTTCTCTGACATACTTAGTTGGTCTCCCCATTTCTACCCTCACATTTTGACAATATGCTAACATCTTCACAGCCTTCTTGGGGTTTCTGGCGCTCACGAATGCTAGAACCATTCAGACGTGGCTGCATTGCACATCGCGGACCACAACTGAATCCTGTCTCCTTCGGGGGCCAGGTCGGGGGAATTTTTGCTGGCCACACTTCGTCCTCGACGAACACTCTTTCATCACGTCGCTGGCCTTTACTGGCTGGCGCTTGGAGAAGGATCCATCACCAACTTCGCCGCCGACGCCACGAATCGCCATCAACGCTCACACCCCACCAACGCCAGCGCGATCACTGGTCCTCACGGAATCACACCACCTCTCTACTCGTTGAGACATCTTCAGGACTACCGCGAACGACTATTGGGTTTAGGAAAAGACTGGGGCGCGATTGACAGGAATGAACGCGCACGAAGCAAGAGCTGGAGAAGCAGAATACATCGAGGTAATCGCATAGCGACGAGTGCAGGTCTGACACAGAGCATCAACCACGTCAGGGCGCGGCGCGGAGTCTCGAGGCGCTGTGGTTGCCATTTCTATTATTACTTCGCGAGAGAGCTCAGTTAGTATCGCGTCTCGAGCTGTCGAATGGCGGTATACCATCTGCAGGATGCCGCCAGAGAAGTATAGCGGCACCGAGGCCGGACGCGTTGCAACTCAAGCTGTGCCGCACTCGAGCACCGCGATTCCACTCCCGTCATGCTTGCAGCCACTCGCGTTCGCATGTCTTGACCGACCATGTATGGCGCTGTTGACACTTCGCAGATGAACAACACAGTTACACAAGCTGAGAACTTCAAATGGAGGTGGGCTGGTACAACTGATGAGTAGCAATAGCATATGGTTCGTGCCGTGGGATCCAGCAAGTCTCTCGAAAGATGCCCAACGAACGCGCGACTCAAGGACTACCGGGTCACAATCAGCTGCAGTGACTCTCGTAAGCTCGAATTCGAGATCCCAGAAGAGCAGAGCTGCTCGCCGCTCTAAAGAGCAGCTTGCAGCAGATCGCGAAGCCTTCATCAAGGCTGTAACGACAACAACTCCTCGCCAGAACTTATGGATCTCCTGGCTAAGAAGCGCCTCCATCGAACGTCTGAAGTTCCAGGCGACGTTCATCGAGCTCTTCTTCGATCGGCAAGGCTCAAGATTCCCTGGCTTCGAATACATCCTACAGTCTGCAGACCGAAGTCCAACGCTGCTCAACGCATTAGACGCGCTGTGTCTTATCCACGTGGGATCTACTCATCGAGACGAACGACTTCTGGCGGCCGCGCGTATGACTTACGGCGCATCTATTGCCAGAGTTCGACGTGACATACTGGCATCCAAAGGCGATGCTTCTCTCCTGGTTGCAGCAGTCTACCTGCTGACGATATGCGAGTTCTTCTCGGCACTAGCGGAGCCCAACGAAGGCTGGAGACGACATGTTCGCGGCGTCATGAGTCTTTTGGGCTCTCTCGATCTTGCGGCACTCGACCCAAACATACGCATACTTGTCGGGACGTTTCTACGTGGCCCTGCTGTCTGGGACGGTATGTGCGAGCGAAAGAGCCTGCCTGCCTTGGAGAACATTCAGAGTGCTTTAGATTACGGGCATACTTTTAGCTCGTCGACGGACTTTATCAAGTTAGCTGTGCGAGTACCGAGCGTCATCGAAAAGATCGACCTAGTGTGCCACTCTGAACCGCCTCCTACTCTGGGCACTCTGCTTGAAAGCTGCCACGATATATCGACGTTGAGTGCTAAGCTTCGGTCATGGATGGCAACCTGGTTGGGCACTCTTGATGAGAAGCCTTTCCAGATACTGCCGATATCAATGCTTACGGCTGATCAGACAGCCAGGTCCAACCAGAATTTGGCTTTCCCTATGGCATACTGCTTCTCAAGTCCGCTATTGGCACCAAAGCACAGGTCTTACTGGACATGTATGCTTTCACTGTGCCAGGCGCATCTGGATATCTTTGAGGCTTGTCCAGATCATAGTATGGAACTTCAGTCATACGAGAACGAGATGTTGCGAGTGATCGAAGTGGCTACAGAATATGCAGACAACATCTGCATGACTGTGGCATTCGACACGCAACCGGAGAATGGCTATGTTGCACTCTTCTCAGCAATGGTGCCGCTTGAAATGACAGCTGCGTGGTACAAAAGACAGGGCGATGTGGTGAAGCTGGCATGGTGCAGACAAGCTATGAGGATCTTCAAGGCTGCGGGACTGCAGACCAGAAGGCTATGATGTTAGGTCAGAAGCTCCGACGGTGCCCCAGCAACAATATAACCATTCTCACGGATCTTTGCAATCACTGCGGCTTCGCAAGCGGCCCCCTCCTCCTCACAGGGATCGTCCGTGATTCAGAGACAGCCTATGAAAAGAGGCGCTTGCAAAGCGAAAGTGATTGCAAATGTGGGTGCACATGGTTAGATCGCCCGTCACTGCGCAGGGTTTCGTTGCCAAGTTTCAAGACATACGGTGACCTGCCTCGTATTGCCAATGATACAACAAGTGTCTTTAAGTTTCCACGAGCGTGCTTGGCCATGCAGCGAATGTGAGGACCACATAGCACTTACGAAGACGCTGGGCATGATGAGCCTTATAAAGAGTGCAGGAAAGAGATCATTTGCAATTCACACTATTGCTTTCACCACCTCGTTCGTTCCAGCTTCCCCTCGACCTTCCCCGCAAGACCAGTACGTCTTCATATACATGATGAAGACTCCCGCCTCCATCGCAGCTCTTGTGACCTTGGGCTGCGCCCAAACGCTCAACATTCCTACTCGCAATGGCAACATCCAGGTGGACCAGAACGGCCCAATTGTCATCACTGGAAGTGAAGTCAAAGAAGATTTCTGGATATCATATACTGCACACACATATATCGCCAAAGTTAACCTCCTTCCTCGTATTCATACAGCTCGATTACGCGTAGTTCGTCCTGTACCACTTCGCCAGCGTCGCGATCATAGCGACCAGCACCCAGCGGGTAGCTCCACCTGTCATGCTTTTGCCTCCAAGTCCTGCAGCACCTCTTCATTAGTCGCTGCGTCCTCAATACATCGGACCTACAATTTGCTCTTGATGCTCATATCTTTTCGATCCAACACTGGATACTGTGACTTACCAAGAAGCCACCACAAAAGCCCTGGCCCTGTGGGATTACCACTGCGATCGAAATCTGGTTTCAGCTCCGACATGCCTCGGAACTTTTTCAGTTTCTCGTTTGTGTAAGGTGGGTAGCGAACTGCGAGCAGGCCTTCGATCCATGCTGGTGTGGTTGTGATACTTCTGCGATGTGTGAAGCAGTCGAAGGAAGCTTTACCGCGGTAAGAGCCGGTGCCTGAGTCGCCCACGCCACCGAAGGCCAGGGTGGGGATGGATGCGTGGAAGAAGCCATCGTTGACCGATGCACCTCCAGATCTCGTCTGGGAGAGAATCTTGTTGGTCTCGGCAGTGCTGCCGAAGGGGTAGATGCCGAGAGGCGTGGCGTCGATCTTGTTAGCGACGCGAATTGCCTCGTCGAGATCGTCGACTGCGAGGATGGGGATGAGAGGACCGAAGGACTCGTCGGTGAGGAGCGGGTCATCTACGCTGGTGACTTGGACGACCGTAGGTCCAAAGAAGAGTGTGTCCTTGTTGGTCTTGCCACCGAGCAAGATCTTGCCGTTAGTGCTGTCCAGCATCTTTCTCAGGCGACTCCATTGGCGCTCGTTGATGACCTTTCCGTAGTCCTCCTGTTGCTCTGCGCCCTTAGGATGGAATTCGGTAAGAGCGACTTCGAGCTGACGCAGGAACTCTGGCAGAATCTCCTTATCGACAAGGATGTAGTTCTGAGAGACACAGACCTGACCCACGTTCATGAGCTTGGCCCAAAGAAGTCGTCGAGCTGCGAGACGGGCATCAGCATTCTTGGTGATGATGGCTGGATTGCGACCTCCAAGTTCCAGCGTGACTGGAGTGAGCGTCTCAGCTGCCTTCTTCGCGACGATAGTCCCCACAGTTCCATTGCCAGTGTAGAATATCTTGTCCCACTTGCGCGCGAGGACTGCAGTCGTCTCTGGAATAGCACCTTGAACAACCTTGTACGCACTTGGATCAAGAGACTCTTCGATGATGTGTTGCAGGACACCTGGAGTTCAAACATTGAATATTAGCAGACATCTCGATTACTTCATCACAGCTTGGCTGTTGCTTACGAGCAGCGTTCGGTGCGTTCTCCGATGGCTTGAGCACAGCAGTACAGCCAGCAGCAATAGCTCCAACCAATGGTCCCAAAGAAAGCTGAATGGGGAAGTTGTATGCTCCAATGATCAGGACAGCGCCCAATGGGTCCTTGCGAATGCGTGGACGCATAGGCATGTTGGTCAAGCTGGTATCCTCTGCCTTCTCATCCTTCATAAATCGTTGCAGGTTCTTGGTCATGTAGATAATGTCGTTGAGCACCCAGCCGACCTCAGTAAGGTATGTCTCGAAGGCGCTCTTCTTCAAGTCCAGCATACATGCTTCCATGACCGCAGACTCAGCATCTTTCAAGCCCCAGTACAGCGATCGCAGCTGCTTCAGTCGGTAATCGAACGGGCGAGTCTCATGAGTGTGGAACTTGTCGACCACTCGCTGGTGGATCTTGGGGACATCGTCAACGGACGTGTAAGTCAGCTCCGGAATTTCGTTCATGGTGAGTTGAATGGGCATTGTGGCGGATTCCAGAGGGTGATTGTCAAGATATAGTAAATGTCTGAATCAGTCAGCAGGCTTCATGTATGTGCCTTGGAGCAATCAGTATATTGCGGACGAGGGTGAGAGGTGGTGCAACCAACTGATATGGAATGCGCCGTGCAATTGTACACTTTGTCCACTCCTCTGACATGCTTCATCGAGGTCAGAGCGTATTGAAATACGCCGAGGTTGGATTCACATTTCGCGAAAGCATGTGATAGCCAGGCCATCTCTCCTCTTCTTCAGAACATCATGACCATGTTCTTATGTTTGCCATGATGAGGTAGGGAAGGACAAACACCGCTACCATGAGACGCAGACACGAGATCACCGCTTCATCCGCAGCATGTCGTGTGAAGAGACGGCCGCTCCGTGAGAAGAGACGACGGTGAGCACTTGGCCTCACATAGAAGTGCCCAATGAAGTGGCGAGAAACAGTGGAGAAATGGCCCCTCATTGGAACAGCCTTGTTCGAGAGGAAGCTTTGTGCAGGGTGAAGTGGGATGAACTGGAAACACTCGCAGCACGAATTGACTCTGCTTACGCCAGATTGCTCCGTCTCTTGTTCAGCTGCTGCGTGTTGCTGCACCTCTTGGATCATTGTACTGATACCACAAGCGAGCGAGCTGGAATTGCTTCGTCACTCGTTCTCATTCTGTCGTTGTCAGCAGTAACAGCTACAAGAGACAGAGATTCGCTCATCATCCCGTTCCGTCGATTCGACTCAACACGAACAACACGACAAAGAACGCCGCTTCTGCTGCTGCTGCTGCTGTTAGTGTCAAATCTAGCAACGACCGGTGAAGAACCTTCCTTGCTGGACTGCATCTCTCTGCTTCCTGCTGCAGGGACTCGACTGTGAAGATACTCAATTTGTAGCCGCGCGCGTGCACTTTACATCAGAGGTCGAGCTTCTGATCTGCCGAGAAGAGGCACAGCACGAACTTCAAGAAATCCTTCCCACGCATCCATTCTTTCGCAAACATCGATACATCCAACGGACAGTATGGGCGACCTCAATGGACGCAAGACGTTCAAGGTCTTCAATCAGGAGTTCATTGTTGACGAGCGATACACGGTAACAAAAGAGCTGGGCCAGGGTGCATATGGCATTGTCTGCGCCGCCACCAATGGACAGACCGGCGAGGGCGTCGCTATCAAGAAGATCACCAATGTGTTCAGCAAGAAGATCTTGGCCAAGCGCGCCTTGCGAGAAGTGAAGCTGTTGCAACATTTCAGGGGACATAGGAATATCACCTGCTTGTATGATCTGGACATTCCTCGCTTGGACAACTTCAATGAGTGCTATCTGTACGAAGGTAAGAGGAATCGCTCTGAAGATATTGGGAAACGCTGACGCAGTCGTTCCGCAGAGCTCATGGAGTGCGATCTGGCTGCCATCATCCGATCAGGCCAGCCTCTGACCGATGCTCACTTCCAGAGCTTCATATACCAGATTCTATGTGGTCTGAAGTACATTCACAGCGCGAATGTGCTGCATCGTGACTTGAAGCCAGGAAACTTGCTCGTCAATGCCGACTGTGAGCTCAAGATTGCCGACTTCGGTCTTGCCAGAGGTTTCAGCATCGATCCAGAAGAGAATGCAGGCTATATGACTGAGTATGTTGCCACGAGATGGTACCGAGCACCAGAGATCATGTTGAGCTTCCAGAGCTACACGAAAGCTAGTATGTTCAGCCAATCACTCCGATTACGAAAACTATACTAACATGCGACAGTCGACGTCTGGTCTGTAGGATGTATCCTGGCCGAGCTGCTAGGAAGTAAGCCTTTCTTCAAAGGCCGGGACTACGTCGATCAGTTGAACCAGATTCTGCACTTCCTGGGAACACCGTCCGAGTCGACACTGTCCCGTATTGGGTCTCCTCGCGCACAGGAGTACGTTCGCAACCTTCCATACATGCAGAAGATTCCCTTCCACACACTCTTCCACCGAGCCAATCCCGATGCGCTGGATCTCCTCGACCGCATGTTAGCATTTGACCCATCTCAACGTATTGGGGTCGAGGACGCCCTAGAGCACCGCTACCTCTCCATTTGGCATGACGCCTCTGATGAGCCAGCTTGTCCAACACCGTTCGACTTCGGCTTCGAAGTTGTTGATGAGGTGCCAGAGATGCGTCAAATGATCTTGGACGAAGTGAGACGGTTCAGACAGAGTGTCCGAGCACCTCAGTACCACAACCCGCAGCAAGCTCCTCCACAGCAGCAGGTGCCAATTCCAGAGCACTACGACCCACGAGCCTTTGAGGATCCTCGACCACAGGAGTTGGGCCAGGGAGTTGCAGGCGGTGGTCAGCAGCATGATCTCGAACGCGAATTGCAAGGGTTGGACCAAATGCGACAGTAGGAATGTCGTGGGCTGCTCCAACACTCTGGAAATTATGATCGAGGGGTGAAGAAGAAGGAGGCGAGAAATAAGAAGTTATTCAGGCAGAGCAAGGGCAAAGACGAGATTCCGTTATGCAGGAAGCCGTTCACTGCGTAGCGTGGTGGTCTTTCACGTCACAGTGTTGATGGGATACGCAGAGAATGAGATGAGGTGAGGTGAATGTCAGCGAAACTGTGGAAGACAGGGCATGATGTGGCCTGGATAGAACGAAACTATTCTATAATGGGTTGATGATGGAGGACCTTCTTCCATTGTATGGCTTACCTTCTTGCTTAGCAAGGCTTGTGTTCGATGCCGCTTCGTGCGCAGGCGGTGAAAATCAATAATCGGTACCTTTACAGAGTTCAAGTGAATCCCAATGATGTGCCCCGAATGATAGATGTAGGTTCTGTCTTCCGTGAACGATGAACATATGGTCGTAGCCATTTACTTTCGTACGAAGGTGCCGAACCGGTGCCGGTACAACGGGCATCAGCACAGTAGCCGGACCATGGATGTTTCGTGTGCTATAGCTGCCAGCCACCACATCACCAGCGAATAGAAAGGCTGAGACAACTTTTCCTTCGATGTAGGATTCCACGTGGCATGCAAGGCTGACCGGTGAAGGTAGGTGGATGCTCCAGTAGCATTCGTAGAACGTCGAAGTTCTTTGAGCTGCTTGTCTTGTGGCAGCTTACTTTGTCACAGCTCTTGTGCTCTTCTGGATCATAGGATACTCTTGATGATGGTATGCACACCGACACTGCAGCAGCACGTGCCAATGCGATGGCGATTACCATGCTGTGTTTATGCGATCATGCCTAAGGAGAGAGGTTGAGCAGTGCAGTAGTGTTATGCACCTCAGCTTGCTGACAGCCAGTAAATTGAAATAGACCCTCCCGATGCTTGCATACATGATGCGTTGAACATGCGAAGAGCAGGAGGCTGGAGATCCGATTGCGCACTTTTGCTGTGAACAGACCAGTTGGAGAGCCGGATGCTGTGGCTCCGCACGTTGCAGTCGTTCGCGCTTCGAAGCAGTTCGAACCGTGGAATGGAGGAGAGCAGATTCAACGTGTCGCGTCTAGCCTATCGATATCTTGCCTTGTCCGACCTCATCGTAACATCTTCTTGGAGTACAGAAAGCAGAAAAATATCATAATGAACAGTGATCGTCGGCGCGAGATCGTCAACAAGGATTCGCCGTCCCCTAGGCGACGAACAGGATACCCTGGTGAATGGTCGAAAGTATGTTGAGCCACTGTTCTGTGTCGCCAACTACTGCACCGCCCCGGCGTAGACTTGCAATCGCTAAGTTACTACTCGTTTGTCCGTCAGCGAGAACGTCCGGACAAGTTCGTTGGTGATATTGTCGTGCCAGGTGCAAGAGCTCGACGAGAGAATTGCCAATCAAGTCCCGGGAGAAGCATCAAGCTAGCGGCAGCCAGCGCATCAAACAATCCACGATCAACTACACCTGAACTCTAGCTGCTCACGCTCGATACACACTGCCATTCGCATCACCAGGAGCATACCATTCGATATACGACAAACACAACCAGCTCACATTCAACAACTTCGCCAAACCGGGAACGTGGTCTCAAGTTACTCAGAGCTGCTGCAAGAGGCACAGCAACTGCCGGCATCCTTGCAGCTGTGCGACCTTCCTGAGAACTTGACCCGCCACCGAACAAGAAAAACATTGATCAGATCCCAATCGTTTGCACCGGCACTGGACAGGCACGGCGGAAGAGCGCAGGGCCGTCGAAACGCCCCACTGCTGAAAGTAATGTGTCGTCAACAACGCTCCGTCTGTGTTTTGCTTGGAAACTAAGATGGGCGTGGACTCTCGCCGTCCGCCGCTACCTGCGCCGACTGAGTCTATGGACGAGAACGATACGAGTGGAGGGGACACCGAAGTCGCTACCAACGTCACCACGAGGACCGACAAGACTCACTATACCATTCCAGAGGACGGACGACCGATCACGATTTCGACACAGAAGATCACTTCCGGTAGCCGAGAGGGTGGCATTGGAAAGCACGGGAGACAGAAGAGCCAGACGAGCTTGCTCATTGAGTACTTTGAAGCGTCCAAGACTGGGGATAAGAGCCGGACCAGACCGAGCGTACGAGTGAAAGTCACTCCAAGCTCTCGTACAAAAGGCAGGAGTGGAAGCGATAGTGTGCAGATCACCTCAATCGGTGGAGATCGCAAAGCTTCATACACTAGAAGGATAGCTCTGCCAGGAGGGAAGCATACAGAGACAGGTCTTGCGCCTGGAGAGGGAACAGAACTGAGTGGCTCTTCAGGAAGCAACGTTTCTGGACACGATCCTGTGGAGATTGAAGTGCTCAACCATAGCGAGGTATCGAAGCCGGACAGATCATCGCGCGGATTGACGTATGCGCCAGTCGAGTCGAACGTGTCATCTATGCCACCGGACAGTATGTTGGAAGGCGAGAACTCTCTGGTGGAGAGCGAAGTGAGCTACGACGATGTTACCCCTGTGAAAGAGACGGCGTACTTGAGAACACCGCAAAGAACCGGAAGTCAGAGTAGGACCAACAGTCGGGATCGCATAACGCAGAGGGTTATGGAGAAGCTGGGCGCATCCGCAACCAAACCTCGGAAGTCTAGTCGATCGAGCCAGGAACGGAGTACCAAAGATTACGACTACGACGGGCAAATGCGTGAGCGACGCAGACGATCCTCCAGGTCACAACGTTCCGAAGACGATGCCGTGACTGGTGCAGAGTCAAGTTTGCTGTCAAACAAGAGCGAGAGATCCTATCGTTCGGGAACCTCGCAAGCTCGAAGCATGACGAACAACCCAAAGTTACTGGAGATGGTTGAGGATACCATCAAACGTATGATCCTACCTGAATTGAATCAAATGAAGGAGGAGCAGAAGATTGATCGCAAGCTGCACAAGTACGATGATAGCAGGCGAGGTTCACTCAATGACAGCAGCACTGGTTTGGAGAGAAAAGTGAGCAAGTCGTCTAGTACCCCTCATCTCCCATCAAAGCCAAAGGTCGTCCTGAATCGTGATGGCGATGACCCTGGAGTTGTTCTCTCACGAGGTGATTCAGAGCGTGTCAAGCATCGCAAATCCAGCCGCGAACACTCGGAACGATCGTCTAGCAGTCGAAGATCCTCTGGAAGGCATTCCCGTGAGGGAAGCTATGAGGCAGAGGAGAGATTGCACAAGAAATCGAGCAGAAGTACCAATGGCCTTCGAGGCGCTGCGGCTGCGGGCTTAGCAGGCGGTGTTCTTACTTCTGCAGCATTGAAGCACCACGATTCCCAAGGCGATCTCGGCGAACGTCGAAAGAGGCGGACGAAATCACGAAGTAGCAGAAGCCGTTCTGCTAGCATCAATGACTCGATTGGTGAGGAATTCCTGCAGACCACAAAGGTCCCAGCAATGCCAATGACCAGTGCAATAAACGACTCGGACGTTACTCGAGATAGTCTTTTGTCGCAAGGCACTGATCGTCCGTCCTCGAGGGCCTCAGCAGATATGCGCACTCCGATTAGAGAGGTGTCGCGCGGTTCTGTTGGAGACGCCATGTCTCCTGCTTCATCTCGCACGCCGACACGCCCAGTCTCAAGACAAGAGAAGAACCTTGGGATGAGCCATACAAATTTGCAACTGCAGAGCCCGTCCCTCGATAGCCCAGTACTGGATAGCCCTGTTAGCGTAAAAAGCCCGAACGGAGGAATATCCAACAAGGAGCGCCTTGCTGCACTCGCAGCAGCAGGACTTGGAGGAGCGGCTCTGACCAAGGGCTTGAGTCGACACGTGGACGCAGACGGGTATGGAAATATCGCACCTAGACGAAAGATCAGCAACGGTAGTCCTGTGCAGAGCGTGTCCAGTCTACGCAACAAGTTTGAGGACGATCCGCTCATTCCAGAAGGTCTACGACCACGAAGTGCAGCATCGCGCTCTTCTGCTGGTCGTCTGCGCGAGAGTCAGAAGTCGCGATCTTCACTACGCTCAGAGTCTTCGCCTACCACACAACGACTGGCGCAGTCTGCAAAGCAGTCGCGCGATGTCAGTGTTGACGAGTTCGAGACGCCAGCTGAGCGACGTGACGAGTCCTTCTGGCGAGAGGGTACAGGGACACCTGGTGCTGAAACTGCAGACGAGTGGCTTGAGCGGCAGCATATCATCAACGACCAGTACCGCGAATCTATGGCAACGAATCGCGACTCCTACCAGACGAATCCATACCCTGAGGACTCGAAGCGCTTTACCATGTATACGGACGATAGCTACCTCGACCATCACTCTGATGCTGGAGGAGATGGCGAGCAGGGAGTTCGCGATATTAATGCTGGCGGTCTCGCACCTGACTATGTCCACACTCCGGTTGCAGTTGAGTCTGCCGTCGCATCTTTGATGGAGCCTTCCACAGTCAGCAGTCACGGAGTCTCCTCGCTGGCAAGTCCCCGCAATTCCAAGGGCACCTATAGTGATCGCATGGCTTCCCAGCTCCAGGACTTGGGCAAAGAGAACACAGCCCTCTACAATGGCTCGACATTGAGCGAAAGCATACCGAGCCAAGATCGTTGGGCGGCCATCAAAGGACATGCGCGCAACCTGTCGGAGCAGTCGCCAGCGCAAAGTCCTGCCAGAGATCTGCGTGAAGATGAAAAGCCTGTCATGACAGCAAGCGGTCTACCGCTCTCAGAGGATCCACTGCCAGAGATCGGTCACTATGACTCGCAGTCCGACTTACAGACCAACCCATCGATCATCCACGGACCGCTCGGTGGTGATGCTACAGGCAAGTCTACCTGGCCATACACGCCAGAACCGGAGAGCAACCGCAACAGCGTCGATCGAAAGGACGGTTTCGGCAAAGGAGCTGCATTGGCTGCAGCGGCTGCAGGAGGTGCTGCTGCACTGGCTTCAACTCATGCTGGCCGTCAGCCCAAGGTCGAAGATGTCGATATCGATCGCGAAGCAACACCCACTGGCCGCTCATTTCGCGACGAAGGCTACGTTACTGATGGCCGCACTCGATCTGCCGGTGGCATAACTCCAAAGGCTGAACTGTATGGTAAAGAGGATCTGGATGAATACCATCGTGCTATGGATGCGCAAGATCTTGGTGACGAGGATCCTTTCTCTCCCAAAGCAGTGGATCCTAGGCACTTGCGACAGGTCAGCGGTAACTCACATGGTATGGAGTCGCCTATATACGATGCCTCCACAGGCAAGGGTATGGATCGTATCGAATCCAAAGATATCGTGGCACTCATGGATCATCTGACCGTGAGAGACGCTCAACGTAATGCTCGTGACACTGAGATCTTGGTTACGCTCGTGCGTAGCGCTGCAGAGATGCGGTCTTCGTTCGACGAGATGAAGAAGTTCATCGCCGAGCAGGATAAGCTGATCATGCAGAACACTGATCGCGATGCCGAGCTCACTGCGCAAAAGGTACTCGGCGGGCCTCGCCCACAGCCTTTGGCATCTCCGCGAACGCCTCGTCGACAGCTCAATTCCGAGGAAGATATCCAAACAAAGCGAAAGGGTGTCTTGAGCCGGGCACTAAAGGGATTGACTGGAGGCAAGAGCGCCAAGGACCTCGCGAGAGTGGAGGATATGCTTATGCAGATTCTGGATAATGTCGAAGACCTGAAGTACCAACAAAGTCGCAATGCGCCTCTGGATCGATCGTATACCATGGACAGCCTGGATACGTACGAGAACATGCGTGCCACGGCAGACTCTGGGTACGAGCCGGAAGGTCAAGCAGGAACATCAAGTACTCCAAGCCAGTCAGGACACTTTCCCGTCACACCACGTGAGAAGCAGCAGTTCCACTCTGGTTATGATGGTCGCCGCGGGTCAGACAACCGCGTCAGCACAGTGCTCGAAGAAAGCGATGATGAGCTTGAGCCACACGAAGCACATGTACTCAATCATCAATTTGAGAACAACGAGCGCATGTTGACACCAACGCAGGAACGGCAACGTAACTTAGGGCTATCACCGAAGAATACGCCTCCACAGGCGACTGCCGCAGCCAACGACAACACGCCAGACAAGCATCGAAAGCACAAGAGTAACAGCTCGTCCTTGTTCGGCGTAAGCGTTCCGAAGATCTCACGCTGGTCACGTACCACAGCATCATCTGCAGCACCGGACCCAGCTACGCTCGATAGTCCAAAGCAGACGCGGTTGGCGAAAAAGTCCTTTGACTCTTCCCGGTCATCGCTCGACGATTACGATGACGACGGATACTCACTCCGCTCCAAAGATACCCTGCCACGGAAGCAAGATCCCGCTGGTCATCATGCAGAAACCCGTAGCATGCGCAGTCAAGCCAGCAGCAAGCTCACGCGGACTCCGTCTCCACTGATCCCATCTGAAGCATCAGCAGCCAAGCAACGTGCTCTGTACGACTACGACCAAGCAGGATCTCCAGTCCAGGAAGATGATGAGGCGCTGTTTGATGATCCGAAGTACCAAGCACACCGCAACTCCTTGCTTTTGCAACACCCTCAGCCACGCCAGGGAACTACATCGCGACACCAGAATACATTGGAAACGCAAGCTCAATCCTTCGATGATCCAGCAGGCACGAACTCGGACCTCTCTCAACGAACGGTGAGCGACTTCGATCCATCTGCATGGGGTTCTTCTGGTACGGCGGGTCTAGCACGCCATCGTCTTACCCAGGTGGAACCGTTGAGCCCAGTGAGCATGGCTAGCCACGATAAGTATGGCAATCGCAGAGGTAGCGGCGATGCCGATCCGCTCGTCCCACAGCAGAAACCTGCTGTTCCGCCTAAGATCAATCACGATGACCCAGAAGAGTGGGAGGAACCACAATATAGTAACAGTGGCTTCAGCAAAGGTGGATATTATTCTTCTCCGTATGGCTCGGGACACTTGTTGGAGCCGATCGAAGAGGTGAGGTATAGCTTGGAAACGGATAGCGGACGACATGTAAGTTGAACCATACCCAGTTTGGCAGTTACTGAGAGCTTGCATATGCACACCCCTGTGCAGTGGGTCAATGGTGGAGCCAGGATTGATAGGATGTTTGAGCTGACAGTTGTTACACAGCAGATGTCTCCAGAGCCACAGGTGGCGTCTGCCAAGGCCATCAATCTCTCCAGCCCTGCACGCAAGGGTGGGTTGACAGGACCGCGACCTATGGGGTCTTCCCGTACACCGAGCAATGGCAAGCCTGTGATGGTCGATAACGCTGGGACCGGTGCTGCTACAGGCACGGTGAGGAGGAAGCCGGTTCCGGGAGCACTGAGCGGACAAGGTACGTCTTCTGTGGAGAGTCTCTACAATCGCTTGTAGAGCAACCATTCTCACGGACTTTTGCAATCACTGCGGCTTTGCAAGCGGCCCCCGCCTCCTCACAGAAACCGTCCGCATTTCAGAGAGAGCCTGTTAAGGGAGGTGCTTGCAAATCGAAAGTGATTGCAACTGTGGGTGCACATGGTTACTTGCCAGAAGATCATTCACTTATACTTGTTTGTCTTTAGGCTCGTATGATAGTTTGGACAGTGAGACGTTTTAAGTGTACTATGCTGCGTAGGAGCGAGCGTTGGCGTTATGGGACAAGCATACAGTTACAGAGATACGATAGCACGACCACTACTTGCATGAGAAAAGTGCTTGGCTATTGCCATGAAGCGTAGATACCTCTGTCATTCTGCCAGACAAACAACTGCATTGCTTTGCATAGCTAGGGCGTAGAATTCAAATAGCACGTCGTCATTGACCTGTATTCGCGATCATTCTTTCTCGTGTCCAAGTACTTTCTTCCTTTGCCTGACTCTTGCTCCAGCTTCAGTTCCATGATCGAGGTGGAATTCACCTACCATGTTGAGCACTCTGGTCCATCAGTACTAGACCGAGAAGCATGCAACTCACGCTGCTGGTAGTTGCAGCCCACGACGGAAGCCGAAGTGAGCAGGATACATTGAGCATCGTGAAGGCGACTCGTCTATTGCAAGTGACGTTCCCAAGGAGCGGACCTGTGACCGTCGATTAGATCCCTGGCAAGGAGTTCTGCGGCTCACTACATTCGCTCGCTTCGCCTTGCCATGTGTACTGCTGTTCACCGCGTTGGCGCTGCCTGCTTTCGTTCTCTCCAGCAGGATGACCCACCGTTGAGTGCTTGTTGGTATACGCCTGGCTGCCAGTTGAACTGACTGCAGAGAACTTGCAGCAGGACTGAAGCTAATGCACTGAGGCTGGCGCTGATCATGGATCTTTGGGAGGCCCAGGTCGCGATCGACTCCCTCATGACTAGCTGTCACTTCCTGTCAGACTTGCTGGACATGCCCTGTCGGCGCGAGGTATGCCCAGCAGGCTGGCACGCCATAGAAATGGAGCTCGGACTCAGGCCCGCTGCTGAGGTGAAGCTAGCAGAGCTTTCTTGTGTTATAGCTTGCATCTGTCGTGGCGTTTTCATGATGAAGCTCTTCATCTGCTGTTCAGCTTCTGCTGCTCCTTGTATTAGTCTGCCAACATCGCTGCGCATCTCATTTTGGCCCACGTTTCCACGTTTCCACGTTTATTGGCTTGTGCTTTGGCATTGACGCTACTCTCACTCTCGCGCTCGTCAGCAGCTCCCATCTCGAACCAATGGTGTACAGACCATACCACCCACGGACATTAAAGCTATGCCGGACGAAGTGACGTCTCTTAAAGCGTAGCAGGGGAGCTGGATATGGAAGCACTAGTACCTATACCCTAGGCAAAGGTTGGATAATTGCAAGTGCAACCGATTGTGCTAAGTCCAATGGGCAAGCGTACCTTAGTCAATACTGCGGTACGCGGTGCGGCCGAAAGAGCGTGGATCAGGAACATGCCATATGCCATAGCTCAGGCGACAGCGCCGGAACTAAAGTCAACAAACCTTCCGGTCGCAAACGAACACCACATGAAAGTGCTGAATGAGTCGTGTGCGAGGACAGCGAGGCCGCAGAATAGAGCTCATATCGCCGGAAGATCTCGCTCGCAGTGGTGGCCAGGGTTTGGAAAGACTTCACCGGGTGTGCACATGCACACCAGCATCTCCCCATCATCGTCTCGTCACGAGGATGTTCGTTCCAGCGGAAAATCTTGAACCAGGATCATGCGCGCAAGGTCCGTGTAGAACGTCGAGAGAAGCATTCTCGGAGCGGGCTCCGGAGACTCATCCTCGACCCATTGGTTCTCTGAAGTCCGATGGTGACGAGCAAGGTTGCGTACGATGAAGCTTAAAGTGCTGTCATCGCGACCTGTGCAAGTGATCGATATGGGTGCTTCCGCACCAGATATGTGAATCTGAGAAACATCACATCAGATTGAAGACGTGCTCTGGGTACGGTAAGCGCTACGCCGATGTCGATATTTCTGCAGGAAGCCGTTGGACTGGATCTCGGTCCTCTCACGGTTGTACGACACACAGAACACACGCAGGATTCCAGCAGATGTGTGTGTGTGTGTGTGTGTGTGTGTGTGTGTGTGTGTGTGTGTGTGTGTGTGTGTGTGTGATGCGGTTGAGGCATGAAATCGCGTCCGGTGCGAGCGAGCCCCATGATGTGCCAGAATCCGATCGACTATGGAATCCTGTATGTTCGTATCGCAGTATAGGTAAAGGTCGTCCAGGGTAGGGCAGGTCCGCCGACGGCGTGGTTGAGAATCTGACACTATAATAATAAACTGGAGCTCCGATGTACCAAGCGCTGGGAGGAAAGAGACTGCCGTTTGTGGTATACGACGCTTTCCCTGCTACACGAGGTGCATATGCAGCATGATGGTGATGGTGATAATGTAGGCTCAAAAACAACTCTCGTCTTCACCACTTTCTTGCGCCGTCGCGCAATTCTTCAATAGCCAAGTGCGGGCAGTAAAGGTTCAGCCACTCTGTGGCTCATGCGTTTGTCGCAAGCGAGGAGGTCTCGCGAGTCGTTAATTAGTGGCACATAGCCTGACTGCGTGGTGGGTACGCCAACATAGCACGCGCTGAGCATACATATGCAGCCAGAACGGTATGGAGTTACTGAGAAGGTATGGTCGCCAGGGCCGCATCATCCTTTATTCTAGTGGAGGCCGAACCACTACCGAGAGCGGTGCGTGCAGTTTGTCCTGAACACCTAGTCTGCACAGGCGGCCTTGTGGCTGAATCGGCGATGAGATTCAATCTCAGTCCAAAGAAAAGTAGTAGGCCTTTCGGTCTGCTTTCCGGGAAAGTACCCTCAAGAAGTTCACCTCTGATCTCAGTCCAGCTCTTGGACGCGGAATGTGTTGTTTGGTTGCTCTCTCCAAACCTACGCACAACCAGCAACGACACCACATCTTCACATGACAATCGCCTGTTGGCTCATATACTGAATGTCCACCTCAGGACACTCACGGCCGCTGCTGGCGGCTCGCACATCATCTGGCGACGCGTCCAAAGAAGGCGGCAACACACCACCTGGCTCGAATCGACCGCCGAGCAGTCGTCCAAAGCGAACGCTCATAGAAAGCGCGTGCTCTGCATGTCGGCGCAGGAAATCTCGAGTGGGTACAATGCTCGCAGTTGCTCTTTCGTTCATTTGCTGACTCGAAACCCAGTGCGATGGTATCAGGTATGAAAGATCAATACTTCAGGCTCAGAATGACATGTACTCACCACGTCTCACCTCAGACCATCTTGCTCACGATGTCAAAATCTACGAACCGAATGCCAGTATGAAGCAGAGGAAGGCGAGAGTCGATGGTCTGCCCTTCGGCGCCGAAACCAGATCCTCGAGCAGGAACGAGATCAAATTCGGGAACTGCTGGCATTTGTACAGATGAGACCTGAGTCCGAAGCCATGGAGATCTTTCAGCGCATCAGGACGAGCTCATACGACGACATATTCACCCTTCTGCGGCAAGTTCGAGAGAATTCTTATGGAATCCAACCCAATCTGCAGCACATTCCGCCTACCACGACAGGAATCGACCAGCGACTACCTCCCATACAGGCCATCTTGGACGTCTCATCTCGGCCTGTGCTGCCAGGACCAGGACATGCGCAAGCTATGGGACACCCGAATCATCCTCACCTGGTTCATAGCCACTCACTTAGCTCGGACGACAGCAGAAACTCGTCGATTCCTGAATACACTCCGGGTCCTCCATCTGCACCTCCGCCTCAGCAACTGCTCTCTACACTAGAGCCAACATTGCACCCCAGTCAACAGCATTTACCGCATCATCCTGTTCACACTCCGCCACTACCAGGCAGCAAACCAAGCCTGAGCTCCGAGGACAGCATGGGTTCTATGAGTTCAAATGCTGGATACGGTGTCGACCCTTCGCACAACCAATATCATACGCCATGACTGCATGGCCCCGAGAATGATACATGCGCTTGGGAATCCAAGTCATCGCAAGAAGCCGCGGCCGCGGGGTATTCTGATCAACGCCACCACAAGCGGTTCAAAGTTGCTTCAGAACTCTGGGGAGCAACTTGAAAGATCCTCGGCGAAGCGTTATTCTCGGCAGCATGAGATGGAACTCAAAGAGTACGGATTTCGCCAATTGAGGATCTATGAGCTGTGAGGTATGGCTTTCTGCACCACAAGGCTTGCAATTAGCCGGCGTCTACCACTTCTTCGGATAGGGCAATCCAGAAACGAGCTAAGAAGCGGCCGCACGTACGCGTGGCATAAAGACCATGTGCTTGAACAAAGGGCGCGATGTACAGAGCTACCAGAGCAATGCTCGAGAGACCTTCTGACCAGAAGATCAGCGATCAGGGACTTCGAAGGATTGGCGCATGATCAGCCGTCAGTCACCATTTGAGCCTAGCTCAGAAAATGTACGGTTCTCATGCAGCGCACCGGACTCGCAAGTCAGGAAGAAAGTAATGATCCCACGACATGACTATCATGTTGTGCGGCATCGCAATGGAGATCTCTTCAAGGTCACACTGGTGACATGTTCACGCTTTGTTTTTTTTTCCCACCCTCACGTCATTACCGGCGTTTTCTCATGGACACCTTTCGTAACAGTACAGTAATGTCTTGCATGCGGTAGCTGGGGAGCAGCGAGAGGCATGAATCATCACCACCGACAGTCAACGATTCGATCGAGATGGAGCGCTAGAGATCGCTCTGCGCGAAGAGCACTATCCATGCAGCGTGGTCGAGAGGAGACGAAAGAGGTAGGAGAATGATAGGTAGCTTCAATACGAAAAGACAACCTGTCAATCAAGCCTATGGAAGGGTCAGCAATACCTCCTCTTCTGATATACTGCCATCAACATGCGCTTCTGAGTGGGAGACAGAGCGAGCTTCGCATCAGGGGCAAGTAAAGTCGATACTAGAATTACAGACAGCAATGCTTTTCTTCTAAGAAGCACCGTACCCTACCCTTCCATACTATCCACAGACAAAGGAAATCCAATCAACCACACTGGATCAAGGACAGATTCGCATCTGAGCTCCGACGTGTATGCACATGGACGTTGTGTATCATCTCCGCCCATCCACCAACATATCCTGCTCTACTGGTTCTCAGGTCTCAAGCTGCGGACAGCCTTACCAGCTCTCCAGATCTCAAGCTCACGGATCTCCTCCATCTCCTTCTCGAATGCTTGACGGTAGTCTGGACGACCAGCGTACTCCATAGTGCGCTGAGTCTCCTTACCAGTCTTGACAGAGTCGTAAAGGTCATCGAAGACTGGCTTAAGAGCCTCCTTGAAGCGCTTGCTCCAGTCAATAGCACCACGACGAGCGGTGGTGGAGCAGGCGGCGTACATGTAATCCATACCGTTGGCACCAATGAGTGGGTAGAGAGACTGAGTGGCCTCCTCGACAGTCTCGTTGAAAGCCTCAGAAGGAGAGTGGCCGTTCTCACGGAGAACCTCGTACTGAGCGAGGAACATACCGTGGATACCACCCATCAAGCAACCACGCTCACCGTACAAGTCGGAGTAGACCTCCTTCTCGAAGGTGGTCTTGTACATGTAGCCGGAGCCGACAGCCACGCCGAGAGCGATGGCCTTCTCCTCGGCCTTGCCGGTCACGTCTTGCCAGACGGCGACGGAGCTGTTGATACCACGGCCCTCCTTGAAGAGAGTGCGGACGGTACGTCCGGAACCCTTTGGTGCAACAAGGATGACATCGATGTCGGATGGGACCTCAACCTTGGTCTGGGCCTTGAAGACTGGGGAGAAACCGTGGGAGAAGTAGAGGGTCTGCAGCATTCAAATTAGTTCAACTGACTGGATATGTTCGAGCTGTGTGATTTGGTACATACCTTGCCCTTGGTGAGCTGTGGCTTGATGTGTGGCCATGTCTCGGACTGTGCAGCATCGGAAAGGAGGTTCATGATGATGGTTCCCTTGGAGATGGCCTCGTCGATGTCGAAGAGGTTCTTGCCCTCAACCCAGCCATCTTGTGTCGCCTCTTTCCAGCTGGCACCGCCCTTTCTCACACCAACGATGACATTGAGGCCGTTGTCGCGGAGGTTGAGACCTTGGCCGTGTCCTTGCGAGCCGTATCCGATGAGGGCGAGGGTGTCGTTCTTGAAGTAGTCCTACACATGTACTGTTAGATGGCGCGTTCTTCACATATGACCTGGCACCTCGACTCGATGCATTGAGTCATATGCGCAATCGTGTAAACATACCAGGAGCTTCTCACGTGGCCAGTCAGCGCGCTCTGTATTGCGCGTTAGTATCTTCCCATTGGCACTAATATGGACCTGTATAGCTTACCGAAGACAACCTCCTTGTCGCCAGCGAAGTCGACAGTCTTCTTGCCGCGGGTCTGGTGGACAATGGCAGATGTCGCAGCTTTTTGAGCTGATCGCACGCCCTGCTTTGAGGAGTTGACCGCAGTCAGAAATGTGCGCTGCTGCACTTGAGGTGCCTTCAGCTGCCTCGTGGCGGCGCGGAGAGCTCTGGTTGCGTTCTTGGAGGCCATTGTGATGATATGGAGTGTGGAAGAGGATGTTTGAGGCTCGAACCGTGAGTAATTCTGTGTCTCTGGCTGGTCTTCACATTTTTTGTCAAAGCTCCTCCGATTTCGGCTCTGTGCGTGTCTCGACCTGGTCTCACACAGATCACACCTTTCCACACGCGACTTCGCATCAATTTTATGCGTCGCCCCAATAATGCGAGCTTCTGAATCACGAAAGAACACAGCGCAAGTATTGACAAGGACTTCTTCTTCTGATTATGTGCGCTTAACGGAACTTCTGGCGATGCGCTCACCACGAAATAGTGGCTCAACTGAGACCGAGAGATGAGATGGATACAGGAAAAGAGCTGGATGTCTATGCGGAGCCTTACATACCACTGACTCTCAGGCAAGTGAACACGGCGCCTGCCCACGAGATTGCTTGTCAAGTGCCTCCGTGGACACATTTTGACGCATATGTTACTGCGTTTGCTGGAAGCTTTCTCAAGGCCAGACCTCGACCAACTGTCACACGCGCGTTGTGGTCGGCGAGTGTAGCGATTACTGCAATCGACGAAGGAGCTATTGCATTGGACGAGAAAAGATATGCCAACTTCTTTTCTGCAGTCCTTGAAGTGGAAATTACTGCATTGGAGAAGGAGTGCGAGAAGCACAATCTCTATTCGGTTCCGCTCTCACTAGGTGGTGATGGCTCACTCTTCATGCTTGTCGTCCCTGGGCTCCGTGAGAGTAGCATACCTACTGAGATCGGGGACGTCGTTCGCCTACGACCATTACAGCACGATCAGCATGGCTCTATTATTGCCTTCACAAGGAGGTTCACAGACAACCGAGGCCAGATGATACCCGGACCAAATGATTTCTGCTATAACGCTGTGGTCTGGTCAGTTGATCGCTTCAACGAAACATTGCACCTAAGGATCGACAGCCTTAGATATTGGGGCTTGTTCAATGCCTGTTTCGGCGTACAGGAAACCCGTATAGGTGCACTGCAGGTCTCTCTTGAGGACGCATCTAAGCAAGTGAAGCAAAAGGATGGCTGGCTGCGAAGCATACTCTTTCCAACCATTGAGGACGGGATGTTACAAACGACCTTGAACAATCCCCGACACGGGTTGAAGTTATTCGACTCACAGCTCAATCACGAGCAGTTACGGGCGATCCAGACTATTCTGAACAACGACTATGGTCAAGTGCCTTATCTGATCTCAGGACCACCAGGCACCGGCAAGACTAAGACCGTAGTAGAGCTAGCTCTGCAGATGCTCGCACAGGACGAAAACAAGCATCTTCTGCTTTGCGCGCCATCCGACTCAGCTGCTGATACTCTACTCCAACGACTTCGTGCGCACTTGTCACCTACGGACTTGCTACGTCTCAATTCGCCTGCTCGAAGTTTCGCCGAGGTGCCAAACACAATTCTGCCATATTGTAAGTCACCGGAAACGCTTTATCATGCTCGCAGTGAGGACTATCAGACTCCAATATTCGAGCTTAGCTGCGTCTGCTTTCTGAACGCTGTACTAGGAATGTGAGCTGAACATCGTTCTACACAACAGGTTACATCGATGACCGGAACTTCTCACTGCCGCCATTTGCGAAAATCATGGAGAAGCAGATTGTAGTCACTACCACTCGAGATTCAGAGCTTCTGAGAAGAGCACGACTTACGAACGCAGACCTGTTTCGCCATGAGGTGGGTATATTCTCTGCGTATCATCCAAGAAAACCCAGTCCAAAGTTCCAATTGCACTGGGACGCCTTGATTATGGATGAAGCCGCCCAAGCAACAGAAGTGGAGGCCATCCTTCCTCTACTCGTGATTGCGCCCCCTTTCCTCAAAGACTATGTGGTCAAGGCGCCTCAGGTGGTGTTGGTGGGCGACCATAACCAACTGGGTCCAAGAACCGCAAGCAAGAGACCCGAACTTGAGATGTCTCTCTTCGGGCGTTTATTGAGGCTGCCTCTGTTCTGCGATCATCCTCTAGCACGCGCAAAACAACACGGTGGTCATGTTCCACGACTCACGAGCGATATGCTCCCGATCGTAAGGCCACCATTCACAGATCTCATCCGCAACTATCGATCCCATCCTGCGATCCTTGCGATCCCCTCCTCGCTGTTTTACTACGATACCTTAGAACCACACGCCGAAGACAGTGACGGTTTGCTTACGTGGCCTGGTTTTGGAGGACGCGAGTTGCCAGTGCTGTTCCACGACAATCGCGGTAGAGATGAGATTGAACAGGATGGAGGCGGCTGGTACAACCTTGAGGAGGCTGACATAGCGATAACTCACGCAGAGTCATTCGTCAAACACGGAGTGCAAGCAACGGACATCTGCATAATGAGCCCGTTCAGAGCACAGGTCAGAGTTCTTCGTAACAAAGCAAGAGCGCGAGGTTGGATCCCCTTCAATATCGGTCCGCTTGAGGCATACCAAGGTCTGGAGTTTCGAGTCGCCATCATCTGTACAACGCGCAGTCGCCACCGCTTCATTGATCAAGACAGGGCTCGTGGCCTTGGAGTCATACACGAATCGAAGCGCTTCAATGTCGCTCTCACGCGAGCAAAGCAAGGCATGGTCGTCATCGGCAACCCTGAAGCCCTCGACGAAGATGAAAATTGGGCCGCTTTCCTTGCGTTCTGCAAGCGAAATGATGCTTGGCAAAGTCATCATGAGTATATCTGGCACATCCCACACGGCAAGACTATCAGACGCTCGCGACTTGAGAAACAGTTGCATGCACGCCAGGTGGCGTCGCTGGATGATGGGGTCAGGAGGCTCGGACTATCTGGAGATGCAGATTCTGCAGCTTATGAAGCAGGTGTCGCGGCTGAAGACGCAGTTGCAAATGGGCTACCAGACGAAGAGGAGGACGAAGAGGAGGGCGAAGAAGAGCACGAAGAGGAAGCTCGATCATGATGGACCACGAGTCGATGAAATGATCGTCGCCGGCTTCTCCGCTATATCATGTTATATACGCTACGACAAGCAGTTTTGTAGTCAGATTCAGCAATGGAGAGATTGTTTCGCGAGCCTGGTATCAATGTGAATGTCTCGCACGGACGTTGACATCCATGCAGCCCAAGGCAAATACGACCAGTTCCCTCGAGCCTGGGCTATCATGTTTCGATCACCTGGTGCTCCTCATCTCCACAACAGCGTATCATAAAGGGGTGTACGATCCTGAGAACCTTAGGAAGCCTGCCTGCCTACCTGGACTTCTTTGTTCAGATCACTCATATCGCGGGACAGACCTTGTCGAGGATACAATGCCAGGCACTCCAACAAAGAATGCATCTCAACCATCCCAATCTAGCCACACGGCAGAACCTCTCAAGAACAATACTTGGCGTCGCCAACTCGATAATGCCACCTCGTGCGTGATCGCGTGGGATCTATTTCCAGTTCTTCCTTCATTAAGCAGACTCGAGCCTGGGGGTCTATATACATTGGAACTGGCCCCAGATGACAGCTTTTCTCTTCATCCACGACGCACACTCGTTTATCCAACCTTCAAGATGTTCACCAGCACCATGTACGCTCCTACCAAGCTCAACAAGACCAAAGTCATCTACGGCAACCTCCCAATCACCGGAGCTGGCTGCGTTCTTCAGACAAAGGTCATCTATGGTAACCTGCCAATCACTGGTGCAGGCTGCACTCTTCAAACGAAGGTCATCTACGGTAACCTCCCAATTACCGGAGCTGGTTGCCAGGCGATGTAAGTTCGTCTATGCTGCTGAAGTAGAGACGACAAACGACCACTAGGGGCTTTCATTTCATTCTAAGTGATGATCATGCGAGGATGATGATCATCGATGTTCGTTCGCGGACAAACTTTTACACTTTTTTTGATAGAAGCAGTTCAATGAAATGGATTTGACTTCTCATGTGATATCTGTTCCAACACGACTCACTACAGTCTTCCCCTGTCTTCTCCGACTCTGGCTATGACCGGGATGTGGCAACAGCTGCAGATACAGTACGGTGGCGTAGTACTCACTGAGTCGTCAGAGATAGGGTAACCCAAACGCGAGTCTCCAGACTGCGTATAGTATGCCATCTTTATGACCTCTTGTCCGTGTCCTGACCTCGCCCGGAACCAAAAGTCAGGAGTGACATGTTCGATCGCCTCATTCTCATGGCTCCCATTCAACGATAGCCAGAATAGTATGGCTTACGATATCATTCCTGCAACATGATGCTGGTTCTGAAGAGACTTACTGGCCTATAGCACATGGCCTTCCATTGTCTGAAATCAACTCGGAGCTTTCGATATGGTGTGGACTCTTCGAAGAACCATTCAAGTCCATAATTGAGACAACCAAGACGTGTACATCAAGCCGTTGCCATGTCTGCAGAGCCTGCTTGGAGTTCTTCGAAGCCCTGGAAAGATACTATCCCACCAATGCCTCTTGTGATCATGGCTGCATAGCTCATAGATGCGTTGCCAGTGCGTTGAGTCCTGGGAGGTCCGCAGACGTCTCCTGCTGAGTCATCGCTCCTGCTTCTGCTCCTGATCCCACTTCTGAGAACGAGAACAAGGAGGAGGTTGTGAACAGGTTCACTGGTCTTTTATGTACATGTCTTGCCGCTGTCCGGGACCTTCGAGGTGATGTCATTCTCTACGAGCGCTGCTTTTCTAATGTTACTGCATGTATGTCTCCGTCCACGAGCTAGTCGATAATTCCACATCAGTGGGAGCTCCGGTGCCATAGCCAGCCATCACGACTTGCCTTGAGGAGAGGCCCAGAAGCAAGTATCTCTAGTCCAACGCAGACGATGATTCTTCACTGGTGGTATGTACAAAGCCGTGGTCATCGCCAGGCTGTACGGAGACAAGGAGGCCGGAAGTAAGTATCTCTGGTTCCAGCCAAACGAAGACTACTGGACCGGTCGTCGCCACGGCGGCGTGGTCGCGGAGAAGCTGTGCAGAGAAAGTAGTACATTTCGTTATTCATACCTCGTATGCCTCGTAGCCCGGTCCCATGTAAAGTAACCTCTCTCACTGATCCTCTGCCTTCCTGTTAGTAGTCTCAAAGTTATCCGGCTCTAAGTACGACCATTCTGGGACCTCTCTTATCTTCTTCCACATCTCCTTCTCTAGCTTGTTGGCGGCCTTGGCATAAGGAGTGGTCTCGGCATTGTACCGTTTGCAATTGCGAACAATGAGGAGAACGTCCTTAACAAAGTCCTCAACGGTCTCGTACTGGTCCTTGTCGAGCTTCTGTTCCATCGTGCTGAGGTCCATGGGTTCCTTAATCACTTCGTAGTAGTCATGCACTTCGTCGCCATTAACGGGTTGTAAGAAGGGCCAGGCATTGCTCGAAGTGGATAGAGCTGAAACCAAGCCGAGGAGTAGGCTGTGTGAGGGATTCCTTCTAGGTTGACGAGCCAGAGCGTCCATGTCCTCGGACCAGCCGGTAGCTTTGATCGCGGGTATGTCCATAGGATCCAGTTTGGGTAAAGGTTGACCAGGTTTCAGGTTCCTCCAGGCTTTGGGAGGTTGGTGCACTTCATAGCTCTTGGAAACAGCTCTGATTTTCGCGTGAACCTGGGACAACGTTAGCAAGTATCTCTGAAAGCGCACACTGCCTTCCGCATGCTCTGTCTGTGACCTCCACGCCACAGTCGTCTCGAGCGTAAAGAGACACTTTCATCTCGAGGATAGGGAAAACTTACAGCAGCCTTCTGTTTCAACAGCATGCGACCAGCTTGCAGATAGCTGATCTTCGGCAGCATGGAGCACTGCATGATAGTTCCTCCTTCATAATCCTTGATATAGCCCATCCATTTAGGCTTGTCCAGCGTGATCTCCTTTGTGAATCCTTGCTTCTTGAAATAGCCAATGGCATAGTTGTCCGCGTAGGTCAGAAAGTGTCTGACATCGCTCGTCGCCTTCACATAGTCTTTCAGGTGGTTCATAAGATGCGCACCGTAGCCCTTGACTTGCTGATCACTGCTGATTGCGCAGAAAACAATCTCGGCAAACTGTCTGCCCTTGAAGGGACGATATGTGATTCCTCCCACAACCTCTCCCGGCAGGTTACTAGACTCGGCGTGTGATCCAGGCGGCGGGCGCTTGACGATAGCAATGCTCAAGTGCGTGCGATCATACACGAGACGGGCAATGTAGTCCTTTGGCATCTTCGGTAGCTGTTTTTGGAAGATGCATTTAAGTCCTGTGAGGATGATATGCGATGAAGGCTTGCCGTCATTATTGACCACGTAGAAGGAGATGTCGCCGTTGCGCTCCTCGATTACTGCGGGCTTCTCAGGATATGCATCGTGGTTGATATGAAAGGTATCGTCATCGGAATCGTCTCGCATCTCCTCGTCCTGCGGTGGTGGAGAGACCGAAGGCTTCTGTCTCTTAGCATCGTGTCCGTTGATACCCTCGTCTGCAGTGCGCTTCTCTGCTTTGGCGTTCGCCATGTTCGGTAGATCATGCGCGAGTAAATTTGCTTGGTGTGTGCAATTCTTCGGAGATGTTTGTGGGAAGGTCGCAACTTGAGGTTGGTATGCAAGGGCGCGTACTAGCAGCCGGAGACAGCTGCGATCCCTGTCAACTCTATCGCCATGTGAAGCTCGGCGCGAGCTTCCACCTGTTCTCTCACTACTATTCCACCTTCACCAGACAACGACACAGCAGAACACAGAACATCAATGTCCGACCAACCACTTCTCGCACTCTGGGAGGCTTCCGCCAACAGCCCATTCATCCCCGCTGTCGGCAAAGACGCGCAATTCCTCGTCGCATTCGTGCTGCTCTCCATTGGCTTCGTCCTGACTGCCCTCTTCGGCCTCAGTATGCACTTCCCACATCCCTCATTAAGCTACGTCTAACACTTTGGACAGACCTCTCCGCTAAGAACATTCCCGTCCTCGCCGTCCCAGCATCATTCGCCTTTGCATTCGGAGCAGTCTACATGATCTGCGCAGTTGGAGTCTATGTATAGATCCCACACACCACCCGGCGAACCACGACGACGCGACCAAAGGGTGAAGCCACTCAAGCTGCGGTTGCAACAGAACTCACAAGAGCATAACATTCAGACGAGACCAGCGGGACCAAAGGGTACGAGGTTCATGTTGGAAGTCACGAAATGGGAGCTGACGTGGCTACAGAGAAGAAGGTCTTCCATCCCGTCACATCGACGCTCTTCATCCTCGTCTGCGGATTGACGAGCTTCTTCGTCGTCTGAATCACCGCACTGAAGCTCACATACATCATAAGAGCATACGCTTTCGCGCATCACCTCAGATTAACAAGGCAGGAACTGCTGGACACGGTAGTTGCCGCATTTCCAGGCAACGGCGCGATATAGACTTAAGATACCCACGAGAAAAGCGATACCTTTACCTACATCAAGATGGCCTCCACAAACCCACCAGTCTTCTCTGCCGTCTCTTCTTCCGCGCGTCAGATTCTCCTTCTCCTCCGCTGCATATCATTCTCCAAGATGGCAACCGTGCGCATTACGTCCGAAGGTCTACGTCTCAGCACAGAAGAGGGCAGTGTAATGGAAGCATTCGTCCACCTCGAAAAGAATCTCTTCACATCCTACAAGTACACTCCACCAGAAGCGCCACCTTCTTCCCAAGACGACCCTCCCGAATATCCCATCTTCGAAATCAACTTGATCTCCCTCCTCGAAACCCTCAACATCTTCAGCGTCTCGGACCCATCCACAGCAAAACGATCAGGAGACGAATACTCAGCCTTCGCAGCACACCGCTTGAACCGCCACGCCAACCAAAACGCCTTCAACAACCCTCTTCACGTCTCGGGAATCTGTACATTCTCCTACGATGGCGAAGGAAGTGCCTTGTCAATCCACATGTCCGAAGCAGGCGTGACGACAACTTGCGATCTAACAATCTACGAAGCAGAAGTTTCCGAGGAGATACCTTTCCAACGAGAGAACCTTGCCTTGAAAGCTATCATGCGGAGCTCTGTCCTCCTTGACACGCTTTCGGAATTGAGTAATATGAATCCGACGAATTTGACAATCCAAGCGAACCCCGATTCTCGCAGTAATGCCAATCTTTCACTCAGCGCTTCTGGACCTCTCGGATCGAGCACGATAGATTTCACGACACAGACCGAGTCTGAAACGCCAATCCTCGAGACTTTCCAATGCTCGGCCAAGACGTCTGCGAGCTTCAAGTTCAGTTGTGTCAAAGCTGCTCAGAGAGCTATGCAGTCAGCTTCAAAGGTGTCAATGAGGTTAGATGAAGACGGTGTTCTCAGTTTGCAGTTTCTCGTGGAGATAGGTTATGGAGAGGGAGATGGAGCTGCGTTTGTGGACTTTCGGATTGTGCCTCTTGTGGATGGTGAAGCAGACGATGAGTACGATAGTGAGAGCTCTGATTAGTCTATCTAGTCACTTTCTCTGACTGGTATCTCTGATCCGCTAGCGCTGTTGTTCTAGTGCTCGCCAGTGCTGTCGGCGCCGCAGTAATCGCTCTGAACGAGAGAAAATTGCTCAATTCGTTCTGTCTGTCCTCGTCACTCTGTCCCATACAACCAGTCCCTCCTCACCATCATCTGCCACCCTTCTGATCTGCTTGACTCGATGCTCCGGGATGAAGTCCTCCTCTTCCGTGTGAGCTTGCCACTGCTCGAGAGGCTTCCACATTATAGCCAGGGAGAAGCGGTCGTGATAGCCAACCTCGTACGACTTCGCGGCATGTCTCTGATCGTGTTTCAGGCGATTCATAGCGTGCGCAGCTGTTCGAAATCGCCTCGAGAGGACAGTCTCCGCGGCAAATGTTTTGAAAGCATCGGGGTCGGTTGTGGTCGTCGTTGGCGTGGTGATCGATCCAGATGGGGAAAAGGTAGTCATCTCCTCGCCATCCTTGAGCATTTCCTCCCACAGCTCCTCCAGCATTCTGGTCATATCGAGCTTCAGAACTGGCGTTCCAAGTCTCGGTCCACTCGACATGTAATCGAAGTCCACAAACCCCCGGTTGAGTCCGTTCTTAGCCTGTAGTTCCTGCTGAGAAGCGACGCGGATCTCGATGCTTGACACTGCGTGGTCGATAAGTGAACGGCCCACACATGCCCCCTCTAAATCGACCAGGACATGCGGCGGCAAGCCTTTGTGAACATATTCTAGGAACTTGACTTTGTCCACTGTCAGGCCCTCTCTAACAGAAATGCCGATGTAGTTCACCCAGCCCTCTCCCATAGCCACATCTTCGGGCGAATGCATGTGAAACGGCCAGATCTGTACGTGGACAGCAGTCGTGTTGCCAAGAATGTTGCGTAGACTTTCTTGTAGTAGAAGCAGTACTTCGTAGGCATTCAAAGCCACAGCGTCCTACGCAATGATTTAGCAAGTATCTCTGAAACAGCAAGCCTCTCTCGACAGCGCTGTGTCTGAGAGCTCGTTGGCTTGGTACTGACCCATGCTTTGACATTCCAACATCGCGTGACAACCTTGAGGAACATCTCGTTTTCTGCCAGGAAGTTATCCCGACCATCGAGCTTGCCCGCTTCGCGTGTGAATGCACGCTGTATGCTGCGAGTGGCCGCTGGTGCAACATTAAGTCTGTGTCCCGAGGGCGTGACTACAGATAAGGGAGCGTCTCCGACGGGGAAATCCTCTGAACTGGTAAGGTAGCCTGAATTGTAACAGAACACTAGCATCTCCGAGGTAAGCATGCCGATTCGAGGTGCTAGGATGCCGCCACAGAATGCCCAGTCGATGAATTGCCTGATTGAAGCGCGATACCCGGCTGAGTTCTCTGCGTCCAGATTGCGAATTGCCTTGACCATGATTCTCGAATCTTGCAGACGCGCGAGTAGGTCATGGTTGAACAGTCGTCCTACAATGAATTAGCAAGTATCTCTGCAAATGCAAAAGCTTCCAGCAATTATTGTCTGTGAGCTCGGGAGCTTGGTTGGGCTGACCATCGAGAGAAATCTCCTCAGGCGCCGAAAGAAGATGTCCATCGTCGTGCTTGATTCTGCAGTAGTGTATCGTGAATGTCAAGCGATATCGCTGTCTGGTCTCGTTGTCTTGCAATCCATTGAATACCACAGAGATACTGTCATCGTCGTGAGTGGGAGGGTTGACGAGCTCGCATTCTAGCTTCTCCACTGCGTATTCGAAGAATGTCTGCGCACTCATGGTCGCAACGCATACGAGGTCGAAGCTCTGAGCCGGCGGAAAGGCGCCAATCGAATGCGGCAGAAGCATGTAGAGATGCTTGTCCGTGAGCGTGCTCGGTGCGGGCTCCTTGAGAGGCTCCCTGGTCGAAAATGGTACATATTGGCATTCGAGTCGCCTGGCAATTGCTCGTGTGCCTAACTCGATGTCTAGCCAGCGTCTATCGTTGTCCCTAGGAAGGGTCGCCATGGCTGTTGTTGTGCTGTGGTTATGCTGTAGTTGTGTGCGAAGGTTCTCCAAAGATGGAGCGATCAATTTGAATCAGCACCTACCTCAGCTGTTGAGTGTAGTTCGAGAAGCAGTTGTGATTCACTCTGCGGTGTCTCGAAGAAGGTGCAAGTTTGAGGCGGAGCCATGGGATCACAGCAAAATGAGCACTCGTCTGTGATCATCTTTGACCATCAAGCGCCAGGATTCACGGACGTCCAGTCTACGAGCTTTCACTTCGCCTCGAGACAACCAAATTTCTATCGTGAGCAGTTGTCGAGGAACAGCTGAAGAGAGTGTCATACAGAAATTATCTATGCTATATGGAGAAACTGCCGAGGCCTTGGCGCTGCACGGTCTTCCTTCCTCGTCACAGCGTGACAGACCCACTCAGCTGTACATGAAACTGTGCAACACTATTCCTTGCATCGGCAATAATGTGGTGTCTTCCGTCTCCTTCAGTCTCTCGACAGTATGACTTATCTACAACTCATCAGGAACACCATCCACAATCCGGGTGTGCATCACAACACTTCCGGCAGCCTGACCTGAAAATAAGTATTCAACCAGACTACTCCGACGATATGAATACCTACGAGCCTCTGACGCCAGTGTCGCTGGATGGAAGAGAGAGCGAGAAATTGGAAAGTCCTCTCACACATCTTCCGGCCGATTGTAGTAATGTCGCTGTGATCCGGTACACGCTGGAACAGTTCTTCTGTCTGAACACGGAACTACTGAATACTCGACAATATGACAAAGCTATCAACCTGGACGGCTATGATCAAGACTTCACGGCTGCGATGCCAAACCAGAAAGCCGAGAGTCTGGAAGGCTGGGTAGACCACCATCGACGTGGAGCACAGCAGTTCCCGCAGGCACAAGTGCGCATTCTGAGCATGAACTCGAAAGTGGACCTCAAGAAGGGTACGGCATCATTATTTACTGATCTGGAGCTGACTGGACGACCACCTGGCGTTACCATTAATTCGATGACTATCTCGGAGTTCAAGATTTGCGATGGGAAATGGCTATGCATGAGAGCAACGGGAATGCGAGGCAATGGTAGTATCGTGTGATTAAGGAGGTGTTGCAAGACCTGGCAATAGGTGCCAAATCCCGTCGTCCACACGTTCCGGCACTACTCACCACTGGAACTACTAGCAATATGGAGGTGCCGATTTTGCGCCAGCAACGGCCTCAAAGCGTGACTGCTGAAGGCCTAAGTAGTTATGAGTTGGGATTTGACGGCCAGATGATGCGGCTTGAGTGGATATTTCCACTGATTCAGCTGCACCTGAAGTGACGCTCAGACGACCATTGAGGCGCCACACGACATTAAGTGCAATGATGAAGGGATCCTACTCTACGCATGGTGTGCATGGAGCACTTCATCAATCGTTCTGGACACAACAGACAGTGGTAGTTAGTTCTACACATGGAGCTTATGAGAGGACTAGCAGAAGCACAGCAGACTAAGACGACAAATGAGGCACTTTCGCCGGGATGAGTATAATTTCGTTTTCCTGAGCCATGACGTTCATGATCGATGCCACGAAACATAGGATATGGGGTACGGCTCATCATTCCTCTGACCTACCAGCCCGGCCAGGGTCGCCGGTGTGCTCTTGGCAGTATCCGTTACGCCATACTGGCTAGAATATTCGATGCCAGACATCTCAGCTAATGGCTGCACCTCATCAGGGTACCCATATGCCCTTTCCCTTGTATAACGAACATAGTCTAGCATGCTCCCCAAGAACGTCCTCTTTCAAGCCTCGACATTTCCATCCGATCTCTAGAGCGCCTCAACTTTACCGCCGAAGATCCTTCCACAATCCGCAGTTCGCGTGACTGTCGGTGCTTTAGAGTGTCCAGTATGTTTGCTACAAATGTCCAGCTCCGACCTTGGTGTTTCCGTGCAATGTCTAGTACGTCCAGAGTCACATCCTGAGCGTCAGGCCTCTGCTTGTTTAATTTTTTGGGCTGGCGAGAGTTGACCCACCATCGTCCTCCGCAGTGGATGTGCTCACACCAGTGCATGAGCCCATTTCATCCCAATATGCCTCCCGGAATCACGATCGTTACTTTCATCTTGTCGGCAACTTTAATACTCTGACAACACATCTCGAATGTGATCAGCGGCTTCGCGTTAATCTCCCATACATAAATGTTGAATGTGTTCAGCTTGAGATATAGTTCCAGTGCTTCTTGTCTGAACTGACGAGATGTTGCAAGCACACCTGGCCGTGCGGGCTCGAACGTGTTGATCCCAAGTCGTCGGCCGACGATCACATACCCGTCACGACCATAGCAAGCCGGCGTACCTTCTGCCGATGCTATTGTGACGAGCTCGAGAATCTGAACTCTGATCTCTGGTGGAAGCCTAGAGAAGAAAGGGGAAGCCGAGTTCTCAACGTATTGAACGTGCGTTCGACCACATAGAGTGTCGTTCCTCAGGGCGGCGAATTCGGACATGTTTACGCAAGTACTCTTGAATGCAGGCCGGGCGGGCAATTGAGGTCGATAGTCTCGTTATCGATTGTTGTGGGCGGTCGTTCCTCATTCTTATTGATTGTATTGCGTATGATGTCGCTTCGTCAATTCTGCAGTCGTTCAAAGTGGGAATTGATATACTTTGCCAAGCCTCCATACCATGGTACAAACTTGACATGCTCCTTTGCTGCAGGACCTATATATATGCGCAGTACAGCAGGCAGGCATGCCCTCATCCGCTGACGGCCTAGCCCACGGCTGCAACACTGAGCCTATTACGCAGCCAGCGGTCGGTGGAAAGAAAGAGTATGAATAGATGTGACATATCTCATACTGAGCATCTCGATTGATGAGTAGTGTCCCATTGAAGCTGATATAATGCTCCGGTCTTCATTCAGTACATTGTGGTGAGAAGTTCCAGTCAACCAGTGTTGGAAATGCTGCTAAATACTTCAGGATTTGCTTTACAGATATGGAGATGAATGTGAATGTGGTGGGGATAGTGAAATGGGCTTCGTGCGTTGATCTTGCTTGCGTCTGCACGTTTTGGTACCCGCATCATGCGGAAACTCCGCTGGAAGGTCTCTTGTTGCTATCATATGATGTTGTGAATGTAGAAAGTGATGTGAGTGAGTGAAGTGGAAGTGAACGGCCCGTGAGCCAGGAGCCTTCAGGGTTCAAACACGCGCTTTCTCCATGCCAAAACAATAGACAATAAACACTACTGCTCTCCCACGCAACCCACTACACCATCGCCACTGTACACACTCGCTGGATTGCTGGACAATCATACACCACGCCTCACGACATGAACACCATCGCACTCGTTTGAACAGCCCTACTAACCTGGACAGCCACGCGTGCTACGCGTGCATAGCAACGAAACGCGACCATGGACGACTCGATGGACGTCTCGGAGGCAGCCTACGATGAGGCATCAAGTGATTTCGAGCCCGAAGTGGCACCAAAGGCTGTACGTGGAAAGCTCACTTTGCTAGGCAGACAGACAAATACCTTACGCGTTTCATGTGCTGACTTCATTCACTCACAGAAGGCAAAAGCACCCGCAAAAGCACCCGCAAAAGCCGCTGCTACCAAAGCGCCTGCAAAGAAAGCGCCTGCAAAACCAAAGACCACGAAACAGACGACACTAACGAAGACGACCAAATCCGCACCAAAGGCAGCTGCGAAGAAGCGCGCACTACCCGACTCCGATGCTGAGAACTCTGATGCGGACCTGAACTCTGTAAACGACGACTCATTGCTGTCAAATACACCACCTTCGAACAAGAAGCAGAAGCAAGCGCCTGCGCCAAAGACGAAGGTCGCCTCCGGACCGCTCGTGGAAATCGAGAACGAGAGCTTCATGGACGTGCCAGTGGCTGCCACAGCGAAGAAGGGGTCGGAGCAATATCAGAAGTTGACACAGTTGGAGCACATCTTGAAGCGTCCGGACACATACATCGGCTCTGTCGAGCATACGACCGATCTGCTATGGATTTACAACTCCGAGACCGACGCCATGGAGAACCGCAAGGTCAGCTATGTGCCTGGGCTTTACAAGATCTTTGATGAGATTCTGGTGAACGCAGCGGACAACAAGCAGCGGGATAAGAACATGAGTGAGCTCCGCGTAACAGTGGATCCCGAGAAGGGAGAGATCTCGGTGAGGAACAATGGACGTGGTATCCCTGTCGAGATGCACGAGAAAGAGGGCATCTACATTCCGGAAATGATCTTTGGACATCTCTTGACCTCCTCGAACTACGATGATGACGAAGCGAAGGTCACTGGTGGTCGCAACGGATACGGCGCGAAGCTCACGAATATTTACTCGACACAGTTTACACTGGAGACCGTGGACTCGAAGACCAAACAGAAGTACACTCAAACATGGCGCAAAAACATGAGCATCATGGAAAAGGCCAAAATCACCAAAGTCAAGGGTGATGACTATACCGAAATCACTTTCAGACCGGATTTTAGCAAGTTCGGCATGGACAAGATGGACGCGGACTTCGAAGGACTGGTCAAACGCCGAGTCTACGATATGGCTGGCACTGCAAAAGGCGTGAAGGTCTATCTGAATGGAGAGAAGATCAAGATTACCAAGTTCAAGCAATACATGGAGATGTACACCAAGGCTATCAAGACCGAGAACGTGGCGAATGACGGAGCTGCACCAGAGCAGGTCATTCTTACGGACAATCCACACGAGCGCTGGGAGATTGGCTTCGCTGTCTCAGATGGTTCCTTCCAGCAGGTATCATTCGTCAACTCCATTGCCACCACCACAGGAGGTACTCACGTCAACTACATTGCAGACCAGATCTGCGATAGACTCGAGCAAATCGTGAACAAGAAGAACAAAGGTGGTGTCAAGCTGAAGAAGGCCCAGCTCCGGAACCACATCTTCTTGTTTGTCAATGCCTTGATCGTTAATCCGGCATTCACGTCGCAGACCAAAGAACAGCTCACGACCAAGGTCAGCGCTTTTGGAAGCAAGCCTCAAGTCACCGAGAAGTTCTTGAAGGATATCGCGAAGACTGAAGTCGTGACCAACATTCTTCACTTTGCGCAACAGAAAGCCGACAAGGTGCTCTCCAAATCAGACGGCAACAGGCGCCAGCGCATGAACCACTCCAAGCTCACCGACGCCAACAAAGCTGGCACGAAAGACGGTTATAAGTGCACACTTATCTTAACCGAAGGTGATTCTGCCGCGCTCCTAGCACTGGCTGGTCGTGCTGTGGTTGATCCAGATCTGTTTGGCGTCTTTCCGCTACGTGGTAAAGTTCTCAATGTTCGCGATGCTTCCGTTGAGCAGATCTCGAAGAATGCCGAGATCCAGAACATCAAGAAGTTCATCGGCCTGCAGCACAAGAAGCAGTACACCGACACCAAGGGCCTCCGCTATGGACACATCATGATCATGACAGATCAGGATCACGACGGTTCTCACATCAAAGGCCTCTTGATCAACTTCTTGCAGGTGCAATATCCATCATTGCTCCGAATCAAGGGGTTTCTGCTGGAGTTCATCACCCCGATTGTGAAAGTCTGGAAAGGTGACGTGAAGAAGCCAAAGGCAAAGAAAGACTTCTTCACGATGCCGGAGTATGAACAGTGGCGAGAGCAGCCAGGACATATCAAGGGCTGGGAGCATAAGTACTACAAGGGATTGGGTACCTCTGATACGCGCGACGCTCAGATCTACTTCAACGATCTCGACAGGCACTTGAAGAGATTCCACGAGATGCAGGACCACGAAGAGGAGCTTATTGACCTCGCTTTCTCGAAGAAGAGAGCCGACGCTCGCAAGACATGGCTCCAAGGTTTCGTGCCCGGCACATACTTGGACATGTCAAGCACCGACGACATTACTTATGATGATTTCATCAACAAGGAACTGATTCTGTTCTCTATGGCTGATAACATGCGATCCATCCCATCTGTCATCGATGGTCTGAAGCCCGGTCAACGTAAGGTCATGTATACGGCTTTCCGCCGCAACCTGAAGAAGGATATCAAGGTCGTCGAGCTTGCTGGTCTGGTATCTGGTCTCACCGCGTATGCATACGGTGATGCATCTCTGCAGCAAACCATTGTCGCGCTTGCGCAGAACTTTGTGGGTTCTAACAACATGAACATTCTGGAGCCAAGTGGCAATTTTGGTTCTCGTCTTCAAGGAGGCAGCGATGCAGCCAGCGCTCGTTATATTTATACGAGACTGTCACCATTTGCGCGCCACGTATTCGACCCGAAGGATGAGCCTCTCCTCAAGCCTAACTTAGACGATGGCAAAGAAATCGAGCCGGAGCTCTATTTCCCAATTCTTCCTATGATCCTCATCAATGGGGCTGAAGGTATCGGAACTGGTTGGAGCACATCTATCCCATGCCACAACCCCGACGATGTGATCAATAACCTTATTGCTCGCATGCAGCCTGGCGCGACCAAGGAGTCGATGACACCTATGCTACCCTGGTATCGCGGATGGACTGGGCAGACTGAGCAACTGTCAGAGGATCGGTACAAGTTCCCGGGAAGAATTGTCAAAACAGGCAACAACGAGGTGGAGATCACCGAGTTGCCCGTGCACCAATGGACGCAGGATTTCAAAGACAAGCTTGAGGACATCATCAAGGCAGAGAAGGTACCATCCTTCATCAAGGACTACACGGAGTACAACACCCCTGAAACCGTTCATTTCATCATCAAGATGGAAGAGAAGAAGCTTCAGGAGCACGAGGACAAGCTAGAGGAGCTCTTCAAGTTGTCAAAGACCCAGGCAACGTCCAACTTGGTTGCGTTCGATCAGCATGGCCGCATCCACAAATACGCCACAACGCTTGACATCCTGGAGGAGTTCTACCTACACCGATATCAAGCGTATATCGAGCGCAAGCGGGTAATGCTTGAGAAGATGGAACAAGAGCTGCGCAAGCTCAACAACCAGGCGAGGTTCGTGAAGATGATTATTGACGGCAAGCTGGTGGTCAGCAAGAAGAAGAAATCCGTGCTGGTGAAGGAACTCAAGGACCTCAAGTTCGATGCATTTCCAAAGGTCGTAGATGCCAAGAAGGCTGGCGAGACGGAGGAAGCAATGGAGGACAACAATGACGACTCAGACGATGCTGAGACCGCTACCAGCGCTAGTGACTACGACTACCTCCTCGGCATGGCCATTTGGTCGTTGACCCAGGAGAGAGTGGAGAAGCTGCTGAGACAAGTTGGCGACAAGGAGGATGAGATCAGCGATCTGTCCTCGAAGTCTGTCCAGGACCTCTGGTCGAGTGACCTTGTAGCACTGCGCGATTCGTGGGAGCACGCAGAGAGTGAGGAGAGAAAGCGCGACAAGGACATCAAGAGAAAAGGTCGTCGTGCATCTGCAAAGCTTGGGATCGGTGGCAAAGCGGGCAAGAAGCGAAAGGCTGGTGACAGCGATGATTATTCTGATGAAGACTTTGACGCCGGACCGAAGAAGAAGACCGCAAAGACCACAAAGTCGACGGCTCTGGGTGGCCTGCTTGCGATGAATGCGGCCTCAAAGCCAGCTGGCAGTTATCCAATCGTCAATGGTGTCGAGCAGGAGCGCATCGAAGTGCCTGCAGCCGCTAAGCAGATGACACTTGACAAAGCTTTCAAGAAGCCCGAGCCTGTCGTCAAGGTCGAGAAGGCGGCTGCCGCTGCGAAGCCTCGTGGTCGCCCGAAGAAGGTCCCTGATGACACGGACTCAGACGCCGGCGAACCGGCTCCTGCGAAGAAAGCCGCCCGTCCGAAGACGAAGAAAGTCGTCGACTCGGACGTTGACATGGACGATGATGAGGACGTGTTCGCAGCTGTGGCCAAAGAGGCAGCATCTAGGCCCGCCGCGGCTCGTGGTGGACGAGCAGCGGCTCAGAAGGCCAAGATGTCATACAAGATGGAGTCCGATGACGACTCGGAGTCTGATGCCGGTAACGACATGCTAGCAGACGTTAGTGAGATGGTGAAGGGTGTTGGCAACGTCAGCACCGATGCTCAAGGCTCACGTCTGTTTCACACGAGTGTGCCTGCTGCTTCACGCCCAACCAGCAGCCACGGCTTGAAGACCAAGCCAAGCAAGAAGACATTGGCCGACATCTCTGACGATGAGACCGACTGGGCAGAGCTTGCGCAGAACTCTCCTCAGAAGGTCGCCAACCATACCATCTTGTCAGACAATGAAGATTCTATGGACATCGAAGTGCCAACAAAGCCTGCCCCGAAGCCTGCTGCAAAGCCCAAAGCTGTCCCCAAGGCCAAGGAGCCCGCTGCCCTGAAGCCCAAGAAGGCACCGGCACCGGTTGCGGCGAAGCCACCAGCTCTTTCGCCAGCTGCGAAGGCTTATGCTGCGAAGAAGGCCAGTGCTCAGGCCAAAGCTGGAGCGTCGAAGAAGAAGCTGCCTTCATCCGATGACGAGGAAGAGGATGACGACGTCGATCAGATTGCAAACGAAATCCTCAGCGATGATGAGGAGGACAGCCCGGTCAAGCCTGCTGCGAGATCTCGTCGCGCGGCTGCCACCACCACCAAGTCGAAATACACCATGGATAGTGATGAGGAGGAAGAAGAGGAGTCCGAGGACGACTTCGAGGATGCCGACGAGAGCTTTGACTGAGCGTCTCCGGAGGTTCAGGTGATGTTTTGCTTGAGTTGTTGCTTTCAGAGTGATACCATCTCCTAAGGCTGTGGAGCGGTCGGCAGCATACTTACTAGTTCTGCTACACAGTATAGTGCATCATTTCGTATCTCGTATGAACGCTTTCGATACCGCTGGTCTGCTCTCTTTCTTTGACAATGCTGACCTCCAGCTCCAGCTCGTTCAGTCGCACAGAAAGGAGCATCGGAAGCAAATTGGCTGGTAAGATATCCACGGCATTGTGTATCAAGTTGCCCCAGGTTGTGATCCGATCGACAGAGATGGAAGCATCAGCCAGCTGAAAGGATCTCGCTAGGTCTCGCTATCTGCCCATTACAAGACACGTCGATAGACGACACTCATGGCCCTGCAGAGACGTCCGGCATTAGATGCTACACCACGAGCTCCTCGCCTGTAAATTTCTGGCCACGTCGTTCATCGGGAATGTGCCATCTCGAACACGCTCCGGTGACGTCCGAAGGTCTGCATAGTCCTGTCAGATGTATTGTTGACACGCCGAGCTGCCACGCTACAGTATCAGAAAAAGTTCAAGAAATTGATGTTCAATAGATCTGCAGAGAGGCTTCTTCGACGTTGAACACCAAGAAGCTTTTATTAGCTCAGCATGACCAGAATCCCGGATGATCGGCACCAAAGTCATGGTCAGCAAGCTCACAACGGTTGGCCGAATGAAGACATTCCACGCCCGTGATAATGCGGGGCATGGTAGCGTAGCGGACGATAGGGCGGGAAAAGTGCGATACAGCACAGCGTGTTACCGAGCGATTGCCACTTAGATGTTCAAAGACCTCTTTGCTGACGTAGCAACCTCTACTTGCTCACTATCAACTTCTTCTTCAGCATACACAACACACGTACACATCATGGCACCACACGCAGAAGATCACAGCAATGGCACTGAGGCAGTCGCCAGCAATGGCCATACAGTGCCTGTCAACGAGGGAGAGGCACCTATGGAGCCTGGAGTCAAGAAGAACATCGCACAAGGAAAGATGACCAATTTCCCAAGGTGTGTTGACCTTGTGGCCTATCGAGGCTAAGCTCGGGACCCAGCTCACATCTTCATACAGACCTCCAAAGTTCGAAGACAAGTACAAGGAGCGAGAATATTTGAAGGGACGTCTCGCCGCTGCTTTCCGCATCTTCGGCAAGTATGGCTTCGATGAGGGGGTTGCTGGGCATATCACGATGCGTGACCCTGTAGACCCGGTAAGCACTGTAGTGGAGATCTCCACATTGTGTCAAGTTTGGAAAGACTCATATGTTTGTATAGCATTGCTTCTGGGTAAACCCATTCGGTGTTGCCTTCTCTTTGATCAACAAGTCCGATCTCATCCTGGTCAATCACTCCGGCCAAGTTATTGATGGAGGTGAATGCCGTCTGCTCAACACCGCGGCTTACATGATTCACTCTGCCATTCACAAGGCGCGGCCTGACGTAAACTGTGCTGCTCACAGCCACTCGATCTATGGCCGAACATGGTGCTCTTTGGGACGCAAGATCGATACCTTGACGCAGGATGCTTGTGCTTTCCACAACGATCACGTTGTCTACAACAGCTTTAATGGTGTAGTGTTGGCTGAGAAGGAAGGTAATGACATTGCTGCGTGCTTGGGAGACAAGAAGGCTGCACTATTGCAGAACCACGGTCTGTTGACTGTTGGGTCTACGATTGAGGAGGTAAGATGATTTGCAGTATACATGTTGATGATGGTCTGATGCTAATTCTGATCACCAGGCGGTCTTCTGGTTCGTCTCTCTGGAGAAGTGCTGTCACTCGCAGCTCATGGCCGAGGCAGCCTCTTTCCCTCGAGGCGAGAAGCCAATTGCCATTGGCGAAGAGGAGGCGCAGTACACGTACCGTACAGTTGGTACAGCTCGTGCAGGCTGGTTTGGAGCCAAGCCGTTGTTCGATGTCATCCATAAGGAGACTGGCGGCGAATATTTGCAATAGATGCATAGCAGCACATCACAATACCCAGACTGAATGAACGAGATGCCTCTCTTACTTGCGTGCCACTCCGAGGCCACTATCATCGCCATATGCTTCCGAATGATATCTCCAAGAAAGCTGGTGTCAGCTGAGCAGGAGTCTCAATCGTGGAAGCCGTATGACCTCGTCACACCCACTTCTTATCTCCCACCTCTTCATTTGATGTCCAGCACTCTGTATGCATTGCTGTACACCTTCTCCGATTCAATGCTGGTAGCTGAGCATAGACCGGCCAACCAGAAACATAGCTCTGATCGAATCTCTTGAACATAAATCTTGCCAAGCAGCATTGCTATGCGCATCAACTGACAAGTCGTGATGGTGTTGTAGTTCGCAGAGCAGATAGCTTGTTGCTCGTCAGGAACAAAGACAACATATGGTATTGTGCCATCGTATCGCTTCACGTAGAGGTTGAGCTTGTCGGTGTCGCCTGTCGATATGCCCAAGATTGGAAAGTCTCCGCTTTCGAGGACTCTCCTGATAGTGTGGACAGGTGGCTGGATTGTACGACACTCGCAGCCTGGTCGTGTGTGTGGTGCGGACGCGTTCGAGGCTTGATTGTCCTGTGCATGAACAAGAGGTTGGCTCATCGATGGCCAGCTGTCCGTTTCGCTGCCGCTCAAATGCGTGTCCTGTTCAACTTGATGATCCTGTTCGTTCTAGGCAGCGTCGTAGTCAGTCTGCGAGAACTGCATCCAAAGATGCAGCCTTGGATGGGACGAGCTGAGGATTTTAAACCTACCATACCGCCACTTACATACGTGTTCCTCAAGGCTATATATAGCCGCATGCATTCTGTTCGTCCTTCATGCCTGACGAGGCTGCATAGATGGACAGACCGGACGACATGGAGAGTGAAGAGGCCGATGTATCTGCGCACGAACACCCAGACACGCGAGAGAACTGTTCTCTTGAATCAGCAAGGTTTCCAGTGCCGCAGCCCCGGAAGCACTAAGCTTAGTCTCTTTTTCACATGCTCAACGCGCGAAAATAACTTGGCACGAGTGGTGCTCACGAGCAATTCTGATCGAAGAATGATCGTGTAGTGTGACTTGTTTCCTCATTGGGCATCGAAGACCACGATTCGTGACGTAGACATGAGTGTAGCTGCAGCAAGATACATGTAATCAAGAAACGAGGTCCACAATGTACCAAAAAGTATGTAGCCGTTTGATGATGAGAACTGGATTGGTTGAGTTGATGAACACCCATGACGAAAGAGTAAGCTAGCTTCAGGGTGTGCATTGTCTTGAAATCTTGCCGCACACAAACATCGCAGCTTCTTCCACACCACCGATACAATCCTACTCACCAACGATACGGATCTCACTGAGGAAGTCCTAGACACCTCCTCTTCGCCCTTCCACGACCCGTTCTTTCGAGCAACCTGATCTTCACCAACCCGGAGCTCCCTTATCAGCATCAAAATGGCGGAGACAAGCGCCCAACAGCAATATCCCAACTTGAACCCGTACGCCGACTCGAATGGCGCCTCTACGACGACCTCGAATGGCCCAACAGCCACTGAGCAAGGCAAGAGCATTCTGAACAGTAAGGTAAGCGACAACTGTCCCTTTCTACCTCCAGCACCTCGTTCGCAGTCATGTCGATTGTTAGCAAGCAGGGAAGGTACAAACATACACGTCACCTCCGCTCGCTTGTGCAGGCGACAACTTGTGTCCTTCTTGCTTCACGTACTGCTTCCTGTCAAGCACACTCGCTGCATACATCCAGCAACACACGCTGACACCTCCGACAGTTATCAGCATATCCGCCTACCTCGTCTGGAGATATACAGCCAGCAGAACCTAACATGATGTCTCTCTCAGGTGCCCAGCAAACCGCAGCAGCCACTGCCAACGACATCAAGAACTCGCAGGTGGTCCAAGATCTCGCCAACGGCCCAGTAGCTCAGAAGGTTGGCAACGAGGCCACTGCCACCAAGAATGAGTTTGGAAACCTCGCCGCATCGCGCCAGACACCATCCACACAGACTGCAACTGGTCAGAACTTGACTCACTACCACTCCTTCTTCTACAACCTCCTCTCCTGGGAGAACCCACGCGCGACTGCCATCAGTTACGCCACCATCGTCCTCTCCATCCTCGCCTTCCGATATGTCCCTGTCGCCAAATATGCCCTGAAGGCCATCTACATTGTGCTGGGCGCTACTGCAGCAGCTGAGATCGCTGGAAAGGTGGTTCTCGGTCAAGGCGTATCCACCAAGCTGAGACCGAAGAAGTACTACGTTGTTCCACAAGAGACACTCGAGAGCATCATAGTAGATGTTGTTGAGCTGGCCAACTTCTTCGTGATCGAATTCCAGCGCGTGGTCTTTGCCGAGAATGTCTACGCCACGGTTGCTGTGAGTTGAAGGCACATCATTGCAGCACTGGACCTTACTAACCTCACCTTAGGCTTTCGCAAGCGCTTTCTTGTCCTACTGGTTGATCAAGATCATGCCAAGCTGGGGTCTATTCCTCTTCTTCACCACCGTCGTCTACTTCGCACCACTCGTCTACATTACCAACCAAGAGCTCATCGATGAGCAGCTCGGAAACGCACAGAAGATCGTGTCGGAGCAGACAGAGCAAGTCCGCACATTGGCAGCCGAGAACGCAAGCAAGGCATGGCAAGCTACCCAGAGTGCGACCAAGGAGTACAGCGCAAAGGCATCTGAGGCCATTGGCCAAGCCAGTGCGAAGACACAAGAGGCGTACGGTCAGGCCAGCGCGAAGACACAAGAGACATTTGCCCAGACCAAGCAGGCTGCTGTCGAGAAGGGCTATGTCAGCGGAGAGACAGCAGAGAAGGCTACACCAAGCCAGCTCGATGGAACTGGTGTCAGCAGCGCTGACTTCCCAACGGCACCAAAGCAGGAGCCAGCTGTCACTGAGGTAGTTGACCCTACCGCTGAGCTCGAGACTCGGGCTGAGCTTAAGACTGAGTCTCACGCCGAGGGCAACAAGGAACCTGTCCCTGCTTTCGGTCCTTGAACGCTGAATACTTCGAGCCTGCGGGTAAACCTCTGAACCCCTACTCTGGACAGCTCGTGATGAGCAATTGAGATCCATGGTATCACCTACGTTTCCGATATTTGCAGACCGGCATTACTGAGCGCTTGCGATCATACCTGGCATGGCGTTTGAGGGAAGGAATGGAGACAGGTCTGTACCACTATGGTTGTGCATGCCACCGGAGCAAGCACGGGCGAGCGTACATGTGTATCATGATCCTACTGTAGTATGACCACCGACATGTTTCATGTCTTCATATCAAGCAAGCGAGCGATGATTGTACTTTACTTCTTCATTCACCACGTCCTCCATCTTCCAGTGCGACTCTTTGACTTGACTCAATGTTGCAATACTTTCCTCATGCTCCTGCCCAAGAGGATACCCTGGTCGATGGCACGAGAGCTGATCCTTACCTGTCAGCAAGGAAGGCGTGCTTAGCGCTCCTGCCTTGTCATGCCATCATCGCTTCCACCCAATTAGTAATAGCTCGGCGACTTCATTGTTTCCGAATGTTGATATAACAACGACATCTACAGCGTTGAAAACATCGATTTACCAGCTCAAACGATTCTTACAACACCTCACTCGGCAAAAGAATCATAAGGACAAGCAAAGATGACGACCAACGGACTGACGCCAACTACATTCGAAGTCAGCAATGGCATCTCGAAAGAAGCCAACAAATCCGATGCATTGACGAATGGCAATAACGTCGTTGGACCTAAGATCACATGTGAGTGATTCCAGCATAGGCTGATGATGTGTATGATTGACTAACAACAAACAAAAGTGTACACCAACCACAGATGTCCTTATGCCCATCGTGCACACATCACGCTATCTGAACTGGGCCTTCCGTTCGAAGAAGTCATTATCGATCTCGATACTCCACGTCCTCAGTGGTATCTAGACATCAACCCCCGAGGTCTTGTGCCCAGTATCAAGTACGCTGTTGAAGGCATCTACGACGAAGAGATTGTCACCGAAAGTGCCATCGTAGCACAGTTTCTTGCCGACTCATTTCCGGGTCCTCTCCTACCTGGACCTAAGGACTTCCCCACTGCTCCATTAGTCAGAGCTCGAATTGCCTTCTTTGTGGATACATGGAATAGCAAAGTTTCGAGCTTCTGGTTCGGAGCGCTGATGGCCGAGGGCGAGGAGAAGGAGAAGAAAGTTGACGAGTGGGTTAAGGCTGTTGAGAAGGAGATTGAGCCACTTCTGGCTGATGCTGGACCGTTCTTTGGTGGGAGTAAGGACTTTACTTTCGCTGAAGTCCATGCCGCGCCGTTCGTTGTGAGGTGGTATGCACTTGCGAAGTACGAGGATCTCTTGCCAGCGAGCTTGATCAAGCGATTCGATGCGCTGCCGAACTTCTCGAAGTGGGCTAAGGCAATTGGAGAGAAGGAGAGTGTCCACACAATTGAGTGGGATTCTGGTCCTGATGCGATCAGGAAGAAGCTAGCTAGCATCAAGGCTGTTAAGAAGTAGGGATTTTGGGGCCTGATTGTGCTCAGGAAACTAGCCAGCGTTAAGGTTGCTAAGAAGTAGGATGTAACACTCATGGTAGAAGGGATGGCGAGGACGGCGACGAAGATCGACCTGCTATCGCTATCAATGAGATTGCAAGAACAGACGTATAACAGATGAGACAGTGAAAAAGTGACAGACATCATTCAACATATCGTACCATTCATTATGTACATGCGTAGCATCGTGACAAGCCTAACAAGAGCTCTATGTATATCATCTGTCTACATCTTGTGAACAGAGCTATTCTTAGACCACCTTCTAAATGTCTTGCCAAAGTAGTAGAAAGGTATGGCGAACAGACACCATAGAGTGATGAGACTCATGTTGGTCATGATCGGTGGGATGAATCCACTCTTCATCACCCAAGGTGTGATGAATTCTGCGAATCCATAGCCCCACAAGTTCTTGTTGACAGTGATGGAGACCATGAGCGAGCCGGCGACAGGCTTGTAGGAGTCGACGGCATAAGTGGTGACCATGGCAGGTAGAGCGGCGACTTGAATACCGGCGCACGCGTAGCCGACGATGACAATGACTTCCCAAGGCCACTTGCGGTCGTAACCGAATGCTACGATGAAGTTGCCCAGGATCATGATGATTACGTATGGGACTGTATCACCGTTAGCGAGATTTTGTGTGCTGTGGGGCAGAGGTAGGACATACTCATGGCCGGCAGACGCATCTCAGGCTCTCGAATGCCACGATTCGCCTTTGTAGCTCGCGCAGAGACCCAATCACTCAGTGGTCCAGCTGTGAACAAGCCGATCATGGCGCCGATCAAGATTGCGAAGTTCATGAAGCCGATAGACTGCGAGCTGTAGTTATAAGGTGGAGCAGCAAAGTTTTGCGACTGAGTGAGGTTGATCGTGAGGAAAGAGCTGCAGGACCAGGACACCACAAAGGATGAGAACTCCACGATCGGGAATGCGAACAACTTCCATGGGATCCAGAGGTCCGTAAGCATGCTCTTCCAGGGGTTGGCAGTGGGCATGTAGATACCCCATTGACGCTTGCTGGGTGCTCCTTTTCCAAGCCAAGGATCACGGTTCGCGGTAGAAGTTGGCTGAAGTGGGTTATGACTCTGGATGCGTGTAATGTTGCCACCACTCTTCTCAGAATCCTGCCAATCATCAGCGAGAACCATTCTCGGTCGCTAAGCGATGTCAGCACATACGTTGATGATGAACTTGCCAACGTTTCGGACGTTGTAAAGCACATACCTCCTGACTGTCAGCACTACTCGATGACTTGGTCTCAACTCTCTTGACTACTGACGATGTACCAATCTCATCTGGGTGAAGACGGTGCCATTTGGTCTCTGGAAACATGACTTTTGTACTCGTCAGTTGCGATCTCTTTCGAGTATGCTTCGGCAACACTTACAAACAACCATGGCAAGTGAGATACCGATCAGGCCAGTGTTGAGCCACCAGAAGCTTCGCCATCCCAGGTGCAAGGCCATAGATCCACTGACAATCTACAACACGTTAGACAAGATTGAAAATCGCACAGAGGCATGCACTTACTGGTCCGACCATCAAACTGCCCATATAAGCTACCCAGTATAGTGTATTATGGTAGCCACGGTCGTGTAGGAAGAAGATGTCCGCGATGACTGCAGGCTGAATGGTCTCTGCAGGACCAGCTCCGATTCCATTCAAGATACATGCGCCCATAAAGGAACCATATGTTTGTGCTCGTGCTCGCCAGATTGTGGATATCAGACAGACGATTTGCGACAGGATAAGGACAGGTCGACGACCGCAAGATGTGCTGATGGGCACCCTGAGAAAACGAATCAGCAACGAGACTTGGACTAGCAGTAAAAGGCTTTCTCACCAGATGAAGTTACTGAACCCTAGCACCAGAATGCAAACACCTGTAAATTTGACGACGTCGTGAAGATCAGAATTGAATTCCTTGATGTAGTCGCCAAACATAGGTGCTAATGCCAATGGTCCAAAGCCTTGTGTGAATGTGACCATTGTTGTCGCGGTGATACACAGTATCTTCCATAATGGACTCCAGTTCAAGGGATCGTGAGGATCGTCCGACGGCTGTGGCACCAGCACATGCGAGCCACCTTTGACGAAGTGATGTGAACCGACATCTGTCATCACCTCCGTTCCAGGAACGATGTCGATGTGCAACTCTTGTTCCAGCTCATGGAGCTCCTGCATTCGCATGTTCGTTAGCGGTATGTCGTCTGCCATGGTTGCACGTGGGAAAACGTGCTCTTGCATCTGCGTTCATCTCCATCTTGATCACGGTGGGGGGCCACGCCTCTTCAACCGGAAGATTTGAGTAGCTTCCGAGTGATAACGAAAAGGAAATCAATTATCAACCAGGAGGGAAAGGGTGATCCCTAAAGAGTGCTGCGTTCAGTGCCAGCCTTGGAGTCGAGACATGTTGCTCAGGGTGCCATGCTCATATTTATGAACCTCCATGCCTGTCAAACTCACGGCAGCTCCGCCATGCGTTTCAGGTCACCATTGGACCAGACTTCCACTACCATCTTGACCTCCCGCAACGGTACGTCCACAAGTTCACAGTCTGGACTCCTGGTTAGAGTTGTACACGCCTCCATAATTGGACGGCAGTCGCGTGGCACTGGCGATCGATCATAAGCCTCTATTCCACAGCACATGGCTCTAGGGCCCACGGTGCACTGCCGGAACACCTGGTGACCAGGATTCCAATCATGTGGCGTTTGTTCATCGTGGAGTGCAAGCGGATTCTGGGGTAGAGCGCGGAGAAGACAACATGGATATGGAGTAGCCCCTCCTTTGGCGCCAGTATGTGCACATGTCTGGTCGCCTGTGTAAGCGATGTTGAAGAGCCGTGACCTCGGATAGTTGATACAGTGGCTGTTGTTGAAAGAGCACGGCAGATGAGGGCGAGACCATTGCCGATGGCTTTGCTGCATCACGATTGGGTACAATTTACGACGTCGCGGACTCGAACTCCTGACCACAGTGACCAACAGCCTTCTCTGCTGCCCATAACATCCTAGAGAAAATCGCGCGTGTGCTGGGATGATTGTCTTGTTCTGTTCATTTGACTTTGTCTTCTTATCAAGGTAGCGGACCGCGGATTTGGCTGAAGCAGGCATCGGGACAGCAACCTCTTCTCATCATCAGGACCTTCGGCGCGAGAGTCGCACAACGCGCGCCATGCCCTGGTGACAGTTCCGAACAAAGGATGGGCGCGTCCTGCAGGAAGCTCCTCCTGCTGCATGTAATCCGATGCAGTCGCTGCTCTTCGGACGTGTTATCCGTCCGCCATCATCGGCTCGTTAGACTTCCAAGGCTGTAACAACATCTTCAGGCATTAAAAAGGCTATGTCTCCTAGGTGTCGCACGGGGCTGGATGCGATCCCTTTTGCGGAAGAGCAGGAAGCAAAATCCTGCATTTATAGCACAGGACAGGCTGGTAAAGTTCCGTGAAGAACAAACAAGAAGAAGCGAAGGAGTTTGATAGTTCTACCGGCTGCGCACGTGGCCTCACGAACTTCATCGGAGAGACCCGCATTCGCACGTATATCTTGGCGATGATACGATGACACTTCCTCCGGACATCATCAGCACCATTAACATGTTCGAGGACATCTGAGCAGTCAGGTCGCTGACATTTCGGATGCATGAGCGAGGTCTCTAGGACGTTCCGACAGCTCTGGTGGCGGAGTGTCCGCTCGGATAGACACCATGACCTTCACCTTCTTATTTGGTATCCCATCTTGTTGGCCCTAAGTTGGGACCGCAACCATCGCCAAAGTCACAATACAGTGTCAGCACAAGCCAATAAGTCAGCCTCCAGTCGCGCATTTCGCCCTCCTCGGACTACGCGCCGAGCTTCCCAAATTCCAGGTGTCTCCAGTACTGCTTCTAGAACGAGATGCTAACAGGTCACAGTAATTCGGATTGCCCATACAGTCGTGCTATGCTGTAGGCCATCACTGTAGCATGCCCAAGCAAGATCTGGCTATCTCGCAGCCAGACCCGTCAGCGAGTCCAATTCTCTGAGGTTAAAGCCATAAAGTCGTATGTTGCTCTATTGTTGCAGGTCGACGATATGTGGCTGGTAACCGCAGCAAGCGACAATACCACTGGTGACATCGGCCAGTGGCTTCCGATTTCCAATATGCGCAGCTGAGCAGCTCGTGGCCAAGACCAATGCTAGATATTGGGCATAGTTGTGTACGCGACGATGTATGGAAGGCTGATGGCGAGTCTCCTGCGTGTACAGCGGCCAGCGAGCATGCTCCGCTACCTCACTACGGGATGACATGCGCGCCCGTTATGCTCGTGGCTGGGAAATGGGGATGATGCGGCGACTTCGGCGATAAACCTCACATTGAAGACAATAGCTATTTTCCCACAATAGCAGCTTTCGACAATGGCACATTGGAAATCGGCTTAAGCACCAATCGCACAGCCTCACTACGGTCAGTTCACTATTGTCGAGTTGTTTCAGAGCTCTTCACAATTGGAAAGACTCATACTTCGCGTTGCTGGGCCTCGCGTCAAATAAGCACTTTTCTCGAGCTTGCATTCGACCTCTTCCTCTTCTTCTCAACATCAGAAACACATTTCACATTCCACGACATTCATCTTACCTCGTGCAGGCACCAGGCAACATTATCACAAGACTTTTACCTTTACCATTCACTTTCACAAGTCACCTTACCGGCAGATCCCATCATCACAAGAACTATCCGACAAAGTCACAAGATCTATTTGCTCGCGCGTATAAACTCGAGTTTGAGCATGAACTCGTCAGTGTCATGGATGGACGCCGCAGAACGTCAGAGCCACATGGAAGCCGCTCAGGCCAACGTGCGCGAGTTCGAAGGTGACAGTCCCGTCGTCAATGAACGCTACAACAAGAAAGAGTACCGTACTCGTCGCACTCAACTTCTTGGCTTCATCGACCCAAACGCCAAGGTCTTACCGACCGCTACTGCAGATGCCGAGCTGGTCTTCGAATCTCAGCCAGACGTCCTCTCTGTCCAAGCAGTCCGTGCACGAGAGTTGAGCTGCTTTCTAGCTCCACTCCTACCGCTCCCTACGCAACAGAACTGCGAGACTCTTACCGACTACGACGAATACCCTTCTCAAGAGTGGCAGCCCAGTGATCCACCTATCTTCCCACGAGAGCACCAGAATTCTCCTCCTCGGTCTTCCCGGCTCAGCGATGTCCAAGACCAAGCTGCTCAGAATAATTTGCTTCGGTTCCCACGACTACTTCATGGTCAGCAAACAGCAAACTTGTTTCCCGCCCCTCCATATGGCACCATCAACCCTCGCCTGCTTTCGAATGTTGGTATGGCTCCTGGTCTGCTCAACCCACCAAGCCCGGACACACTCATGCAGGTAATCTCTGATCTGCAATATCCTCCTGGTACTCGTCCGCGGCCACTGCCAAAGTACCAAGCCGACCAAGGTGTTGCATCGCTCGCCGGCCGTGGTATCTCCGTGCCTGTTAAGACGCCTCCAAAGTCCAATGGCAGGAAGCGCAGACTCTCAGAGATAGAAGAAGAGGGCAGTGAGTATCTCGAAGGTACCAATGCCGACCAAGCCATTGACCTCGAAGCCGCGGTGCGATCAGAAACTTCTCGCGAACCAGAGCGACCACGAAAGAAGTCAAAGAAGTCCCAGGCCTCTGGCAGTAGCCGCGCTCGCAAGAATCCGACCGGTGCGCGATCACGAAAACGAGGCGCTTCAGAGATGCCTGCCCTTTCCAGAGCGGCTTCCCAGGCTCCTTCTGCCATCCGAGGCGGCAAAGCTCCAAAGCCTGCGGCTTCAGGATCTCGCGCGGTCTCAGAGAAGCCTGTCACCAATAGCAACGTGAAGTGGCTATCGGCTGTCTCTGGCAACAGACTTCCCAAGACCATGAAAGAGGCACAAGAGGCTGCCGTGGAGCGTAAACAGCTGCTCGAAGAGGCACATCAGATCCAGAACCGCACTGCACGCAATCTGGACTTCCCGCCCGAGTTTTTCAGCACCTACAACTTCACCGAAGACGAGAGAGCCAACATTGGCAACGACAATGGCCCCATCCGCTGCATCTGTGGCGAAGGCGAGGTCGCTGGAAAGCTGGACTGGATCCAATGCGACTCAGATGAGTGTGGTGTCTGGCAGCACGTTGAGTGTATGGGCGATGCTGTCCCAGAAGACGAAAAGAAGCGCGAGGCGGCCAAGTACCTGTGCCAGGTCTGTGATCCGTGGAAGCACAGGCGCACCATCCAGAAGCTCAGGCGATTGAACCCAGATCCAGTTCTTGCTGCTACCAAGGCTGAGCCTATCGACGACGACGACGAGTGAGGCATAAGCGATGCCCTTTGATGGACTGTACGAGAAATGAATAGAGCTTGACGACTTGACGAGAACGAATGATACCCGCTTGGCGACGATGATTGCAAAGCATCATCAGATTGTACATTGTACATTACTCTTTCGACTGTATATACAGTTGCTGTAGCAGCAGCGCGCTGCTTTTGGGTATCTTGAAACAGTGCCCGCTTGAATTCAAACAGATGCAAATCATGCTCAGAACGCTATCAGTGAATCAAAGCCCGCACTTAATGTATATGTGGCTCTTCGTGAAGTTCGTGTATTGGGCCCATTCTGGTGACTGACTGCAGAGAACTTCTTGCTGATCGCCCTCTACTGCCTGGAGACGAGCGACCGCTTGGCGAATTGCTGTGTGCCAGTGGCATCTGTGGTGGTAGCAGAGGACTGTCTTGACCTGCTGGGCGCAGATCCGGACTGCCACGAGATGTATCACCTCCAGCTACTCCAGCTGCGCCCTCGTATGCAGTGGTCAACAACGTCATATCAGAATCGTGGCGATGGTAATGTCGCGATGTTCTTTGTGGAGCAGGCTCTGGATCGTATAGCCATGCGATCTCAGGATAGGCTCTATTCGATCTGATGGATCCTGTTCTGGAGAGTGCGCCAAAGAGCGGCTTGCCCTGTGATCTTCGTCGGAGTAACAGCAGAGCAGTGAGAATGATCAAGACCAGACCCGCTGCTGCGCCTGTTGCGATACCTGCCACAGATCCTTGCCGTAATTGTGTGCTGCTACTGGCAACTGGTGCTTCTGTCGAAGTGGCGCTGGGTAATGATGATGTGGTTGATGTAGGACGGGTTGCTGTAGAGAGTGTAGAAGAGCTGACAGTGTTCGTAATAGTTGAGGTCGAGGTGTCTGTCGTCCGTGAACTCGATTGACTTGTCGTGGATGTGGTCTCGTAGAATAGAGTCGTATCGATGTCAAGCTCTGAAGCTATGGAAGAGGCGACATCGCTGGGTAGTGCTGAATAGAGAACCGCGAGTGCGTTCGGCGGCTCCGTGGTGTCAGGCGCTGACCCAGTCCTGGTGGCGCTCATATCGCTCGACGCAGTCGTCGCCAAGATGATCTCATCTACGATAGATGTTCTGGTAGCAACGGCTGGCGGATTGTCGTTCGTTAACGATGAATGTGGCAATGCTGTCGCGTCTGAGCCTGGTAGCACGAGTGTAGTCGACGCGACAATGTCGAAAGAAAAGTAGGTCGTTGCCTCATCCTGTCCATAACCGCCGGGATATGTATGTACTACTGATGTACCTGCAGTGGCTGCAGTGGCATGTGCCAAAAGCGTCGATGCTGCCACGCGAGAGGCTGAGCTCGCAGGATCGTCGTGTGGAGTGGCAGTGCTGAATTGCTTCAACAACGGAGCCGGATTGGCTGCAGAAGCTGTGAACAGGACGCCTAGATCCGTTTGCAGATCTGTTTGAATGGCAGAGGATCGCGTCTGATACATGCTAGTAGTGCATAGCGTTGTGCTCGCCGGGTTTGCTGTTGCTGTGCCAAGCAGAGTGAAAGCCTCAGATGTCGCGAATGCAGCGGCACTTTTAGACGCTTGATAAATATCAGTAGTGTTCTCTCGTCGAATGAGAGACTGTGACGTACCATCTGCGCTGATTGCAAATGCATGAATGGAGCACACGATTAGTAGCCACAGCAGAACGCAATCAGGCTGCATGTTTCCCACTGTGCATGAACGCAAGGCTAGCAACAAAAGCACGAGGACAGTCTCAACCAATCTCAAGATACTCGCAGGTAGAAAGAGAACGTAGAATTTGTCTGCACTCACCGGGTCTTGCTGGGAACTGCTTCTTAGATGAACGACCATAGCTCTACTGAGCGCTGTTCGATAGCAGCACCGTCCGTAGTGGTGTGCACAGATAGAGGCATTGTCCAGCACGCTGTCTCGAGCAATATCAGAATAGTCATGGCCATCAAAGCGGTGCAAGTCGTAGAGCAATCCTGCGAGTAGCTGCAAGGCAGGAAAATAGCTGTGGCGTTTTGTTCTAAAACAAGGTCGATCTTGCATGGCTGCGCCCGATTGATGAGCGCGTCAAATCACGACGCGATCCTGCGAGGACATAGTCTAATAAGATCCAGCGCCCCATCGAGGAGCTAAAGAGAAGTGTTTCGATGACATGGTCTTGTGTCCTGGTGTCGCGGGACGCCAGTCCTCGAGATGCGATTGATGATGTTGCAAAGGAGAGGACGAAAGAGAGTGAGGTGGTGCAAGATCTCGATCTGGGCACTTACCGACTAGCCATCAGCTAGCGTGAAGTCTATTGCGGCCAATGAAAGCTGGACGAACATTTCGAGAGCCATATGAGGCCGATATGCACAACCTGATCAGCTATGCATCTTCAAGCTGCGAGATATCATATAAGAGCCTTCCGCGGTGCCACTGCTACTCGCCCGAACGCTAGCCGCATCGAAGACTCGCCATCATCTGGCCGCTATACTATGCAAATTATAGATCATTTCATATACCGGGAAGAGAAACTGGGGCAGAAACGACCAGAACAATCACAATTGCAATGTGATCGATGAAAGCCATCTTGATGCCGCTGTCATCGCTCAGAGACCTGCTTATCGCCACTTCACCTATTCTCCTTCCTCAATCTCTCTCTCGCCCGCTCAAGCGCTTTTCCCAGCTTATTCTGACCCCATTCATGCTCGTTTCCCTCAGCATCATCACTATTGAAGCCTACTCCCCAGAGACGATCATTCGGACTCGTCTCGACAAGCTGTCTCTCGCCAGTTCCCAGCAAGACCTGAAGCAGCTTTTCATTCTGCTTGAACTTCTGATAGCTGCCTTCCTCCACTACAGCATCACAATTCTTGTCCCAGATATCCTGCTTGAAACCTTTCACTTCACGACCAAGCTGTTTAGCTTTGGCAGGCGTGTCTAAACCACATATCAACAACTCAGTATGCCTATTAGATGTATAGTGTGAGAATTTACCAGCTTTTGCGATCCTCTCAGCGACTTCTTCGTCACCCATCAGCAGAGCTTTATGGTACATCATGTATAGCTCGGCCGTGTGGAAGTCTTTGCCATCAGCCTTGAAAGGACTCGGATACCACTGTTGCAAGCAGCATTCTGGTTCTGGACGATCGTAGCCAAAGAAGAAGACGTATTTATCTGTCACTTTAGGAGGTAGATCTTGAGCGTACTGGAACTCCTCGGGCAAGTCAGGTAGATCGTCGCCAATCCATCGTGGGCCTTTGCCATCGGTTTGCGTCCACGACATGCTGATGGAATTGCTAGTGATTGTTCCTGCACTCCAATCTTAGCGTGATTTGCAGATCTGCTATATTAGCAAATTTGATGCTGCGAAACAGGGTGTAGCAGGTGGTAGAGCGAAGGAAGAGTCTATAGCTGAGCTATTATACAGCTCTTCCAGCTCTTCTTTCTCCAAGAACAGAGCTACTAACGCCATGCTTCCATCTTCAGCCATTGAGGAGTGAAGCTTCGGCCATCCGGAAGTAACTCCTCTCACTTTCTGCGCTACCTTTGAAAGCAGTAGCTGCCCACGCGACCATTGTAACAGCATGCGACTCTTTCTGAGTGGGATATCGTAACGTCACCCCCCGTAACTCCAACGCCAACGCTCTGAAAACTTTTCATGTACCGCCCGGCTCACTTCAGTCGTGCTCAGTAACAGTCCACCGCCTCTTAGGCTCAGTCTTGCGGAAGACTTTGTCTTCTGACTGAGTACGCTGAAATTGTGGCCTACCCCATAATTTCTGCGACATGCCTCTCTGGAGCGACGTGGGAGCTTCCTTTGCTATAGGATGCAAATCAGTCGCTTCATCTCCAGCTTCGTTCGCGTTCTCATCCTTGGCCATATCGTCCAGGTTTTGCTCATCGCCGAGGACACTGTCCACGATCTTGCGCTCTTCCTTCCCGCCTGTCTCACTGGTCGTGGTGATGGATGGCTGGGCTGCCGGACCATCAGAGGAACCCGGGCGAGAGTCTGGCGGAGAGTTGCTGAAATCAAGCAACATATCGCGGCCGGGACTGCTGCGACCAGACTTTTCGTTGAGTCTCGTGAACAGTGTATCCTTCTCTTCTTTCGACTTCTGTGCATTCAGCAAAGGTGTGCCACGACCCGAAGGCGGAGTCCACAGGCCGGTCGTGAGATTTGGGGGTTGCAGGGCCCATTTCCTTCTATCCTCCCTATCCGCGTCCGAGTAGCTCCTAAATACCTCGGGGGGAACGGGTCGTCTTATCGAACCAAGAGCAGAGTTGCTGCTCGTTCGCACCGGGACAGTTGGATGGCCAGTTTGGTAGCCAATTGGAAAGCCTACTGGGTGGCCAGTTTGGTGGCCATTTACGTAGCCCTTTGAGGGACCAACAGTTGAGAAGCCCTGTGGCACACGTGGCTCACCAAGATCCCAACTGGAGTCTATTCCAGAACCAGCTTCAGCATGTGCTCCTGCACCAACTTGCTGGTACTTGGCAGTTGCCGCTGTCGCTGTCTTCAGATTGCCAGAGGCATTCTTGGCCGATAGCTTAGTCGGATCTGCACCAGGCCGTAGATGCTCCGATGAAGCCACTAGCTTCATCTCGTATATGTCGCTTAAGCCGATGTCGTAGGCACTGCGTCGTCGCTGCATTATGCCAGGAATTGGCGATGGCGAATTGTCGGGTGTAGCTGATTTGCCTGACTGCTGAGGAGCCACAGGCGGCGCATCGTCCTTGCGCACCGCCATCGTCAGACTTGCCATACCGACATCTAGCAACACTGGCTGGCTTGTAAGCCCGCCAATCAATGCATTGCAGCCTGCACCATGGGTGACCATGATGACCACCAGATCTTCCTGCTCTTCATCGTCGTAATGGTAGTAGTGCGGCCTGTCTGCCTGTTCCAGACTCAAGGAGTCCTCTCCTCGATCATTCGAATCGTGCTGACTGTACCACTCCATCATGTTGTTCAGACCTCGTCTAAATCGCTTGTGCATGGATGACCACTCTTCGCCAAACTCCCCTCCATCTCCCCAGTCTAGCGGCTGCCGGCTGCTGTCCCAGTGATAGTCAACGTTCACAGTTGCATTGCGCGCGTGCGAGACGTAACCCCGTGGGATGTGATCGATACTAGAAATCGCATATGACGGGATCGGAGGATGGTACACAGAGTACTCTGGTTTCGGAATCGTGGACGTCAAAGGTTGCAGACCATGGCCATGGTGGTGTCGGAAGGGCGACTTTCGTCCTGAAGCATTGTGGCTGTGGTGAGAGTCGTTGCTGCCAACACTACTGACGCTGCCTGATCTCGATCTCGGTGCCGGTGCGTGCAGGGCGTCCCTAACGTGGGACCAATCGTCCAGAGAGCTGTCTCCACTGTGAGACTGCTTTGAGTTATTGCCAGTCCACAGGCTGTTGTTAGAGGACTTGTGCGACACGGAAGGCGTGAAAAGATCAACGGTCTCGTTCTGCATGAGCTCTGCCTTTGCACCAGCTACCATCAATGGACTGGGCGGAGGCGGCGTGATGTGGTCGAAGTACTGAGGATTCAGCCACTCTCCCAGGAAAGCATCCACGCGAATCTTTGCCTTGCGATACCGCTTGTGCTCACCCAGTGTGCGTCTAGCCAACTGGTGCGCCAAATCGTGCTTGGGCTCAGCAATGGGTCCCAGTCTTGGAGACGTCACTCCACTCAATGTTATAGCGTGGAGTCGGGGTGAGTGCAAGCCGGAGTGCATCTGCGCCGGACTGCGTGGCTTGTTGCCTTTTGTCTTGTCGCCTGGCGCCTCGAACTGTGCCATGCCAGCTGAGATGGCCACGCTCGTTTGCAGACATCGCAGAAACGGCGAGGTGTGAATCACAACCTTGTGTTTCTTCCGCCACCGTCGCGGTATCTGTCCACCGTTTGTGCCATTCTCGCCAGATCCTACCTGTGCGTTGTTGTACTCCTGCTCTCGTGCGTACAGTAAGCTGGCGATTCTTATCCCAAGTAATTTACAGTGGTTCCAGCCGCCATATGTGAGAGGAGGGTCGTAGGGTGCCGGAGTCGAAAGATGCCACTCTTGATCTGCTGCGTCCAGGCGCATGCCATGTCTATAGAAATGTGTGTTAGTTAACACAGCATACCGGTCGCAGCCTAGCTGCTGCTCATGTTCCTGTTTCTTCCGTACCTCGCGATAATGAGCACCGCTGGCACCTGCGGATGGTTTTGCGCCATCGCAAGTATAATTCTTGCTCCTCCCGTGTGTCGTATGCCTCAGCAACCACCTCACCTGTCGCAATGCTGCAGGTGAAGAAGGAAGTTGTGACTTCCAAGAAGTCCAAGGCGTCGATGACCGGACTGCGAGGGTTCTGGTGCCTCCACTTCGGCACCAAAGGCGGGATATGAAAGAAGCGGATGATCTTTCTGTTCAGGTCCGATGACTGAACAAAGCCGCAATGGTTCTGGCCAGCATTGAGGAAGGAGTGGAAGTCGTAGTGAATATGATGAGCACTTTTTCCACAAACTTCTGCTCTGCACGATCTGCCTGACAGTTCGGCGGTATCGTGGTGCCTCGTGCTCGAACGATTTTACTCCGCGATCGTGCAAATGTGCCGTGCAGGGTCCTTGATTAAAAATGATGTAGTCGGCATTTCTATCATCCATCTTCAAATCACCGCTCGCCTGCACACACACTCTATCTCTCTCCTCTGGACGCTGCTGTACAGCTTGAAACGAAGACGATGCCATCGTTACCAGCATACACCATCTACGCCTTTGGGCTCACCAGCTTCGTGGCTGGCCTGCAGACCCTGTTCACGCCTCACGCGTCTCTTGAGTCCTTCAGCCTACCGACCGCAGCGCTACCTGCTATGACTGGCAACGGTCTAGCAGCGACAGCGATGGGCATATACTATACTCTGGCAGCTGCGCAAGAGAACAAGATATTCTTCCTGCTGACCGTACCAATGCGGCTGCTTACAACTATCATGTTTGCCAGATTTGCTGGACCGTGGAAGCTCGCGGCAGTATGGGAAGGAGGGGGTGCTCTGCTCACATTGCTGGCGATCGGGATAGAAAGGTACTGGAAAGAAGAGAAGAGAAGAGTATAAGAGAAGGGGATATATTCAGGACGCCGATCGAACAGGCTCAAAGAAACTCATCATCGCTGCTATACGCAGTCGTGGCTCCCTCTCAGCTGCACAGTCGGCAGCGGTTGTGAGAGACCTCAGACTTGATGCCTGCCTCAAGATGCGACCCTCTCCGTCTCGGGCTGCTATCTTATCACCAGCTCGAGCCTGCAACCAGTGGTGTGGTAGATGCAGTATGACGGAAAAGCCGGCTGTTATCACTTTCAACATTTCCGGAAGGAATCTGCGTATACGAGAATGAGACAGCCATGAAGTCGTGCGAGGTCTTGATCTCTTCCAGTAGTGAGCCCGAAATGGGCCTCGACGGTAAGCCTAACAAGTGCCAGCCCGCAAGCTGGTCCTCCAATGCCAGCTTTGCAGTGATCAAACACTGTCGTTTCGCGATGTTTGCTTGGAGGCCATCTCGAGATCTCGAGCCTCGATCGAGGTTCGTGAGAAGTATGCAGAGGTCCTGCCGAGGGCGCTTCAGCTCAGAAGCACCTAGGACTATGGGTATCTCGATCACGGAGTTCGTTTTGCAGTCTCAATACCGAGTATGCCGCATGGGTGATCATATGCCCACTCTGTGCACTACTTGTGCAATACACAGAGCCTCTCCGTGCCTCATGTATCCCTGACGATGCTGCCCTACTGCTTTTCGACATGGAATACTGCAATGCAAAGGATTGTGGCTGCCTTTGGCTACCTCCGAATATCGGCCATTGTGATGTGGTATGCAATAACTCAGCCAGCCAGAAGTAGAGGCCGTACATCCTCCCGCAGTCGCACTGCAGATGTACCGGACTCTATTACTCAGCTTATACATGCTGTATCCATGGTAGCAAGCTCGCACGCGACAGTTGTTTATAGATGGAGGTCGGCAACCGGGCCGGGTGTCTCGAGTTCGTCTTCTTGCTGAAAAGTTGTGGTCAGTCAATATTGCATTCAATGGCCATCAGCCGGCCCTTCCCAGATCAGATTATCGACCGTGGAGAGTCTGGAGTAGAGACGCGTCGTGGAGATATATGGGCCTGCAGATGCCGTCGGCGCATGGCCTCGGAAGAATCCTTTTCGTGTTCTGGGTCCGAAAGTGTTGGTCGTTATTTGGGTGAGCCAGAAAATTTGACAAGGAATCCTTTCCATGTACTTGGCAGGCTAGCGCCGCGCTTGTCATTCTCACGCCCTGCGATGTACTGCTGCGGTGTGAGTCGGAGCGCCATGAACAGCTTTCGAGAGGGCTTCTTGTAGTTTTGAGAGAAGTAGGAGACGTACGCCCTTCAACATCCGTTTCATCTGACCTACGCGCCTTGTACGCCTTGTACACGATCCGCACTGGCTAGTCTGGGTTCAGTTGAGACGACGCCAAGATGACGACCATTGCGGAAGAAGATGAAGCCCAGCAACTCGCGCCTGTTGACTTCCAGTCTTTACTTGCAGATGTGACCTTCGGGGATGCTCATCTCTCACAGACTCAGCATCAGCAGACTCAGTGCTCCTTGCATCCAGTCGAACAGTAAGGCTGTTCATTCGCGAGATCAGCGACACAACACTAACATGACCTGGTAGCTGCCTCTGCCAGCCCTTCGCAGGCAACTGGACCGAGATCGAAGATCAAGAGACCGAAGAGTTGAATGCGCCACTTGCAGCAGCGTCTGGAGTCGTAGAGCCCGACTACTCGCAGTTCCAGAATTGGATTCCCAGATTCGTTTGGCCGGACAAGCCATGCGATTACTGCCGCTCGAAAAGATTGAACTGCTATGTTCAGAGAGGAGAACCACACTGCACACCCTGCTCTACCTTGTTCCGGGAATGCAGTCTGTCAAAGTCACAGACACTGGAGGCTACTAATTACGCGTACAAAGACCTCGGAAACTTCCTGGACACACTCCACGTGGTGCACGAGGACAACGCTCGAGAGTTTGGAACATTCACAGGCATTAAGCCATTGAGATCGAAAGACACTGTCGGGGCCAACTCGACCGCACCTGTGCGTGATGATGCTCCAGGCAGCACCAAGCGCAATGGTATCCGCTTCCCACGCAACGCCGTGAAGGTGCTACGAGACTGGCTCGACAGTCACGCAGACAATCCGTACCCGAGTGAGGAAGAGAAAGCAGAGCTTGAAATTCGGACGGAACTGAAGCCCAGTCAGATTGCCAATTGGCTAGCAAATGCTCGAAGGAGGCGTAAGGTGACTGAGAAATCCAAGCCGAAGCTGTGCATGTCTCCATCGCTCCGGCCGACTACTTCTGCAATAGCTATCCCTGGAGCGGCCGATAAACCTTGGGATGAGCTGAATCCCTTCGAAAGATGGCAACATTCGCCACCTGAGAACGAACCGGCCGATCTTGAGAACATCGTGAATGCCCTCGCAAGAAATGACCTTCCAGTCGAAGAGGCCTCCTCATCGCCGTCTACCTTATCTCGCTCGAAACGAAGAAAAGGCTCGAGCAATGGCTCTGGCTGGACGAAGTCAAGGGCGCCCTCAACAACATCGCAAGAGACTGGTCAGACCTCTTCGCTGTCAGCATCGAGTGCTCGATACTCGAACGGATCCTCGCACTCCACACACGGGTCATTTGGCTCCTTCAGCTCGAGTCTAGCTGGTAAGAAAGACCGGCGGCGACGCCGCAGACCTGCAATGCAAGCTTCAAGCCGAAAGACGACAGACGACAAGAAGAGGATCTTCCAATGCACATTCTGTACGGACACATTCAAGTCGAAATATGACTGGACGCGCCATGAAAAGTCGCTACACCTTTCACTTGAGAAGTGGATTTGTGCCCCTCTTGGACCAGTGCTCACAGACATTGAGTCCGGCAACAAGAAGTGCGTCTATTGCGATCTACATAACCCTTCGAGCGATCACTTGGACTGTCATAACCATCGGCAATGCGAAGATAAGGGATTGGATGCTAGGACTTTCTACCGCAAAGATCACTTGAGGCAACATCTGCGCCTTATGCATGGCTGCGAGATGAGTCCAGCAATGGACAGCTGGAAGTCAATCGCTGCCAATATCAACAGTCGCTGTGGCTTCTGCGCACAGCGTTTCACTATATGGCAGGAGCGTGTAGATCACTTGACTGCTCACTTCAAAGCAGGATCTCGGATGTCTGAGTGGAAAGGTTGCAGAGGGCTGGATCCAGCAGTGGCGGCTCAGGTCACCAACGCTATGCCGCCATACCTCATAGGCATCGAGTCTGTCAGCCCGAATCCCTTCTCTGCAACGAACCGTGCCACTTGGAGAGAGTTGCCAGGTAGTCGATCAGACGTTGATGATGGTCATGCTTGCAACAAGGCCCTGGGGATGTTGCAAGAAGACTCTGGCAGACATTCCGATATCATGGACGCACACTGCGATGGCTACGGATCAACCAAGGCTACTTGCTGGGAGATTCTGACTGTCAGGCTCGGGAAGTACGCGAAGGAGCAGGCAGACAAAGGCGTGGTTATGACAGACGAGATGCTCCAGCAACAAGCACGCCTGGTATTGTATGGCGAGGAGGACCAGAATGACACCTGGAATCAGACTGCAGCGGATAATCCGGAGTGGCTGGATCTGTTCAAAAAGGCGCACGGTGAGTTAAGATCTGCCCAGATGAAGTATATCGAACATTGAACTTTCTTTGCTGACTTTACCCAGGTCTGAACTTCATACCAAGCGATATTGGAGGTCAAGGCTCGCAAGTGCCTGAGGATCTGGTGAGTGACGTTCTCAATTCAAGTACCATTGAGCGAGCATTCGCTAAATGGGAGAAGGAAACGTATGGCGATCTCGGCCTGCGCATACCGTTCGCAGTACAGTTGCAGGCCTACAATCAAGCCCAAACTGGTCAGCAGAAATTCGATGCGGCTAGCCGACCGGGTCCTTACCAGGCAGCTCTGCATCAATGGGAGGCCAACATGGTCCAAGTCTACACGGTACTTGCGAAGGAGGGCGTACTACGAAGTGGCGAAGTTGATTGCGGCCACGAGCAGTGCGCAAAGAACGTCCTTGATATAAGCTCGATCGACGAGAGCGAAGCACCTGGTCCTCAGACCAAGAGCTGGTGCACCAAAGACTTGTCAGCGGCCTTGCAAGAGCGTGTGGCGACAATACAGCAACAGCAAACCGACGAGGCAAGTCGCCGCCACAGCAATATCTCGCGTGGTCTGGGCAGCTTGTTCGCGTTAGATGCGCGAGAGACTGCACAAGCAGCGGCTTCGAGATTTGCTGCTTTGGAGAAGATGGCTTGTATGCACTCGCATGAGAGTTGCGATGCTCCTGGGGCTGGCGGAAAGGGCAACAGTTGCCATGGGAAGTACCCATGCCAGTCGTACTGTTGTGCCGAGCACGATGGTCTGGTTCCCGGCCGCGACAATGCCGTAAGTCCTGATACAGCACATACACTGGGTCTGGAGGCACTGTCCAGAAACGAATGCGGATCCAGGAATCAGTGCGAAACAGGCAGATTCCAAGGTTTGGAAGCTCTCGACAGGTATGAGAAGAACAACATTCCTTGCGAGTGGCTAGCAAGCGATCTTGCGACGATGGCTGCCCGTGCCAGGAGCCACGGACTGCAGACATTATCGGCACTGGAGGCTCGGGAGCCAGAAGAGTATCCACTGCCAGCGAAGAAGGGATATCTCAAGCGACACAAGTATGAATTGCCAAATGAGAAAGCGAACATGTTCGCCACGACCACTGGAGCCTGGCAAGATAGCGGTCTGATGCCTCAGATAGTAAATACCACGTTGCCCGACATCAGCGAGACGACGACCAGCACAGGCGCAATGATGGAGTTCTTAGGGCCAGATGTGGGCGCCTCGCTGCCGTTCGCCAATGATATGTTGACGTCTCGAATACCACTACCGAACCTGACACCGGACGAAGAGTTGGACTGGCAGAGGCTGAGCGGCGGGAACGATGGCGACATTACTCCAGAACAGCTTGATGAATTCATGAACGCCACCACGTCTGGAGAGCATGATGGTGGGCTGGACGGCGGGGACATTGACATGTCGTGGCCCAATGCAGCCATTATGACAGAAGGAGCGCCCAAAGAACCGACTGCCTACCAAGACACGGTAATGGGAGATGTCAACTTCGACGAGATGATGTTCGACTTCGGTCCAGGAGATGAGATATAACTTGTGTATGGGAAAGAGTACATGGAAAAGCGCTTGTAGCATTTACTGAGCGTTATGACAGAGCATAGACTTAGACATAATGAACACTTCAAGACTATGTCGCCTAGCGACTCCCTGTCCTCGACGCCACGGTCTGTGCGTTGGTTACACAGAGCTGAGGCAGTGCAAAGCTTGGCTCTTGACCACCTCGCGTTTCAGCAGCCACTGATCTGCTATTCGTTAACAACCTCGACTTCACATCCAACCTCGAATTCCAGAAGAAGTGTACGAGGCTCTGACACCAGTCCAAGATACATACCAGATACTCAGATCCACTTCAAGCACAGCTAGTCTGATTAGCTTGCCGAAAGCAGCACAAACGCCTCAGCAAATGGCTCGGGCCTGAGCAAACAGCAAGATGGCTACGAATGGCAGCACTGAAAGTGGTATGTGAGAAGAAGTTTACTTGTCGCTATAGAGCATGCACGTAAGCTGACGAGAACACAGAATCCGTCACATACTCAAGCGGAAACAACAATGGCAAGCCCGACTTACGATTCCTGCACTACAACGATGTTTATCATGTTGAGCCAGGCTCAAGAGAACCAGTCGGCGGCATAGCAAGATTTCAGACTCTGTGCGAAAGCTATCGAAGCACCAATTCGAAGTACGCCGATCAGGCAGAGTTAATCACCTTCTTCTCTGGCGATGCTTTCAACCCCTCGCTTGAATCCTCTGTCACAAAAGGCAAGCACATGTTAGCTCCTCTCAATAATCTGCACACGGACGTCGCTTGTTTAGGCAACCACGATCTGGATTTTGGTGTTGAACAATTCCAGTATCTGGCAAGACACTGCAAGTTTCCGTGGCTATGTGCGAACGTGCTAGATCCTGCTCTGGGCGAGAACATACCATTGGGCAACTGCAAGCGGAGCGTGATCTTGACCTCAAGCAATGGCATCAAGATTGGAGTGATCGGAGTTGTGGAGAGGGAGTGGCTCGACACGATCAACACGTTGCCTCCCAACCTCAAGTACCTGAGTGCGAGTGCGACCGTTGCTGAGATTGCGCCTCAGCTGCGAGCTGAAGGAGCAGAGATGATAGTAGTGGTATCGCATCAACGACAACCAAACGACGACAAACTGGCCACAAAACTCCAGCCTGGAATTGCTGACATCGTCCTCGGAGGACACGATCACTACTACGCACATTCGATCATTAATGGCACGCATGTACTTCGCTCAGGTACCGACTTCAAACAGCTCTCCTACATCGAAGCTAGACGCAACGACAAAGCGTGGGACTTCAACATCATTCGCAGAGATGTAGTTTCCTCGATCCCGTCAGATCCATCAGCAGTGGCTATGGTTGAGAACATCACGGCAAAGCTTCGACCAATGCTAGAGAAGCCTATTGGCTACACGTCTGCACCCCTCGATGCTCGCTTCACCACGGTACGAACGAAAGAGTCGAACCTTGGCAACTTTGTCTGCGATCTCATGCGATTCCATTACGATACGGATTGCTGTATAATGGCTTCAGGGACGATTCGAGGAGACCAGATCTATCCTCCTGGTGTGCTAAGGGTGAAAGATATGATGAACTGCTTTCCATTCGAAGATCCTTGCGTAGTGGTGGCACTGCAGGGTAAACACATCGTCGCGGCATTGGAAAATGCTGTGGGAAAGTATCCAGCACTCGAAGGAAGATTTCCGCAAGTCAGCAATATTGAATTCACATTCGATCCTACTCAGCTAGAAGGAAGCAGATGCTCGGACATCAAGATTGGCGAACAGCCGGTAGAGTTGGAGAAGGAATATAAACTTGCCACGCGCGATTACATGGTACGTGGCAAAGATGGCTTTACAAGCTTAATGCTCGAGGAAGAAGGTGGACCTGCCAGGAGTGTCGTATCTGACGAGAACGGTGGACTGATCAGCATGATCATTCGACAATACTTCATGAGTCTCCGAATCATCGGCAAATGGAAGCGATTTGGCGGCATGATTGGTCACTTCGAGCATGTCCAGGAGGGATTGCATAAGGTGCATCCTATTCTGAATGCTTCGCCAGTAGAGGCACCGAGTGTGAGCGGCAAGATCGCAGCAGTCGCGGAGGTGTCGTCGGAAGAGCAGACTGAGGCTAATGGCGACGCTCGAGAGTCACTGGTAGGTCGAGCGCAACAGCATCGCCGACAGAGATCAGAGTTGGCTGAACGACCTGCGAAGTCGAGGAAGCTCAGTCGTCAGGAGTCTACTACAGGCGAAGCATTGTCGGATAGTGAGGACGATGACGACGACGATCTGCCAGATGATCCGGCTCGGGACCGCGAGCTGGCTATCATGAGAAAAGTGATGCGGAAGTGGTGGCGCTTGGCCGGATTACCTGGCAATCCGCGAATGGTGGAGCAAAAAGGGGATGAGTTCGCGGTAGCTTGGACGAAGGGTATAGCTCCGAGACTGGAAGGAAGGATCAAGATGCTCGGACAACCAGCTCAATCATAGATTATGAGACTGGCCCAAAAAATGCTAGTAGCAAAAGGTTACTGTCAAATGGCAAAACAATCACCGCTGCCACAATAGGCCACCACGCTGCGTAATGTACACCTCATGACCTAGGTCGAGATCCGCCAGTGTTATGTTCAGCATCGACTATATCGACGACCTACCATATAGACCACTGAGCCATGGCGACTGTTGGAAGCTGGTAGATCAAGAACGTATATCAATGCTAACCACTCCGATCTTGTGCGCAGGTGTACATTCTCCGAGCAAAAGCAGACGAACACGGGCAAAACAATCGATCTCGACCAATAGAAGTATTGACGCTAATTCTCTCGATCCTAGGTCAGGAGCGGCCTAGTTAGAGGCCTTGTGTCAATCTCGAGTATCGACTTCATCGACGACTTACCAGCTAGACCACCTCGCCGGCTTGACTGCCGAGGGCTGTAGTTGTTCACCTCCATGCGAATGCTAACCCCTACCATTCGCACAGTCGACGTGTGCCATGGCTCGCCTTCCATGCACGATCATGCTTCAACGAGCTCCCGATTGACTGCCTTCTTTGAGCGCTAAAGTGCACTGCTTCCAAAGCTCTTCTATCGTCTAATCCTACCGACATTGCGGAACATCCGCATTGTGCTCATGGTACTTGCATCTGCCTGCATTGATCGGTCGGACTGGACATCGCGTCCGGGAGCTTAGTCGAACTGCCAATTCTACGTAGAAAGCCTTAGGTAGATGTTGCTGGTTGACCTGAAGCCAATGGGCCTCGTCTTCATTGAGCACAACCGTGAGGCTATCGAGAACGAAGCGCTGTAGCGGTGACCCGTGAATGCCTTGCGTGTACGCGCAGAGTATCAGGTTTGTGTTAAGTCTGAACTTTCCTCCATTCTCCGTGTTGGTAATCAGAATGTCGATAATCTTGTTCTGTAAAAGTACATCGGCGATGTGACGGCCTAGAACATAGAGCTTGCCAAGTAGTTCTTCGTTAGACACGTTGTCGTCAAGTTTCTTGTTGCAAAGCCACTGTACATATGCCTCAAAGGTATCGGTCTCCACATCAGGAAGCTCATATAGGAGTGCGTCTTCAACTGCCTCGTAGGTATTCGTTCCCAGAGTCCGTTCAGAGCGGCGGGCTTGGAAGACAGCCGAGCTCTTGCAAAGGATGCTTCCAGCAACGTGGTACACAGCCTTATAACGTCCGACCGAGATCTTGAGCTGTATGTCCTCCATTGTGCGCGAATAAGGAGGTGGATCTCCAGCAGGTGGGACATCGTTCTCCACACTCGCTACGATGTACGTCTCCGCTGCGTTGCTCTGGACCCCTACAAGGCGCCTCAGGAAAGATTTCATTGCGGCTTTCAAAGAGAGGACGATGTCCTAATGTGAAAGTTGTAGAGTAAAGGCTTGTCGCAAGATAGGGATGCGAAGTCTGTTAAAGGTAGTATATCTCAAGAGTGTGTAGTCCGGCTTGTCCTATTTATTGTGTCGTAGCAAAATAGTGATTAAAAATATGGTTCGTCGTTACTTTTGTTAGTACCATGGCCGCAAGCATGACACAACGAATCGGAGCCATGTATCGATAAGTCACTACGCGAGGAAGACTTTCGCTGAGCGTGTCGCTTGGAACAATATGAAGGTGGAGTCCAGACAATGTTGAGAGATGCCTCCGGCAACTCGTACATCAGCATCACATGGTGCTTCTCACAGGCTCAGAGGTGACAAGTCTGCCCTCTGCAGCGTCACTAAAGTAAGGTATATGTTAGCCTCAAAAATCAAGTATTCAACGAGCGTCCTTGGCTCAATCGTAAGCCCATAAGATTTCGACTGAGTTGATGCTTGTGTCAAGGAGTATTCTTGGTTATACGCAGGCCTCTAAAGACCTCAGAACGAGCAGACGTGTCTTTCATCCAGAAAGCCACTGCGCGTCCGTGTCTTTTGGTTTCTTCTTGCCGCGTTGGAGCAGTATGACTTTACATGAAAGCCTTTTCGTGATCTTTGGTCGGGACTTGAAGAGGGGAAGTCGCCTTTTGGGAACTGATACGGCTGCTATATATCTCCATTTAGCATCGTACCTCCACACCCTGTCGACTAACGGTCAGATACTTGACACCCTTATATGGTTTCATACCAGGTGCCAAACCACGACTCTTCTTGGTATCGAGTACCAGGCTTTCTACTTTCAAGCCACTGGCCAACCAACCTTTGACACTGAAGCTCAAAGTCGTAGAAGAGGGCATGAGTTCTCGATTTCGATCACTCTTATCGTGGCCGTTCGTCCTCGCCTCGACTTTGTGCTGTCCAGATGGCTCTTCATCGTAATCATAAGTCGTTGCTGTCATGCCATTGACGACTCCAGAACTGCTTCCATCAGCATTGTCATCGTTCAGGGGACCTAAGACAGTGCAGCGTAGGACTGCGCCGCCAGGTCCAAAGTCTTTGGGCGATATTCGCCACTCCACGCTACCATCTGCTGGATTCCAATGTGATTCGCCTTTGCTTGGGCGCATGTCACTGAGGTTGCGAACAGCAGGTGGCAGTGGTATGTGTATTGTCAAGTCCTCTAGTGCAGGCGCACTCGATTGACCAGTAGGAGCTGCAGATCTGAATGCTGCGCCAGGACGACCAGATCCGAGGTTCGATTGAAGTGATGCTGCGGCAGGTGAGAAGCTCGTCGAGTTCTGTTTTGCTCGGACCTCGAAATCGGCACCAGACGATCCCAGTCCTGTTGTGATCTCGATGGTGGCAGGAAGATTCAAGCTGTTTGATGTCGACTTTGCTGTGCTGAAGTTGAGATCCGGTCCAAGGAGATCAGACTCATAGCCGCAAAGTGCAAATCTGCCATCTGGCGGCACGAATGAAATGATGCCTTCTGATTTCCACTTTGCTAGCCTTACGCAGGGGTGGAAGACTACACGTTCCATGACGTTCCGCAGCTGATCGCCCCTCGTGCCCATTCCTGCACCCTTTCCTCCTGTCCATAGGCTGAGAACCAGATCCGGCACTCCACTGAGCTTTGAATTGAAGGCTATGCTGCCGTTCGCGAATGCAGAGAGTGGTCGACCAGAAGGTGCGAGTGTGACTTGTAGCGTCTCCACGATATCGACATACATCTCGTTGCTGGTGTGGAGCACATTACTTCTCCGCCACGGCACTGCTGAGCCTTGAGTGGGCTGGGCTTGTGAGAGTGTCGATCTTGATAGTCCTCCAGAACCCATGGCCTGCAGGTTCGGACTTGGACCGGGGAGTCCAACTCCTCCAAGCAGATTCTTCAGTACTCCTGGTCCAGTCTCCACTACATCTCTCAGCGCACTAGCTTCTCCTTGACAGATGACACCCGAGTCGGCCATTTCGGCCACGATCTGTGCCACGATATCATAGTTGGCAGAGATGTTGGTAGCGATCAATGGACTGCCTAGAAACTCTTCCAGCGCATCGGCGACTCGATGTAGGAACTCTAGCACGAGCAGAGGTTCGATATCGTTGGAGGCTGGTGACAGGAAGAGGAGATTGTCCTGTGTGATTGAGAAGAGGACTGTGGGCGGATTCGTGGAGGCCACGTATATGACACTCGGTCGCGGCGACTCATGTCGGAGGTAGAGAGGGAGGACTATCGAGGCAGCTGGTGGCTTGTTGGTGTAGACATGGTTGAAGAGCAGTGAGCTGGCAGACCATTAGTAGGGAAGTCCATAGATACCAGTACTGTAAGACAGCGACTTACGTACTTGTGCTCGTCGTAGATGTACAGCGCTTCGATGGCGCTCATGGTGCACTGGTGGCTATCGCATTTCCTCGCAAGTAGTGTTGGAGAGTGTGATGTCTCTCTGAATGTCGGTAGCCTCTACGCAGCTCGAAGCAGAGACAGTGCGTCTCAAACCTGGGTTGCTGAACTGGAGTGAACTGCTTCTCTCGACGCTAAGTAGTTCTACCGAAAGCTTCACTTCTCCAACACAACAACCACCACGTCTACCACGATGAGGATCCTCGACGCCGGAGATAATCTGTTCTCCAACGCGGACGTGCTGGACTGGGTCAACCGCAAACGCGCCCAGCATGCTGCCGAAGACAAGGAAGACGCAGAGCGAGCGAAAGCTAAGAACCAGAAATTTGTCGCTGCTACTCGACCAAAGAACTTCATGCGCGTCCTCGATCGCACGGAACGCGAGCTGAAGAGCGACAAGTACCCGTACATCAAGAACCCGAGCGCATACAAGGACAATGCGCGCAGCACTGCCTTCCAGAACTTTGCGCGAGAAGCGGAGAATGCTATGCAGGACTCACTTGAGGCGGAGTGGAAAGAGCGCCTGCAAGGAATGACACCGGAAGAGGTTGAGAAGCAGTATGAGCCTGAGCAGGAGAAGAAGTGTCTCACAGAGCCAGAGATGCTCATGATCTACAACCACGCACCACAGTGTGTCGAAATGCTGCAGCCCATGCTTGAGCAATTCGTAGATCGCTTCACCGACGAAGAGCAACAACTGCTGGTGGACGTGATTATTAGGACGCTCAGACCAGACGAGACTCCATCAGAACCACAAGGTGAATCACAAGGGGAACCCATGGCGGACTAGGAGCTGCCTTTGCGTACCGTTCGTGATATACGGGAGAGAAATGATAGCAGAGTTGGAGATGAAGCAATTGGTGACACGATTGGCACGGAAGCCGCTAATGACCAGGAAACGAAGGGTAAGTGAAGTAGTGGTTAGAAGGCATGCATCTCTTCGGTGTCGCACTCGCTAAGGCGCCGAGCTTCAGAACAGACGATCATCGAGACAGCCTGTGTTTTCAGAGATACTTGCTAACTTACTGCTTTTAGGCAAGAGAGATATGAGAGATGCGGTATGGAGTGGTAAGTAAAGAAGTAGGCGTAAGACATGCTCTCTCCCGGTGTCTGGCACTCACTGAGGCGCTCAGCTTAAGTACAGACACTGATGAGAGAGCCTGCGTTTTCAGAGATACTTGCTAACCCTTCCACCTAACTCTAGGCAAGAGCCTGTCTTCGATGCTCTCGGCGACTCCACGTCCTGACTCACCCCAGCAAGAATCCGAGCCTGCGACCGAAGAGATGGTCGTTGATACCTCACCGACGACTGTGGAAGATACGCTGTCACGGCTGTTTTCGGAGTTCACAAAGCACGCCTCGAGTCCACAGACGATACCGGATTATGGCCATGATGCGTCTCCATCAAAGGCAGTGCTCTCTGGTACTTCTGCTGGACCGAGCCTCTTAATATCTGAGCCGCCATCAATCGAAGAGGCATCGATCAGTGGAGACATGACAACGACAGCTGGCAAGAAGAAAAAGCGTGCTCCGAAGGGAAAAGGAAAGCAGAAGGAGCCACTGGCTGCGGAGGAACCAACGACCGGCGGTGCGAAGAATCGCTCACCGAAAGATGCTGCAAACCAGGCAGCTGCGAAGCACAAGAAGAAGCCGACAGCAGCTGCAGAGAAACCAGAGAAAGAACCACCAGCTGCGACGAAAAAGCAGAAGAAGCCACCAGCGTACGCAGCACCAAGTGATGAGCGAATTGAAGAGTGCTTAAGGCGCATCACGATAGCAGCGGTCGACCTGAAGGATGAACGTTTCACCCTCGGTCGTGCGCGTGCAGAAGCAGCAGAGGAACTTGGCTTCGCTGAGAGTTTCTTCAAGCACGACCGTGTCTGGAAGGGAAGGAGCAAGAAAATCGTGGAAGGAGTGGCTAGAGAGAATGCCATGCCATCAGCTAGGACGAAGCTCCAGGAAGGAGCGACTCTACCAGTTGAGCAAGAGCAGAGATCGGAGAGCCCAGGCGGTCTCGTTTAGCAGAGAGAATAGTGATTATTAATGTACTCCGGTACTCCATGCTCTATGTGAGTCTATCCTGTATTCTACACCCTGGTCTGCTCGCTGGTGTGGGTATATCCTATCTCACAGTCTCTTTCTCCTCTTTCTTTTTATCCAAAACATCTCTGCCTGATCCCCCAAGCTACGGCAACGAGCTCGCAGACAATCACAACCGAAAGCGTAATCGATTCCAGAGAAACGTGTCGACACTAAGATGCCTTGCTGGTATCTTGGGTCTTGCGTGTGGATGCGGAAGGGAGCATCTCCTCGTAGGATGCCTATAACGAATTCAGATTAGCATCGATATGGAAAGGCTGATGAGGTGCCTCTCTCCTCGCGCGACCCTGCCACGGCGACGAGCTCGCAGACAGACCGCGTTCAGAAATACCCGACTCATCAGAGACATTTGCCATCGAGAAAGAAGAACAAAACTTACCCTCGTCCTCTTATCCCCACCCTGGAAAATACCCAGCGGAATCCAAAGTGGCAAAGATCTCAACCAAACAGCCGCACCAAGATTTCCCGCCAAAATAATCTGCTTTCCACGTCCACTCATCACCTGCTTAACGACCGCATCCGCAACACTCTCAGCCGTAATAATTCTCGCTCCACCACGCTCGAGCTGTTTCTGGAAAGGCGCAACCATAGGCGTAGCTGCGAAAGAAGGGTGTACGCAAGAGAATTTGACTTCTGGAGCATTGTAGAAGACACGAGTTTCTTGTTGTAGACCTTCGTGGAAACCCCACGCTGCGACTTTGGTGTTGCTGTAGGGTACGAGGCCTGGGGTTGTAGCGAAAGCTGCCATGGATGCTATGGTTACTACGTGACCTTTTTTGTTCTTGGTCATTGCTGGGAGGAATTCTTGGACGGTGTAGTAGTGGGAGATGATGTTGATGTCGAAGACTTTGCGGAGGCCTTCTTCGGTTTGTTCTAGGATGGGTCCTTCGCTTGAAATGCCAGCGTTGTTGATCAAGATTGAAGGATCGCCGTGCTCTGCTCGAATCTTCTTCGCGACTTCAGCGACTTGTTTCCGATCGGTGACGTTACACTTGTAGTAATGAATTCTTGGATTGTTCTTCATATCCGCTGGCACATCGGCATCCTCTCGAATATCCAACGCCATAACATTCAACCCTCTGGAAGCGAAATCTTTGGACATGAGTGAGCCGAAACCTCCAGTGGCCCCAGTGATTACGACGACTTCTTGTGGCCAGTGGTATCTTGATTTCTCACTTCGCAAGCGGAAATTGTTTTGTGCAAGTTCGGAGAGCCATTTGTTTGCGTCGGTCACTACGCCGATTGCTACGAGCCATTTGAGCGATGTTATCAGGCGAGAGATGTTCTCTGGTGAGAGGTATTGACGTAGTTGGGCGAGGAGAGGTTCTCTGAAGCGGTCTGGGGATTGTGTGAGTGCGAAGAGGATGGCGCCTGTTACGGCTGGAGTGAGAAGTTTGGACATCCTTGCTGGTGATCTTCTGTAGCTGTAGATGTAGGTAGGGGTGTTTGTAGAGAGGGATGACTTCGGTAGATGATGTTTCCTTTGCGTGTGGGAACTCTCCTTTCTTATAGATCTAACGGTAACACGCTCTAACACGACGCCAGAGGCTTGATCATTCCTGCCACACCGCGGGGACGCGTTGGTTCGGTCCCAGTGATGTGTGGATGCTGGACTGGGAGCTTCAGATCAGACCGAGGTGTTTCTGAATGCGGTTAGAGGCAACTCTATATCTTAAATTCATGGAGATTCGTTCATACGACCAATCCAGTGATTTGACGACAACGTGCTTGACGCGAGCGCGAAGCTTGGTTTCGCGGTGGAAGAGTGAAACAGCATCAAACCCGTGTACACTCCTGGTCGGACTTTTTCGAAGCCAGCCAAGCCCAAATTTTGCGGGGGCTTCATCGATTCCTCGCCAAATTCTGAGTCAAAAAGGTCCGACGAGGCGTGTACACGGGTTTGAGCATGCTGTTGTTCTGTAGAGGAGTTGTTCAGGAGCTTCAGGCAACAAGGATAGTTGCGTTCACTTCATCTCAAACGGGGCATCCCATGTTCCATTCTCTGCCAAGCTACACCTCCGTCGGGCATGTGAGATCGTCGTCTCGTTTCTTCTTCGCGTTCATTTGAACAATAAATCTTCTTCTTATTGCTGTGCTCTGGTAGAATAATCTTTTACTGCCTTCGTAGCGATACTACTACTGGCGCATGGCTATCGCCATCTCCTCTGCGCCGAGGCTGCTTTTCCTGTATCCTTGCCTTGATAGCACCTGGTCCGCTATCACGTCCGCGCGCAATGGAATCCATACTCGACATGCTCTCCGATATACGACTCCATCTTCTCAGCCGAGGCAGAAGTTTACATACACAACTGCTGCATCAGCGGCACACTCCATCACCGACACCGATGCTGTGCCTCTTGTGCAACCAGAGACTGGAGGAGTGGATGTCAACCAGTACGACCATCTAGACCCATCGCCTGCAGACTATTCCTCTGCGCCTTTCACGGATGCCTGCACACTGAGTGTGGCTGCAGGCTCTGGAGGGCATGGCTGTATCTCATTCTTGCGAGAGAAGTACATTGCCAATGGCCCTCCAAACGGCGGCGATGGCGGCTTTGGAGGCAGCGTCTACATCCAGGCCGTGCAAGGTGAGACCAGTTTGCACAAGATTGCTCGAAGAGGTCTGCTCAAAGCTGGCAGAGGGAAGAATGGTCAAGGGAGTCTGAAAGGCGGCGCAAGAGGCGAGGATGTACTAATCACAGTTCCTGTTGGCACAGTCGTAAGGGAGATCTCCAGAAACGATCCCATGGAGGCTGTTGAGGCTGAGGAAGCGAGAGAAGAACATCGAATGCGCAATCGACCGAAACGAAAAGAAGGCGAAGAGGATGTCGAGGCTGAGGCAGAGGAAGATGTGTTCAGAGACACTCCCGAGTTTCAACGCGACAAGTGGTTGCTATATCCTGGCGGGTTGCCGAAGCATTTCACTGCTGACGATTTTCCGCCTCTACCTCGCCCACGCCGAAGTCCTTTAGCAGCAGCTCAGCCACCAGCTCCTCTACGCCTCGATCTCGACAAAGCGATGGACACGCCTATGCTCCTCGCAGCTGGAGCAGTAGGAGGGCTAGGGAATCCACATTTCGTGTCGAAGACTGTGCTCAAGCCGAAGTATGCTACGAAGGGCCAAGATGGCATGAGAATCAACCTCCAGCTTGAACTCAAGTTGCTGGCCGATGTTGGTCTGGTTGGACTTCCAAATGCTGGAAAGTCTACATTGATGCGAGCTATCACAAGATCGAGGACGCGCATAGGCAATTGGGCATTCACCACACTAGCTCCGAATATCGGAACACTAGTGCTGGATACACATATCGGACGGCCTAGCCTGGATACAAAAGGACGTCGAAAGACTCCTCGCGACAGATTCACGATCGCGGACATCCCTGGCCTGATTGAAGACGCACATCTGGACAAAGGTCTCGGTCTGGGCTTTTTGCGGCACATCGAGCGCGCAGCTGTGCTCGCGTTCGTCGTCGATCTCAATGCAGGAGATGCCATTGAAGCACTGAAGGGTCTTTGGCGTGAGGTCGGCCAATACGAGCTGTTGCGCGAGCGTGAGCTGAACGCCGACAGCGAGCGCGTGAAGCCACAGGAAGACGCAGTCGTCACATTTGAGCCATTCGCAAGCTCGATCTCGCCAGGTCTCGATCCTGAAGCTGGTGAAGAAGAGTCAATTGTCCTTGATCCAGCCGCAGGCCGTGAGCTCCCGCCACTATCACTTCCTCCGATCAGCAGCAAGCCTTGGCTTGTCGTTGCGACCAAAGCAGACCTGCCAGGAGCACAGGAGAACTACACAAAGTTACAGAACTACTTGCAAGAAGTACAAGCTGGAACGGAAGCGCACCCGAGTGGCAAGCAGAATGGTTGGAAGAAGACCTTGTACTCTCTGCCAGTGTCTGCGATCAACAAACAGGGCGTCGAAAGCCTACCTGGCATACTGCTTAGATTGCTCGATGAATGATTCTCCTTCGTGAGCATGCCACTAGGAACGCGAATAGAGACCACTCGATCGCAAAGATGCTCGGAAATTTCATGCAAGAACCGCATATGTCGTGCCTGGTCACTGCCGGGAATGTTACCACGCGCTCTCTTCGTATATGCTCTATCTGTTCCTGCTTGAGGACAAGACGCGGCCGAGTCAAGATCAGAGAAACCAATGACTGCTCGTGGACTGCAGAAGCTATGCATGCGCAGCGCCCACGAAGCATGAAAACTCTGGCAGCCGCATATGTTGTAACCAGTTTAGTGCTGCAAAGTGTCACCTCGTGGTCTTCTATGGATGCACAAGCACTATCTGAAGACCAGGTGGACTGATTTCCGGCAGTGCACATATCTGCCGGTAGCACGTCTTTGTGTCACATGCCTCAGCGCACCAGATAGGGTGCTTGAAACAGACTCATGTTGCCTTCTTGACTGTCGCCAAGAGTGATAAGAAAGACATCCGTTAGCACCGCGATGCACACGACAAATCAGCAACATGTTCGCGACAGCAGACTTCTCCAAGAGTTTCACAAATCGAAGTTTGGTTCGATCTCCACAAACCCAACCGCGATATCGTTATCAACGCGGACCCACGACTCTGGGGACATGCTTGTTGCATAAAAGGTCTATCGCATGAGGTGAGAGCAACATGCTGCTGATGAGAGCTCTGCGATAGGCTGCGGCCAAGCTGCGGGAGCTTATGCACGTCAACATGTCCTACCGCCAGGGTAGCCGACCCCAACGTGGGTCCACGACTTTCACATGCACCATGAGTTCGGCCACGAGCTCTAAAAGTGTGGGTACTTGAACCTCAGGATGCCCCGTTGAGATTCAAAGGCGATGCCTGTCTTAAACTTCTCTTACAACTGTCACTCTCTTCACAGATCAGTGTCTCAGCACGCAGGAACATCTGCTATGCCTTCAGCTTGATACTTTCTTCTCTGTCACTGATCCGACTTCTCACCACTTGTAGTGTACTCTCGGTCCTTATCTTCGCTAGATGTCCTCAATCTGCTCCGACACCTCAGAAGAGGCTGACCACGACGAAAGACATCCTCGATACAGCCGACATGCCTCGCTCATCCTGTTCCAATTATGGCCAGCTCTGATGCAACACAGAAGAATCCGGAGTTTCGGTGACAGTATACATGACTTCGTGGGCAAGCATACACGCAACGACAGAGTCACGAGTCTGGAAAGCGAAGGAAGTGTTACACCTCCACCATCATATGCAAGTACCGAGCATGAGCATATCTTCTCCGGAGATCAACCTTCAATATCGCAGTGGATGGCAGACACAACGCCGGCCAGGCCTCTGTCTTCTGGAAGCACAACTCCAACATACGTTGGAGAATCGCAGGACTCTGCTCAAGAGACGGGAAGTGGCATTCAATGGAGATACGCTAGGCCAGGCTTTGCTTCCCTCACGCTGGCTCAATCAGAAGATACGCAGGAGTTGGGATCGAACCCGCTCTTCGCTCGTCGCCAGTACCTCAGTGGATTAGCGTGCCTGCTACATGGCTTGCCGACAGATCTGAGCGAAGAAGAGATGACAAACCTACAAGAATCGTTGCCATCGGCACTCAAATCCGAACAAGTGGTCGAAAACCAGCTAGCAACGAGTCCAGCTACAGCTCGCGAATCACAACCCACACCACGATCGCAGCAACAATCCTCTTTTCAGCACTTTGTCGCAGTTTGCACAATGTACCTCTTCCTGGCAGCATCTTTCGTGCTTCCATATGTGCAGTACATGCTCAGAGAAGCCTACCAGTTCGATCGCAGACATAAGATCAGCGACAAAGTTCTCTCTTCCAGCATAGACACGGCTGTTGCTGTGAGAAGGAACACGATCACTATTGCGGCTCAAGTGTGCTCTATGAACGATGGAAAGGTAGGAGAGCAGCTCAAAGATGCTAGTCTATATCTGGTACAAGGCTTGAGTGGTGGTGTGTACGATGGCATTGGAGAGGGTATGCAAGTGCTTGGCCTTAGGACGAACAAAGATCGATGATATATGCATGTCTGACGCAGTCGGTCGTGATTTCGGCGAAGGCAAGGCAAGGCCTGGCAGACCACCAGCAACAGACCTTTGGCAGTTCACGATCTGCTGAATCGTCCTGCCTTGCGTCTGCATCTGCTGCACCACGCAGAGCGCAGGTCAGTCTGAATCGGTGGCAACTCTCAGACGGTAGATCCTTGGCCGCTGCATATCGCCGCAGGACATCGCGTATGAGCACCACTGGTTTTACCTGTCTGTCGATGATTCACGGAAGCATTTGATAGCGATTTGAGCGAGCGAGCATTTGCTATGACTTATCTGGAACCAACGCCTCAGTTGCTGCTCTGTAACAAGACGGCTGATAGAAAACATGAATAGACAGCTGATACATCTTTAAAGCAAAGGACAGTCAATGTGATCGTTGCCGCTCTCTCCGCGATCTTCCGCTGTCTATGCCACTGAAAGCAGCATCTGAGTGCTATCATATCCGACACTGGAAACGGAGAGGTTGCATTTGAAGACCAGCTTTGTATTGATGTCTCTCGCAATTACTGCCCTACACGCAGCCGGAACCCAGCGTGTACCGGCAACGACCACTTTATTCGAGCATTGGAGCTGCGGTACAGGTGGCATCAGTCCGATTGTAAACGGCTCCAGACCTCTGATTAACCACTGCTTGAGCTCTTCGCATCTCGACTCCTCATCAGATCCGCATACTGCCAAACTCCGTCTCAATATCATTAGCGCGAGTAACACCCGCAGCCTCCCGATGATGTTGACCTCCTACAGCTGCACCACACTGTGGACAGCGACTCTCTTGCATAGGCCTGCCACATTCGCCGACAGTGAAGGGATGGCCATTGACGCACCGATACCAGTGTCCAGTGCTGCGGAACTCACGCTCCATAGCTGCCACAACCATTCGCATTTCAACATCACTCACGTACCCTTTCAACATTTGTCGCACACCACTGACTTCGTCGAACACGCTCTCGGTCTGACCAGGGTACTCTGAACATAGAGCCGCCGCTTCATCAAGCTTTTCTCTTGCCATTTGCTTTAGACGCTCGGTGGCTTGAAGGCTAGAGATTATGTAAGCTACTTCACTTCTTTTTGAAGACACGTCGGATGGACTTACTTGTCGCCTGGCATACTAGACTTGGCGATGCACTCCAGTGCCGCGAACTGCGCCCAGAAGATATTGGCCTCAGCTTGCTGGAGAATGTTCATCGACTTTTGCGCGGCGTGGTAGAGGTTTAAACAAAGCTCGCGTGTTGAGGTAAGATCAATGGACAAACTTGCATCGTTGCGAAGGTGCGCTGGCATATTGTCCCAAGTTGAGACTAGATCAGTAATTATAATCAAGTCGCAGCGTAGGTGAAGGGCTTGCGCAAGCAACTGTCCTCGTGTCTGTAGTATGCTTTGGTCGAAGGCAAATTCCGGTACCTCGATGTTGGACCGACGACGACGAGCTTCTACGAGATCGCGCACTCGTTGGAATGGCTGCTCTTCCTTTCGCACCTAGAAGTTGTGGTTAGCAAGTATCTCCAGCAGAGCGAGACTGCCTCCGCAATGGCGGTCTGTGTGGTCGGCACCTCGGTCAGTGCGATATTAGAGAGATCTTACCTTATTTGTAAATGCTTGGATGTCTGTCCGAAGCACCAGGATAGGCTTGTAGCGACCGCCCCGGGTGCCTCTGACAATGTTCGAGAGTCCCGTGGTTCCTTTCAGCACTACGTTACCTGTCATTACTGTCTCGCCCGGAATGTCGAGTAGGTGAGCTTGCTGAGACTGCAGTCGTTCTGCCAATAAGATGTAGGCCTGATTGGACCACGCGATGAACTTCTTTGTGCACTCATCAAGATGAGCGCGTCTCACAATGCGCCCATAGCGGCCGACGCTTCGGAGTGAACGTCTGCAGTTCGGGCAGCTCTTTGCTTTTTCGGACGAGAATGGCAGCAGCTCGCCTTTGACCGAGAGCGGTACGCTGGGCTCGACAGTATTGTCCATGTCATAGTGAACAGCGATCTCCATCAAGCCATCCAGAGTCTCAACACTGAAGATGTGACCGCACGGCAAGAAGATGCAAGGCGTCTTGTCCAGGTCTGTCTCGGCATATGTCTCCATGAGGATCACGTCAACCTGAGTATCGCGGATCTTGTCCGAGGCGCACAGCTGGCAGAAGCTCGATGAAGGGCATTGCTCGCCACATATAGAGGGGCATTGGTGGCCACAATCAAGAAGTTTTTCGCATCGTCTCGAGCAAGGCACCCAGTCGCAAGGAGCTCCACACGGCATCTGGCAACGACTATGCGGGCAGTGACTAGAGCATTTCTCTTCTGTGCAAGGTGTGCAAGGCTCGTTGCAACGCTTACCGCAGCGCGAATGAGCGCAACTGATCTCGCATGGAGCAGAGCAAGGTGGGCACGGCTCTTGTGCATGGCACTCTTTGGTACACGAGTGACCACACGTCGTGAATCCGCGACCACAAGCACGCTTGCAGGCACCATGATCCGTCTCCACGACTTCGCCATCTGCCCCTCGCTTGGAGCAAGTGTGGCACTTCTTCCTACAAACGTGACCACAGTCTAGGTTGGAGGAGCAGACTGCTTTGCATTGAAAAGCCTCGTTGTCGATAGAGGTGCTGCAGGGCAATGTAACCGTGTGTCCACAACCTCGAACATCACGATCGACAGGCTCTTGGCAGCGTATCTGTGACTTGTCTTGAAAGAGCCAGCAAGGAATCTCAGTGAGATGATGGCCGCAAGCAAGTGTTAGATCGCACTGTACAAGCTCCGAGCACTTCTCCGGGCATTTCTCTCCGCAGACCAAGTTACAAGGATGAGTGCAGCCTCTTCTGGGGCGAGCGCAGTCTTTGACGCAGAAGACATTGTTGTGCAGACTATCCGCATGACACTTGGAGGGGCAAGGGTGACCACACGGGAGCTGCTGACCACACATAAGATCACAGCCAGCTTCAGGTGATACGCGAGTAAAGTCGGCAGCCTCTGTGACCTTTAGCGGCGTGTCTGGGTGACGAGGGCAGCTGAGCTCCAAGGACGTTCCGAGATTTCCCTCCGACTTGAACATCGAGAGAACTTGCTGCCACATTCCAATGTGCCCGGAGGTCTCAGAGCTTCCGATGATGTACATCCCGTGCTGGGCTCGAGAGAGTAAAACGTTGATCCGGTTCGGCGTGCGCAAGAAACCGCATTTTCGCTGAGCATTGCTACGCACGAGCGAGACGATGACAACTTTGGCTTCTTCGCCCTGGAAGTTGTCAACGGTCGCTAGCCTCACAGCTTGCGCCAGATTGCCAATGGTAACTGGAGGAGGACGGTCCCAAGATAGGCTCTCCTCTTCGTCAGACTCTTCTCCATCCTTCGCCAGCTCATCAACATCTCTGTCGTTCAAAATGATGTCGACAAAGTTCTGGAGTTCGCGCCTGAGCTCTCTCAACTGACCCAGATAAGGAGTCAGAACTGCGATGTCGTTGGCAGCGTAGACGCCCTGTCGTCGGAGATGCCTGACGAGAGCGGCAATAACTTCCACCTCATATCTATTGGTGTGGGAAGTCGAGTGCAGCTGGTCATGCTTGCTGTCTTCCTTGTGGTCGTGATCTAGCCAGAACAGGCGATGTCTCATACCGACCACAGCTGGATAGTCATCGACTGTCTCGAAATCTCGTAACTTGGGGTAAAGAGTGCCGCGGATGAGCCGAGAAATGGATGGGTGCATGCGCCGCTGAGTCTCAAGCGTTACAAAGTCCAAGCCTTTCGAACCTGCCACGCGAGGCTGGACTAGGCGCTCGAAAAGTGAAATATCAAGCGCGATCTGCGACGCTGGGTTATCCACGGACAGCTCATAGTTCTGGACCTTTGGTCGTAGTTGTTGATGATCGCCGATGAGAATCGCGTGCTCAAGAGATGGAAGCATTGCTGTCAGCAAGTGCGCCTCCAACACCTCGCCAGCCTCTTCGACGACCAGAACCTTCGACGGAAGCTTGCGCAAATGTTTGAGACTTCTGGCCAATCCAGTTGTTGTGACGCCGATCACGCTGGCGTTGGAAAGAACACGCAGATCGAGATCACCACGCACTGAATCAATTTTGTCTTTATCATCGTTGTAGGATTCAAGTTGAATCTGTAAATCCTCGTAGATATCTGACGTGATCGTCGAGAGCCACTGCTGATAGAGTATCAGGCGTCGGCCATGAGAAACTTCGTGTATGTCGATATGATCAGAGTCAGTCTGCCGGTCTTGTAGAGAGGGCTGTTGTAATCCACCTTGCAGCCAGGCAGCCAAGACACTGTTGTTACCATGCCCACGAACAGTACGCCACCCTCCTTCATCCTCGGATGTAAGCAACTGAGTGTGGATTCTGGGACGAGTCGTTGATAGGAACGACATGATGGCCTTATCGGGGTTAGAGAGAACATCCTGCAGACGAGACAGTAGCCCGTGAATCAATCTGCCAGTCTCATCGATGTGAGCCTTTGCTTTACCAAACTCGTGGCCCTCGATCTTTGTGAAGCGATATCGCTGAGATACAGTGCGAAGGTTCACGGCGGCGAGACGTTCGCTCTTGGAACGAGATCCGATACGAATGAGCTGTTCCACTCCGGCATCGAAGAGGTGCTCCAGGAGCTGATCCAGTGCATGATTGGTGTAGCACACGCAAATGATGGGTCCGAGTTTGGCGGCTTCTCTGCTTTTGAGCAATGTTTGGATGAGCTTCACGCCCGTGAATGACTTGCCTGTTCCAGGAGGTCCTTGTATCAGGGCCAAAGCACTATTCAAGGCGTGCTTAGCGGCTTTCTGCTGCGCCTCATCAAGAATGCTCCTCGCCAGAGTCGCATCAACATCGGCCTCCCTATTGCCTGTACACGCGGCATCTCGATCCCCCTTTGGTAGCAGGTTGCTAAGATCGTGCTGGAAGCCTGGCGTGCTTGAGTAAGCTGGTGGATGCTGTTTAATATTGTCCGAGCCAGGTACCAGAAGATCCGCAAAAGGCACGTCGAGCGCCTCTGCCATGTGTTTCAAAGCAGCCAAGGTGGGCCCAAAGGCTGGCAGTAGCACGCCAGGGAACTCTACCAGACACATGCGGTCGCCCGTCCACTGTGCGCAGCTGCTCAGAAGATCTGCAGCGGCTTCCGGATCAGTGGTTGTGAGCTTCGCAACAATGTAGGCAGTCTTGGGGTCTTGATGCAGGCCATATGTCTCCTTGAGTGGCTTCGAGCGAGTCTTGCCAGGAGGCTGAAATCCCGGATTGTGGACCACAAGAAAGGCTGCTTTTCCTTGCGATGACAGCAGGCAAATCAAAGAGTCGCCGGCCAGCTTTCGAGACTCTGTCCACCAGTCCTCGCGTTGGCGGAGAGTCTTCTTGGCAAGTGTGGCTGGCTGGTTGAATCTGAAGACGAAGAGAAGTCCATCTTGGTTCTCGAATGCCACGTTCTCGAGGAAGACGTCGTGGTATACATTCGTGCGTGCGCCTTGTTGATGCGCAACGAGGACCTCTTCTGGATTCTGCAAGCATTGCAGCTGAAACTTGGCCGCGTCTCTAAGTTGGCCTACAGTATCTTCTCTGACAAGACGGAAGTGGCGATCAACAAGCCCAGCGAGACCAGGACGATGCCATTGTGACGGCTCTTCACGCGGCAAATATTCTACTCGCTCGCTTTCAATCTCTCCACGAGTCGGCAGCACCTGTATGTCGCGTATGTCGTCGCTGTCGTTGTCATGGCGAGGCCCATACTCCGAGAGATGACCAGGCAGATCCTGGCTGACCGTGAAGGTGGGACGTATCGTGCCTGCCTTCTCTTTCTGCACGTTTGCGCGACTTTCAGGAATGCTACTGCCAAGTTTGAACAGTGTCTGTACGGTGCGTAGGTCTCGCTCAGTCGATCGCGTAAGGGTTGTAAGATCAAGCAGAGCCACTAAGGCCTCGGCAGTAGCTTGTAGGGATGTGTTGACTTTGGCTGCACTGTTGCCCTGCAGCATACTCGCCAGGACAGAGAAACATATAGCGAGCTCTGCTTCATCTGGATTGGCGGACAGGTGGCGTACGGCCGCACGGAGGATCATTGAGCCTTGGTCGCCATTGATGCCATACAGGTCGTTGAGGAGTGTGCCAAGGCGCACTTGGACAACCATGGACTGCATCACACTCTCGTGCGACAGGATTCTGAAGTATGGGAGGAGCAGCTTGCGCCAGAATGCTGCTAGTTGCTGATCGTCGACCTGGTCCAGGTCTCTAGAGACAAGCTCTCGCACTCGTGTAAGACCTTGCTCAGTAGCCAGCTCTTGAATGACAAATTGCATGATCTCGCTGTCCGACTCGACCAGTTCAAGCGCCCTATCGATAAAGTCCGCCAGCTTCTCGTCACCGAGCGGCCGGCTTTTTCTGGCGTCCTTTGGTATCGAGAATCGCCATTTCTTTAGCATCTCTGCCGGGGCTTCATGTGTAGCATTGCGACGCACACTCGCACTCGGCGGGCCAGTGGGCTTGTCGATGACTGGAGCTGCAGGTGCCGCCGGATCGTGGGAGAATTTGCACTTCTTGCCATACAGACACTTGCCTTTCGCGAAGTGTCTGCAGGCGAGCTTCTTCGCCATCAGCGCGAGGCTCGAGAATGAGTTCGAATGCCAGACGTGTATTAGTTACCGGTCCAGGCGCTGCAGAAGATGAAGATTGAGCCCTTTGCCACGTGAGTTGGGCGCTAAAATGCCGTGCGTCGTTTTGGCCAGAGGTTGATTGTATCCTGCAGTTTCTGGATCTTGAGTAGTCTAAAGGAACCTTTGATGTCCAGATTGCAGAGATGAGTCAGTATCTGTTGTGAGAAAAGTGGTTGCAAGTCGAAATTAGTGGAGGCAAACAGAAACCGTTTGAGAGAAGCCTTCCCGTTGCAGGGGTGACACGCAACGCGCAGCACGACGCGTGAAGTGAAGTGAAGTGCTCCAAGACATGCAGTCAAGCGTCAGGGATCCTCGCCGGAAAGTGGCTCGATAGCAAATGCTTCCGCTCTGCAGATGCAAGAGCCCGGTCCTCGAGCGTGGACAGAGACGGATTTGCGAGGGAACAGCAAATGCTTGCCGCGAGTATACACCACTCTGGCAACATGTTCTGGTCTATCAACACCCTCATCGTTCGCCGCGCTGTACAGAGACTTATCATCCATACCTGGTCGATTGCCTGCTGTCGCGCATGACTGGCAACATGGCGCGTAGCCATGGACTCACTTCAAGTTCTCTTTGCAATAATGCCATCCTGGGTCTGCCACAACCTCGCAGCCTAAGCACGTACACAAAGCTTGTACGCCTACATTGATTGCATTACTGCAGCATCTATATCTCTTCCAAGTCGCGTCTACTTCTTGTGCTGGGCACTCCATCGGGCGTCGTCGAACGGGCTACTCGAGGCTGTGGTATGGTACGACTGCTGAGGCATAAGGGAACAATAGGCTGATGAGTTTCGCCAAAAGCAGTACAGGGACTGGCCGCACGAAAAGTGATGAGCATCGTCGTGAGAAAGACCACAGAAGATGTAAGACGCGACATGATGAAATGTCGGATACTGTAGCTTCAGACGCGGACAGCCTCAAAGCGGCATGGTGGCGATTGGTCTCGGCCTGAGACTACGAAAACCATCTACAACTTCTGTTCTTTCTTCTTTGGCGCCATATCCAGCCACGAAAAGTCCTGTTAAAAGTCAGCTGAATACATCCATCATCAACTCACAGCAGATCATGCACTCACCATGGCAAGGTCAGCCTGCGGGTCGATGATGACATTGACCACTACTGGCACCTTTGCTTTGAAGCCTACTTCAGTCGCTTTTCTCAGCTCATCTGGAGTTCGAGCCACGATACCAATGCCACCTGCCATCTCTGCTATCTTCTGGTAATCGGTCTGGTATCCTAGAGACCAAGCGGTCAATCCGGCGCCCTTTTCATGCGTGGTGCCAGCGACAGTATTCTTTCGCCTCGCTTCCCACTCCTCCGACGTGTTTGTGTCACCACGATACAGCCCACTGTTGTTCATGATGAAGATCAGGATGTCCATTTGGAAGCGAGCCATGGTCTCAACCTCCATACCAGAGAAGCCAAATGCGCTATCTCCTTCGATAGCCACGATCTTCTTGCGACCAGAAGCACCAGCTGTGCCCTCAGGAGTAGGAAGATTATATGCCGCCCATGCTGCGATTGCATAGCCAAGGCCTACACCCATCGTAGCGTACGTTCCGGCGTCGAGCTTCAGTCGCGGATGCTCCATAGTGAAGATGGACCGGGAGATGTCCATTGCGTTCGCACCTTCCGAGACATACACGATGTCGCCATTCTGGGGAGTCGATAAGCTGTTCAACGTGCTCTTGATCACCCCGAAGGAATGCTCGAAGGAAATCGGCAGCTCGTCTGAGGCTGCCTTCTTTGCTGCTCTATCCTCATTCCTCGACTTTGCGGCTTCAAGAGTGGCACTAAAAGGAGACGATGCACTCTGCCATTTCCAGTCTTCAAGATTGGCCACGATCCTTTCAACCACCAAGCCCACGTCACCAACTAGCGAGAGCTCCGGATGCCCTCCATTCTTTCCAAGTTCGTCTCCGGTGATATCGACCTGAATAATCGTAGCATTTGGGCTCCACTTTGGAGGCAGACCAAACGACAGGATCCAGTTGAGCTTTGCGCCCAGCACCAGAATGACATCGGCTTCTTTAAGCGCTGTCGAGCGTGCTGCTGAGTAGTTGTTTGGGCTCGAATCAGCAATCACTCCTTTACCCATAGGCGTTGGCACAAATGGAAGGCCAGTCTTCTGTACCAAAGCATTGATATGTTTCTCTGCGCGAGCATATGCTGCGCCCTTGCCTATCACGACTAAGGGCGCCTTGGCTGACTTCAAGGCTTCAACAGCTTCTCTAATCTTATGTTCTGGAGCCACGGACATGGGCGCTTCAGCGAAAGCTTTGAGCTTGTTGCGAGGCACATCGAAGTGGCCTAGGATGAGATTGGCTGGCAAGTCAACAAACGCTGGGCCGGGTCTGCCAAAGTACGCTGCACGATACGCATCCCGTACGAACTTTGGGATCAGGTCTGGAGTTGGCGGACGTACTGCTGCCTTTGCGTAAGGTGTGATCATGGATATTGCGTCCACTTCTTGAAAAGCTCCTCTGCCTGCATTGTGTGTTTCGGAAGATCCAGCAAGTACCAGCAACGGCCATGAGTTCGCAGCAGCATGTGGGATCTGCAGTGAATGTTAGTCTTTCGATCGATCTTATTGAGTGACTGCAGAAAGGCTACATACACCAGCGAAGGCGTGGATGATGCCAGGTCCTCCGACACATATCATCACGCCTGGCCTGCCAGTCAAGTAGCCATAAGCTGAAGCGGCGTAAACAGCAGCCTGCTCATTGCGAAAACTGATGAATCTAATGCCTAGATACAGTCCTTCTTGACCAATGTCTGTTACTGGCAGGCCTGGCAAGCCGAATATGACCTTTACGCCCAAGTCATGAAGTGCTTGAGCGATGATTTTGGCTCCGTAAGTCATGTTTGCTGTGGTGATGAATGTACGAACTCAGGAGGCTGCATCGATATGCTCACATAGCAACAAGCCAGTACACTAGATCTACAAGCCCGATTTTCGCAGCTGACGATCAACAGAGAGTCTGCGGGGACATGCATACCGACCCCGAGGTCAACGTGCATGAAGGATGCAGAACATGGCTCAGGCCAAGGTAGCTGCCAAGGACCGTTCGACACGAGGCATCTCGGGTCAAGGGAATACTACTTCATCAACTGATTCGTGGTCAAGTGTAGCGAGAGAGATAAGGATCGTTGCCGGGAATAAGAAATGTGCTTTTTGAGAAGCAAGCGACACGAAGCAGCCGCTGTAATGCTAGGTAGGTGGTTGACTATGGCTTCACTAAATCGTCCACCAGCTTCCTCAAGTCAGGCTTACTGATCTTCCCACTCGTAGTCTTCGGCCAGTCATCAGGTGCTTTGCCATCTCCAAGCCAGAAGAAGTATCTTGGTGCTTTGAACCTTGCCAACTTCTCCCTAACGAATGCTCGTAGTTCATCATCACTTGGCCGCTTATCTGCATAGCCTTCTCTCAGCTCGACGAACGCTAGAAGCTCTTCTCCATACTTGTCATCAGCAACGCCAACAATAGACGCCTGTGCGATGGCCTGATGCTCGATTAATCTGTCCTCGATCTCCATTGGTGAAATGTTCTCGCCACCACGAATGATGAGGTCTTTGATACGACCTGAAATGATAAAGTAGCCTTCTTTCTCGAGGTAGCCTTCGTCCCCAGTGTGCATCCACTTTCGTAGAACAGTGCCATCGCCTAGACCACCGACTCCACCGGGTTCTAGATCTTCTGGGTGATACTTTAAAGCCTCGTCAGTCTTCTTCTTGTTGTTCAGATATTCGGACATTTGCCCATATCCGCTAGCGACTATCTCGCCTTTCTCACCCCAGGGTAAGACAATTCCAGTATCAGGTTTCACGATTTTCGCGATGAAGTGCGGAAATAGCCTGCCAGCCGTCTTGATGCGTTTCTCATACGGATCTGTTTCATGCATCATGCTGACGAAAGATGAGAGCTCAGTCATACCCCAACAGGTGTACAACCTGGGCACTGGAAACCTGGTGACAATGCGGCGTAGAAGTTCTGGTGGCATAGCTGCACCAGCGATGATACCAAACTTGATCGTGGACCGATCTATTGAATCGAACTCCTTCTGCTCCATCTCCGTGACGAACATGGTCGGCACGCCATAGATGGCCGTACACTTGTATCGTTCCACGCAACGTAAAGTGGCCGATGAGTTGAAGATCTCATGTGGTAGGACGAGCGCTGATCCGCCCACAGTGCTCGAGCTGATGCCAACAATCATACCGAAGGAGTGGAAGAGTGGAACAGGCAGGCAGATCCGGTCTTGGTCTGTCATGCGTGTTTGTTGCCAGATGTAGCGACCGCAGTTCATGATGTTGTAATGTGATAATGCCACCGACTTCGGCAGTCCTGTAGAACCAGACGTGAACTGAACGTTGACCATATCGTGCGGTGAGATCTCAACTTTCGGTAGTTGTCCAATGTCTCCGTCGAATTGCTCGATGTACTCTTCGTACCTAGCCGACCTTGCTAGTGATCCGGACAGCTTATACTTCTGCTCGATGTCGTCCATGATGATGAATTTGATAATTGTAGGTACTTCTTCTGCTATCTTAGGAAGTGTCTTTGTGTTGTCGTAATATGTGAACCCTGGGCTGGCGACCATCATCTTCGGTCGTACGATCTTCAATAGTGCCAACATTTCCGATTCTGTGTAGGCATAGTTGAGCAGCACGAGCGCAGCACCCAGCCTCGTGCACGCAAAGAAGGTCTCGAAGTATTCGACTCTGCTGCCCAACGATATTGCCACCAAGTCGCCTTTGCCGATGCCATCCTGTGCCATTGCTCGTGCCAGCTTGATACTACGCTCACGGAGGGCGGACCACGATAACGTGAGGCCATTTTGCGGATGCGATATGACCGCTGGTCTATCACCCCGAACTTCTGCGTTGTGGTCTAGCAATTCTGCAAAGGTCAGTGTCAGAGGTACTGGTGCCGAAGGACCGTACACTATTGAAGGTGGCCGGTCATCCAAGATTCCAGGTTGTCCGGCGCTCTCGTCTGCAGCCATCTTGTCAAGCCAGACTGGAAAATAGTATTTTCAGATCCACGCAGTGTTGCAGTGACTCCCAATTGTCAATTGCTCTATTCTGTTGTCAAAGCGAAGTTGTTTCGACGCCGGCACTAGCGATCTGCATCGACTTCAGATTCCTCATTCCTGCACATGATCGAGTTCGTCTCGAGGCAAGTGCTCCGAAACCTGCATGCACACGAGAGACGTCAATGGCTGTATATGTATGCACAGTCTTGAGGGGGATCGACAATGGTATGCACAATCAGCGAGACGACTCCGCACGCCCGCGAATCCCCGCGAAGCTTGTTTTGCGTGGTAAAGATGCGCAAGAAGTTGAGAGCCAAAAAGTCGGTCGCGTCAAAAGACGGCTTCAGTTTCGTATACTGTCTTCCACCTAGTAGAATATGTTATCATGATGCGTATCTCGAAAGCTCACGTTGCTGGAGTGGGCGTGGCGGAAGCTGGAGACATTTCTTTGCTCGAGCCTGCCATTGCTGCTGGCACGAGAGCATTGCTTGACGCAGGCGTAACATACTCGGACCTAGAGCAGAGCATCGCGTGCTTCCAAGATGAACTGCGGATACCACGACAATGCTTCGATGCGTTCGGAATGGAGGGTGCGCCATGCCATGAGATGAGCAACAGCTCGGGGCTGTTCACAGCAGTCCAGTGTATCCGGTCGCGGCAATCAGATTGTGTACTCGTGATAGGTCTTGACACTGTAAGTATATATCGACAAGCATAGCGCTCGATCAAGCTGAGATTTGGCCAGGATGCCAACATATCGAACAACGCGCAGGCGAGTCGTCGGGAACGCAAGATCATAAATCGAAAACAATAGCTGATTGATGGTTCTCAGGCTTCTGTCGTCGCTTTCGTGCTTGTTTCCGACCTCTTCCTGACATCCCACGCATACCTCAAGGACTCTGCAATTTGCATTAATGGCTTCTCCTTATCAGACCAGGTGTACTCGCGATCGTTAGGAGGACCAGATGCGACTCGTACTTTCACGAAAGCAGCGAGAGATGCGCTTAGCCAGGCGCAGCTGAAACCGACCGATATTCAGTTGTTGCATTTGCCACAAGCATTGCGGAACAGCCTTCCGCGAGTGCTCGCAGGGTTCGATGCGGCAGCCTCTGAGCTCTCGAGACCGCTGACATCTCAGAGCGGTACTGTCGGGCTCGGAGTACTCTGTAAACTTGGTAAGACACCTAGAACACATGTTCGATCTCTTGCTCACGCGTCAATAGTATGGCAATTTCGAGGTTGGGCTAACGGTCTGCCATTGCAAGCACACAACTGCTTATTGTACACGTCCGGGCCACGCGAGAGTGCGAGCATCTTGATAATCAGTCGTTCCGATAGGCGAGCCGCGTTGAAGTGGGAAGAGGTTCGGGATGTAAGAGACGGCAGAGAGCGCCTTGGGTACAATCCCGCTGTGGAAACGAGGAATATTTGTATCGAGGACGTGGAAGCTGTAAGAGCACGAGCTCACTTCGTGCCTGAGAATCAGTCACAGCGAGCACTGCCGAAGAAAGGTGGTGACCGCGCAGCTTTGGCGAGATTGTGATGTTTACAGACAAAAAGAACAGAGCAGAGACAGAGACAGATGGAGGTGCGCCAAGAAGATTTTGCCAAGGCAGTCGCGTTCTCCATTGTCCATTTCCACCTCATTCAACCTCATTACACTTTCACACGCGTCTTTACGCGTCAAATGCAGCAATCCCGCTGGTTACACGTGACGGGATCCTGCTGGCGCGATGTGATCAGCAGGACAGCTGAGACGTCACGTCTGGCTGTATTGGCAAGCCATGTACCTATACTGCTCAAGCTTCTTCGAACTCACAAATCAGACCCCCGCAAACGAGAAACCGGAATCGATGCTGTGCTCGAGAGCTGTACCGAAGATCAAGAACCACCTACGTCTACCTCACTAACCCGACCACGTCTTACTCGCTCGCGGCACCTGCCTTCCATGATCGAGGAAAGCGTGCCTTGTCGGCTGTATGGAAGCTTCTCTACGCTCTCTGTAGCGATGCGATAGTCTACGCATTCGCTTGTGCTCTCTACTGGATGATGGTAGGTAATCTGGAATGACAGATAGGTCTGCGGCCTTCATCGACGGATCACCTTAAAGCCAGACAGCGCCGCCTCTATGCAAAACGAGTCATGAACTTTTGTTGCACTGCGAAGACTCGAGCGCCATACGAAGAGGTTGATCCTTTTTGCAGAACGGCCTCGATGCGGGTGCCTCGTGCATGAGCTTTGTATCCCCGCTCGCGGCTTTAAGTGCCCTGACCAGAAAGGTGCAACGCGACGTGATATATAGGTAGATGCTCAGAGGCTCAATTGGCAGGCTATCTGATCGCAGATCTACTGACGATATACTCACATTAGTTTCTTTGCTCAACTTTTGCTTTACCATAAACTCACCATGGCTGAGACGTTCGACTACATTGTCGTAGGAGGAGGCACCTGCGGGCCCGTAGTTGCAGGCAGATTGTCTGAGCATCCAAACCTGAAAATTCTTATACTTGAGGCTGGAGCAGACAACAAGGACTTAGACAATGTTCATATGCCAGGAGCGTAAGTCTCACTTTAGGGTCACATACCATCATCATCACTAACGGACTACTTCAAGCTGGACCAAGAACCACTATGGCCCGACCGACTGGAACATTGTGTCGCCACCACAACCTGGCATGAACGGAAAGGAGTGCAGACTTCCTCGTGGCAGGTTTCTTGGTGGCAGCAGTGGCTCAAACGGGACAATCTGCGTTAGAGGCGTTAAGCAGGTAAGTTCTCTTGGGCGCAACCCATTTCAAGATATGATGAAAGATAATAGCTAATGCGTCACAGGACTACGACGATTGGGGTTTCCCAGAGTGGAGTGGTGACGAGATGTTCAGAGCAATGAAGAAAGCAGAGACATTTCACCCAAAGAAGTGGTTCCCACATGACGAGAGCGCACATGGCTACGAAGGACCTTTGCACATTGAGCCTGCTCTACCTCCGATACCTATTGCGGACGCTCTATTCGAGTCTCTCAAGTCCAAAGGCCTGCCATACATCCCGGACATGTTCAGCTCCGGGGAAGCAGCCAATGGCTGTGGACATGCGATGAGAACAACTTACCAGGGCTGGCGAACCACAGCTGCAGACTACATTACCAAGGATAAGATAAGACCAAATGTCACAATTAGATGCGACGTGACTGTTGACAAAGTCTTACTGGAACCAGGCGCAGATGGACAATTGGAGGCTAAGGGAGCCGAATACCTCGACAGCAGTGGAAACAGAACCAAAGTTCTCGCAAGCAGAGAAGTCATCGTCTCTTCTGGCACCTATTGTACTCCTGCGATTCTGATGCGATCGGGAATTGGTCCGAAACAGACACTTCAGGAGCTTAACATTCCTGTACTCCTTGATCTTCCAGGCGTTGGACAGAATTTGCAAGACCATCAGCTCATCTTCACGTATTACGAGGTCAACTCACCAGATCTCACTGATGACGCCAGAGTCAACCACGATTTGCAGGCATACGAAAATGGTCACAAGGAGTGGAAGACTGGCAAAACAGGCTGGCTTGCCACCTTTCCTTTCGGCGCTTTTGGATTTACTCGCCTCAGTGAGCGCCTCGATGCAGAAAACCCAGAGTGGGCGGCAATGCCTCGAGAGCCTGGTCGTGATCCTATGGGGCTTACAAAGTCGCAGCCTAACATGGAATTCTGTGAGTAACCACATCCCAAGTAAGAGAGCTTACGCTAACGAATTACTAGTCAATACCATCTGTTATGGTGGACCTCCAGAGTACACTGACGTTCCAAAAGAAGGCCAATGGGCTTTCGCTATGTGCTGCTTCCTGATGGGACAGCAGTCCCGAGGAGAAGTGAAGATCAAGACTCTTGACCCATTCGAACCTCCATTCGTCGACCCACGCTACATGTCCAACAAACGCGACCTGATCATGCACTCAGAAGGTGTACGCTGGGCCAACGAAGTCGTCATGGAAGGTGCGGGAACCAAACATATCATCAAAGGTGCCTGGCCACCTGGGGCAACCCATCATCTCAACAAGACCAACGAGGACTGGCAACCACATGTGCAGAAGTATGCTTCTACTTCATATCATCCTGTCGGCACATGCAAGATTGGCCAGAAAAATGACCCAACGGCAGTGGTTGATCAGTATCTTCACGTTTATGGCGTCAAGAACTTGAGAGTCGTGGACTGCAGTATTATGCCTTACGTGCACTCTGGCCATACCCAAATGCCTGCTTTCGGTATTGCTGAGAAGGCTGCAGAGTACATCTTGCAAGCTGCGAAGGGGCAGACGAATGGTCATACGAATGGTAGTCATTGAGGCAGAAAGAATGAATCTAAGCATAGCTACAATCTCAGCTATGTGCAATCCTTCGCACACCTCAACCCATCACCGAACCTAAACACAGGACTCTCCGTATCGAAAGGCACATCCTCATCTTTCCGTGTGGCAATGGAGAACGATTAAAAGTGTCGGTGTTATGCTTGAGCATCATTCGGAGTATAGTAGTGTTTGTGCTGTCTCAATGCTCAGTTCTTTGACAAATGAAGTTAGCGCGTCCGGCAGAGGTCTGAGAATCTCACCACCTCCTCTTCTCAGCTTGACTCGCGTCTTGATCAGACCGCAGGTCTATACTACCTAGAAATACGAACTTTTTGCCTTAGCAAAAAGTGAGTCTCTTATTAGTCGTGAAAAAAGTAGCTATTAGGTAACTTCGAGTTCTAGTATATTAGCGCTTTTTTCTTTTTATATATATTATAGTTATAAATACTAAACTATTATACTTACTATTATACTTCTTATTATACTAGCCTACTATAGGCGCAAAGAAAAGGCTCTATATAATAGCTACTAGAGATAAAGGCTAACTATAAAATATTATATCTAGATAGAATTACTAAAAATATATACTTACTATAACTAAAAATAGCTACTTTTAGTATTTATTAAAAGAAAGAATAAGCTTAAATAGTATTAACTATATTATAATATTTATACTAGAAAGAAAAAAGTATAAAAGTAAGCTAAAGTAGGTCTAGCTAAAATAGGCCTAATAAGTAAGAAGTAAGAAGTATATATAGAGTCTAGACTATAATAATAATAATAATAATAGATAGAGTAAATTCTAATACTCTATATCTAAAAATACTATATATTATTTCTACTTATAGAAAGTAAGTTCTATTTATATATAGTATATTATCTATAGTTATAAATATATTCTAACTTTTTATATAGAGTAATTACTAAAATTGAAGTAATTAATATACCTAGCTTTAATAAAAATAATAACTTGCGCCTACTCTATAAGCTTAGTATTAGCCTATATCTAATAGCTTAGATAAATATTAATCTAGCTAGTTTAGATAAAAAGAAGAAAAAAAGTTCTATACTAATAATAAGTAGATTAAGCTAAATATCTACTATTATACCTATAAAAATATAGAAGAGCTAGAAGAGAAAGTATCTAATAAGTACTTATATTAATAGATCTATAAGCCTCTAGTATTACTATATTTTTTTATAGATAATTATAACTTTAATAAGCCTACTATATTTCTAGAGAATTAGTATTATATTTAGTTATAGTAGAGAAAGCTATATTATATATAATTAAAAATATATATATACTATTAAAAGTAATAGTTTAAAATATAGAGAAGTAGCTAATTGTATCTATCTATATTAGTATATATTATATTAAAGTTAATAGAGTATAATAGTAATATTTAGGCTATATTATAACTTTCTTATAATAAATACTAGATATTATAATAGTACTACCTTACTTGCCTAGATAGTATAGGCTTATTCTATTTAAACTAGAGTATAAAATTATTAATCTATATAGAAATAGAATAACTACCTAGTTTAGAAAATTGTTTATAGTCTATTAGAATATAGTACTAGTATATATTTATAACTAGTATAGCTATCTATAGTTTTAAATATTAATTTATATTTAGGCCTAGCTTAAGTTTCTCTATTTCTACTATTAGAGCTTTTAAAAACTTAGTATTACTATTAAAAACAATCTAGTTAACTAGCTTCCTAAGAACAGACTCGTACTTAACTAGCTTCTCGACTTGCTTTTAATAAGTTACTAAAATCTATTTCTATTAAGCTAACTACTATTAAGCTAGCAATTAAGCTAATAACTACCGAGCTAGTAACTAAGTTAGTAGATAGATAATAAAAAAGACAATTCTATTATATATCTATATCTCGATAATATATAGTATATCTCGATAATATATAGTATATCTATATAGCTAGTAGTTTTACTATAAGTACTATTCTTTAGTCTGTTAGCGAAATCTCTCATCGTATCCGCACTCTGAGCCACAAGACATCTTGTACGATTCCTTCGCCAGCTCTCTCAACCTCTGGCCTACTTTTCCCTTACCGCGATTCTCGAATGCTTCTGCTGCGTGTATGGCGCCGTGGATGGCGGTAATGTCAAGGATGCTCTCACGTGGTCCGGATCGAGAATCTCCTTCCAAGGAGTCGAAGTGCCTTTGTACTCGACCAGTATCTCGTCGGCATTAATGTCGAAACGGCGGTGAGTCATGGCCAAGCCGAAGGTCTTGTCCATCTCGGCGGCGACGAAGAACTCCTGGAACATGGGAATGAGGGAATCGCCATAGTGCTCGAGGTAGTTTTTCTGGGCGGAGTCCACTTACGAGAGCAGAGAGTTTTAATGGAGCGTCAATTGGCCCGACAGAAAGAGGAGTCACGGGAGCAAATGGAGCGCCAGTTGGCCTAACAAAAGGAGGAGTCACGCGAGCAAAAGACTATGATGGAGCGGCAGATGACCCAGCAGAAGGAACAAATGGAGCACCAGCTGACCCAGCAGAAGGAACAAATGGAGCACCAGCTGGCCCAGCAGACTGAGATCATCACGCTCTTGAAAGAAAGAGAACGAAGTAATTGACGTACTGCCGTCCTAACACGTGGCATGGATGCTGAGACACGTGTTGAACAAGAGTTTTGTAATATCACCTCGTTCAGGAAGTATGGACTCCATCGGCTTGGATATGATGAGAAGTATACTCACTTACAACACTGACTTAGGACGGCCTGGCTACGTGCACCACATACAACTGGTAGACCAAGTGTCGGATTTGAAAGAGACTGATTTTGCTGTCTCGCTCTATACGGGCTTAACAAGCTGAACAACATTCTCCTTCGCACTTTGTAGCTCACTAACGCCGACCAGGGCCATTTGTACGAAGCTCAGCAGGCCTTGGCCTGAACTCGAAACCGTTTCAGCCGAGGTTGCAGAGATTGCCAGCACTGAACGGCATTCCGTGAAATCGTCCGCTTTGTAGAAGGGATGCCCAGTTGCTTAGGAACTATGTCTATACCACGTACATGCAAATCCAAGTTGCTCGGGGTCGTTGGCGGAAAGCAGGTCGAGAAGCCCCTGCCTTTCCAAATTCTCACATAATGCCTTGTTCATCAGAAATTCCCTGGTCGGATCACCCCAAGTCAAGTTCCGGCTGTGCTCAATCTGCTGTTGGCCATATACCATTTCCTGGGTGATCGCCTCGGATTTGCAGCCCAGCAGGAGTGCTTCTGTATCAGTCGCCAGTTCCGCGATCGTGGGATATTTGTTATGCCAACATCTGTTGATGATGTCGTCAATGGACGAATCACCAGCCAGGATTGGGAGCTCCATGTGCTGCAGTAGATGGACTATCATAGGTCCGCGTTCTCGATGGTCTTCGGTCAGGGTCTGATCCCCATAGACCTCGAAACCGTAATTGATCAAATAGTATATCGAACCGAGGGCGAATTGCTCCGTTCGAGGGCCGAGAGAGCCGGAAGTTCCGCAACTTCCGTATTCTGCCTCGCTGCTGTTGAGTATCCTTCCGTATGGGGCCATGCAAGCTTCGAACTCTGCTCCAATTTCTGCTGTACAATCGAAGTCAGAGAGCTTCAACCGGTCACGATCAAGGAGGACATTCTCGGGTCGAAGATCTCCATCCGCGAGATCGAGGGATTCAAGGAAAGTAACAGCCTGTATAAGATCGTACATCCACTACTTTCGATGGGCCAGGGGTTCTAGCCTCTTGACACTTGTTACCACCAGATTTTGATGGTCCCGAATCTGATTATTCTGTATTCTGGAGTATAGGGAAATATCTGGTGAGGTGGTCAGTCAAGCCCACTATTTGAACGTTGCGGAAGGTCGCACCCCGCATGTATTCGAGGAATATGCCGTTATCCGCCTTGTAGAAACACTGTACCACGAAAGCACAAGGAGGGGAACGGGAGAGGAGATCATATATTCCGAGCTCTTTCCTAAACTGCTCTCTCTCGAAATCTCCTGATTTTGGGACCTTCACCACAATATGAGGATGAACCTCAAACACATAGGAGATACCTCCTTTTCAGATCCAGTGTACGTCTGGGAACTTGTCTTGGAGGCCCATTTCAGCTACTCGATACATTGCTTTATCTCGGTACCTAAAACAATAAAGGCCCGTTTGCGGCTTGCTATATCGATCTATAACGTCGTTCTCGTCGATATATCGATCCTCGGAGGTGCCAAGATCCAACCGGTGCCAATATTAATTCATCCTCGTATAGATTGAAGGAGTTGCAACCAATTATACCTGCGGATGAATTGGTAGTTGATGCTCAATGCAATTCAACCACTTCGATCGGTTGATTGAAATGAGATCACTGCTTGGAGGCCCATCTCAGGAGCAGAGTCTTATGCGTAGCAGGTGTGATTGGTAATGGTTGGAGTGTAGACGTAGAGTGGTGGAAAATGTTCAAGCTGGAGAGAGGCCGAGTGGATTGGGGGCGGTTCATCGGGCAGGACCCCCCGTTAAGTGTCTTAAGAAATGCATGCAATTTCGCCAAGCATTCCAGAACATGTGACTAGAATCACATGTCAAAAAATTACACGTCTGGTGGCCGATCCACCTACAGCATTACTAGTTGCCTCGCAGTCACTAGTTGCTCTGCAGCACTCACAGTCACTAAAATAGTTGCTCCATAGCCGTTGAATTAGCGGCGGACGGTTATCGCAGACACCAGAACAACGATCATGTATGGACCTTACTAGGAGAGCGTTGTTGTTGTAGCAAAAAGAAGCTAGCAAGAGCAAAACAATCGCCTGATATACGCGAGGCTACGATGGGTCATGCAAGCCACATATCTTATGGCTTCCTGCTACTAACGCTTCTCGCTATGTCAAGCATCAGCTATACCATTGACTCACCGACTGAGCCATTGAGGCTGGCGATCGCTGAGAATAGGACAATATGAGCTAGTCATTTACTTCCATACCTAGCTTGAATCGACGCAGCTTACACAGAGCCCTGGCCTTGCAGCAAAACAATTCTATCAAAGCAATTGTAGCTTTCCCTATAAGCTCCTTCGCCTTCGATAGTCTGCGTACGTACGATTGAGAAGAATAGTCGCTTTTGGAGATACCTGACTTGCACTCGGCCTTTTGCCTCTGGCGGCTACTGCGTGGAGCTTTTCTTTCCGCCTGCAGCGAGGCTGAGGTTCAGGTCACCCATCGGGACATTTATTTTAGGACCAATCAGAGACTCACGTTTTGCCAAGGTAAAAAGTTCGTATTTGGAGCTGTATAGACCTGGCGGTCTGATTATCGTGCTATCGCTCGCTATCACGCAACTTCAAAAATTCTTGATACCTACTATACGTCCATCTCCTGCATCTCTTCCCATACACCTGCATTGGAATCGTCGTCAAGTGGAACAACAAAGACAAAACTCCAATCGCGATGAAAGTGCCCGCTACACCACTCGCATCGATCCAACGACTCGCTACAAAGGTAAACACGCAAGCCATGGTGTTGTTAATAACTGCCACACCAACCATTCCTTCAAGGACTATGTCCGGATAGGCATCCATCAAATACGACATGGAAATATCACCAGCGCACCCGAAACCAAAGCCCGTCATAGTTAGGCCAATATATGTCCCAGGCCAATTCCACGCTTGGGAAGATCCAATGCCGAAAAGCATTAATCCCGCGGGATTCATGATTGCAGAGAGATACATCAACCACAGGCGATCTTCCGCTTCAGAAATCCCGCCTCGTTTCTTCGCTCGCCAGGCTACGAAAATGTCAGATAACCAGCCGCCGTAGATGCAGCCGATTGTCGCGCCAATAAGGGTAGGAACGTTCATAATTGCGACGGCTTGGTTGCTATAGTTCCACGGTGGGCCGTAGTACTTGTCATCTTCGACTGTAAGGTAGAAGGTCAGCCAGGAGTCTTGGGCCCCCCATTGCAGTCCGGAGTAGAAGACAGCGGGAAAGGTGAAAACGCGGAGGGTAAGCCAGAGGCGGTGGCAATACTGCTTGAATCCGATGCCGATTAGGTTCGGGGCTGGCGTAATAAGTGCGATGCGTTCTCTGTAGGATTTTTGGCAGTCCATGCTGAAAGGAGTACGGTCGTTGTAGTTATTAGCGTCGAGTCGATCGGTCACGTCCTCTACTGTATACTTCTCGCCCGGGAGCACCGCGACTGATGGACGAGGCTCATGCACGCCTAAAATGACATCCCGCTGGAAAGCTGTCTCTTCTAGACCAAAGTAGAAGACAACCAACGAGCATCCGCAAACGATAGCGCCCGTCCAACCCACCCATCGCCAGCTATGATTAGCGATATATCCTGCAACTAGTGGCCCTAGGAATGTACCAACCGATGTAGCCAAGATGTACAGTCCTAAGACAGTCCCACGCTGATGCTGGAAGAACAAGTCCGAGAGCGAGAGCTGCGCTAAAGCTTCTGCGCAACTTTCCGATGCGCCTACGAACATCTGATTCCATATCGAATCTTGCACTCCCTGGACCCGAGCAAACCAGATCGACCCGGCCATACCGAAACACAGGCAGACGAGATACTGAATCCGTCGACCGTACAGCCTAGGCATAGGAGAAGCTAGTAGACACCAGGATCCGATCGCTGCGAACAGGACTCCGGCGGCTGTATTTGCTACGTCGTAGGAAATTCCTAGCTCGTCCAGCATTCCATCGGCAGCGGCTCCGGCATCGTTGGTAATTGCGGCTGTCATGGCTGTAATGAAGAGGACGAGGGTAGCGTGCCAGTATTTTCGCGGTGGTGACCAGTTAATGGGGTCATTGCAGCTGTTGGTTGGGGATGGTTGTAGGATGATTTCTTCGGCGGATTCGCCTGGAACGAACAGTTGGATGGTTCCCGGGAGGAAGTGACCGCCGGGCTCGGCCATGATGATTCCCTTGAGACTTCATCATGTCCGTCGATACAGTAACGACTATTTATCCTATCGCGACAGACGACAAGCCTTTCAAGGCCCGGGCTCACGTGGCAGTGGCTCGCGCAAGATGTCGCTATTAGGTAGGTGTTGGACATGTAGTACTGTACCTACTACCTCCTCTCGAGCTCCCGTCGCTTGCCATAGACATGTCATAAACATAGACATGACATGGGTCGACAACGCATTTCGTTATCTATAGTTCGTTATCTCGAGATGCGCAACTGCTCGCGCAAAGCATGTCTGAAACCCAATTCATAGTGCTCAGCAATGTAACGTAGACAAGGAGGAAGTCGCTCAGTGTGGAAGTCGCTAGCGCTCTTTTCAATCCGTGCATCGAGCAGCAGAATCTGACTATCCCCGGCTAGCCCGTAGGCGCTAACGACTTCCACACTGAGCGACTTACTCCTTGTCTACGTTAGGCAAGGTGGCAAGGAGAATGCATTTGCATCGGATGACCGACAGGCAGATTCGGTCTCGGAAGCACATGCTCAATCAAGACTAGGTCACATCGCTCACTGCCTGACTGGACTGACTGGACTGGCTGACAGCTAGACAGGGGTGGCCACAGGTGGCTGGCTTATGGCCTCAGTGGCCATGTGTGTATAAACAGTGGACTGGTGGCCCCCATCTCTACCCATACTGACAGCACAGCACACCTGCTCTTCATCTTATCAACTCACCTCATCACCTGACCTCAGCTCTGCTCGTCAGCTTCTCCTCCCTCCTTCCTGCCTGCTCTCTCATCTCAACTCGCCCACTGCGATTGCGAAAAGCAACCGTACCAAGTCATACTCTCTTTAATACACACACACAGACACACACACGCACGCACTTGAATGTCAACGTGTCAACACAACATGGCTCACTTTCACCATCAAACCTCCACGATGTGTGATGACCATCGCCCGAAGAAACCATCAAATTACTGTGGCTCCGGCCTGGATGACGAAGCGTCCTCAGTCTCTGCCGACATAGCACCCAGCACCGGAGTCAACGAGAAGCCCAAGGCTAGAGTGATTGTGCTTGGTGCGGGTATATCTGGCCTCCGTGCCGCAGCTGTGCTCCAACGCCATGGCTTGGACGTCATTATCATTGAAGCTCGCCATCGTATCGGCGGACGCATCTACACGACAAGAAATGCAGATGGCGTACCGAGGGATATTGGTTAGTCCTTGAACACAAACCTTGTCGCTGATACTGAGCTGCAGACCTGTGTTGGTTCGATGATGGCCGGAAGGCTTCTTCACCCCAGGGAACATTCTTTCTCGCTTACTAATTCGAGTAAACTTAGGCGCTGCATGGTGCCATGAGACGAGCCATAATCCTCTGGTCAAATTAATTTCGAAGCTGAAGCTCGACTACTACTATGATGACGGGCTCCCTCTGTATTATACAAAGGACGGTCGGGCTGGTGCTCAGGCCAAGTTCAAGAAAGTGGCTGACGAAGCTGCGGATCATATGCAGTGGTACTACGAAACGTACCCAGAAGCACCTGATCAAACCGCGTACGACTTTGTAAAGGCTTTCGTTGCGAACCATAAACTCATTACCGATGATGAGCGCTTGTGGGCACCACAGGCATTCAAAGAAGTTGAGCTGTGGATCGGAACTTCGATCGAGACCGCCTCTTCCAAACATCTCTCCTACTTCATTACTGAGCGCAATCTGTACATGAAAGGCGGCTACGATGCCATCGTGAAGTGGACCGCCAACTGTCTCCTTCCCGGCACTATACAGCTCAACAGCACCGTTGACAGCGTTATGTGGACCGAAGATGGCCCCAAGAAATGTGCAATCGAGTATCATAACAACGCAGGAGATGTTTCCGTTATCGAAGCCGATGCTGTTGTCTCTACCCTGCCGCTAGGTGCTCTTAGGCGAAATCTGGTTCACTTCGATCCACCATTGCCAAGCGACATGCAGCTTGGCATCTGCAAATTCAGCTATGGAGCATTAGGCAAAGTGTTCTTCGAGTTTGCTGATATCTTTTGGAGTAAAGAGCACGATCAGTTCGTGTGCGTGCCATCTCCTCCAGAATTGGATGCCGATCAGTACTCGACCTCACCCGCCTCGAGTATGACCGCCTCGAGCAATTCTGACGAAGAAGACTCCATCCTGAACTATGCTACTGTCACTATAAACCTCTGGATTATGACTGGCAGCAAAGAGCTCTGCATTCAGATTGCGGAGCCTCTAACTCAGCGCATCGAGGCCATGGGTAAGAAGGATATCTATAAATTCTTCGAACCCCTCTTCAAGCTTCTTCGCACTGAGCCATACAAGTCTCTACCTCGTCTTATTAATGTGGAAACTACGCACTGGTCCCAGGATCCTCTCGCTGGATATGGCTCCTATTCCGCCGACAAAGTTCACGACGAACCTCAGCTGTGGATGGACGCTCTCGAGAACCACAAGAATTGTCGACTTCAATTTGCCGGAGAGCACTGCACCTTAGCTGGCAACGGGTGTGTGCACGGCGCATTCGCTACTGGCGAGACTGCTGCAAAGAATCTCTTGAAGAGCCTCAATGTTGAATACGATGGTGGAGATTTTGTCAGTCTTTACTAAGCAAGGCATTGGGCATGCATAGAGAGAGATGTGCCGAGCTCAATGATAGGGCGTAGCATGAATCGATTGATAATTGAATGCGAGTATCGCGTGGTTGAGACTGCGGAGGAGCCATTCGATAGATTGGGGTGCGCCATAACGAGTGATAGTGCGGCCCCCTGATGGTCGACCTGTTCAAAGCGAGCATCGCAAAAAGTCATCGCTTAGCTCCTATTCGAAGCCCAAAACACAGTGAACATCAATCTGGTACAAACAAAATTCGTTACACGCCTTTCTCCTGCATCTTCAGCCGACCTTCTTGATATTTCCGCTGCACCATCAGGCATACTGCCAGCACTCAGAGCAGGCACTCGAGCAGATTCGAGCCAATGACCGTGCATCTCTAGCTAACAGATGACACCTGATCAATCACTGCAGGAATCTGTAGCAGGTAAGTAGGCAATTTTTCCTTCGGGTAGTATACTTGCTACGACTTACAATCTCAGCGGTTAATGCTCCGCAAAGTGCCCAAACGACAGCGCCCACTACAAATAATCACGGATGTTAGTACTACTTGATGCAAACTTCTACGACCTCGGTTTATAGTGTATAGGACGACGTACGCAGCAGGAAACCCGGAGGTTCCAAGACATTTTCTGCGCAGACCGTAACTGCGACGATGACAGTAGAAATAGTGGCTAGACGGTATGATTAGTCGAGCTCGTTAGAATTGCGGAGCATTGATAGAAGTGTGGTTAGCTTACTGATCCAATTTTTAATGTTTTCAAGGAAATGCCAATGTATATGTATGCCGAAAAGATCGGAGGTCGCTACACCGTCCGGGCTCCTTGGCGCCAAGTAGGGCTCAACCTCCGATCCAGTGGAACCACTACGTCGCTCAACATCAACTTGCTTCCAGGCTGCGACCGCATCTTTGTCGGCTTGAATCGCTTTCTGAATCAAATGTTTCGCTCCTGCTTGTCCTGCAGCTTTCTGTCCTGAATTGAGCTGGTTAAGGAGTGCTTTTGCAGTACTTATAACGTGCGCATGGGGATCCCTGCGAGGGACAACATAAGTATGGTCCCAGCACGCGACTGCAGTCCTCGCGCTAATATGCCATCGACCGTTTTGGCGGCAAAAATTGGCTTGTCGTTTCTCTAGGGGCGGTGGCCCGTCCAACGATGCAATCAACTCGGGATCTCCAGACATGCGAGCAGCTTCTATGGCGTTCTCGTGGTACTTTTCAAGGTCACCTTCCTCGGCGTACTTGATGCCTAGTTGCTCATGTGCGCTCAACGCCTCGCGGTCGACAAGAAGGTTGTTGCGTGCTTGCAGTTCACTTGCTGCATGGTTGTCTTGTAGAGGTACGAGGAGCGCATTGCAATGCAAAGCCCACGCAAGAAGCACAGCAAGCGTCTTCGATGGGAACATGTTGTCGTGGTGCGGATGGGTTGGGTGCAGATATACACAATAGTTGGTCTCGAGACAGTCGTAACGGGACTTTTGCTGCTCCTTATGTGTTCTCAGAGGTGCGAGCCTTCGCGGTCTGCGCTCGTCGATCGATGCCGGCTGCTTTGCGGTGAACAGCGAGAAAGGAATGCCCTAATCGAACCTTCATCAGCAGTCCCAGTGATACCACACCAACTATCAACAATCGAACAAAATACCACCATCTGGCGTGGTTACCAAGCCCAACTCGCCGATAGCAAGAACAACAACGACTCACAGTCCTAGAAACCGTGCTCGATACGGAGCATAGGTACGTGGGAGCGATGTGAGATAAGAGGTGTAACATTAGCAGCATAGCTCTTCTGTTCCTTGTTAGATTCATCGAAGTGCAACTCTGCTATCTACGCGGCGAATGGATTAGTTCTCAGAAGGACCGAGAACCAAGGGATGGCGGAGAGGGCTTGTTGCAACGACTTGCCGTAAGGGCTTGTTGGAACGACTTGCCGTAATGGCTTGTTATAACGACTTGCCGTAAAAGCTTGTTGCAACGACTTGCTGTAGGGGCTTGTTGGAACGACTTGCCGTAAGGGCTTATTATGACGACATGCCGTAAAGGCTTGTTGGAACGACTTGCCGTAGGGGCTTGTTGCAACGACTTGCCGTAAGGGCTTGTTGCAACGACATGCCGTAAAGGCTTGTTGGAACGACTTGCCGTAAGAGCTTGTTAGACCGATTTGCCGTAAGGGCTTCGAGGTCACTGCGCGCCGACTTGGTCCTAGTTGGTGATAAGCATAGTAGACTTAATAAACATGCTAAGCAGCTATATAGCTCGACTTTATTCTTTTCAAAGACCCAGATTCTGCCGAGTAGTCTCTAACGCAGAGGATCAAACTGCTCTTCAAACAACCGAAGCATCGAGTTATGAGGCTCACACTTACTGCCCCTATAGTATTCCTTGTTGCATCGTTTGAGTAAGTGGAGTACTCTCCAAGTTCTTAGAAAGTAGCTTTGCTAAGAAGATGGACAGCAACAATTATTGGGCCAACGCCTTCCGCTGCACTACTAGATGGATTCCGACATTGCATAATCATGCTATCGACAGAGGATATTCGGACGCTATAACAAACACAGCCTGCAAGCAGATGTTCCCTAATAACCCTGAGCGTCTCTTTGCGTCCCCGCAGGGCGCGTGCTGCGGTATCACGGAACAAGAAGGAAGGGCAGGCCAAGCTAAGCTCGTCCTCTTGTGCGCGCAGGCTCTTGACCGTAGTCGCGCCAAAAGTACTCATGAGGATCCATACCTCTGCAATTGCGGGGCTCCGCATTTAGTGTGTCAGCCGGGGCCTCCTCACTGAGGGCTAAGATATAATTGTTGATATAATAATCGGGAACGGTGGGAATGCACAGATTACTATTGCGATCTTCTTCTCAGACCAAGCTTCGCTATGCTGTTGTCACACGTAGCCTATCTGATCAACATTACTCTTTATAGACCACCTGTAGTAGTTTTCTTGTTCCAATACTATGTGGCGTGAAGTATCGTTCAACTTGCGACGCTTTGCAAAGGGAAAGTCGTATTGTAGCAAGACGCAGTTTGCCGTAAAACCTGATAGTACCAGGGCACCGAGACAAACACCGTGTACGGCACTTGCAAAGTAAGATTATTCTACAGCCCTGTAAAAAGGCTAGTAGGCAATCTACAATTGACCTTTGAAGTTGAGCTCCATTCTCGTGCAAGGACTTTGCGTTGTAAAGCTTGATAAGTGATGCGGTCAGGTCAGGTCAGGTCAGGCTTGGTGATAAGGATGCTATACCGACTTCTTCCCAACAGCTACAGAATGTTCTAGGAGCTAGCTAGGACGCATCTCTCCTCGGCTCTTGTCGCTGTTCTGCATAGGACCCATGTACGCTTTCGAAGGAATCTCGAGGTGGCTTGTCGCGCTCCAAGCTCTGGATGTTGATGTCGCAGACTTGGGCTTGCGTGGGCCCCCTATCTTGAGGAACTTTTTGATCTGGACGCCACACTCTACCAACTCAGCAGAGCCCCAGTATAGGAATATGGTGATGAGGAACGCAACAATACCGATCGAGAGGAGGACAGGGTTACCACACAGTCTGCCGATGAAGAATCCCAGTCCCACAAATATCGCGATATACCAGATTGCGAGATGTCCGACGTGGAAACTGCGTTGCCAGATTGACTGTCCGCGTCTCCGCTCGGCAGAGGAACGTGCGGAAGTGCCCCATCCCGTGTAGTTCATTGTCAAGAGACTCCATAGCTTTGTTGGTAGTAGTCCGAAAAAGTAGATGAAACTATAAGTCGAAAACAGCAGAAGCCTTAGGTCGAATCTCATACAGAGTGCCACTATGCACTTTACAAAAGCAAGACCGAACATTGTGATCAACCAGATAAGAGGGCGCCATTTGTTATCCGACGAGCCGAACAGCAAGTCAAAGATTGTCGCAACCAAGATGAATGGGTACAATGTTTGAATCGTTGTTTCGAAAAGTAGCCAGGGCGATTGATATACGAAGCTTAGAGGGAACCAGAACGCCTCGCGAAAGAACGATTTACTCCATCTTGTTTGCTGCTGAATCCATCGTACAAACGTCGTCGGACATTCGCTCTCGCACCATGTGCGGTGGGTGTAGCGTGTCTTTAACCCAAGGGCCAGGATATGATTCGTTAAGTGACGGTCGTCGCCAAAGGTAGTAGCCTTGCCGCCAAACGTCTGCAGGTTCCACGGACCGAGGATCGTCTCTAGGTCGCAAGAGCGATACATGCTTATTGGCCCCGAGAGGCACCCGACGCAGCGCCATGTAGATTGGCATGCTCGTTCAACATTGAAGGCAAACCAATACCTTGTAGCGCATAGTCGCGTAAGAAGGCTTTCCGCGCAGTTCCAGATCTTCACGTCGGCCGTAACGCCGCCAATATCTCCCGAAGAGTACAAAGTCGTGTACATTTCGTCCAAAGCATTGCTCTGTACGAGCGTGTCCGAATCTGTAGTAAGAACTCCGTCTCTTGTTCGCAGTGCCCACAAACTAAACGCAAACGCTGTAAACATTGCTGTACGTTTGTGGCTGTGCGGTTGACTAAAGCAAACTGCTTCCATGCTACTAATACCCCACTTCCTATCCCATTCGAGCACTTGATCAATAACGGTTTGTCTCGCTAACGCAAGAGCCTCTACGTGGCCCGGTCGATAGCTACCACTCAGGTAGCAGCCAGCTTTAGCTAAACAGGAACGAGTGTCGGTGGGCACATTGCTGAGATAGGTGGTGCGGTGCAGATTGGATAATAAGATAGGAAGGCGGATTAGAGGGGCATTCATCGACCCAAACTCGTCGACGAATTGATTTGCCATGCAAAGGTCCGGCTCATCGTCGCCGTCAATAACACCGATAACGCATTTAGGACGGAGCGTTTGATTTTGCAAACTGCGTATACAGTGACGCCACGCATGCTCGTCCTCACGATAGCCAACGACAGCGATCGTGACCTCAGCTTCCGTATTGAGGGCTCCAGGAGATGGAGCGGAAACCACTCCCTTTTCGCAAAAGCTCTCGGATATACCTCCGCGCGTCCTCTTTGCTTGGGGATGATGATTTGCAATGCAGTCAATACTGATGCGGTTGGCGATCGCAGAACACACTTGAGCAGTATACTCCAGGAGAAATAGCGTGCCGTAGAGACCGACCGAGGTGAAACCGAGGTCGAACACACTCAAGCCTATGGCATAGCCTGCGATGAGAGCACCGAGAAGGCTGAGTGCGAACATGAGGTTGAAGACAGCCTTGAACGCGTCGATCTTCAATGGCTTCCGCACCGGAGAGTCAAAAATGGTCGCAGAATCAAAAGCTGTTGCCGGCACGCTGGTAGCGCCCGGGTGCGTATCTTGCAGCGGAGTCTTGATAATGTTTCGTCCGTGGGCCCCACGAGTAGGATCGTTGCTCTCGCAGAGGCTATCTTGCAGCCGGGAGTCCGTTCCCAGCGATGGAGGAGTTATCCCATCGTCACTACAATATCGAAAACTGGAACGGGAGCATGACGAGCTCCTTATTACAGACCTGGAGGGCGTCACCGGTCGTGTCGACGGCGGAGTTGCTTCAAGGTACCATGTCCAGCATCGATCGTCCCCGGCCACTGTTGTCCGCGAGCACTCAGGAAGCTGGAGCTGGTTTTGCTCGCTGAGTGATCGGACATATGGCTTGCGCCATTGTCGTGCTTGGTTGTCGACAATGTCGACAGTGTCCGTGTTTTCGCGCGTCTCGACGTTGTGCATGATTTCTATAAAGAGCCAGCGAACTCCCATTCGTGGTTGGCGTGCGAGCTCTTTTCACCTATGCCAGCCAATATCTTTCTGGAATGGCTTAGTGCTGGTCACCAGCTAGGAAGAGGCCAATACCAGGACCCGACGACGATACCACACCGAATCAAACAACCGGTTACTAGCACCATGCGACCGATAAGCGCCACCAACAGGGTCACTGGGCATTGGATCGAACATGAGACGAACTGCCGTGCGAAATAATCATCAATATCAAGCAAACACCATGCAGCAAGCCCATGTCGACATTTCTGAGCGCGTGGATCTTCGATGTGCCGCCCGCACGCTTTATCTCGGACATGCCTACAGCACACAGTGCGTCGTCGTCCCCTTTCCTGTGCTCTCCTGCTCAGAGGAGGCGCATCGCTGCGCGCGTCATGGTGTTGCAGCTGCAAGACTGCGATTGCGGTTTCATCGATATCAACGATCCGACCGGCAGCATGTTCTCCAGCTTGTTAATAACCGATTTTACTAAAGCCTCTCGCAAGCACTTCGATGATCTGTTCGTTGCTGCCGCTTTCACTGTCGATCAACCGGGTGCCCCATATGTCAGGGCCTTCTCTCCTAAGCAGGTCCAACTCACTGCATCGGGCCTGGAGTTGACGGTTGCGACAGCCCTGGCACATGGCAACCAGGTGCCGTGTGGCCAAGTGTTTACCCAAGGGTCTTCATATTTCTACGGCTCATATTCGGCGCACATCCAGACTGCAAGCGTCCCGGGGACGGTGACGGCGCTGTACAATTACCACAACGCCACCTCCGAAGTCGACGTTGAATATCTCAGTTGGTGGACGACACCGGCACTGCTGTACACAGTCAAACCGCAACTTTACCTAGCCTCAGGGGAGTCCGATAGCAGAACTTATCACCAGGAGCCCTGGAACGGCACGGCCGATTCGTTTCATAGCAGCTTCCATACCTGGTCGTTCACTTGGCTGCCAGAGATTGTGCACTATGGCATCGACGGGCACTACACCCACAACATCACCGTCAATGTGCCGCAATCGCCAGGCCATCTGGCGATCAACCACTGGTCCAACGGTGACTCCCGATACTCCTCCGGCCCTCCCACAGTCGACAGCACCTCTGTTGTGTCCTACCTGCAAGCTGTCTACAACGACACTGACGCAATGCCACTGGCATGTGAAAAGACACAAGTGGCCTGTACCGTGGACAATGGCTACCTTCGGTCTCCGGGGAATCCCAGCTCCACGTTAATCTCAATTGCAAACTCGGTATCGGCACGTGGCGGAGCTGCTCCCAGTCGACCTGCGATTCCCATCGTCAACTCTGCTGGTCGTACTGTGAACGCTCCAATTTATTACAGCTTGCTCCTACTCCCCTCGCTATTATTTGCGAGCAAGTACTGCACCTCGTGAATGCAAGATTCCAGTCGATAATGAAACACTTTGCCGCCTGAGTACCAAGAGCGGTCTTGCGACGCCCATTCGAATCTGGCGTGAGGATCAAGAGCATGCGGATGGGGTCCCAGTCTCTAAAAGTGGATTATTGAATCCTGAAGACTTCATTCGTCTCAATGTCAGACCTGCACGGATTGAGGTCGAGTTGGGAATTGATAGAGAATCAGTTCATCTTACCTGTATTCAGTTTTTACAATCGGTATTGTCAGTACCCAATCTTGAGCCTTGTGAGCCTTGTATGGGGCTGTTCGGACGATACTGCCGAGACTTTGTCTCTGCATCTGCCGAGAATGCCATCAATCTGTGCCTTGTCGGACCGTGTTCTGGAAACACGGCTGATGAGAAGGTGGTTGTTGCAGAGAGAGAGAAACTTTCGCTCTCCGCGGCTGGAACTACTGTACTTGATAAGACCTCCGCTCCGTTCCGCACAGACCGCATGCTATGATGAAGCTTTTTTGCCCTCGTACATGCTCTGTTTGCGGTAGCCGCGTATGCATGCATGGACATGTCCTCGCTAGTCTGAAGGAAAGATTAGTCTTGAAGACACTGTGTTCTCCCGCAGCTGCAACTGCCGCGGCTGTGTACTGAAGAGAACACGTACAGTCTCTCATATGCATACGGGTATCTCCATTTGTCTGTGCCAACCTGGATTTGTATGTAGAACAGGGATTAACAGACTCTGGGAAATACCCGTATGCATATGAGAGACTGTAACTCAGGACCTGCGATCAACGACGAGGTCGCACCCATGCAATCAGCTGAGTTCGAACAGCGGTCCTCTGGCAAGCCATTGCAAAGGCCGCCGGCGGCCAACTATATCTCTGAGACATACGTATAGACAGGCCTACTGCTCGCGTCCTTGCATCGTCCAATCGAGCCAGCAAACCAACATTGAGGAGCAAAGGTGTTGATAATGAATGGCGTTCGGACGGGGCAAGCACGAGACAATCAGTGGGCTAAACAGAAATTCGCATTCGCAGGCGACCCAAACGTCTCACTAGCACCGTTACGACTCAACAACACTGCGACTCCTTTCACACGATTGGACATCGAGTCAATTCCAGGCTGGGGAAACCGGTTTTGGAACAACGACATGCCCTTCTTAAAGTCCACCTTATATGAAGGCACAACAGCAGCGAGATTTCTTACTCTGGTAACGCATTTCCTTTACTGGTGGGCAGCCCACTATGTCATCCCAAATGTACGTGCATCAGATTTAAACTCAGGACATCTGTGGAAGACAAACCTATTGATCGCACTGCACATTCATCGCAGATCATCGCAAAGTTCGCCGATATCGCACTGTATTCAATCTTCTCTCAAAGACCTGCCCAAACGCCGAGTTCAGAATCGATACGTATTTGTAGGAACCGGGAGCGGATATACAAGATTGTTGTGATTGCCATGTTTCTGTACGCGGTCCGTGAGGTTAGTTGTCGCGTACGGGACGAAAAGAACTACTATCGTATGCTTGGCGTACCTCTCGATGCGGACCACAAGACGGCCAAAAAGGCTCTTCGCATGTTGTGAGTCTCGGCCGCCTCACTCAGATGCATACCCATCTTTTTTTGCGCAGGCGATTGACGATTATGTCCACCGCAGGGCCAAGAAATACCACCCAGACAAGATTGCCCCAGGAGAACCGCAAGACGATTCCTTCATCAACCTGCAAGCCGCACTCAACGTGATCAGTGACCCTGATCTTCGTCACGTCTATCATCGTTATGGTCCCTCGGCACTTGATTGTACGGCAAACTGCAGGATGGACCACAACCACATCTCTCGGGCTTCCGTGCAGCAACAGACCTTTTATATCGCATGGGTCATCAAGTCCATTGTGTTTGCGTGGAGGGGCCATTGGCATTGGGTATTGTATTTAGCTATTCCGGTCGCCACTCTAGCCACGGTCGAAGCAGATACAGTGCTGGAAAGTCCAATGCTCGGAATTTGGCTATACGCTTTCAATATATTAATGGACCTCACGCGGCTGAGACAACACTATTTACCGTTTGAAATGGTCACCCTCTTAAGAGCTGGTATTAATGCGAGCTTCTTCTCGCTCTCGCAGTTTTGGTTAATAAAGAGAGTAAGGTTTAGCCCGTAACTTTTTGGTTTCTAGATAGCCTTAGCAAATAAAGTAATCGATTGATACCCGGTTGCATCTTTCACGTCCTGCCCGCAGGACTTGGTGTACCACATTGCATGTTTTCGCTAAAAAAAATTTATTGCCTTCTACTGCACAATATCGCAATGGCTTTCCGAGTGGCGAGAGACAGGCGAAGCTTCGTGCAGGCGAAAAGCAGCCCTCCGTTGCTAACAGGGAAAAGTACTAGACGTGGACCACGAGGTCTGTGACGCACAAAGCTAGATATAATCGATGCGAGTTTCTATTAATCCGTGCCGGTAATGTGAACGGACACGACACCTAGAAATGTATCTAGATAACTAAGCTTAGTAGCAATAGAGTGAACTATAACCTTGTCTGCGTCTAAAGTATTACGAGAGTTCTAATCTAATTTCTATATTTTTAGATTAAGTCTCTTTTTTTAGACTCTATATTCTCTAGTATTAGTTCCTATAGTATTACTAAGCCTAGAGTATCTAAGTATTAAAAGCAAGTCTCTTTTTTCTCTAACTTTCTATTTTATTTATATAAGCTTAATATTAGGTTATAGAGAATCTAATAATCTTACTAAGTAGAGGCTAAGCTTAATCTAGTTAGAGCTTGTTAATATATCTATAAAAGAGCAAGTAAAGAAAGTTTTTATATTCTAATTAGTAAAATAGAATAGTAAGTTATATATAATAACTATTTATAACTATAATATTTATTATCTATATATATAAAGGAGATTTCTAGTTTTATTAATTACTCTAATTACTCTAATTAAAGCCTACTTAGTATAATTAGGGTACTTAGTATAATTAGTAGTAGGCCTAGTCTAAGCGCTACTAATTACTTCTATATATAATATATACCTAGAAAATCTATAGAGATATTTCTATAGTATACAAACTATAATACTATATTATATTAAAAGGCTATTACTATACTATATTCTTCGAATAGTAGTTCTTTTTTATATAGCCTTCTTTACTATATCTATAATAGATTAGTTCTTCTTACTTCTTATAAAGCTTCTTTTTACTTCTTTCTCTAAACTTCTTACCTTTTTTAATATTATCGAGCTCTATTAGTTATAGACTATAGTATAGCTATGACCTTAGTTACTATTATTCTTAGTACTTATTCTTAGCTAAGAAGTAGCTAGGTCTTCTTTATTATTTAGTAGTATATCTAACTACTCTAGCTATTTTAGAGTTATATTATTTTTTAAAAGTTTATTTATAGAAGCTATTATTAATTTTAATAGTTTTCTTAATTAACTAGGTAAGGTTCTTAGTAATAACTATTTACTTAGTATAGGCTAGTTTATTTTTAATTTAATTTTTAAAACTTCTATAATATATTATTTAGAGAGCTTTATTATTCTAACTAATAATATATATATACTTCTAGAACTTAGCTATATAGTCGGATATAGAAGCGGTCTATTTAAGATACTATATAATATAGATAGTAGTACTAACTTTATTAGAAATTCCAAATAGAGTAGTTATCTAGCTTCTAAACTAATAATACTTAGTAAAGATTCTATTCTTATTCTTATTATTATAGAAGTAGAATTCTAGATATAGCTTAAGCTAGTATTTAGTATATCTACGAAGGAAGGTAGAAGTAAATAGTATTTTATTTTTATTCTTAACTTTATTAAACCTAAAGTATAAGGCTAGTTAATTAAACTAGGTAGATAGTTTGTCGTAGTCTCTATAATAGAAGTCTAGCTTAGCGACTTTAAGATCCTTAAAGTCGAGTTATCTAGCGTTTGCCTAGGTTTATAAAAATCGAATAGTTTCTACTTTACTAGAAGTAGAAGTTCTTCTAGAGCTTTCTATAATAGATATATTATAAGAGTATATAAAGCTATTAGGTTATAGGAGACCTAATAATCTTACTAAGTAGAGGCTAAGCTTAATCTAGTTAGAGCTTATTAATATATCTATAAGAAAGTAAGTAAAAAAGGTTCTTATATTCTAATTAGTAAGATAGAATAGTAAGTTATATATAATAACTATCTATAACTATAATACTTATTACCTATATATATAAAAGAGATTCTTTTTTTAATCTCGGTATTCTTTTTAATTTCTCGAAAGTAGAGAAAGTAGAGAGATCTAAGTTACTCTTCTTAATTTCTTAAAAAATAAAAAATTAGAGAAAATAGTCTTCCTACCTTAGGTATTCTAATTCTAGTAGACCTACCTATTAGTAGGAACTATAATAGTTACTCGCTAGTATAATATTAGTATAACTAGTAGTATAAATACTTATATAGTATCTAAAATAGATATAGATTTATAAGTTAAATAAATATAATTTATTTTTTTCTAATACTATTTTTTTCTAGTATCTAATATATAATACTAATTAGGTAGGCTACTATACTATAATACGGACCTATATATAATATATAAATCGAGTTATAGAATACTATAGATACTTAGAGTAATAAGGCTCTATTTTATATAATACTATATAGTAAGTATATATATATATATAGAAGTAGTATCTATTTTCTTAAAGTAATTATATCTAATATATAACTATTAGAATTATAGTATTATTTTACTACTTAGAGAATATTTCTATTTACCTATATACTAGTAATATAGTACTTTAAATAAGAGCTTTAGCTTAGAGTAAAAGTAAATAGAAATTTTTAAAGTACTATTAGAAAATATAGTCTAGTTAGACTATCTAAGAGATACCCTCTTAGAGATTAGATTATATAATATATATTATATAATAGTAGGTTACGTAGCTTATCTAATACTCTATATCTTAGAAGGAGATGCAACCTATAACTAACTAATATAATTAATATAGTTAGTTTCTATCTAATACTTCTACTTCTATTATATATCGAAACTCTTTCTATATATTATAAGTATATATATTATTATCCTATTTCGATAGGTTATAAGCCCGGGTTTGTAGAGGAAGTATTAGATAGTAATAGTTAGCTATTTCTAATAGTAGAATACAAACCTATAATAAAAGAAGTATTAGGAGACTCGAGGTATACCTATCTATACTACTAAGAAGATATAGAAGATTCTAGCGAGTTCTGGACGTTCCTATAGGTAGATAAGATAGAGAAGAACCTAGTAAGGTATACTTAAGAAGTAGAGCTTAAAAAGTATAAAAAGGAAAAAGTAAGCTAGAGGCTAAAGTACTATCTTATATAGATAAGACTTAACCTCTATACTAGAGTACTACTAATACTTTAGAAAGGTATATTCCTCTAAGAAGAGACTTTTTAAGTCTATCTATAAGTATAGTTAAGTAGGAAGTATAGGAAACTATATTAAGCTTATCTAAAAGAGAAGGAAAAGAGTCTTAGACTAGGAAAGTAGCTATCTAGAAACTACTACTAAAATTATTTAAAAAAGTATTAATTTTTAAAAGTTTAGTTTTAATATTTTAGATAAAATAGATTAAGAGTAAGAAAGTAGATTTAGTAGGAGAGTAGCTATACTAATACTAATAAGAGAGAACTATAAGTTCTAGTTTAGAATAATAAAGATATATCTTATATCTAAGTAAGTAGAATAGGTTCTATTAGAGACTATACTAGATACTCTAGTATTAACTTCTTTAGAATATATATTAACTATATTATTAGACTCGCTAGATAGCTCTATTAAGAGAGCATCCTATAAGAAGTATAATATAGTAGCTCTCTATAAGATATATATTTATATATTAGTAGATAATTAGGAAGTAATATAGAAAATTAAGATAGTAAGGAAGCTCTAGAAATAGGCTAAAAAGAAGTATAAAAGTAAGCTTTAAGCTATAGAAAGAAGCCTTTTTAAATAGTATACTACGTTCGAGATACAAGATAGCTAGATAATTAATAAAGTATAGTAGAGCCTAAGTACTATTATAAAAAGAGTAGTTGCAATCTCCCTATAGTTTAAAGAAATTAAGACTAAAAATAGAAAGATATAGTAACTCCTTATAGCTCTACCTAAGTCCTACTTAATAATTAGAAATAGTATAAACCTAAGATAGAATCTTAAGCCTTAGGATATTCTTAGAATCCTAAAAGAAAAATAGGAATAGATAATAGGCCGAGAGATAGCTATATTTACTAAGAAAAGTATCTAGAAACTACTAGCCTATTTCCTCTATAGAGGACTATATATCTAGAATAATTACTCTAGACTCGAGAGAGTAAAGAGAGCTACTAAGACTATAGTACTAAAGATAGAATACCGAGTTAAGAAAAGATACTCTCTATTAAGATAAAGGAGGAAATTTTTACTAGGGAAAGATAAACTTAAAGAAATAGTAAAGAAACTTAAACTTAAAGTATAATCCTTTAAGAAGAAATCTAACTTAAATAAGAAGTACCTAAAGAAAGCCTTTATAGTATAAGAAAATATAAAGTTACTAACTACTTTAGAAGTATCTTAGACCCTATTAGAGGATAAGAATATAGATAAGGTAGCCTACTTAACTATAGATATAAAAGGCAAGTATAGGCTATTAGAATAGCTACTTAACTTTTATACTTCTACTTATATAACTAACTAAGAATTACTCTTTAGGGAACTAAAACCTCTTTAGACTAGGAAGTAGATTAAAGTCGGTAGTAGCTACTTAATAGCTATATATATTAGAAAAGTAGTAATAGGAGGAAGAAAGGAGAAATAGATTATACTAAAAGATATTCTATTTATACCTAGTCTTAGAGTTAATCTTATTTTATAAAGTTAGTTTAGTAAGTAGTTCGGTATTTAACTACTAAAATTTATATTTGTTTTAGCCTCTAGAAATATAGTTATCTAGATAAGAATATTAGAAGGAGTCCTATTTATTAAAGAAATTAATAAGAGTCTAGCTAAGTCTACTAGGCTCTAGAAGCTCGACCGAAATCAAGTATACTTCTTATAGGAATTAATAGATAAAGTATATACTTTCTATATATTAGAGAGTACCTAGGATTAGTAGAAGCTCTAGTATCGAAAGCTTATATATTTTAGAGAGAAGGTAGTAAAAAACCTTTACTAGATTTTAGATTTAGAGAGCCTAATACTAATTCTAAAGGAGTATAGGGTATATAGAGTCTATATAATAGTAAAGATAAAGTAGTATAGAGGGAAAGAGATATAGTAGAAGCCCTAAAGGCTAGCTCTTATATCTATTAATATCTATAGACCCCTACCTATTTTAAAATTAGAATTTAAGTAGTAGCTTGAAATTATTAATAACTTCTTAAGAAAGAAGTAGGCCTTTCTACTAAAGTTAAGAATAGATATACTACCTACCCTCTACTAATAGAAAAGGAAGGTAGAGCTTTAATCTAGAAATCCTCTCTAAGTAGTAAGAAGTAATAGAGTAAGAGAGCTTCTTACTATACTAAAGTAGTAGAAGAGAGAGAATAGAATCTCTTTCTATACTACTAAGGTATATAACTCTATTTAGAATAGAGTTATTAAAAGGTCGATCTAGATCTCTAAAGAAAGAGTAAAAGTAATACTAGAAGAATCTAATATACTAATTAAGTTCTAGCCTAAGGTACTAGAAGTAAGTATTATTATTAGGAATACTTTTCTAAATAGGCTAGATATTAATAGATTTAAAGTCTTACCTAAGGAGGCGTTCTTAGAATAGAGACCTCTAGTATTATACTTTAGAGTCTAGAGCTATAAAGTAGTTATATATATAAATCTAAAGTCCTAGCTAGCTAGGATATAATTAGATAAACTAATAAATAGAGGTAAGGATACTATATTTGTCGGTTATATTCTAGATACTACTAAAGTATAGCTCTTCTAGAAGCCTAATATAGGGGCTATAAAGCCTATAGTAATACTAAATAGTTTAAATATAAAAAAGAAAGAGATTTAGAATTAAATATTTCTAAGCTTAACTAATCTAGTATTATACTAGTTAGGAAACTAGTTAGGAGACTAAAGAAATAGAAGGAGTTCTAAAGTCTATTAGGCTCTAGAAGCCCGACCAAATATTAACTACTAATTATATAGCTTAGACCTCTACTAAAGGATAAGAAAAAGTACTAGAGGATAGATTTAGAAGAAAAAAACTCTAGAAGTATATAGCTTTAGAAGGAGAAAATTAGAATAGAGTAGCCGACTAATTAGCCGACTAAAGTTTATTAAAGGACTAGTAGAAATATATATATTAGAAAACATCTAGATATTATATAAGATCTACTAGAAGTAAAAGTATAATCCTAGAAGAGAAGAAAATCTATTTCGAATAAAGAGAAAGGACCTAAACCTAAGGCTTATAGTATAGTTATAAAGTAGGTTCTCTAAAAGAGGTAGAGAGATAAGGAAAAGAATATATCTAACCTAAAGTATTATAAGGCATTTCTTAGCTTAATTAAAAAAAAAGAAAATTATATCTAGAAAACTTTAATAGAGATTAAAAAGGTTATATTTATAGTACTCGGACCTAATATTACTTTAAAGTAAGAAGTCTCTATTCTAAAGTCCTATAAAGAAGTAATATAGAATTCTAAATAAAGCTATATATAGAAAGAAGTAATCTAGAAAGAACTAGTAGCTTTAGATAGTAACTATACCTAGAAGCTAGTTATACTACTAAAGAGTACAAACCTTATAATATCTAGGTAGGTCTTTAATATAAAAAGATTAATTAGTAGAGCTATTAAAAAGTTTAAGGCAAGACTAGTTACTAGAGAATTCTTCTAGAAGTTTAGAGTAGACTTTAAGAATACCTTTATACTAACTATAAAGTATAATACTTTAAAAGTATTTATAGTAGTTATCTATAAGAAGGACTTAGAAATATACTAAGTAGATATAAATAATATATTTATAGAGAGCTCTCTAAAAGAAAATATCTATATAATTCTACCTCTAGAAGTAGAGGTCCTACTAAACTAGGTTCTAAAGATTCTAAGAAGTCTCTATAGACTTAAGTAAGTAGTAAGAGACTAGAATAAACTCTGCATCTTAAAGCTAGAACAGATAGAATTCGATTAATTAGAGATCGACCTATACCTACTTATCTATAAAGAAAGAAGGATTATAGTCCTAACCTATATAGATAATATACCTATTATAGTACTAGAGCTAAAGAATATTCTCTAGTTTAAAAAATAGCTTAGTAAGGTCTTTAAAATTAAAAATCTAAAGAAGCTAGAAAAGATTCTTAAAATAAAAATAATAAAGAATAGAGTTATAGGAACTCTAAAGCTTAATTAAGAATACTATATCTAAAAAAACCTTATAAGACTAAATATAACTAAGAAAAATACCTATCTAACTCTCTTACTAATAGATAGTTATAAAAGCCTTACTAAGGCAATTCTATCTAATAAGAGATATACTAAATAGAAGTACTAGAGCTAGATAGGTATATAGATATAGCTAATAGTTATAAGAAGACTAGATATTACTTTCGCTCTTAGCAGACTAAGCTTATATATAGCTAACCTAATAAGAGGATATATAAATACTTTAAAGAAACTAGTAAAATACTTTAGGTCGTCTCTAGACCTAGGACTTATATTTAGAAGAGGTAGTAGAAGCCTTATTAGATATTTAGACTCTAACTATATAATAGATAAGGTAGATAGAGTTTTAATTCTAGGATCTATCTTCTTCCTCTATAGAATACTAGTATCTTAGATAAGTAAGAAGTAGAAGTCTATAGTAATATTAACTATAGAGGCTAAGTATATAGCTCTAAATATATATACTAAGTAATTTTAATTTCTAGTAGCACTTCTAAAGGAAATAGACTATATAGAGTTAGTAGGAGAATATTCTTTTTAACTACTTATTAAAGCGAACTCTAATATAGTAAATAAACTTAGACCTATTTAGATTATAGGGGATAACTAAGTATCTCTAACTCTAGTTAAGGATGCCTATACCTATAAGAAATTAAAATATATTAATATAGCTTATAATAATATTAGAAGACTCTAGTAGCAAAGGAAGATAGTAGTAGTATATATTCTAATAAAAGAGATAGTTGCAGATAGGTTAACTAAGCCGAAGAATAGTCCCTAATTCTAGAAGTTTATAAAACAACTCTAGCTTATATAAATAGCTCTTCTATACTTAATAAGTTATCGAGATTTAGAATAGAATATAAGTACTAGAATATAGAGTAGAATAACTATCTAGCCTAAGTAGGAGTATTAGAAAGTATAGTCTAGTTAGACTATCTAAGAGATATCCTCTTAGAGATTAGATTATATAATATATATTATATAATAGTAGGTTACGTAGCTTATCTAATACTCTATATCTTAGGAAGAGATATAACCTATAACTAACTAATATAATTAATATAGTTAGTTCCTATCTAATACTTCTACTTCTATCGCATATCGAGACTCTTCCTATATATTATAAGTATATATATTATTATCCTATTTCGATAAGTACTTATTTTATATATTAGTAATAAGAAGTATCGAGCTTTTTATATAATAATAAAAGTATATCTTATATAGTATAAGCCTTAGCTAGACTAACCGAGAATAGTATAAAGTAAGTTAGATAAATATAATATCTATTACTAAAAAAAAAAAAAAAATATAAATAACTATTAGAATATAATACCAAATCAGATCTATCCAAGCCGGCCAACCGAGTAAGGGGTATCTTGGCAACCTCCTTATATACTATTCGATAGTATAGATAGCTTTTAGTACCTTTCTCCGACCTTGCTAACCGGGAGGAAGGTCCCTTAGCGCCCCTAATAACTAGCGGAGAATAATAGGTTATAAGCCCGGGTTAGTACTACTATATTCTCTGCGATCTAATTACGGAAGGGAAGTAGCTACAAGGTGCCCAAGACGCCCGCAAGCGTCTGCGCATAGCCCTTAGTCTATAATAGCGGGAGTAGTAGTACTACTAAGGACACCGAGCCTAAAAGAGCAAGGAGAACAGCCCGAGCTATAGCTATATAAAGAGGGATAGTAGCAGCGGTAACTGCGCTAGGAGCCTGCGGGTAAAGACAGGTATATAGAGGATAGATATACCCTCTATACTCAGGGACAAAGGACAATGTGCCCCTATATAAAGAAGGAGCAAAACTCTTTCTATAGTTATAATACGAGTCCTAGGTTGCAACTAGGTATAGGATCCTATAGACCCTAGCTAAGGGATTGAAAATAGTAATATAGCTATATGCAGAATTGCAGCCAGCCTAGCCTATAGCTGAACCCGAAATATAGAAGAGAGAGGATATTAAGATAGGATAGCTAGATAAGAGCTGCCTTAAACTAGAAGAAGGAGGAGAGGATATTGCAATAGAGGGTCGAGGGGAGTATTACGGCAACCTAAAATATGCCAAACCTGCTATTAGCTTATAACACTTAAGAGACTATACCTTCTATTCTAGATATAAGCCCCCGAATCTAGTACTAGGAGATTTACTAACTCTCAAAGAATGAATTCAGAGGATAGGACAGCTTGGTTTATACTAAGTATACTATAATTAGGGAGGAGATAACACTTTAGAGACTAACCAATCCTCTAGCTACTCTTGGAGGCTTAATACCCTATATTCAAGAGGAGCTATAACCCTACCTTTGTTATAAGAAACAGCTCTAGGAGGTCCTAAGTAGGAAGGTACTACCGTAGTATATTCCCTTAGTTTTCTTATACTAGCAAGCGTATACTACTAGCCGGGGTGGGATCTATTTTCAAAAGGATATCTAATCTAAGGAGAGTAAGAGGGTAATCCTAGAGAGGAAAGATTCCTATAGTACTTTTATAAACTAGGGAGCTTCCCTACTTTTGTTTATTTTATCTCTAGGGTAGGTTAATTATTCCTATCCTAAACACCTATCTACAAGACTATAATAGATACCTAGGACAAATTATCTAGGTTAGTAAAGAGACTATGTCCTATACTAACAAAGAACAACTTAGAATAATAGTTTAGAAGGATAGAGATCTTCCTAAGAGGGGAGGACCTATTCTATACTATTGAGACTAAGACGAGTATACCAATTACCCTAAAGATATAGTATAAGGCAATCTAGTAGATATCCTTATATATAGGGGAGGATAATAAAGAGCTAGTCTTAGAATTGCAGACTGCAAAGAATGTTTAGGAAGAGCTAAAGAAGAGATATATAGACAACTAAGCGATAGGGAGGAAACTTATAAAGCAGTACTTTAGTTTCTAGAAGATAGAGGAAATAAGCATCGATGCTACGTAGATATACCTTTAGGTACTTGGGAAGAGGATCAAAGCTACCTAACCTGAAATAGCTAGAGCATTTACTTAGAAAACAAGGATACAAGTACTCTTGTCGGGGCTCTCAGACTAGTAGTCAACTATTAGAGATGCTATTAATAGATAGCTATTACTATTACCTAAAAGCATTCTTTTAATTCTTTAGGAGAAAGAGGTAAATATACCGGCAAGTAGTGCACCTGTTGCCTTTGTAGCCCGAGCATTATTAAGAAGGGGATTATTATCTTAGAAGGGAAGAAGAGGAGATAGTAGAGCTTCGGAAAGAGGAATAAGATGCAAGCTATATAAGTAGAATAGTTACTATATAACATACTACCTATTTCTAGACATAGCCTATAGAATTGTTAAGTTAGTATCTAAGAGCAAGCTTACAGATACCAAGGCCCTAGCCTTAGTCGTATATAATTAGGATAATAACTAGGAAGAAGAAGTAGATTAGGCAGACCTAACTTGCTATCAAGGGGAGTATTAGAATATAATACCAAATTAGATCTATCCAAGCCGGCTAACCGAGTAAGGGGTATCTTGGCAACCTCCTTATATACTATTCGATAGTATAGATAGCTTTTAGTACCTTTCTCCGACCTTGCCAACCGGGAGGGAGGTCCCTTAGCGCCCCCGATAACTAGCGGAGAATAATAATAACTTATAAAAAGTATTAAAAAAAGCTATTATAGAATTCCTATTAATAAGTTTTATATATATTATAAAATTCTATATATTTATAAAAAAGGCTCTAAAATAACTAGAGTAATATATAAGCTAGGCTATAATACTAATAGACTAGTAGAGAAGAATTAGATTATTTATTAGATATTATAGTATATATACTAGTTCTAAAGCTCGAGAGTAAGAAGTATACTATAAAGTATTTTAATATTAGCTACTATAGATATAAACTTTATAAAAGTATAGTTTTAGAATTCTATATATAATTAATAGATTAGACTATTCTAATTAGGTAGCTTTAAAAATACTTATATTTAGATTTTCTAAAAAGAGGAAACTATACTAAATTAAAATAGGCTATATATAATAGAGTAGAAATATATAGTACTCTAATCTAAGTATAAGTAGAAAAGAGTATATTTTAGTTATAGTAAAAATACTTATATAGAATAGGCTTTCTATATTAAATATTACTACTATATTTATAATAGAATAAGAATAGCAAGCTCGGAAACTATACCTCTTATATCGAAGGTAGCTAGAGATATATAATAAACTTAATTATATACTTAGTTTAGTAATATTACTAGTATATATATAGAGAATAATATAATATTATAACTCTACTTTTTATTATAGTTCGTACGCCGCGGGAATATCTCTATAGATTTTCTAGGCACGTTATATATAGAAGTAATTAGTAGCGCTTAGACTAGGCCTACTACTAATTATACTAAGTACCCTAATTATACTAAGTAGGCCTTAATTAGAGTAATTAGAGTAATTAATAAAACTAGGAATCTCTTTTATATATATAGGTAATAAATATTATAGTTATAGATAGTTATTATATATAACTTACTATTCTATTTTACTAATTAGAATATAAGAACCTTTTTTACTTACTCTTTTATAGATATATTAACAAGCTCTAACTAGATTAAGCTTAGCCTCTACTTAGTAAGATTATTAGGTCCCCTATAACCTAATAGCTTTATATACTCTTATAATATATCTATTATAGGAAGCTCTAGAGGAACTCCTACCCCTAGTAAAGTAGAAACTATTCGATTTTTATAAACCTAGGCAAACGCTAGATAACTCGACTTTAAGAATCTTAAAGTCGCTAAGCTAGACCTCTATTATAGAGACTATAATAAACTATCTACCTAGTTTAATTAACTAGCCTTATACTTTAGGTTTAATAAAGTTAAGAATAAAAATAAAATACTATTTGCCTCTATCTTCCTTTATAAATATACTAAATACTAGCTTAAGCTATATCTAGAATTCTACTTCTATAATAATAAGAATAAGAATAGAATCTTTACTAAGTATAATCGGTTTAGAAGCTAGATAACTACTCTATTTAGAATCTCTAATAAAGTTAGTACTACTATCTATATTATATAGTATCTTAAATAGACTGCTTCTATATCCGAGTATATAGCCAAGTTCTAGAAGTATATATATATTATTAGTTAGGACGACAAAGCCCTCTAAGTAATATACTATAGGGGTCTTAAAGATTAAGTTAAAGACGAACTAGCCTATACTAAGCAAGTAGTTATTATTAAGAACCTTACCTAGTTAATTAAGGAAACTATTAAGATCGATAATAGCTTCTATAAACAAGCCTTTAAGAAATAGTATAACTCTAAAGTAGCTAGAGTAGCTAGATATACTACTAAATAATAAGGAAGAACTAGCTACTCCTTAGCTAGGGACAAGTACTAAGGACAATAGTAACTAAGGTCGCAGCTATACTATAGTCTATAACTAATAGAGCTCGATAATATCGAGAAAGGTAAGAAGTTTAGAGCTAGAGGTAAGGGGAAGCTCTATAAGAAGCAAGAAGGACTAACCTATTATAGATATAGCAAGAAAGGCTATATAAAAAGGGACTACTATTCGAAGAATATAGTATAGCAATAGCCCTTTAATATAATATAGTAGAAGGGAAATAGATAAGGAGGTTATAATAAATCTATAACCTTTTATAAGGAAGTCCGATCCTTTAGTATAATAGGATAATAAGTAAACCTTAACCTATACTAAGAGAGACAAGTCGAATATAGAAGCCTTTACTAGTAATTCTATTATAACAACTTATACTAGATATATATATCTTCTAAAAGAAATACAAACTTTTGGCCTAGCTTTCTAAATAAAAGTATAAGTTTATAGCTAATCTAATAGTATAGAAATAGAAGCAAACTACTACCTATTCTAGATAAACTATAAGAACTCTATTCTAAGCTAAGGCTTGCTAATAAAAAAGATATTAATAAGTCTTATTATAATAAAGAAAATTACTTTCCTAAAATTAAATCTAAGAAGGAAGAATAAAACTAGTCTATAGAAGGAAGTTCTAAGAAGGAGCAACCTTCTAAATATAATAAAAATAATATAAATAACAAAAATAAGAGTTCTAAAAAATTAAATATAGATATCGAGATTATAATCTTTACTATAGATATACTAAGCTAAATTAAATAAATTATTCTAAATCTAGTATAAAAATTATAAGTATATCTTTCTAAAAGTTAGAGGAAGGAGGTACCTCTATCTATCTAAGCTAGATACTATACTTAATAGAATAAGATATATATTCTAGAATTACTAATATATTAAAGTTAACTATAGGTTCGATACTTTTATATAAGAAAGAGTTCTAATTAGAAGTATATATACTCTATTTAGGTATATTACTCTAAATAGGGAAATTGTTACAAACTAGATACGCGAAGCTATTAAGGAACTCTAGAGAAAGTATACTCTTACCTAGTAATATTAATCTAAGACTACCTATAATAAGATATAGGTAGAAAGGAATCTATATTAGATAATTAAAGAAATAGAATAATAGATCTATAAGTAGCTTGCCGAAGAAGCTACTATTACCCTATTAGGAAAAGAATTAACTCCTAGGAAATAAATATCTCTAGAGAGTTCTATAATATAAGTACTTAAATATTAATAATAGTCTTCTATACGAAAATTATTATTAATAGTTATAAGCTACTAGCTATAATAGACTCTAGAGCAAGTAGGAACTTTGCCTCTAAGTTATTTATAAAATATTATAGACTTGCAACCTAGTATAAGAAAGAAGGGTATAAATTAATTATAGTAAATAGATTATTTTTACCTAGTATAGAGTAAGAGATAATACTACTACTACTTACTATCTAATAGTACTATAAAATAATTATTCTAGATATTACTAATATAGCTAGTTATAATATTGTCCTAGATATACTTTAGTTAAAAAAGTACAATCTAGTAATCGACTAGAGAAAAGGAGTACTTATATTTAAGGAATATAATTATATTATTAATATTTAACCTATATAGTAGTAGTATTCGCTAGCAGATAAGGCTAAATAGTTCAACTAGACCGAACTTATACTACTATAAGCTATAGGAGTAGACTTACTCTAAATAGATACTTTAATAATAGTAGAGGGTTACGAAGTTATAGGTACTAATAGAAGTAATGCCCTATTAAAGAATACTATCTTAGAACTAGATATCTCTAAAGAGTATTAAAAGTAGTCGAAACTCTTTAAAGAGGTTAAGGAACTAGAAGCCCTACCTAAATACTAGAAATAGGACTATAGAATTATACTAATACCTAATAGGGAGCCCCTATTTAAACTATTATAAAAGAAATCCGAGAAAGAGCTCTAGGAAGAAGACAAATAGTTAAAGAAGATACTTACAAAATAATAGATCTATAAGTTATAATCTAGCGCTAGAGCCCTAACTATATTTGTTCTAAAACCTAATAGGAAGTTATAACTAGTAGTTAATTATCGAAGACTTAATAAAATTACTATTAAGAACTAATACCTATTACCTAATATTAAAAAACTATAGGATAGACTTATAGAATCTAACTAGTATATAAAAATCGATCTATAAGATATATTCTATACTATCTATATAGTAGAAGGTAAGGAATAGAAAATAGTATTCCGAATATACTACGGACTTTACAAGTTTAGAGTTATACCTATAGAACTAACTAATATACTAGCCTTCTACTAGGAGATAGTAAATAATATTCTTAGAGACCTACTTAATATATATATTATTATATATATAGATAATATTCTTATCTATACTAAGAGGCCTCTATAGGAATATATTAAATAAGTCTAGAATATTTTCTAATAACTTATAAATATAGAATTCTATACTACTTTAGAAAAGTACAAGTTCTATAAGAAAGAAGTTAAGTTCCTAGAATTTATTCTAAGCCTTTAAGAAATTAAGATTAATCTAGCAAAGATAGAGTTAATATAAACTTAGCTAGTACCTAAAATAGTTAAGAAAGTATAATTATTCCTTAGGCTAGCTAATTATAACTAGAAGTTTATTAAGGACTACTTAAGGCTCTCTATACTATTAAACAAGCTTATATAGAAAGATAGAAAGTAGAGCTAGGGTATAGACTAAGTAAAGGCCTTTAAAGTACTTAAGATATTATACTACTAGATACTAGTACTATAATTATTCGATAGGAAATATAAGGTTAAACTAGAGACTAATATATCGGATATAGCTATAGGAGTATACTTTATATAAAAGTATAATAGGAAGAGATACCTAGTAGCTTACTACTCGAGGAAACTAACTCCTATAGAATAGAACTATAACGTCTATAATAAGGAGTTGCTTATAATTGTTGCTACTATATAGTACTAGCGAGTATATATAGAAGGAGCCTCTAAGCTTACGATTCTTTCTAATTATAAGAATCTAACTTACTTTACTATAACAAAAGTACTAACCCGATAATAGGCCTACTAGTTAGAACTACTCGGTTAATATAAGTTCGAAATCTACTATATACTAGGAAAGGATAATAGTCGAGCCGATATACTAAGCCGCCGAAGTAACTATATAGAAGGAAAAGAACTAGTATACTAGAAAGTACTTAGAGCCAATCTAGATAGAAGCCTAAGCTCGAACTTAATAGAGTTCAACTATATTATATAGGTTCTTTAGAATATAAAAGAATAGTTCTCTATACTATAAAAGAAGTATTAGGTACTAAAGAACTAAGAGAATAAGTATATATAATACTACTATAACAATCTATAATATAGACACTCTAGAACTACAAAGACTATAGAATTAATTTAAAGAAACTTTAGCTTTCTATATATATACAAATATATATTATAATATATTAAACACTACAAGCCCTACTAATAGAATAAGGTAGATCGACATATAAAATATAGATATATCTAATTCTATACTCCTCTATATTAACTATAGAACGAAGTTATAATAGACTTTATTATAAAGTTGCCTTTATTATAGGACTAGATTATAGGAATTAGCTACGACATAATACTAGTTATAGTCGATAGGCTTACCAAATACGCACACTTTATTACTACTAGCGAGATATATACTACTAAGCAACTCGGACACCTTATTATAGATAGACTTATAAGATATTATAGATTCCTAAAAGTGTTTATTATAGATAGAGACAAGCTCTTTACCTCCAACTACTAGAAGACCTTAGTTAGTATACTTAGAATTAAATATAAGCTATTAATAGTATATTATTCTTAGATAGATAGGCAAACTAAAAGAATAAACCAAATACTAGAATAATACCTATAATACTATATTAATTATATATAAGACAACTAGTTAGCGCTACTACTAATAGTATAGCTTATACTAAATAATTAGTAATTAGAGATAATAAAGGCTATACTATTCTTCTTAAATTATAAGTAAAACCCGAACCTTTTTAGAGAACTTTTATTTTACCTATAGGTAGAATATACTATAATTATAAGTAAAGATCTAAAGAACCTCTATAAGGAACTAGAAGGACAAATTACAGACTCGCAACTAATAATAGCTAGGCTATATAATAATAAATAAAAAATAGTACTTTAGCTAAAGAGAGGGGATAAGGTCTATCTTTTTATAAAAAACTTTAAAATAAGGAGAAAGACAAAGAAACTAGATTAAGTTAAGGTCGGACTATTTTTAATTAATAAGCTATAAAGGCTAGTTAACTACTAACTTAAGTTGCTAAAAGATATAAAGATCTACCTAGTATTCTATATATTATTATTAGAACCTATAGACGCCGAAACACCTTACTAAGAAATATTCTACTTCTAACCTAAAAAAGAGAATATATTTAAAGTAGAAAAGATCCTAGAACAAAAGGGTTAGAACTACTTAATTAAATAGAAAGGGTATAACAAATCGGAAAATACCTAGAAACTAAAGTCTAACCTTACAAACTACTACTAGCTTCTAGTATAGTTCTACTAGAGTCTATTAAAATAGGAAGCCTTAGAAATTATTAAGTAAACTTTTAAGAGTACTCTAAGTTCTAGGTAAAAGATTTAAAGATAGGCTAGTAGACGGCTCTAGAAAGGTTATAACCTCCTCCTCTATCTATTCTACTATCTTCTACTCCTTAATATTTACTAACTCTACTACTATTATATTATCTATATAATAATTAATTAGATCTATCTACTACTATAACTATATCTTATATATATATATAGTATAAGAAGCCTTATATATAGCCTCTAAGGCATATTATACCTTCTCCTAGGCGCGCTTTACCTCTTAGATCCTAGATAAAAGCTTCTCTTTCTTAGAATAAAAATAATCGAATTTGGACTTTATAACCTAGATATTATACTACTAACTGCGACAAATATACTTATTATATTTTCCTAAGTAAATATATACCTTATATATATACTTATACTTTTTATAGGACAAATACAACTTTACTATAATAGCCTCCTAGAGGTCTAGAAAATTAGCAAGCTTATAATAATAATAGGTTAAGAACTTAGTTATTATATAAGGTATTATAAAGGAAAGAAGCTATAATAACTAACTTTCTAGAGGATAACAATCCTATAAACTAGCTTCGGAACAAAGCTAGGCTAGATAGAGGATAGTTTTATAGTTCGTATACTATAGGAATATCTCTATAGATTTTCCTAGTATATATTATATATAGAAGTAATTAGTAGCGCTTAGACTAGGCCTACTACTAATTATACTAAGTACTCTAATTATACTAAGTAGGCCTTAATTAGAGTAATTAGAATAATTAATAAAACTAGAAATTTTCTTTATATATATAGGTAATAAATATCGTACTTATAGATAGTAATTGCATATAACTTACTATTCTATCTTACTAATTAGAATACAAGAACCTTTTTTACTTACTTTCTTATAGATATATTAATAAGCTCTAACTAGATTAAGCTTAGCTTCTACTAAGTAAGATTATTAGGTCCCCTATAACCTAATACTATAGTAGAGCCGATATTATACTTATAGGACGACTATATAGTACTTGCGTAGCTAGTATTAATATATATAAGATAGTACTAGTATAAATAGTAAAAGGTAGATTATATTATATATATATATATAAAGGAAAAAAGAAACTAAGAAGAAGTTCTAAATATATTTGTTACTATTACTAGGTAGTAGCAACTAGTAAATAGCGACTATACATTACCTACAAGTTATATAGCAACTCTTTACTATTATTATAAAGTAAAGCTAAAGTTATAGAGATTAGGCTAATACTAAGAATACTAAAACTAAAGCTAATAATATAGATTATATAGAATATTATAAGGGCTTTGTATATAGTATATATAGGTACTAAGAAGAGTAATATATAATATACTACTATAAGGTATATATATATTTCTTACTAGAACGTCGCTAAGAGTAGCTCTCTAGAGGAAAGAGATAATTATAAAAGCTAGGTCTAGGGATATAGTATCTTAACTCCGAAAAGGGAATTAGAATCGCAGAGCGATTCTATATTCTCGGTCCTAAAGGCAGGGCATATATAAAGCATAGTTGCCTTATAACTCTAAGGGCTTCTATATTCTTTAAAGAGGCAAGAATTAGTTTGTATAACTAATACTCTTATTAAATAGCGCTCTATATATTGCTATATACCCTTACTTTATATATATATACTCTACTACCTCTACTACTACTATCTAGTAACCTCTACTTCTACTTAAGATTTTCTACTTCTTTTTATATTAAATATATATATAAATATAGCTTATTTTTACTACTATATATTCTAGCTATAATAATATATATATTAGAAGCTAGTTTTTATATATCTAAGTTAATAAAGTATATATAATTACTACTACTACTTAGATATAACCTAGTAATCTAAAAATATATAATATTAAGCTAAATTCTCTAAAATACTATATATACTTATAGTAGTAACTAAATATAACTACTTACTTCTCGAATTTTTATAAAAGCTTAGTTATAAATATTAGAGCTAATTATATTATAGTCTCAAAATAGACCTAAAGTATATAAAATATTACTTTCTATACTATTACTTTAACTATATTTTTTATTAGCTTCTTCTCTAGCTCTTCTAGTAAATAATAGATATACTTTTAGCTATAATCTATAAGTAGTAATTAACTTAAAGCTAAGTTCTTTATACTAACTATATATAGTAACTATAGTAAAAGCAATTCTAGAAATAAAAACTTAGGCTTTATATAAGTTTTTATATAGCTAGTAACTATATATTCTTTATACTAATCTACTTATAGCTATAATAATAACTATACTACTACTTTTTCTTTTTCTATTTAAAACTTTATTCTAATTATTATATTATAATTACTAAAACTATTATTTGCTAGCTACTTTTCTTCTTAAGTATAAATACCTCTTCTAGAGAATAACTAAGCTAATAGTAGTAGTAGTAAAAATATTTTTATAGATACTAATATCTCGAATAATAGAAAGCTTTAGAAGTTTACTAATACTAGTCTAAAAAAGAAGATTAGATATTCTACTAGTATATAATTTAATATTCGTCGACCTAAGTATTCTAATAAGTAGTAGTTAATTATATAGAAGCGCTAGAATAATAATAAAAATAGTTATTAAATAACGAAGATACTTATTAATAATATATATTAGTAGACTTATATTAGTTATACTTAGAAGCTAAGAGTTATATATACTAGTAGTATCTATAAGTATTACTATAATAAAAGTATAGAGTCTAAGTCTAAAACTTATAATACTTATAAAGCTTATAGTTATTATATCTAGAATAAATATATAAAGATATATATTAACTAAAAAAGCTCTATAATTAATCTATATAACTTAGCTATATTAGACTTAGCTATATTAGCTTAGCTAAATAATTAATAGATAGTAAATACTATACCTACTTCTCTATCTACTAAGTCTAATAGTTTTTATAAAAGCTTTAAACTATAGTAGTTATAAAATATAAATTAGTAGATAGTAGATTATATTAGAAATAGAATTTTTTTATTTTAGCTAGTAGGTATTCTAAACTAGCTACTTTTATAAGTATTTTGCTCTCTTTTTCCTCTTATTACTTTTTTCTTCTTCTATATCTATACTACTCTTCTATAATATACTACTAATAATATCTAGATAGGTATTAATATCTACTATCTAATTACTAAGATAATTATAATATTACTACTTTAGCTAGCTACTTAAAAAGTAAACTAAATAGTCTATAGCTACTTACTATACTAATATATATTTGCGCCTCGATTCTATATCTAATATAGCTAATACAACTTTTAATAAATACTAGAACTATACTATAATAAGAGATTTTAGATTTATAGAAGTAGTATAGTATCTAGTACTAGATAGATATAAAAATAAGTAGATAGGCCTACTTTCGACAAAGTAGTATTAGTCTTATAAAAATAGAGGCTATAATAAGCTCCTTTTCTACTTATTTAAACTATTTTTTTAAGAACTTTATCTATCTTCTATAGCTAACTTATAATACTATATAGAACTCTAAACTTAAATAGTTCGAAGCCTAGTTTCTTAACCTACTATAGTAATACTCTATATCTAATATAGAGTAGTATAAAAGCTTACTATAGCTTAATAATAATATTAGTATTCTATAGCCTAGTACTAATAGTATATATAAGCTATTATTAGATATTATAAACTTCTTTCTAGCTACTTATAAAAGTAATATAGACTTTAGTAATATTATTTAAATAAGAAAAAAAAGGCTTTATAATATACTTATATTAGGTAAAATAGTAGATACTAAGCTAGAAGAGACTATTCTACTAATACTAAATATTATAAATAAAAAGAATAAAATATAGTATTTAGAAGCTACTATAGGAAGTTTTTAGAAATTAACTAGTATAGTTACTATACTACCTACTATAATTACTACTACTACTACCGATTTACTATAATCTAGCTATTTAGGCTAATAAGCTTCTCTAAGCAAACTAGCTAGGTAAATATAGATATTATAGATTAACTACTTACTAATCTATTATAAATAAAAGCCTATAGCTACTTTAACTTCTAAGGTAGGTACTTACCTAAAATACTAAACTCTAATATAGAAGCCTATATAGTATATAGATAGTATTATTAGCTATAAATAAAAATAAGCTTAGGTTTTCTTTCTAGTATAGTAGAAGAGTACTTAGAAGCTAGTAGAAGCTTTATATAGAACTATAGACGATACTATTACTAAGTTTTAAATCTCGGAGATATAGTATTTATACTTATAAGTTATAAGAAGAAAAGTATTAGGTTATAGAGGACCTAATAATCTTACTAAGTAGAGGCTAAGCTTAATCTAGTTAGAGCTTATTAATATATCTATAAGGGAGCAAGTAAAGAAGGTTCTCGTATTCTAATTAGTAAGATAGAATAGTAAGTTATATATAATAACTATCTATAACTATAATATTTATTACCTATATATATAAAGGAGATTCCTAGTTTTATTAATTACTCTAATTACTCTAATTAAGGCCTACTTAGTATAATTAGAGTACTTAGTATAATTAGTAGTAGGCCTAGTCTAAGCGCTACTAATTACTTCTATATATAATATATACTAGGAAAATCTATAAAGATATTCCTATAGTATACAAACTATAATACTATCCCCTATCTAGCCTAGCTTTGTTCCGAAGCTAGTTTATAGAGTTGTTATTCTCTAGAAAGTTAGTTGTTATAGCTTCTTTCCTTTATAATACTTTATATAATAACTAAGTTCTTAACCTATTATTATTATAAGCTCGCCGATTTTCTAAACCTCTAGGAGGCTATTATAGTAAAGTTGTATTTGTCCTATAAAAAGTATAAGTATATATATAAAATATATATTTACTTAGGAAAATATAATAAGTATATTTGTCGCAGTTAGTAGTATAATATCTAGGTTATAAAGTCCGAATTCGATTATCTTTATTCTAAGAAAGAGAAGCTTTTATCTAGAATCTAAGAGGCGAAGCGCGCCTAGAAGGAGGTATAATGCGCCTTAGAGGCTGCATATAAGGCTTCTTATACTATATATATATAAGATATAGTTATAGTAGTAGATAGATCTAATCGATTATTATATAGATAATATAATAGTAGTAGAGTTAGTAAATATTAAAGAGTAGAAGGTAGTAGAATAGATAGAGGAGGAGGTTATAACCTTTCTAGAGCCGTCTACTAGCCTATCTTTAAATCTTTTGCCTAGGACTTAGAGTACTTTTAAAAGTTTGCCTAATAATTTCTAGAGTTTTCTATTTTTAGTAGACTCTAGTAGAACTATACTAGAAGCTAGTAGTAGTTTATAAAGTTAGACTTAGGTTCCTAGGTATTTTCTAAATTATTATACTCTTTCTATTTAATTAAGTAGTTCTAACTCTTTTATTCTAGGATCTTTTCTACTTTAAATATATCTTCTTCCTTAGGTTAGAAGTAGAATATTTCTTAGTAAGGTATTTCGGCATCTATAGGTTCTAATAATAATATATAGAATACTAGGTAGATCTTTATATCTTTTAGCAACTTAAGTTAGTAGTTAACTAGCCCTTATAGCTTATTAATTAAAAATAGTCCGACTTTAACTTAATCTAGTTTCTTTATCTTTCTCCTTATTTTAAGATTTTTTATAAAAAGATAGACCTTATCCCCTCTTTTTAGCTAAAGTACTATTTTTTATTTATTATTATATAGCCTAGCTATTATTAGTTACAAGTCTATAATTTGTTCTTCTAGTTCCTTATAGAGGTTCTTTAGATCTTTACTTATAATTATAGTATATTCTACCTATAGATAAAATAAAAGTTCTCTAAAAAGGTTTAGGTTTTACTTATAATTTAAAAAGAATAGTATAGCCTTTATTATCTCTAATTACTAATTATTTAGTATAAGCTATACTATTAGTAGTAGCGCTAACTAGTTGTCTTATATATAATTAATATAGTATTATAGGTATTATTCTAGTATTTAGTTTGTTCTTTTAGTTTGCCTATCTATCTAAGAATAATATACTATTAATAGCTTATATTTAATTCTAAGTATACTAACTAAGGTCTTCTAGTAGTTAGAGGTAAAGAGCTTGTCTCTATCTATAATAAATACTTTTAGGAATCTATAATATTTTATAAGTCTATCTATAATAAAGTATCTAAGTTGCTTAGTAGTATATATTTTACTAGTAGTAATAAAGTATATATATTTAGTAAGCCTATCGACTATAACTAGTATTATATTATAGCTAATTCCTATAATCTAGTTCTATAATAAAAGCAACTTTATAATAAAGTCTATTATAACTTTGTTCTATAGTTAATATAGAGGAGTATAGAATTAGATATATTTATATTTTATATATCGATCTGCCTTATTCTATTAGTAGAGCTTATAGCATTTAATATATTATAATATATATTTATATATATATAGAAAGCTAAAGTTTCTTTAAATTAACTCTATAGTCTTTATAGTTCTAGAGTATCTATATTATAGATTGTTATAGTAGTATTATATATACTTATTCTCTTAGTTCTTTAGTACCTAATACTTCCCTTATAGTATAGGGAACTATTCTTCTATATTCTAAAGAACCTATATAATATAGTTAAACTCTATCGAGTTCGAGCTTAGGCTTCTATCTAGATTAGCTCTAAGTACTTTCTAGTATACTAGTTCTTTTCCTTCTATATAGTTACTTCGGCGGCTTAGTATATCGGCTCGACTATTATCCTTTCCTAGTATATAGTAGATTTCGAACTTATATTAACCGAGTAGTTCTAACTAGTAGGCCTATTATCGGGTTAGTACTTTTATTATAGTAAAGTAAGTTAGATTCTTATAATTAGAAAGAATCGTAAGCTTAGAGGCTCCTTCTATATATACTCGCTAGTACTATATAGTAGCAACAATTATAAGCAACTCCTTATTATAGACGTTATAGTTCTATTCTATAGGAGTTAGTTTCCTCGAGTAGTAAGCTACTAGGTATCTCTTCCTATTATACTTTTATATAAAGTATACTCCTATAGCTATATCCGATATATTAGTCTCTAGTTTAACCTTATATTTCCTATCGAATAATTATAGTACTAGTATCTAGTAGTATAATATCTTAAGTACTTTAAAGGCCTTTACTTAGTCTATACCCTAGCTCTACTTTCTATCTTTCTATATAAGCTTGTTTAATAGTATAGAGAGCCTTAAGTAGTCCTTAATAAACTTCTAGTTATAATTAGCTAGTCTAAGGAATAATTATACTTTCTTAACTATTTTAGGTACTAGCTAAGTTTATATTAACTCTATCTTTGCTAGATTAATCTTAATTTCTTAAAGGCTTAGAATAAATTCTAGGAACTTAACTTCTTTCTTATAGAACTTGTACTTTTCTAAAGTAGTATAGAATCCTATATTTATAAGTTATTAGAAAATATTCTAGACTTATTTAATATATTCCTATAGAGGCCTCTTAGTATAGATAAGAATATTATCTATATATATAATAATATATATATTAAGTAGGTCTCTAAGAATATTATTTACTATCTCCTAGTAGAAGGCTAGTATATTAGTTAGTTCTATAGGTATAACTCTAAACTTATAAAGTCTGTAGTATATTCGGAATACTATTTTCTATTCCTTACCTTCTACTATATAGATAGTATAGAATATATCTTATAGATCGATTATTATATACTAGTTAGATTCTATAAGTCTATCCTATAGTTTTTTAATATTAGGTAATAGGTATTAGTTCTTAATAGTAATTTTATTTAGTCTTCGATAATTAACTACTAGTTATAACTTCCTATTAGGTTTTAGAACAAATATAGTTAGGGCTCTAGCGCTAGATTATAACTTATAGATCTATTATTTTGTAAGTATCTTCTTTAACTATTTGTCTTCTTCCTAGAGCTCTTTCTTAGATTTCTTTTATAATAGTTTAAATAGGGGCTCCCTATTAGGTATTAGTATAATTCTATAGTCCTATTTCTAGTATTTAGGTAGGGCTTCTAGTCTCTTAACCTCTTTAAAGAGTTTCGACTACTTTTAATACTTCTTAGGGATATCTAGTTCTAAGGTAGTATTCTTTAATAGGGCGTTACTTCTATTAGTACCTATAACTTTATAACCCTCTACTATTATTAAAGTATCTATTTGGAGTAAGTCTACTCCTATAGCTTATAGTAGCGCAAGTTCGGTCTAGTTAAACTATTTAGCCTTATCTGCTAGCAAACGCTACTACTATATAAGCTAAATATCGATAATATAATTATATTCCTTAAATATAAGTACTTCTTTTCTCTAGTCGATTACTAGATTATACTTTCTTAACTAAGGTATATCTAGAATAATATTATAACTAGCTATATTAGTAATATCTAGGACAATTATTTTATAGTACTATTAGATAGTAAGTAGTAGTAGTATTATCTCTTACTCTATACTAGGTAAGGATAATCTATCTACTATAATTAATTTATACTCTTCTTTCTTATACTAGGTTGCAAGTCTATAATGTTTTATAAATAACTTAGAGGCAAAGTTCCTACTTGCTCTAGAGTCTATTATAGCTAGTAGCTTATAACTATTAATAATAATTTTCGTATAGAAGACTATTATTAATACTTAAGTATTTATATTATAGAACTCTCTAGGAATATTTATTTCCTAGGAGTTAATTCTTTTCCTAATAGGGTAATAGTAGCTTCTTCGGCAAGCTACTTATAGATCTATTATTCTATTTCTTTAATTATCTAATATAGATTCCTTTCTACCTATATCTTATTATAGGTAGTCTTAGATTAATATTACTAGGTAAGAGTATACTTTCTCTAGAGTTCCTTAATAGCTTCGCGTATCTAGTTTATAACAATTTCCCTATTTAGAGTAATATACCTAAATAGAGTATATATACTTCTAATTAGAACTCTTTCTTATATAAAGGTATCGAACCTATAGTTAACTTTAATATATTAGTAATTCTAGAATATATATCTTATTCTATTAAGTATAGTATCTAGCTTAGATAGATAGAAGTATCTCCTTCCTCTAACTTTTAGAAAGATATACTTATAATTTTATACTAGATTTAGAATAATTTATTTAATTTAGCTTAGTATATCTATAGTAAAGATTATAATTTTAATATCTATATTCGATTCTTTAGAACTTTTATTTTTATTATTTATATTATTTTTATTATATTTAGAGAGTTGCTTCTCCTTAGAACTTCCTTCTATAGACTAGTCTTATTCTTCCTCTTTAGATTCGATTTTAGAAGAGTAATTTTCTTTATTATAATAAGACTTATTAATATCTTCTTTATTAGCGAGCCTTAGCTTAGAATAGAGTTCTTATAGTTTATCTAGAATAGGTAGTAGTTTGCTTCTATCTCTATACTATCGGATTAGCTATAAACTTATACCTTTGTCTAGAGGGCTAGGCCAAAAGTTTATATCCCTCTTAGAAGATATATATATCTAGTATAAGTTGTTATAATAGAATTGCTAGTAAAGGCTTCTATATTCGACTTATCTCTCTTAGTATAGGTCGAGGTTTACTTATTATCCTATTATACTAAAGAATTAGACTTACTTATAAAAGGGTATAGATTTGTTATAACCTTCTTATCTGTTTCTCTTCTACTATATTATATTAAAGGGCTGTTACTATACTATATTCTTCGAATAGTAGTTCTTTTTTATATAGCCTTCCTTACTATATCTATAATAGGTTAGTTCTTCTTACTTCTTATAGAGCTTCCCTTTGCCTCTAGCTCTAAACTTCTTGCCTTTCTTAATATTATTAAGCTCTATTAGTTGCGGACTATAGTATAGCTGCAACCTTAGTTGCTATTATTCTTAGTACTTGTCCCTAGCTAAGAAGTAGCTAGTTCTTCCTTATTATTTAGTAGTATATCTAGCTACTCTAGCTACCTTAGAGTTATACTATTTCTCGAGAGCTTGTTTATAGAAGCTATTATCGATCTTAATAGTTTCCTTAATTAACTAGGTAAGGTTCTTAATAATAACTACTTGCTTAGTATAGGCTAGTTTGTCTTTAACTTAATTCTTAAAACCTCTATAGTATATTACTTAGAGGGCTTTGTTATTCTAACTAATAATATATATATACTTCTAGAACTTAGCTATATACTTAGATATAGAAGTAGTCTATTTAAGATACTATATAATATAGATAGTAGTACTAACTTTGTTAGAGATTCTAAATAGAGTAGTTATCTAGCTTCTAAACTAATTATACTTAGTAAAGATTCTATTCTTATCTTTATTATCGTAGAGGTAGGATTCTAGATATAGCTTAAGCTAGTATTTAGCGCATCTATAAAGGAAGGTAGAGGCAAATAGTATCTTGTTTTTATCTTTAACTTTGTTAAACCTAAAGTATAAAGCTAGTTAATTAAACTAGGTAGATAGTTTGTCGTAGTCTCTATAATAGAGGTCCGGCTTAGCGACTTTAAGATCCTTAAAGTCGAGTTATCTAGCGTTTACCTAGGTTCGTAAAGATCGAATAGTTCCTACTTTACTAGAGGTAGGAGTTCCTCTAGAGCTTCCTATAATAGATATATTATAAGAGTATATAAAGCTATTAGGTTATAGAGGACCTAATAATCTTACTAAGTAGAAGCTAAGCTTAATCTAGTTAGAGCTTATTAATATATCTATAAGGAAGTAAGTAAAGAAAGTTCTTATATTCTAATTAGTAAGATAGAATAGTAAGTTATATATAATAACTATCTATAACTATAATATTTATTACCTATATATATAAAGGAGATTCCTAGTTTTATTAATTACTCTAATTACTCTAATTAAGGCCTACTTAGTATAATTAGAGTACTTAGTATAATTAGTAGTAGGCCTAGTCTAAGCGCTACTAATTAGTTCTATATATAATATATACTAGGAAAATCTATAGGAATATTCCCGTAGTATATAAACTATAATATATAGCTTAATATACTAAACCTATCTTTTTATATACTATAAAATTTTACTAAGTTACTTAATTAGAATATACTAGTTTATACTTGCTACCTTCTATATATAATAAATAGTATATATACTTAGTAGTAATAAGTTTACTATAAGTCGTATACTAACTAAATACGTATTATAGCTAATATAGATACCTATAATAGTATAATAAAGCTAGGCTAGGCAAAGAAGTATATCTACTACTTTTATAGCTACTATATATATATCTATATCGAGGACTCTAATCTATATCGATAGGCTCGATATATACTCTTCTACTATACTAAGCTTGCTCGCACTCCTTCTAGTATACTCTAGAATTAGCTCGATTGCTACTTTGCCTATCTTTTTACTAATATTAATAAGATTAAGTACCTTATCTAGGCAAATAAAAGCAAAGCTCTTAGAGACTTTAGTATACCTTAGAAGAGTATATCTACTATATAGGCAGATCGTAGTAATAGTATAGCTACCAGTAAGTTCCTTTTTAAGTAGACTATAGCTAACTTTACCTATACTTAATTCGAGCTTTCTTTCGAGGTATAATATACTTCTATACTCTTCTACTAGTATAGTATATATATATTATACTTAATACTAATAGTTCTTATAGGCTTAATATATATCTAGCGCTACTACTTCTACTCTAGAGATAGCTCTTACTACTACCTACCTAGATAGTAGTACTTAGGTAGAGGGTAGCTTTACTAAAAATAAAAAGAAAAAGAAGAAGATAGAAGAAAAGAAAAGAGAGAAGAAAAATAATAAGATAGGCGAGCCGGATATAGCTAGTAATAATAATACTACCTAGTTACCTACTTTCTACCTATACTCTATAAAAAGAGGCTCTAGGTAGGTATAAAGTTACTTAGAGTTATACTTTAATAATATAATTTAGTAGGGGAGAGAGGCTCTAATTAGATATAAAGTTAATTATTCTCGAATCTATATAGTAGCTTTATATAAGCTTGTTATACTCTATATTTATACTACTAACTACCTTTACTATAAGTAAGTAGTAAATAGAAATATATTCCTATAAACTTAAATATTACTTCTATCTAGTATCTACTAACTCTATAGCTCTAGATTATTTCTACTTTTTCTTTATAGTATAACTACTTATTACCTATAACTCGAACTTATTAAGTACTATATATTCTCTAATATACTTTTTAGGTTTCTACTAGTTATATTCCTTAGGCTAGCCTTACTACCTTACTAGGTAGTATTAGACTTTTTTTTAGACTTAAGTATTAAGAATTCTTTTAACTTTATATATACTCTCTTTGTCTATAAGTAGTAGGCTCCCTATCTACGACTTATTACTTTTCTAAAGCTTAAAAAAAGATATATAAAAGATATTATAGATATACGAGTTAGCTAGCAAAGCTAGATAATATACCTACTTTCTAACTATATTAATAACTTTAAATAGTCTAGTAAACTTATTTATAAGCTTTTTTAAAAGTATTTTTAGCTTTAAGTTCTTAGTAGAAAGTAAGACTTACTATCTAATATTATACTATATTAGAGTATACTTTATATTAAAGTACTTTATTTATACTTTGCCTACTTCTTACTATTACTATATTAGCTTTTTATAGCTTTACTTTAATCTTTAAGCTATATTAGTTACTACTAGTACCTCTCCTTTAGGAAGTGCGCCCCGAGCTTCTTTTATATATACTACTAGCTCTAGATTAAATCTATAAAGTTCTATAAATAGAGACTTTTTAGAAAGTAAATAAGTACTATTATTATAGGCGAACTTAGCCTATACTAATAGCTCTACCTAGTCGTTCTACTACTTACTATAGTAGATATATAGGTATATCTTAAGTATCTAATTAGTATATTTAGTTTGCCTATTAGTCTAAGGATAGAAGGCTATACTTAGCCTATACTTTACTTGCGCTTTATAGTAGAAGTCCGACTAGAACTAGCTAGTAAAAATAAACCTCTATCGCTAACAATTCCGAATAGTATACTATAGTAGCAGACTACTTCCCTATATAGAATATTAACTAAGTTAAATACTAGTATATTTCTTAGTAGTAGGTACGAAGATATATATTTTAGTATAGTAGTTAATAATTATAAAAATTATATTATATATATAGCTATCCTACTTGCTTAGAGGGAGGTCTATAATAAAGTTCTAAGTTAATTCCTAGAATAGCCTATCTAGTAGTAGTAGCATAGTTAGCTCGCTATATAGACGATAGTAATATACTTTAGCCCTCTAGTAACAACTATAGATCTCGATATAACTAGTAATATCTTTACTTATATATAGCTACTAGTACTTTCGATATATAAAGGTAATAGTTTTATCTTTGCCGAAGTAGCTAGTAAAAGAGTCGTTATAGTATATATATATATTATCTAAGTATATAATATATAGTCTTTTAGTATATATAGAGCTTCTTTAAACTATAAGTTTCTATCTTTAGTAATAAGTATATTACCTATACTACTATTACTTATAGCCTTATTATAGGCTTCTTAAGCTAAAGGCTCTAACTAGATAAGTAACTTTATCTAATCTAGTACTAAGTTAGAAATATTAGTTATATATAGCTACTTTTAAGCTACGATTGCAGCTACTATACAAGCTAGTAGCGATATACCTATATACTTCTCTACTAGCTATCGGTAAACGAGCCTTTATAAAGTAGGTACTACTTGTTCTACTAGTATTTCTAAGTAGGTAGAAAGAGATTTTATACTATAGATAAAGCCTCTATAGGATATTTACTCTTTGCCGAGTATAGTATATATAGTATAACTTTTTATTACTTTCGAATTCTTTAGTAGTACTATAGGTAACTAATTTATATTTTTATATCTAGTTTCTAGTATTCTAGCCTAGTAGGCTACTAAAGATATTAAGACCTTTTATTAGTATAGTAGACTATAGTTATATAATAGATACTACTTACTAAGGTAGTACCTATAGTAGTTAAGAAACTATTATATTATTTCCTAGTAATATTAGTAGATTAGAGGTAGCTAGTTAAGGCTCTAATTCCCTCTTAGACGTCTATAGTAGAGACTTGCGAAAGTCTACTTTTAAAGAGAAGCCTAGAGTACTTATACTTAGTTTATAGTTCTTATAATATTATAAATAGTAGTATAGTAAATTAGGTTATAGACAAAGTATCTAAGAGGAGCGCGAGAGCGCGAACGAGTAAGTATAAGAAAAGTGCTAAGCGCGCTAGCCGCATCGGGCCTAGCCGCGTATATATAATAGTTATAAGTAAATATAGATAGGTAGGTAGGTATTAGGTTATAATACTACCTCCTTCTTAAAACAGCCTCTATCTATAGAGGCTCTAATATATATCTATAATATTAAGCTACTTGTATTATATATATAAAGGTAACGTTATTATCTAAATCTATTATCTAAATTATCTTCTTTATCTAAATTATTATTTAAGCTATATTTTATATTCTATTCCTTCTAAGTACTAATAGTATCTTCTTATCCTATAATTAGTCCGGCCCTACCTCTACTCTATATCGGATATAAGAGCTCTTCTAGTAATATAAAGTTTAAGTTAGTAAAGACTATATTATTACTTTCGATTATATTTAGGTTAGTACTACTAATATAGGTATTATAATTTGAAATATTATACTTATTAATAGTATCTACTATATAACTACTAGCGTCTACTAGTATATTTATATTTATAGTATCTTAGCTACTAAAGCTAGTAGTAGAGCCTTATAGTAAGTATAAACTTAGTATAAGAGCTAGGCTATCCTTTTAAAGACTTGGTATATAGTACTTCTAATCTATTACTTTAACTAACGCGCAAGTTACCTATTACGAATCTACGCGCGAGTCTAGTTCTAGACTAGTTATAAAGTACTTAACTTCTATTATTAGTAGGTAAGGAGGTATATTAGATATACTATTTAGTAACTTTATATAAAAAAATACTACCTTATTAGGTATACCTTCGAAGTAACTCTTAGGCTCCTATATTAGCTTATTATAACTAACCTACTTTACTTTAAATATCGGTATTAGTTGCTTACTAAGCTCTTTCTACTATATATATATCGGCCTCTAAGTTTCTACTACTATAATCTCTTCTATCTTGTGCTTAAGGTCTCCTCTATTATCTAATTCTCGGTAAATATAAATCGGTAGTAGAGGGCCGTCGGCCGGCGAGGTTTAACTAGGTAGAGGGTCGTCGTTAGCAGATTGTAGGAGGTTTAAGTAGAAGATAGAGTACTTCTATATATCTAGTAGAAGGTCGATATAGTATATATTATATAGTAGAACACGAAGAACTTTATATAGCCTAGAGAATTTATAATTAAGCTTCTTAGTTATTATAGTCTATACTCTAGTTATAAGTAGCTATAT